>CM066032.1:1039619713-1040819713 GCA_033557465.1 Ichthyophis bannanicus | reverse complement strand
TCCCTCGTGCCCGATATCTCTCCCCATAACCTTTGCCTCACTGCTGTTGTCACCTGGTTCACCTCTAACTTTCTCCATGTAAACCCTGCCAAGTCTTTCGCCATTTGGTTCACCCTTGGGAGTCCTTCCCCCACCTGTGCCCCCTCTTTTTCCTCCCAGCCAATTCCTCTTGTTTCCTCCCTCCGGTATCTAGGTGTTATTCTTGATGCTTCCCTTTCATTCAAGGAACATATTTCTTCAATTGTTCAGCGTTCTTTTCTTTCTCTTAAGCAGCTTAGGGCTGTACGCCCTTTTCTCTCATCTTCTGCTTTAGCTACACTTATTCTCTCCTTTGTAATGTCCCGTCTCGACTACTGTAATGTTTCCTTAGCTGGCCTGCCACAATCCCAACTCTCCCATCTACAACGCATTCAGAATGCTGCGGCTCGTGTATTGACTCATGCCTCCCGATATGACCATGTCACCCCCCTTCTTCTGCATCAACATTGGTTACCTGTCTCATTTCGCATTCAGTACAAGATAATCACATTCGCACACAGAGTAATTCACACAGGCACCCCTCTCTACCTTGCAGACCAGATTCATTTCCGTACTCCTCACCGTCTGCTCCGTCCATTCACATTAACCGTATGTCCCTTCCTTCCCCTTCACAGGCTCACCTTGAATCCACTCGTTCCTCAGCTTTTTACTTTCTGGGTCCTAGACTTTGGAATTCGCTTCCCCCTCCTCTCCGCTCAGAGCAATCCTACAAATCCTTTAAAAAACAACTTAAAACTCACCTTTTTAGTCTGGCATATGACCTCCCCTCCCCGTCTTCGTCTCCCTCCCCCCTCTCCTGTTGATGTATTTCTGATTACTTTGTTCTTCTATCCTTTCTCCCTTCTCTGTTGCTTTTATTTTAACTGGCGTTCCTTATCAGTTTCCTTGCAGCCTGTACTTTTATTTTAATGATTGTAAACCACCCAGATGCCTCCGGTATTGGGCGGTATAAAAAATGTTTTAATAAACATAAACATAAACATTTGGCATCAGGTCTTGGTGGGGGCAGAACGGAAAGAGTCTTGCAGCACCAGAAGTTAAAGGTAATCACTTTGGGTCTGTTTGTGACCATTGCCACTGCAGGTCCTAGAGGAGGGAGGCAGTGATGCCAATGGGGTACCCCACCCCCAGACCATTGGTGCTCAAGGTGGCCACCTAGTTCACCTGATGGTCACATAGGGTTGCCAACTGGCCGGTTTTCAGCCGGCCTGGCCGGTTTTCCCATGGCCAGGCCGGCTGCCGGAGCAGAGGCAAAACCGGCCCTTGAAAAGCCGGTTTTTTTGCTCTGGCTGCAAGATCGGGAGCAGCCAGAGCAAAAAAACTGGCTTTTCTCCCAACCCGGAGGGCTTCAGAGGGAGCCGGGGAAGCCCGCGCGAGGCCCCGGCTCCCTCTGAACAGTCGCCAGCGTGAAGAGCCTTTTCCTTCACGCTGGCGGCTGTTCCTGTGAAGCCGCGATTGGTGGGAAAGGTTAAAGGCAATGCCCTTTAATCTTTCCCAGCATTCGCGGCTTCACAGGAACAGCCGCCAGCGTGAAGGAAAAGGCTCTTCACGCTGGCAGCTGTTCAGAGGGAGCCGGGACCTCGTGCGGGCTTCCCCAGCTCCCTCTAAAGCCTCAGACAGCCGCGGTTTGGGGTGGGGGGGGGGAGGCCAAGGACTGCCTGGGCTGTGATGGGGGGAGGGGGGGAATTTGACTGGAAATGGGTGGTGATGGGGGGGGGGGGACCTGGACCTGGACCTGGACCGGAAAAGGGCTATGGGGGGGGGGGGGACTTGGACTGGAAAGAAATGGGCTGTTATGGGAGGGGGACCTGGACTGTAAAAGGGCTATGTGGGGGGGGGACATGGACTGGAAATGGGTTTTGATGGGGAGGGGGACCTGGACTGTAAAAGGGCTGGGGGGGGGACATGGACTGGAAATGGGTTGTGATGGGGAGGGGGACCTGGACTGGAAAAGGGCTATGGGGGGGGGGAACTTGGACTGGAAAAGGGCTATGGGGGGGGGAACTTGGACTGGAAATGGGCTATGGTGGAGGGAGGGGGAACTTGGCTGGAAATAGGCTGTGATTAGGGGGACATGGACTGGAAATGGGTTGTGAAGGGGGGAACGGACCTGGACTGGAAAAGGGCTATGGGGGGCATTGGACTGGAAAGAAATGGGCTGTGATGGGGAGGGGGACCTGGACTGTAAAAGGGCTATGTGGAGGGGGGGGGCATGGACTGGAAATGGGTTTTGATGGGGAGGGGGACCTGGACTGGAAAAGGGCTATGGGGGGGGGGACATGGACTGGAAATGGGTTGTGATGGGGAGGGGGACCTGGACTGGAAAAAGGCTATGGGGGGGGGAACTTGGACTGGAAATGGGCTATGGTGGAGGGAGGGGGAACTTGGACTGGAAATAGGCTGTGATTAGGGGGGCTAGGACTGCAAATGGACTGTGATGGTGGGGGGGGGGGGTAGGACTGCAAATGGGCTGTGATGGTGCGGGGGGACTCGGACTGCAAATGGGATGTGATGGGGGGGCCTAGGACTGGAAATAGGCTGTGATGGGGGACTTGGACTGGAAATGGGCTGTGATGGGGGGGGGCTAGGACTGGAAATGGTCTGTGATGTGAGGGCTAGCACTGGAAATGGGCTGATGAAGAGCTGGAATAGGACTGGAAATGGGCTGATGTGGGGCATGGGAGAATGGGATTAGAAGGGAGTGGATGCTGGGTGGGTCTAGAACTATAAGGGAACTGATTTTGGGGGAGGACTAGAATAGATGGGGAATGAGAATGGAGAGGGGAAAAAATATTTTGTGTGGAAGAAAAGTCTATGATGGGCTGGGTATTGGGAGAGTGAGGGGCTTGAGAATGGAAGGGTGAAATTTAAATGGATGATAAAGGAATAAGGAAAGAATTGGGGGAAAGAGCAAAAGGGAAACAATCAGTATGTTAAAGCAGAAATAGAGAGAGAATGGAAAACATCTAAAAGAGAAGAAAGGACAAATGGATAGCTCGCAGAAGACACGAAGAAACCAGAAGAAAGTGACTGGAGCAATTGCAACTGAAAATAAAACGCCCAAACAGAAGGTAGAAAAATACTTTTTATTTTGAATTTATTAGCTGGAATATGTTTGGTCTGGGAAGTGTGTATTGATAACATCTTTGCGTTTTTGTTTAGTGCAAGAGGAAATTACTTTATAGTTTTATTTCTCCAGTGTTGTACATTTCATGTTTGGATTTTGGGGTTCCCAGTTTAATTATTATATGACCAAGGAAGTTAGCCTACACGTATCCTCGGTAATTTTTGTGGGTGGAGCTGGGGGGGGGGCAGGGGTGGGACTAGGGGCGGAGAATGGGTGGAGCATGGCGAGCCACAGGTGTCGGGTTTTTCTCGGTGAAAAGTTGGTAACCCTATGGTCACATCATCCCTGGATGGGACCAATTTTAAAAGCCCTTATCCAGATAGCTCATGGATAGCCACTGAGAGAAATATTCAGTGGCACTATCTGGATAGTGCTGCTGAATATCTCTAAAGACTGCCCAGGCACTATCTGGTTAGTGCAGGGATGGTTCATGAGTGAAGCAAGGGTGGTGCAGCCACTATCCAGATAAGTGCTAACCTTTTCCAGATAGTGATTTTCAGCTGACCTTAGGCAGATAGCATGGTTGCCTAACAAGATAAGGCCAGCTGAAAAATTGCTGCTATCCAGATAAGGTCAGCACAAACCGGCAGCTTAATATCCAGTTTATATTTAAATGCCATGGCTGACCAGTGCAGTTTTTAAATATCAACTCTTCTGAATATCAGGCAGAGATGCTTTTCATGTCTGCAGTTTGCACCTGGTCCTTTACAAAGGATAACACAGATTACTTCCTGATGAGAACTGGGGCAATATACTTGGTTAACATAGTTCACATACTTTGCATACAGTGTGAGTCACTGGCATAGTTTGAGGGAGAGGGCAAAGAGGCCATTGCCGCCTCTCCCCCCCCCCCCCCCCCAATCTTCCCTCACCCTCTCCTGACACAGGGAAGCTGCAGCAACCTGGATTAAAACTTGTCTGCAGCTCCAATAAAACTGAGAAGAGCATGGGGCCTACTTTCATACACGAACTGAAAGCAATGCAATGGCAGGCCTACCCATGATGCAAACTTCCTGTATCTGCGGGGTGGGATCAGCACTGCACTGCTGTTAGATGGAGTGTGCGAAAACAGGACCCATGCTTTTCTCAGTTTGATCAGAAATTCAGACAGGAAGGTTGGAGGTTCAAATCCCCAGAGACTCAAAAGGGGGATTCATGATCTCAGAGAGAAAAACATTGAGATCCCACGCTGAAGCAGGAGGTTTCAGTAGAGGCTTTGTGTTCATTAAGTGAGTAATGGTAATTAATGGACAAAGTCTGTAATCCAGAGTCAGACAAGTGAAACATATAGGCGAGGATATGGCTGAGGGAGCACAAGACAGGGTCCAAACCCCATAGTGCAGCCCAGTGAGAGAAATGAGTCATTTATAATGATAGAAGCACTGTATAGAACATTGGTGAGATGCCTGGAGTATAGCTTGAGCATCGGCTGACATGTGGTGAACAACATCAGATAGCCTGTGAGCTTCCAAGTTGCTAGAGCTAGCAATTGTATGTTGGGATATAGGAGACATCCTTTCTGTTGTATGAGGAGGAAGGGATGAAGTGGTAACGGCCAGAGGTCATGCTGTGCCATGGTAAGGATATGTGGGTACCAGATCTGTTTGGGCTTCTGAGGAGCAATGAGGATTAGAGTCACCTTGTCTGCATGGACCTTGAGGAGGGTCCATGGAATGAGCAAAAATGTAGAAATGCATAGAGGCGCCGATCCGTCCAGGAGGTCAGGAAGGCATCTGCTGCCAATCTGGTCAAGCTGAGACAAAGGGAACACTTAGCATTGTCATGTGTGGCAAAAGAATCCACTTCTGGAGTCCCCCAAGTTTGAAAGATGTGGATTAGGACTGTGGGAAACAGAGACCACTCCTGTGGATCCAGGCAATGACTGAAGGAGTCTACTAACTGGTTCTGGATACCAAGGAGATAGATTGCTCGGAGAAATACTCTGATAGACTGAGCATAGAGCCATAAGTGGATGGCTTCAAGGCAGAGCCAGAGGGAACTCGAGCCTCCCTGTTTGTTGATGTAGAACATTGTAACTTGATTGTCGGTCTGCACCAGGAGCAAAGTGTTGCAGACCCAATGATGGAAGGCATGCATGGACTAGTAAACTGCATGCATCTCCAGCAGGTTGATGTGCAGAGAGGCATCTCTGCTAGACCAATGCCCTTGAGTCTTGAGATGCAGAAGATGGCTCCCCAACCCATATGGGAGGCATCTATTGCAACAGCATGTGAGCTGATGCGACTGTTCCAGGAAGGGACAGCCGTTGGTTAGGCTGGGATAGAAGTGTCCACCAATGAAGAGACAGATGCAACATGTGGAGGTTGGGGCCAAAAAGAGACTTGATGATGAAGAGATTGAGAATGTTAATTTCAGTTGAGTTTGAGATGCCACTGGAGCGGATGCATGTAGAGACGTGCCAACAGAACCACGTGTACTGAAGCTGCCTGAAATACCTTGCCCCAACTGATAACTGGACTGTGGCCTTGTTGGACCCTGAGATGAGTCAATCATCCAGATATGGGTAAACGCAGAGGCCTTGCCTTTGTAGGTGTGCCACAGCCACGGCCAGACATTTTGTGAAGACTCTTGGTGAAGAGAGGCCGAAGGATAATACTCTGTACTGATAGTGTTCTATTTTGAAACGAAACCAGAGGTATCGCCATTGTCAAGGATGGATGGAACTATAGGTGTAAATGTCCTTAAGATCCAGAGAGGCAAGCCAGTCTTCCTGTCTCAATGGGGAAGGATGGTGACCAGAGAAGTCATTTTGAACTTTTTCTCGATGTAGAGGTTGAGATCTCATAGGTCGGGGCTAAGGAAGAACAGGGAGAGAACCCCTGGTTGCACTCTTGTTCCACTTCAGGCTCAATTGCATGTCTGCTGAGGAGGCTAGTAATCTCTTCTGTTAGAAGGGGAAAGTGCAAAGAAGAAGCATTGCTGGGCAGGGGTGGTTGATGTAGGGAGGCAACCGTGAAATTGAGTTTGCAACCCGATACAATGATACTGAAGACCCAACAATCTGTGGTGATGGACTGCCAGGCCTCCTGAAAGTATTGGACATGGCCTCCTACTGGCAGATAATCAAAAACTGGGGGCCACCTTGGGCAGTTGAGCTGTGGCAGTTGCAGGTTGTTTCCTATCCCTTTGCCTGGGGCAATGAGGAAATGCAGTTGCAGATTGTGTTGTGCCTTATCACCCCTCTCTACCTCAACTTCACTCAAACCAATCAAACCATATAGACATTCTACCAACTGGTTCACCCTCCTTTACCTGTCATTCCTCCTGACTCATTGCCTCTCAACCCACCCCACTCTCCCCTCATCCATCCCCATAATTTACCTCTCAAGACCCATATCTCAGTACACCCCAACCCCATACTATAGTTATCAACATAGGAGACAATCCCGACTACTTTACATTCCCACCTCCCCCTGGAACCCCGATCCCCAACACCACCCATCTCACCTAGCCAGTCAGATGCAGTCTAATCAACGCACGCTACACCCACAACAAAATTCAAACCCTCGCTGGCCATGTCACAGACAAGACCTGGATCACCGTATCAGAAAATGTTCTACTCAATCAGCTTAACATCAGTACCCATAACATCTACAACTGCCTTCAAACCACCAGCAGAGGAGGGGGAGTCTGCATCCTCTCCAACAAACTCCTCGGATTTACCACCACCAGTACATCATCTGCTCATGGCCTGGATACCCTTACCATAAGCAATAAATACCTCACCATCTGGCTTGTATACAGAGCACCGCACCACAAGGCAGACCAACTGGGAGTAGTATGTTCCTTTATCCCATGCCAACAGCATCTTGTTCTCCTTGGAAACCTTAACCTCCCCTCAGTCAACTCCACGCACAGCAACGCTTTCCTCCAAGCCATGAATGACCTCCAATTTACCCAACTCATCAATGCCCCAATTCACCAAAAAAGAAGTGCCCTCAACCTACTCTTCCTCCCCAATGACCTACTCTCCTCCTCTCCCCCCCACTTCTCTCTCCTCCACCCCAGTCCCATGGTCCAGACACTACCTAATCTCCTCCACCCTAACTACCCCTACACTCAAACACCCCCCACTGTTGAAGCCTCCCACAGCGAGATGATTCACAATATTCAACGAAGACAATTTCCTTGAGCAAACCATCCCACATCTGAAGCAAACTTTTCAGCATTCTGACCTTAAGCTTCTGGTACAAACATGGAACACCACCGTCACTAATACCTCTCAAGCTTCACACCATGCCCATCCCAAAACCCCCTGACTCCACGCCCCCTGGTACTCATCCCTACTCAGGAACCAGAAACGCCTTCTCAGAAAACTAGAATGAAAGAGGAGAAAAACTAAAGATCCACACCTTCTGACCACTTATCTCAACCTGCGTATGGCCTATTCCATCCACACTCTCAATGCCAAGCGCGAACACCACAGCAATATATTACTCCATGCCAAACTAAGAGAACTCTTTCTCTTTGTCAGAAGTCTCACAAGTGACCCATCTCAACCCTTTCAGGACATCATCATCCATCCCCAAGTAATGGAAGACTCTCTTATATCTAAACACAAGCACCCTGGCTTAACTATTTTAACCATACCGCCTCCTACCACCTCAACCTCTGCAACTCAGACATGGACCTCATTCCAGGATGTCCCTCCTGAAGAATTACAGATCATCATCACTCTCATCAATGCCACCATCTCTCCTCTTGATCCATGTCCAGTAACATGGGTCAAGCAACTAAAGACCTTGATGCTCCCATTCATCTCTACTATCCTTCATACCTCTCTCAACCAAGCCTACTTCCCACCCTTGCTCAAGCTAGCCTCTGTGAAACTTCTCCCAAAGAAACCCAACCTTGATCTCACCTTACCCACCTCATACATACCCATTGCCAATGTTCCCTTCCTCTCCAAGGTCATCGAAAAAGCAGTAGAAATTCAGCTCCAGGAGCAACTCCACAGATTTGCACCTCTTGACCACAACCAACATGGCTTCTGTCCATCCACAGTGCCAAAACACTTCCGACATCCCTCCTAAACCTACTCATAACTTGAACAGAAAAACTCTGCTGCTCAGGTTTTATCCTACTATTCCTCGACATTTCTTCAGCCTTTGACACGGTATCCCACCAGACTCTCATCAATCAACTCAACATTCGCATCCAAGGCAGCCCACTCAAATGGATTCACTCCTACCTCTCTCAGCGAACTCAGCAAGTGAGAACCATCAACCAATCCTCATCACCCTTCCACAAGGGGTACCTCAAGGATTCACAGTCTCCTCACTCTCCTTCAATATTTATATCAGACCCCTCTTTCACATCCTCCAGAGTCTCAACGTTGGATATCAACTCTATGCAGATGACAATGATCTTCACCCCTTCAACACCACCACCCTGGACTACTCCACCCTCACAATCTGTTTCACAGAGATCGTTATATGATTACAACAACACAATCTTGCAATCAACTTCAGCAAAAGTGAGCTCCTTCATGTTTCCAAGGATCTCAGCTTTACTCCACTGCAAAAGCGTCAAACTGGGCAACACCAAAATTCAAGTCAAACCACAGATCAAGTACCTAGGTGTGACCCTTAACCACATCATAAATTTCCAACCCCACATCATGAACACTACCAAAAACATCTACTTCAGAATAAGAACTCTCCACAATCTACACCCACTACTGCTCTATGACAATTTCCGCACAGTCTGCCAAGCCTCCATCACCCCTTTCATTGATTACTGCAACTCTATACTCCAAGGGTTACCCAAAATCACCCTTATCTCTCCTTCAGCTGGCCCAAAACACAGCTGCTAGACTTATTGCCGGAGCGCCCAGACATTCCCACATCACCCCTATATTAAAATCCCTACACTGGCTCCCAGTTGCATCCCGTATCAGATTCAAGACTTATCACCCACAGAGCCTTCTTCAACACCACTGTGGAGTAGCTACAATCTCTAGTGCAATGACCTGACAACAGCAGACTCCGGCATCAAAATGCAACAAATCTTCTCCTACTACAAGCTCAAAATACCAAAGACTTCAGTGCACCTACAAAAGGGCTTTCCAATTCTACGCCCCCACCACCTGGAACAAACCACTCCCCACCATACGCTGCCTCCAATCCCACACCATTTTCAAAAAACATCTCAAGACCTTTCTCTTTGAGGAACAATTTAACACATTCACGGCTGCAAATCTCACCCCTCCCACGATCCACCCCCCTATCACATCATCCTCTCCCCCCCCCCAGATGATGAACAAAACCATGTCTCACATTACCTAATCCCCATGTAAATAGTTTAATCAGTTTTATATAAGCATTCTTGTGTTAATTTGTTTGCTTACCTTGTATTCAAATTTGTTTCTTTACTTTGTATCAAAGTTCACCTGTACATAGTTTCAACCATTTTATGTAAACATTCATTTCCTGTTCATTGTAAATCATTTTGCCTTGTAGAAAAATGGTATATAAACCCAGTTCAATAAAATAAATAAATAAATAAAATTGCTGAAAATATTGGTAGCGGTATGCTCTGTGGTACTGTGGGTATTGTGGACAGTGAAACTGGTGTGGTGCTTCCTGAGGTTGCGTTGCAGGTTCCCACACTGTAGAAGAATGGTTCTTGATCTCTGAGACAGCTTTCTGAACCTTAGGGCCAAAAAGACTATCCCCTTAGGAAGGAGCATCTGCAAGGAAGGAGCATCTGCAAGGTGAGTCCAGAGACCCAAAGCCAAGCTGTATGATGGGAAAAGATGGACATAGCAGTGGATCAGGCAACTGCATTGAAGGTGTCATATGTAGTCTGAATAATATGATAGAGGGACTCCTGCAAATGATCTTGAAGTGTATACACCTCCAGCGCTGGAATGAAAATCTGATCAGGCATCTGCGAGACGAGGTCATGAAGGTATTGCAGGATTTGAAGTTGGTGGGCTAGGATTTTCATGGCTAAACACAACACTGAAAAGTTTTCCTACTGACTGAATCTAATATCCACTGGTCTTTCCCTGGTGGCGTCTGGAGATGAGATTTGGAGGATTTAGCATTTTAAATGCCAATTCAGATACAACCAACTGATGAGGAAATTGCTGATGCTAGAACCCAGATGCAAGCAGCGCCTTTTACTTGAGGTTCAGATGAGCCATGGTGTGGACCAATGCTGGAGTCTTCAAGACAGACAGGAGGAGATCCTGCAAGACTTGAAGAACAGGTATCTCTTTGGGGGTACTGCAAAACCATAAGATAAACTGGAAATCCTTTTTATTGGTGGGAGTCTGAGAGTCACTCAAAGTCAGCGCCTTTAGACAGTTTCTGGAGAATTTTCAGTTAAGAAAAATCTTCTGGGGTGTCATCTGCCAGCGGATGATCCGAGGAAGTTGTTGAGTCAACATCTCCCCAGCAGGGGGGGCTCCATATCCCACTGACAGGAATAAGGAGAATTTGTGGCTGAGTAGGTATCAAGTTCAAAAGGCTCTGGAGCCCTCTAGTCTGCTAAAGGAGGGTGTTCCTGAGAAATAGGTGGAGACTTGGAAGAGGGGATCTACGAAGATGGTAGGTGGTCTGGAGGAGGAGTAGCTCCTAGCAAGGCCACACTATCTTTGACAAACCGGCATAACTGCTGCAGAAGAGTCATTGGGGGAGGAGCCGAGGGAGACAAGACCGGCACAGGGTCCAACTACTGTTTTCCCTTCTTGGCTCTATGGGAGGAAGCCTCTGATGAACCACCCACAGACTTCCGCTTGTAAGATCGCGAGTCCTGGGAACTATACAGTATGCACTTGTATGCTTAGATTTTGTTCTATGTTTTGCCACCTACTGGGGTTTCCTGCCTCAGAGAGTCTGCTGTGGAGTGTGTGAGGTGGAGATGGAGTATGACCTCTGGCCTGTAACTTGAGGCTCTGGGCCAAGTTCTTAGATGCCAGCACTGGTAGGAAGTCTGGTTCTGTTTGCATAGCAGTCCCATTCAGTCCCCAATCATACCTTGTCTGGGCACAATGAGACAGGACAGAAACTGAAGCTGGAGCCGCCATAAGAAAAACTATGCATTATGCTGACTCAGAAAACTGCTGTGACTCAGATGTGCTAAGGGAGAGCCAGCACTGGTGCTGTCGGTGGCAACAACACCTTGGAGTGTGCCTGCATTCCCTTGCTTGTATCTGGAGAAATGGAGGGATGGGACTAGGGAGATAAAAAGTAGATGCAGTAATATATGTAAGATTGAGGACTGGTTGGAAAGAGTGAAATTTGGATAGAGAAGTGAAAAATAAATGGAAGATAGGCAAAAGGAAGAAATAAGTACTATAGATGGATAAAGGAAGGAAGTGAAGACTGGAGCACATGGCTAATGGACAGAGGGTGAGGAATTGGAAGCAGAAAGTGAGAGAGCCTGTGGAGTTAATATGTATTATTAATTATTATTATTAATGAGCATTTATAAAGCACTACCAGGCATACACAGCACTGTACAGACACAGAAAAGACAGTCCCTGCTTGTTGAGCTTACAATCTAAAATGACAGACATACAGTACTACAAAAGGAGAGGGACAAAAGGGGCAATAAGAACCAGAAACATAAGGATGGGGATTATGAGCCATAGGCAGTCTCAAAGAGATGCGTCTTGAGTCTAGATCTGAAGAGTGAGAGGAAAAGGATTTGATGCAATGATAGGGTAGATTATTCCAGGCAAAAGGGGCAGCAAGCTCAAAGGAGCAAAGCAGAGAGTTAGCAGAAGTAGAATGTGGCATGGAGAGAAGAAAAGCAGAAGATGAACGAGGATTACAGGAGGGGGTTTAGGGAGAGAGGAGAGGTAAAGAGGAGAAGCAGAGTGAATGCACTTATGTGCGAGGGTAAGTAGTTTGAACTGAATACGGCAACAGATAGAGAGCCAGTGAAGGGACTTTAAAAGAGCAGTGACAGTAGTGAGCTTGGCAGAAGATTAGACACACAGCTGAGTTTTGAATAGACTGACGTGGGAAAAGGTGAGATTGAGGGAGACTAGTGAGGAGGAGGTTGCAATAATCAAGATGAGGGATAATAAGGGAATGTACCAGAATCTTAGTGGCACACAGAGAGATGAATGGATGAATTTTGTTAATATTATAGAGAGAAAAATGACAGTATTTAGCAATTTGTTGGATATGGGAAGAGAATGATAAGGTGGCGTCAAAAACAACCCCAAGATTGCGAGCTGAGGAAACAGGACAAACAGGTGTGTTATCAACAGTGATGGAGAAAGGAGGGAGGAGGGGTTAAGGGAAAAATATCAGAAGCTCAGTTTTGGCCATGTTCAATTTCAGAGAGTGCTGAGACATCCAGACAGCAATATCAGATAAGGAGGAGGAGATACGGGCTTGAAGAGAAGGAGAAAGGTCAGGTGAAGAGATAGAAATTTGTGAATCATCTACATAGAAATGATATTGGAAGCCAAGGGAAGAGAAAGGGGAACATAGGGATTGAGTATAAAGGGAGAAAAGGAGAGGGCCAAGGACTGACCCTTGGGGAATGCCAACTGAGAAGGGAATAGCAGAAGAGGATGAACCTTGACAGCAGATGCTAAAAGAACAATTAGAAAGGTAAGAGGAGAACCAGGAGAGGACAGAATCCTTAATGCCAAGGGATGATAGAATGGAGAAGAGAAGGGAATGATCAACAGTATTGAAGGCGCAGAGAGGTCAAGGAGAAACATAGAAACATAGAAGTATGATGACAGAAAAAGACAACATAGCCTATCTAGTCTGTCCTTCCATATCAACAACTACAACAGTCCCCTTTTTACCTTTAGAGATCCTCTGTGTTTGTCCCATGCTTTTTTGAATTTAGTTACTGTCCTCATCTCTACTACCTCCACTGGGAGACTATTCCACGGATCCACTACTCTTTCCGTAAAGAAATCACTCCTGAATCTATCTCCCTTCACCCTCATCCCATGTCCCCTCATAGCAGAACTTGCTTTCAATTGACAGAGGCTCTCTCCCTGAACATTTATGCCACGGAAGTATTTAAACATCTCAATCATATCACCTCTATCCCGCCTTTCCTCTAAGGTGTACATATTAAAATCATTCAGTCTGTCCTCATATGCTTTATAATGAAGATCACTAATCATTTTAGTAGCCACCCTCTGCACCGACTCCATCCTCGAGAGAGAATAAGGATAGAGTAAAGGCCCTTTGACTTAGCTGAGAATAAATCACAAGAGACCTTAGCAAGGGCCGTCTAAGTAGATTGGAGAGGACGGAAGCCAGATTGAAAGGGATCCAAGAAGTGAGTTGAAAGAAAATTGAGGCAATGTGAAAGAACGGTATGCTCACTCAGTTTGGAGATAAAAGGAAGAAGGGAGATGGGATGATAGCTAGAGGGAGTGGAAAAGTTAAGAGATGGTTTCTTGAGGAGTGATCAGGGCACGTTTGTAGGCAGAAGGGAAGGTGGCAGTAGAAAGAGACAGGTTAATGATATGAGAAATGGCCAGGACAACAGAAGCAGCAATGGAGTTAAGATGATAAGGAGGAATGGGGTCGGAGGGACAGATGATAGGATTAGCAGCAGAGATGAGGGAGGAGGTCTTATCAGAGACAATAGAGAATGAGGAAAGGATGGGAATGTTTGAGGATCATGGCTGTAAAACAAGTGGGGAAGGTGTTAAAGAAATGGGAAGGAATTGAATGGCAATTTTATTGATTTTAATCATGGAAGAAAGCTACAAAGGGAATGGGTAGAAAGGAGCCAGAAGTAGAGAGTTAAGAGTAGAGAAAAGATGGTAGGGGTTGGAAGCTAGAGAGCCGGTAATGTGAATGAAATAGTCATGCTTAGCAAGGGAAATAGAGTTGAAGGAAAAAAGCATGAACTTGTGGTGAAGATAATCAGAGTGGGAATGGGAATTGAGCCAGGCGTGTTCAGTGGAATGAGTGCAAGACCGTAGGTAGTGGACAGTAGAGATGAGCCCCCCGCTTCCTCCTCTCCTTCCACTTAGGCTCTTTTTCTTTTTAGTCCTGTATGGGTGTGCACTTTTCTGTCTGGCATTGTAGTTCCTTTTCTGTTTCTGGCATTTCTTATATATCTATATCTATCTATCTATAGATATAGATATATACATATATATACATATATATACATATATACAATTATATATATATATATATATATATATATATCTTATTGTTATTGTAAGCTACCCAGATGGCTCCCAATGGGCGGTCTATGAAATGTTTAATCAAGAAAGATAAAGAGGTGATGAACACCTTACAGGGCATGAAGTGAGGGGAGCGAGAGCATTGAGAGCAGAGGAGAGAGCAGGTTATAGCCAGCCACAACATCATTGCCAGAGTTGGAGGAGAGACTAGGAGAGAGAGAAGAGGATAGGGAAAGAAGCAATAGGAAGCAGATTCCTGAATGAATAAGAGGTGACAGGATGGGAAGATGAGGGGAGTGACTTGAAGAGAGGGACTAAGGAGCTGGTGGTCAGATAGAGATAGATTTGAATTGAGGAAATTAGAAGGCAAGCAATTAGAATAGAAAACAAGATCCAGGCAGTGGCCAAGCTGATGTGTGGGGGCAGTGGAGCAAGGGTGAAGGTTATAAGAAGTAAGGGAAAAATGTTTTGATACATAAGAATCCATGGGACAAAGAACAGCGCAGAGGGTGAAGAGAGTAATAGAAAGGACACAGAGTTTGGGATGATGGAGTAGGAGGTGGCAAGTAGGAGTAAAAAGGATGTGGGTTGAAGTAGGAGCATAGAATGAAGGGTAAGATGTGAGGGAGTGTGAACATAAGAACATAAGATATGCCATACTGGGTCAGACCAAGGTCCATCAAGCCCAGTATCCTGTTTCCAACAGTGGCCAATCTAGGTCATACGTACCTAGCAGTTTCCCCAAAAGACACAGGTTCGGCAATGCTTGTACTAGGTCAAGCATTGATATCCTGGGTCCCTTCTTAATAATGGTTTATGGACCTTTCCTCCAGGAACTTGTCCAAACCTTTTTTAAACCCAGCAACACTAACAGCCTTTACTACATCCTCCGGTAACAAATTCCAGAGTTGGATTACACATTGAGTGAAAAAATATTTTCTTTTATTAGTCTTAAATAGTTTACCATGTAGCTTCATTGCAAGTCCCCTAGTCTTCCGATATTCTGATAACGTAAATAGTCGATCTACGTTTATCCGTTCCAGTCCATTCATTAATTTATAGACTTCTATCATATCTCCCCTCAGTCGTCTCTTTTCCAGGTTAAAGAGCCCTAACCTTTTTAGCCTTTCTTCATATTAGTATCCTTCCATCCTTTTTACCATTTTGTGGCTCTTCTCTGAACCTTTTCTAATAACGCTATATCCTTTTTAAGATACGGCGACCAGAATTGCATACAATATTCAAGGTGCGGTCTCACCATGGAACGGTATAGAGGCATTATAATATCTTTTGTTTTATTTTCCATTCCTTTCCTTATGATAACTAGCATTGTATTTGCTCTCTTGGCTGCCGCTGCACACTGGGCCAAGGGTTTTAACATGTTATCCACAATGACGCCTAAATCTTTTTCCTGGGTGGTGGTTCCTAATGTGGAACCTTACATTGTGTAACCATAGTTTGGGTTGTTCTTCCCTAGGTGCATAACTTTGCACTTGTCCACATTAAATTTCATCTGCCATTTTGATGCCCAGTCTTCCAATTTATCAAGATCCTCTTGCAATTTTCCACAATCCTCTTGGGTTTTAACAACTTTAAATAGTTTTGTGTCATCTGCAAATTTGATAACCTCACTCGTTATTCCACTTTCCAGGTCATTTATGAATATGTCAAAAAGCAGCGGACCCAGCACAGATCCCTGGGGTACACCACTATTCGCCTTTCTCCATTGGGAAAATTGGCCATTTAGCCCTACCCTCTGCTTTCTATCTTTTAACCAGTTCCTGATCCACAGTAGTACACTGCCTCCTATCCCATGACTCTTTAGTTTTGCCAAAAGTCTCTGATGAGGGACCTTGTCAAAGGCTTTCTGAAAGTCCAGATACACTATATCAACCGACTCACCTTTGTCCACCTGTTTATTCACACTTTCAAAAAAACATAACAGATTAGTAAGACAAGATCTTCCTTGTCTAAAGCCATGTTGGCTGTCTCCCATTAGGCCACGACTATCTACATGCTGAGTAATTTTATTCTTTATGATGGTTTCTACCATTTTTCCCGGTACTGACGTGAGGCTCACCGGTCTGTAGTTTCCCGGATCACCCCTCAAACCCTTTTTAAACATTGGAGTTACATTGGCGATCTGCCAGTCTTCAGGTATTAGAGATGATTTTAATGATAGTTCACAGATTACTAATAGCAGGTCTGCAATCTCATATTTCAGTTCTTTCAACACCCTTGGATGTATACCATCCGGCCCAGGTTATTTGCTACTCTTCAGTTTATCTAATAGCTGTAATACATCTTCCCGATGTATCGATATTTCCTTCAATTCTTCCGCACCTTTAAATACTACTTCAGTCATGGTAACATCCCTATATCTTCCTCAGTAAAGACCGAAGCAAAGAATTCATTCAGTCTCTCCGCTATCGCCTTGTCGCTTCTTAGTGCCCCTTTAACTCCTCTATCATCTAATGGTCCAACTGACTCTCTCACAGGTTTTTTGCTCTGAATGTACTTGAAAAAATCTTTATTTCACGTTTTTGCTTCTGCAGCAAGCTTCTTTTCAAATTCTCTCTTTGCCTTCTTTATCAATGCCTTGCATTTGACCTGCCAGTGCTTGTGCTGTTTCCAGGTTTCATCGTTTGGCCCTTTTTTCCATTTCCTGAAAGATGCTTTCTTGGCAACAACAGCCTCTCTTACCTCACCTTTAAACCATGCTGGCAGTTTTTTGGACTTCCTTCCACTTTTCTTAAAGCGTGGAATACAGCTGGTCTGGGCTTCCAAAATAGTATTTTTCAACAACACCCAAGCTTGATGTAAGTCTTTGACCTTTGCAACTGCTCCTTTTAGTTTTTTCTTAATTATTTTCCACATTTTTTTCATAGTCTCCCTTTTGAAAGTTAAAAGGTAGTACTGTGGATTTCCTTACTATCCCTCCTCCACTAATTAAATCAAAGGCGATCATGCTATGATCACTATTGCCAAGTGGCCCCAACACCCTTATCTCTTGCACTAGATCTGGTGTTCCACTAAGGACTAGGTCTAATACGGCTTCCCCTCTCGTCCGTTCATGGACCAGCTGCTCCAAGAAGCAGTCATTTATGTCATCTAGGAACTTTATCTCCCTAGCATGTACTGCCGTGACACTGACCCAGTCGATACCGTGGTAATTGAAATCGCCCATTATTATTACTGTGCTGTAACTTTTGTTAACTTTCTTGATTTCTTTGAGCATTTCATCATCCATTTGCTCATTCTGGCCAGGCGGTCGATAGTACACCCCCACCGCCATCGCCTTCCCCTTTTTACATGGAATTTCTATCCATAGAGATTCTACAGCAAATTTTGTTTCCTGCAAAACTTTAATTCTTTCTGACTCAATGCCCTCTCTAACATAGAGCGCAACCCCTCCACCAATTTGATCAGCTCTATCATTACGATATAGTTCGTACCCAGGTATCACAGTGTCCCACTGGTTGTCCTCCTTCCACCATGTCTCTGATATTCCAATCACATCTAACCTCTCATTTAGTGCTATATATTCTAACTCTCCCATCTTATTTTTTAGACTTCTAGCATTTGCATACAAGCATTTTAGAGACTGTATTTTATTCATATTAATTTGGCTATTGGTAGACATGGGTAATTTGGGATCTTTAAGCTCTGTCTGCTCCATACTCGAGGGCATTTGGGCTACTTTACTCTTTTTTGGAATCTCTCTGCTTTTGGTAGTATCCTTCAGGGATACATTTTTCCGAACCATCTGCTCTTGGGCGACTGTCGGCTTTCCCCTATTATCTAGTTTAAAAGCTGCTCTATCTCCTTTTTAAAGGTTAATGCCAGCAGCCTAGTTCCATCCCGGTTAAGGTGAAGCCCATCCCTTCGGAAGAGCCCCTGACATGACTAGTATGGCAAAGTGGGGGGAGTGGGGGCAGGAGCAAAGAAAAGAGAGTATGAAACATGCCTTTCACCCTAGGCTAGACTCCAATCCCTTTAGCTTGCACTTTTCTCTCTCAGTTGCTGGCCCCCTCCCATGATGAGAGGGTAGAGGAGGGCAGATGGTGAGGGGATGGGCAGAAAGAGGAGAATGCAGGGTGAAGGGAATGGAGGCAGAGAGTGGAGGGCACAATTGGGAAGCTGTTCTGCAAGTCTTCAGGGGGAAGAGCATATTAGGAAGGGATAGTTTGTGCTTTTGTGGTGGATTGCTAAGGAGGTGGTCACCAAGATTCTTTATGCCTTTGGGGGTATGAGACTCAAGATGGTATAGGGAAGTAACTGAACTCCTTCATGCTGTTCTGTGGTGAAGGAAGATGGTATGGCGGGGCCTGAACTCCTTCATGCTGTTCTGTGGTGAAGGAAGATGGTATGGCGGGGATCATAGAGCCATTTTTTGATGTTGTGTGGGGGCAAGGTGGTATGATGGTTTGCTGATTCCTTTATTTTGTTCAAGGGGGGAAGGGGAGGTAAGTGGTTTGGTTGAGTTGCTAAGCCCATTTTTTGCTGTTGTATGGCTGTAAAGTAGTATGTTGAGAGCATCATGAGAGAAACTTCTCATGGTGCTGGCATACTTCAATAAAAGCCTTTGCCATTTGATATACTGACTTACTAAACAGCATGCTCTTTTTTTTAAGATGGCCATAATGAATGTGTATGAGATACATATATGCAAATGAATTTGCAAATATGCCACCCCACCCTTTGATCCCCCCTCCCAAAAAATGAAAGTGTCAAACTATGGGCAGTTTAAAATTGCTCACTTCTTTCATTCCTGTTGTCTATTATTGGGAACTGGAACATTGCCTCACTTTTGGTTTCTTGAGTACTCAGCTGTGATGGTGAGAATTCTTTTTATTAATAGAGATATTCAGGCTACACATAAGGAATACATAAACCATCCTTTTCCATTTTTTTAGAACTGGTGTAATCATCTCACAAAAAAATAAAAAAAAAATTGCTCCCTCATGCAAGTACAGAAAGGACAAAGATGCAGCCAACCTATTTTCCTTTTAATTTGCATTGTGAGAGGTAAGCAGTTGGAAAAGAAACCTATGGTTCAGTGCTGTGCATGAATGATTGATGCACATAACGTAATTTCATAAAGCCTTTTCAGAGCTACTGGGCTTTATCAATCAGATACAAGGTGTTCTAGCTGTATTCAGTGTGTTTTCACTTCTAGCTCTAAAACAGCCTCTCTCATGGATAAACTCTATAGGAACAAAAGGAGCAAGTAGTTGCAACAGTGGTAGGTTTGAGAGAACTTTATTAAAGGAAGCCCCGACTCGTTTCGGCTGATGCCTTCTTCACGGGGCTATAAGCTTCAAATCTAATCATATTATATATATTTAGATTTGTCTACTTGGAAGTGATGTTGTTGCTATCATGAGATGGTTATGTGGGGGGGGGGGGGGTAATGACTCATTTCCCCTTCTCTACACCTGATTGCTCAAAACTGGAAATAAGGTATCCCTTCTTTCCCTCCCTCTCCCCACTTACAGGTACACACACTTCTGATAAGTGTCCCAGATTTTCCTGCAACAAATGTTTGACAGGGTGCGGCATTATGTGTCTGAATTCAAGTGTTAAACTGGGTGGGGCAGGGTAATTGCTGTGTGCATGTATACAGTACACACACACATTTATACCTTTGGAGTAGATGTAAATGTGTGCAAAAGCATTTGCATACTATTAGGGATTGTTCAGGGGTGTCTCTTTTCCTTATCAACTAAGCACCTTTTGCATATTTGACATAGCTCCCTGTTACAAAATTACCACCCACAAATATAGCATTTCTTGTGTGCTATATCTAGAACCAAAAAAAACTAAAGTGTTACCTAGTTTTGTCAAGTTATTGTGTCAAGGCATGGTAAGTTTTGACAGCTTTGTAGCTATTCATGAACTTTTTATAAACTGTATTCTCAGACTTTACTTGTATATTCTACTCTCATGTTCTTCATGTCTCAAGACACTTGCCAGACTTAAGAAGAAAATCTTAAACTTAAAATTCTATCGCAAACAAGTTGCAATTTTTACAGATTCACAGGGGTTAGCATTTGGGAATTACTTGTGAGCAACATACTGTGACATTTCATAAAAGCAAACCTCAAAGTCATCTGATCCTGGATTTCACAGCATCACTTGTAGCTATCAATTTACTGAATATATATAGTAATCAAATCTACCATACGCAGTTTAGTGTCATGATTTACATAGATAGTCAAACCTAAAAGTCACATTTATGTAAACAGATTATTACATCCCCAGTATCTTAACTAAAGACTGTTATATAAACTAATGTGAAATAAGAGGATCCTACTTGTAAGAAAAGCATTTCATACTATTTAAGATATATTTAGTGCATCACAGAGGTTGAGTACAGCTACTCTGCCACACCATTTGAGTAAATCTTCTATGTACTTTCCTTTTGTCAATGCAGTACATGCAAACATAGCGGCAGCAAGGTATAAAGCACAAACACAGGGTTTCCTTTTGGAATTCAGCAGGGATGAGAGTCTGCATTCAGTTATTTTGGTTGTCTAAAAATTTAAAGGATGAGCAGATCCCCTATATGTGTATATAGCTACAAATTACAGCACATAGGGACCTACATTCAGTGTATGGGATATTTAAATTCCACAGCAGTCAGATAATTGCCACCATTTTCCAGACAGTGGTGATCTTCAGCCGCTCTCCAGATTATTTATCTGGACATCAGCTTTTTCACTGGCCCAAACTATCTGGGTAGCAGCTGAAAATTCAGTTAATGCCCGCTACCCACCCTTACACCCCCAGACTACCCTCACACTCTCTGGATAGTTCCAGAATGTTCTGTGGAGATATTCAGTAGTACTAACCGGATAGTGCCGCTGAATGTCTGAATGTCCTTATCCGAATAACCTCCAAACCAGAGAAGGATGTTCGAATATTGACCCCTCATATAATTGATTTGTGTGTTTCAAAAGGTTCTAGCATGCATACAATAGGAAAAATGAACAGGAAAGAAATTCTCCCAAATCATGAAAAATGTATTTGAAACAAACATGAACTGAACTTTTTTTTTTTCTCATACAGACCACTAAAATTCAGATCAGCAGAGGAAACAGTATATGGATCGTGGGTACTCAGTACTCAGACACATTTGAACATACTTTGATGCAGAAGGTCCATCCACACTATCCCTCCTCTACACAAACTCTGTGCTGTGAATAGCATGGGCACTTTCATTCATAATTGGGCAAGGAGAAGGGGGGGATTTTCAGTGAGGCTTTCTGCATGGGTAAAGAGTTTTTTATCCACATAAAAGTTTTCAAAGTTACCTCCATTGTCTCCATGTTCCTTTATTTGATATAGTTTCTCTCTCATGCATCTCAGCAACAGAAATTATAGCAGAGTCTACCCCGTGGTTCTATGACAGCGCTCTACATTTCCACGAGGGGAGATCTGGATTTTCATCTTCCACTATCCATATTGGCTGGGCAGTGGTGCTACAGAGATATTATTCACTATTCACAGCCCCTGAGGGCTGGCAAAGGATGTGAAAAGGAGTCACAGTTCTCACATTATGCAAACACACCAGATACCCATATTTAAGGAATAGAGCTCAACTTACTAAATTATATGTTATTTAACACATGTCCCATTTTACACAATCATATCTATTTGCTAATTATGCATTAACAGCGTTAACACACTTTAGTAAATCTAACCCTATGAATGCAAGATTTTAGCAAGAACCCAGGGACATTTTCCTTGTTGATTACCATCTGCTGCTTGCCTGGACATTTCTTACATTGAACTTGCTATCCAGTGCTTACCTTGATCCTTGCTGCACAGGTTATAGTCCCCCCCCCCCCCCCACTACCACTGCTTGTATTTTAACCTATAGATACTTTAGCCCTCCTCATTGCTATAAGAGAACATACACTGTATAGCCCCCACTACTCCTCTTCTATGGCCCCACATCTCATTGTCCTTCTCTTCCTCATACTCCCCAACTGCCTCCCCTCCAATCAGCACCCACACTCCTCTCCCCCCTATGCTCCCTTCACCTTCCTTCCTTCTCCCTCCATTCTGTCTTCTCGCCTAGCATCTATTCTTGAGCTTCATCACACCCTCCCCCTCATTCAACCAAATCCCCTCTCTTTAAGGCAACCTCACCCTCGCTTCCGCCGCACTGCCTCCCCTCTACCCCACTCTCTACTACTCCGCCTCCTCTCATCAGGTAATATCAACCCCCAACCCTGGACCCCCCTTGATTTCTTTCTAACTTTAAGAAGAGTTCCTCACGTACCTTATCTAATCTCATCCATATCCCTCTCCATTCCCCTTCCACCGTCCCTCACTCATGCCCCAATCACTCATCCAGAGATATCAACCCTAACCCTATCCATCTTAACGTTCTATCTCACTCAAAAAAGAGATCCTCACGCAACCTATCTAATATCATAAAGACCCCCCTTCATGCCCCTTCCTCTTCCCCTCCCTCATGTCCCTCTGGGAGGACACACTCATCCAGAGACACTCACCCATACCCCGGCCCCTCTAGATCTCTGTAATACTCTGGAAAAAGATCCTCACATAACGGCCCCCCTCGACCCCTGCCTTACTCTCATAAGAAATCCTCACGTAACTTGTCCAACCTCATCCATATCCCTCTCCTTTCCCCCTCCACCCTCCCATTCTCATGTGCCCTATGGAACACATGCTCAGTCTCTAACAAACTTCCTTTTACTCACGATCTCTATATCTCTAATGCACTACACCTTCTTGCCCTAACTGAGACCTGGTTCCTCCCAGACGATACTGCATCCACTGCTGCTCTTTGCCATGGGGGCTACCAGTTCACCCATACACCTCGATCCACTAGCTACGATGGTGGTGTTGGGCTTCTACTTTTTCCCTCCTGCCAATTCCAACCCCTCCTGCTGCCTCAGTCACACTCCTCTCTCTCTTTTGAAGTCCACTCCATTCGCCTCTTCACACCACTTCCCCTATGAGTAGCTGTTATCTATCGTCCACCCAACAAATCCAAATCAACCTTCCTTACTGACTTTGACTCTTGGCTTTCTGTCTTTATGGATCCCTCTTCCCCCACCCTTATTCTTGGTGATTTTAACATTCACATCGATAACCCCTCCGATCCCCATGCTTTAAAGTTCCTCACCCTCACCTCCTTATTCGGCCTCCAACTCTACTCCACTGCCCCCACCCACCTGCATGGCCACTGCCTTGACCCGATTCTCTTCTCCAATTCCTCTCCCTCAAACCCCCACAACTCAATCCTTCCCTCATCAGACCATCACTTTTAACCTTTAATCTTCAGCTTCTGCTGTCTCCCCCTCCCTATTTAGAAACCTTCATAATATTGATCCCTTGACTCTCTCCTCCACCATTTCTCTATCCCTTTCCTCCATTATGTCCTCCAAATCCATTGACGAAGCAGTTTCCTCTTATAATGTTGCACTATCCTCGGCTCTTGACACTCTTGCCCCACTCACCCCATGCCCTGTCAGGCGTTCTACTCCCCAGCCATGGCTCTCATCTACAACCCACTATTTACGCACCTGTGCCCATTCTGCTGAACGTGCTTGGACCAAATCCCGCTCCCCTGAAGACCTTCTACACTGCAAATTCATGCTTGGCTCCTTCCAGTCAGCCATAGCACTTGCCAAACAAGAATACTACATCCATCTGACTAACTCCCTTGCCTCCGATGCTCGCCGCCTATTTAATACCCTCAATTCTCTCCTCAAGGTGCCCCCGCCCCCGGTCCCACCCTCCCCCTCTGCCCAAACCCTAGCCGACTACTTCCATGACAAAATTCACAAGATTACCCTCCAATTCCCCATCTACCTCTCCCCCTCGTCAATTCTCCCCTCCCATCCATACTTCCCATGCTACCCTCTCCTTTTTCTCTATGATCTCCGAAGAGGAAACCGCACTCCTTCTTTCCTCCTCCAAATTCATCATCTGTTCCACTGACTCTATCCCCACTGATCTCCTACAACCCATCTCCCCCACCATTGCCCCCATCTCTCACATTCTAAACCTTTCACTATCCACTGCAACTGTCCCCATAGACTTCAAACATGCCATTGTCACACCTCTCCTCAAGAAACCCTCTCTTGATCCCACCTGTCCTTCTAACTATCAATCCATCTCCCTCCTTCCCTTCATATCTAAACTACTAGAATGGGCAGTCCATCGCCACTGCCTCGACTTCCTCACCTCCCAGGCCCTCCTGGACCCACTACAATCCAGCTTCCGTCCCCTACACTCCACTGAAACGGCTATTACAAACGTCTCCAATGACTTGTTCCTGGCTAAATCTAAGGGTCTTTACTCAGTCCTCATCCTTCTCAACTTCTCCTCTGCCTTTGACACTGTTGACCACAATCTTCTCCTTACCACCCTCTCCTCACTTGGTTTCAGGGGCTCCATACTATCCTGGTTCTCCTCCTACCTCTCCCGTCGCTCCTTTAGTGTGTGCTCTGGTGGATCCTCTTCTTCTCCCACCCCACTCCATGTTGGTATACTCCAAGGATCCGTCTTGGGCCCCCTCCTTTTCTCTCTCTATACCCAATCCCTTGGTGCGCTTATCTCCTCCCATGGCTTTCAGTACCATCTCTATGCCGACGACTCCCAAATCTACCTCTCTACACCTAATATCACTCCAGCAATCCAGACCAGGATCTCTGCCTGCCTTTCTGACATCGCTGCCTGGATGTCTCTCCGCCGCTTGAAGCTGAACATGGCCAAGACTGAGATCCTTGTCTTTCCCCCCCAACTCCTCCCCTCCTCTTCCCCCCTTCTCACTCTCCGTGGATGGTTCTACGATCCTTCCTGTTTCCTCGGCCCGCAACCTGGGAGTTATCTTTGACTCCTCTCTCTCCTTCTCCACACATATCCAGCACATAGCTAAGACCTGCCACTTCTTTCTCTACAACATTAGCAAGATCCACCCCTTCCTTTCTGAACACACTACCAAAACCCTTATCCACTCCTTAATCTCCTCTCGCCTCGACTACTGCAACCTACTCCTTGCTGGCCTTCCCGCTAGCCATCTCCTTCCACTTCAATCTATACAAAATCATGCTGCTCGACTGATCTTCCGTCAATCTCGCCATGCCCACATTACTCCTCTTCTCAAGTTGCTTCACTGGCTCCCTGTACAATTCCGCATCCAGTTCAAACTTCTCCTGCTAACCTATAAATGCATTCACTCTGAGGCCCTTCAATACTTCTCATCTCTTATCTCTCCTTACACCCCTTCTCGGGAACTTCGCTCTACTAACAAATCACTTCTATCTAGGCCTTTCACTTGCACCGCTAACTTCCGACTTCGCTTTTTTTACCTTGCTGCACCTTACACCTGGAACAGCTTACCTGTGTCTGTGCGCCAGGCACCCTCCCTGGCCCTCTTCAAATTCAGATTGAAGACCCACCTCTTCACTGTCGCTTTCAGATCCTGACTTCTTTCTCTTATCTCAACCTGACTCCCGTCAATTTTCATGACCAAATTGTAAAGACCATACTGTGCTTTTGCACCGAACTGACTGTTGCTCTGTATTGTCTCAGCTAGATTGTAAGCTCTGATGAGCATAACTCTGACGAGCAGGGATTGTGTCTTGTATGTATACCTGTACAGTGCTGCGTGCGTAGCGCTATATAAGTGCTAAATAGTATTAGTAGTAGTAGTAGGCAAGTACCAGTGATGTAATGCCTGGATAAGGTAAGCTGGGAGGTGATATAAAATAAAGGAAATGCACCCAGGTATTTACAGATAAAGCTAGGAATATACGCAGGGCAAACATTTTCAGTTTAGGCATTATTCCCTGTTCTTGAACTTATTTCCAGTTCATTACACATATTATTTTAATTAAAAAATTGTAATGTGTTTAAAACATTTGAATGCATGCTAGTCTTTAAAATGCATTAAATCTTAGGTTAAATAGGCATTAAATTGATTTAGTCCCCTTTACATTTTTCGAGTGACACTACACACTGACAAATGCACATTGCCAAGGCTTATGTTATACACCTTAGACCCAATTCTGACTAAGCTGGAAATCCAAAGGAACAGGAAAAATACCCAAACACACACACACAAAGTATAGAAAACATTGCCCGTTTCTGAATTCTAACAGGGAGAAAACACATCGTTAATTATTCATCATTTTCCAGGATCAGAGTGAACGTTTCCTAAATAAATATCATGATGATCATAAGCTAAATTTCAAACTCAAGCAACCATGCTCTCCACTAACACTATTTTTTTTTACTTTTGTTTCATAAGAGGAGCCTTAAACTGCAATAGTATCCCCCAACTTTTTTTTGCACATGGTAAGATCAGTTTCACCTGCTGACACTTGAGCAAGGCAATGCTTGATGCTACTCAGTGCAATACAGGTCAACATCAGTTATCTGCACAAAATGAAAGCTGTGCACAGCATTGTAGATGAGAAATTTGTAAAATTCTGAAGAAAATCCAATTATCTCCATTTCTGGCTGGGCTTACTAGACCCCGGAATTTTTGACCTTACCTTTGTCATAGAGTCGACACCCATGAGGTAACAGCCCAGGCAAGATGAGCACCTCAGCTCAGGTGCTGTCAGGTTGATTCCTTCTCACACACACCTTTCAAAGCAGGAAGTTCAGACCGGGTGGACGTTGGCATGGAGACATTACTCCAGTGTCATGAGCACACACCTGCACATTCCGCTCGCTCAGAGATCTAGGAAAACACAGAGCAATTGAGGATTATGCAGTCAGAAGATAGGTGAGAGCAAGGGTCAACTCGGAGATCATTTCACCTGAAAGATGCTACTGGAATTCCTCCAAGAAAACTTTTCACAAAACAAATATAAAGTTATAAAAATGCTGCAAAATATTCAGTTGATGCTAGACTGCTTCTGGGAGGTTTTCTTGTGGTTTGTCTTTGTGACACAAGAAAGAAACAGGGCCACAATTTCACTCACACACAAACAGAAATTGCTTCATCTAGATTAAGCAAACATGCATAGGTCCCAGTTCAAATCTCTGTGACACTCCACCATTAACATTTTTTCACTTTCTATCTTTTAACTAGTTCCTCATCCACAATAGTACAGAGTCTCCTATGTCATGACTTTAATTTTCTCAGGAGTGTCTCATGAGGGACTTTGTCAAACACTTTCTGAAAATCCCAATACATTATAGCAAGTGGCTCAACTTTATTTGCATGTTCAGGAAGAAAAATAACACCAAGTGTCTTCCTATCAGAATCTACGCAGACAGTTCAAATTAAGGCTGTTCACTTTTGGGTGGGGGCAAAGGTTACAGCATTAAACCATAATGCCTATGGAGTTATGAACTACAACATGAACATATAATAATGTAGCTATCTAATTGAAATTTTTTTAAGTTAATTGTTCATTTAAAACACGGCACACTCAGGCAAATGCATTAAGTCATGAAAAAAGTTTGAGATTTAGCAGCTGTTTTTACAAAATATAGAGACAGGATGCAAATGAGGTCCTGGTTCATTTAAATACCTCAGTTAAATTTTGTAGGAAATTTCTTGCATGTTCCTGGCCATTGCAATGTTTGATAAAAACCTCAGAAAGTCTCTTCTCAGGTGGCAGCAGCAGATTTCATAGTGGCCTGACTCTGTGGTCAGTCAGAGGACCATCCACCTCCCCACAACAGAGCCTGGTCTGAGATTTAGCATCGGACTAGAGAAAGATAAATAATTCACAAGGGGCCCGATTCTGAGATGGGTCCTGCGGGGCTGCACATCTCGGCTTGACATGCAGCCCCACAGGCCATCCTGCCCCTATTCCCTCTCTGGCTCTCTCCACACGACTAGACAGATGGACAGGGAGAGCTTGTGGGGGGTGAGAGGAGGGCAGGGACTGGGTGGAGCAGGGGCAGGCCAAGGAGGCAGGACGTACTGGGCCGATTCCAGTCACGGCCCTATACGTCCTGTGGGGGTCATGGGGGACGTGCTGCTTATTCCACCTTGAAGGTGGAATGTGCAGCACAAAAGGTGTGATCAGGGCCAGAGATTCCCTCCCCCCCCCCCCCAGCTGGGGCCAGGTGCAGGGGGGATCACCGCCACCCGATCTAGGCTCCAACTGGCCAGCCACAGGGGAGCCTGTGGGTAGGATGTCCCCGCAGGTATACAGAGGCACACCAGGTCGTCCTCAGGCCCAATTCCCATGGTACAGAATCAGGCCCTAATGGGCTTATCCTGCTCGGGGCCATCCAGACGTGCCCCTTTCAGAATCAGGCTTCATGGGATAGGAAAAGTCCCCTCTCGCTCCTGCCCCAGCATTGCCATATTGCAAAATGGCAGCACTTGACCTTAGCAGTGTGTTGAAATGTACTACTAGGGGTCAGTTTTCCAGTTAGGGGCAATCTCTCTTATTTGTAAGACTAAGCCTGAGCAGTACCACCCTTCCCCTCCAGTTGTAGCAAGCATCCTATATTCCCCACAGCTATCTAGAAACTTTCAGCAATGAAGTTGGATGACAAAATCTGGCAATCCTACCAGCAACTAAGGATATGCCTGACTCGGTTATGGAACACTGTAGTAGGAAAAGGGTTGAGAAGCTGACTAAATCTTGGATATACAGTAGCAGGCCATGCGGTGGCTGGATTGGAACCAGCAGGCCACAACTTCTCAGAACATAACTAGTTTTTGTCATTGGCCAGCTTGTGGTAACCAGCTATTGTCTTGCAGATGTTTATGCTTCTTTCTTAAAATCTTGATATATCTACTTTTTGCATGATGAGCAGCAAATAGGTTTACAATTAAAAACTGAAATAAAAACAAGAAAGGAACTCCATAAAAACAAATAGGACAGAGAAGGATAAGGAAAATAACTATGGATAGAATTAAAAAAATACAAGTTCAGTATACTAAAGTGTGAAGGATAAAGACAAATACCAGGTGGCCAGCACTATCCCTATTCCTGATACTCTGGGAAAGTCTTCTCAAAGTAATATGTTTTAAGGGCTGGTATAAATGTCTTAAAATTGGATTCATGGTACATATATTCTGGTAATGTGTTCCAAAAACGAGGGGATAAGAAGTAGAAAGCTGAATGACATGTAGATTCCAGATGTGGACGATGAAGTACAAAAAGAATAGCGGTTTGAGAATGAAGAACCCGCATTGGACAGTAAGGAGTGAAAAGAGTCAATAGGTACAGAGTCATCATAAGGACCTTAAAGTGAAATTGATAGATAAAGAGGTAACCAGTGATTCCAAAGGCTAGGGAAATGACATGGTCATGTTTGGCATCATTCAACTGTAAATGGATAGCTGTATTCTGAACCAGTTGTAATTTCTTAAACTGAGACATCTGAAGACCACAGTAGATGGCATTACAGTAATCAAGCTGTGATATCACTAATGCATGATGCAAAGAATGAAGAACTGAATTGGGAAAAATATACTTTAATAGAGTGGATCCAAAGAAAGGCATAAAATGATGAGCAAACTGTAGCTGCAACCTGAAGTTCAAATGTAAAGTATGTGTCAAGAATAACCCCCGGATGAGTTAGCTATTGAACAAGTGGAATTGGCTTCCCTTCAATGGAGGGATGACAGTTGGAGGGGAAAAATGTCCCATAATGCATAGAACTTGAGATTTTGAAGGTCTAAGCTGAAGACCACGATTGACTAGCCAAGAGGCCACAGATTTCAAGCAGATTTTAAATAAGGAGACATCAGGTGACTGAGAAGAGGAGTAGCGAGCCAACAGGATGTCATCTGCGTAATAATTGCCACTAACCCCCCCCCCCCCCCGTGATCCTGTACCCGAATGGTCAGTGGAGTAAGAAAAATATTAAAAAGTGAAGGGAAAAGAATGGAGCCCTGGGGGACTCCACATGGAAAAGAAAGAGACGTTGAGTCTGAGGACAGTTGTATGTTAACTGTAAAAGAGCGACTGTGAAAGAATGAGGAAAACCATTTCAGCACACCTCCCCAAATGTCAATATCAGAAAGGCATTGAGGTACAAGAGAATGGTTAATAACATCAAATGCTGCTGATAAATCCAAGAAATGACTAAGGCAGATTTATGAATATCCAGACTCGCATGGAGCTCACTGAATAAGGCAGTACTGTAATAGCAGATTCTGTGCTATGACCTTTCTGGAAACTTGATTTCTGGGATGCAAAATATTTGTTTTTTTTAAAGAAATCAGAGCTGAAGAAAAATAAAATTTTCAATTATTTTTATTAAGAATGGGAGATTAGATACCAGGAGCAGATATATCGGTCAAATAATGGCTTGTTTCAGATATGCAACAAGCCATTGGCCAGTGTGCTCTCAGCCAGTGTGCTCTCAGCCAGGATCATGGAATGGGGGGGGGGTCCAATGGGCAAGTTGTCACTTTAATGGAAGAGAGTATTGCATTTTGCGAGTGGGGGAGTAGCCTAGTGGTTAGAGTAACAGCCTCCCACCCAGGAGACTGGGGTTTGATTCTCACTGGCATTCCTTGTGACCTTGGACAAGTCACTTTACCTTCCCTTGCCTCAAAAGAAAAGGCCTGGCAACCTACTTCCAGTCATACATTGCCCAGAAAACCCAGGGCCTGCTGGGTTGCAAGAGTCAGCAAAAACATGACAGCACTTTAAAAAAATATATATATATTTAAACACCCTGATGTTAATTCATTGAATGCTGACCATAAACTTGCTATTGAAAACCTTTTTGGAAGTTAATATGAAGGAGCTTCCAATAAAACTCCACTGCAGGCAAGGACTTCTAGATAGATGTTACTTTAGATAAAAATAAATTTGCTATGCTATCTGAGGAGCAGGTAGGTACCTGGTGGAGTTTCTGATAACTCCAGAATGGTGAGGATGGAAAAAAATACAGAAAAAAAATGTCCTAGACTTATTGCAGCTCTTTTCTGTGAGAATCAATAAATATTTTATCTTTGCTTCAAGGGTCGTTGAACTTTGTATTTTTCACAAGGTCTGCTCAGCCTTATGTACTAGTATTTTTAGAATGTGTAGTCTAGGATGTAATCATGGTCAATAGTGCTTAGTAGATTGATGAATTGTTTTCCAGGGAGCAATGGAATCTATGTACAGTACTTAGAGAATTGTTCCATGTTTAAATCTGGGAGTCTAATGAAAGCTCAGCAAAGTTTGATGAAAAAAAAAATATGCAGACATAAGACAATCTATTGAAATTGTATGGAGTGAACGAGAGTGATCCCAATAAACATCAGTGGGGAATATAATATCATTGGAGGAATAGATGGCCAATGAACAGACACAAAAAAGTAAGATGGTGAGGCAATGTACTGAAATTCCAACTGTATGAGCAATACTTTTTGACATTGCCCCAGATATCGCCCCAAGGAGCAATGTCAGGCTTCTGTGGCTGTCATCTGGGATACATTTTTGCCAATGTAGACTAGAACAATTAAGGAAATGTAATGGGCTAGTCAGCCATTTTATTATGTAAACTCAGTGATGTTTTGTGTCAATATGCAATGGTACAGCATACCAGCACCTTTTTCTGGCTTCTTAACTTCAGTTCAGGCCATTTTAAATGGGGTAGCACCAGCATGTTCCCTCCATTGTAACTTGCCCTGCTGCAGGACGCACAAGAAAAAGGATACCAAAATGCACAATCAGAAGAGTCCTACTTTTCTTTTAAATTCAGGCAGCAAGTCCGGGGAAGCAGAGTGAATGATTAGAGAGATCCAGAGAAACAGAGGAAGCAGAGATACCGATTAAGAGCTACCTCCACCTGAATGCGCATGTGCACGCCCTCCATCCCATGGCACACTGGATTACAATCTAGAATGCATTAGGTGCCTGAGCTGACACAGAAGCTGCACAAAGAGCGCTTCAACAGCAAGCATGTTCCCTTTTCACCAGCACTGTTGCAGGGAACCGAGATGAGGATTTCAGGTGCCATCTTATGACGTTCCAGGTGAGAAGGGCAAATTCATGTTCCTGGGAGGGGTCCTGGCCAGGTCCTGGTCTGGGAAGGGAAAGTTTTGTCAATTTCACTATGTCTGTTGGAAAGAGGCCCTGCATTTTTGGAATCATTGCAGGGGGAGGGGAGAGAAAAGGACTGGCAGCTCCGTGGTCTGAGTGCCCAAGGGCAAGCACTTAAAGAGTGGTGAAAGGGTTGGACAGAGATACATCCTATTGAGTGTAGACGTGTCTTAAGGGCTTGAATACACCGGTAGGAATGGCTGGGAAGAGAGTATGAGTGGTGGGGTCTAGGTTGAGCATTAGTGGAGGGAGAGAGGTCAAAGGTGGACTCACACCAGGTGTGCCAGTGCCAGATGCTAAAGGTGTTCAGGGAGCGAAGGAGGAAAGGGAGTGATGAATGTGGAGATGAGTGGAGGGATAATCAGTGAGGCCCCAGATGGGGGAAATTATGGACAAAGGAAAGAAAGGGTGGTAGATAATAGTGGGGAAGACGCTATCTGGAGGACAGCATCTAGCTTGGGGGGCACTGAGACATGCAGTTAAAAAAAATGGTGAAGCTCTTCCGTAGTTACGGAGTAGTGAAAAGTTTTTCATTTGGTTCTGGTTTGGTTTATCTGTTTTAGTGAAAGATCAATTCTTCTAACTCACTTGTTTTTCACGGTGAATTAATTTGCTTTAATATAGTTATTATTTGAACTCTTTTTTTTTAAATAATGTTTTACAAGAACTATAATATATAAAACACTGTATGGCAGATTGGAGCCTTCTATGCAGTGCCATCTGATCAGGCCCCAAGTGAGAAAGGGCAACTTGGTTCTGTATCCTTGGGGGGAGGGGGTCTGGTCAGGTCCCAGTCCCAGTCTTGGTCTTGAAGAGGGATAAGAAGGATTGTTATGTATCTTCTGCCAGCTTTCCCTCCACCCCCCCCCCCCCCAGCTTTGGGGAAGCTGGCAGAAGAAAGATAATAAGCCTGAGAGGCAATATGTGAGAAGGTTTGGTGTGATAGAGTAATACAGGTTTGGCATGTACTGCTTTTTGAGATAAGGATTGAGAAAAATGGCCTTTTTGACTTTTTAAAAACATATTTGTTTGAGCAATATTTATTGATTCATTAATTTTTTTATCACACATCAGTTTGCTTGAAGGTTTTAATTTGCATCAGTTTTTTTTTTTTATGGTGTATTCATGTTCTGCATGTGTGGCTGAGGTAAGGAATTCTGCTGCAACCCTGTTAGCTAATTTCCTAATAGACAGTGTACTGGTGTCCTAGAGCCTCCTGTAATATTTACAGTGCTGCCTAGACATAGGTAGGGTTGTTGCAGTTTGAGTCCTAAGAGTTAGGTCTGTCATGGTATGGTAAGTTTACTATGCAGGTTCAGTGTCTATTCCAAGGTTTTTATATTTATTTATTCATTTATCCAGATTTGTATACCACTTTCTCCTTCAATCAAAGTGGTATTATGTCTCAGAAGAAAAGAAAGCGAGTAGTGGAGTACCTCATGGATCAGTTCTGGGAATGGTATTGTTCACAGTCTTTCAGGTCGATGTAGAAAGTTAGTGTGGCCTTTAAGCACCGATAATGCCACATTTAAGCACACTTTAAGTACTTTTAAATGCAAAAAACAGACATAAACACTGACGGAAAAACTAGCACCCAATTAACCCACAAGTATTTAAATGTATTTAAACGTATTTAAATTGTAGGAAAATGAGCTACAATTAATAGTCTCATATGCAAATCATGGCTACACTTGATGCAGAGACAGGGGTAGAGGATTTTACATCCAGTCATAGCCTCAATATTTTTACTGCAGGGTCTGAGGTGACAAACCTCTAACGTGTGCCCCAGACAGTATTTGATAGTGCCAGGTGCTTTCCCCTATGCCTAGATCACCTTCTCCTCCGATGATCAGGCATTGGGCAAAACCCCCAATGCCATCAAAATAGGGAAATCAAATCCCTGATGGCCCATTGCCCCCGATACCCCCACCCAACAGTATTTTGATGGCATCGGGAAAAGCCTATCAAAATACCATTGAGGGCCGGTGCCCTGACAAAAAGTGACTACCTGGTGGTCTAGTGGCCCATGAAACCCCCACCCTTACCCCAAATTAAATTGAAATAATCTGGTAGCCTAGCAACCCTTGACCCCCCCCCCCCACATCCCCACCCTAAATTAAAATAAAATAACCTAGTGGCCTAGCAGCCCTTAAATACACCATCCCCCACCAGTACCTTAAAATAAGCGGGAGTGCAGCCAACGTGCTCCCATTCTGAGTCCACCATCTTGAAAAATGGCAGCACCTGGGATGCACCAAGTGGTGTTAGACTGCCATATAGGGCATAGTCTACCTTATATGGCAGTCTGACCTCACCTGGTGTATTTGTATCTCAATGATGTGATTCATTGAACCACATATCCATCTCTATTAGTGATTAGTGAATTATTTCTGCTTGTACTTATTTTTGTATTTAAAAATGAGGCATAGTTTTGTCTTTTTTTCTTCTGTTGTTTCTTTACTATAACAAGTGAATTTTCCTTGTGTAAATATTACAATTGCATTAAAAATAAAAAAAGAACCACATCTCCATAACATTAGCAGCAGCAGCAGTGGCATTAGGGCAGTGTTTGTGGTTGTTCCCTATCATGTAGATTAGGAAAAGCTGGAATAAGAACAGGAACAGAGCTGTAAACTGTGTAAATGTCCCTAACCAGGATATTCATTGGCACTAACACCACTGAATATACCCAATTAATAGCCTAATGGTTTGATCTACAGTGATGAATGCTGATGAGAAGTCTAGCACCACCAGCACCAAAGCCAGCTTCATATCATAGTCTTTCTTCTAGATAGTTTCTATAGAGATAATCTCAACCCATTCTTTTATTTCAAGGTGTTTGAGAACATAATGCTGGCTGTTTGAATTTCTCCAGAAATGGGATGTTTGATGTTGATAAGTAGTTCACAAGTTTATCCTGATCAAGAGAGTTATTTTATTTTGTTTGTACTTATAATTCTGTTGGTAGTCACCCTTCTATGAAAGAAGAGTTTACATTTTTGATGGTTCACTTTGATGGCCCCACTTGCCAACCTCATCAACTTAGGCAGGCATACGGTTGGAAGAAGCAGGTGGTTGACCATAGGCATCAAATAATCTTTGAGGCTTTAGCTTATTTGACTAAAGTTGGAGCTCTCAGAGAGTCTGAAGATGTACTCTCTTCTCTTCCGGTTTGCTAGGAAAGAACTTGCAGAATTGTCCTGAAGGCTCAGTTTTCTAATCACTTTTCTGGTCTCTATAAAAGGCTTGTTCAGTATATTGGGAGATTTTTTGATGTTGTTTCTTTTATGAATGTGCTTGGTTTTTATGTGTGATTTGCTCTTTGGTCTTCCCTCTTCCATGGCCATCTCCATTTCAGTTTTCACCTGTAGGGTCTGGAGTTCTACGAGTACAATAGGAAACAATTATTTAAGATGGGCTATTTTCTCCAGGGCCTTAGCTAAATTTATGTTGCAGGAATCAATCTGCTTTGTCACAGATGTCAGTATGTCATCCACACAAAGATGTCCTAAAGACACTAGCAAATGTTATTTTTTTTTATTTTTTATTTATGAATTTTCCAATATAATATAATCAAGAAAATACGCTTGTACAGAAAAAGGATACAAGCATTCCTAAAAAAAGGAAACCAAACAAAGGAAAAAACAAATTCAAGCCTGATCCTACAATCAAGGAGAGTTAGTAATAATAGAAATGGAAGGGAAACAATTATTTCAAGAATTATTAGACAGTAGTGATGATTCACTCAGGCAGTCAAAATAACGAGCAGTAACAGTGCATCTACAGAAGCTTCAAAAGAGTCAGACACCATTCTAGAACTTAAAAAAGTAACCAAACACTGATTGAAAGAAAATATATTTAGTGGACCTATACTTGTTCAAATATTTACAAGAGAACTTTAGATAGACTAAGGCCTTAATTGCAGGATGCCCTGTCTCAGAAGGAGAAATTCATGACGTCTTTTCTGGGTTTCTCTAGCAAGGTCTGGAAAAATAAAAATAGAACCACTATGGAAAGCTTATAACCGAGGCAGGCGGACCCGGCGCTCCGGGCCCAACCATTTCCGCCCCCCCCGCCCCCCCCCTCACCCCAACATAAGACATCACAAATAAATTTCATGGAACACAACTGGTCGCAGCTTTATTAACCATTAACAATTAGAAACAAACCAACATCAAAATTCCTATCCCCCCATTAGCGGAACCCGGCTGCACCAGCCATACCTTAGCAAAGTGCCCGCCACCGCTAATGCCATACTTGCCTCCCGGCAAGTTGCCATGCCCCTCTCCCCGACTTCGCCATACTATTAGCAAAAGTTGGCAGGGGCTTAACCGGGTCAGGGACACCCCGCCCCCGCCACAATGTAGCCTGCTGCTCCGGACCCCGGAAACCTCCGGGATCCTGCACCCCCCCCCAAGCTGCAACACCCCATACCCAAGCCGTCACAAGATAGGGAGGGAGGGAGGGACGCCGGCACCCCGAAGCAGCCTCCGCTCTAACTGACATGCGGAGGCTGCCGGCCGCAACTCCCCCCTCCTCCATCCCCTAACAAGAGGCCCGTCGATTGGCTCCCGTACGGCCGCGACCGCCGGGAGCCAATCAATTTGAAAGGCACACTCTCGCGCCCACCCAGGATGCGCGCAGGGTCCCCGCGCTGGGCCGCGCACCCGGTTAAAATCGGCCGCTGGGACCCTGCCCGCGGCCTCACGATTTCTTTTCTTGAAATACATCCTGAAAATACAGTCTCTATTAGCATTGCAAGCACATACAAGCTTGCAGGAATAACCAAATCAGACTCTGAATTTTCCAAAATAGCTGAAAGATTAAGCATATCCATTTCTTGAGGTTGATCACACACAGTCTTTTTCCCAGCAGGAAGGTAATATACTTTAGAAATAGTGGGGACAGACTTTTTAGATATAAGTAATGCCTCCAATAAGTATCTCTTGAACATCAGAAATCACCAAAAATTGTGTAAAGTTTACCACATGAAGATTAGATGAGTAAGAAGCATCCTCTAGTGCCTCCAATTTAAACTTACAGAGGAATTTTCTTTACTTGAAGTCATATTAAATACCCGTAGAGGCTGCAACTTTACCTTATGGTCCTGAGAAACTGTTCTTAAGTAAACAATGGTCCAGGTGATTTGTTATTCTTTGGTTTATCAAACTGCTGCATTACATCTTCCTGGTTTATTGAGATATGCTTTAATTCCTCCAATACATCACCTTTAAATATCATTTCTGGCATGGGTAACTTACCTGTATCTTATTCAGTAAAGATCAAAGCAATAATTCATTCAGTTTCTCTGCTATGACCCTGTGCTCCCTTAGCACCCCTCCTACCCCTCTATCTTCTCGTGGTCCAACTAACTAAAAGGGTTTTTTTTGCTACAAATGTACTTGAAACATTTGTATTATGTATTTTTGCTCCCACAGCAAGCTTCCTTTCAAGTGCTCTGTTTGCCTGCCTTATCAGTGTCTTGCATCTAATTTGCCAGTGCTTAGGTTGCTTCCTGCTTTTGTCATTTGGCTCCCTTTTCCATTTTTTAAAAGATGCTTTCTGGGATTAACAGCCTCTGTGATCTCACCTTTAACACTAGAAGCCCCAAAGTGTGTCAATTGACGCAAATGCATCTTCAAAGTTGTATACCAGCGCCACTGCTAGAACCATGTCAGACATGTTCCATGACTTTGTTAGCAAGGTCAAGATGTTCAAATATGTGCATTGAAAATTAATGACAGATTTACTACCTAGCAGGAAAATGAATTTATACCTAGAAGCCCCAAAGTACATCAATTGACGCACTCAGTTGTCTTGGATGCGTCAATTGACGTATTTTGGGGCTTCTAGGTATAAATTCATGTTCCCACTAGGTGGTGCATCTCAATCACTGTTTACAGTATTACTCCGACATTACAAACAATAAACACACGATGATGTCATGTAATGACATGACATACTGCACATATTTAACAATTAAGTAACTTCACATTAATTCACATCTGCATTTCATTCTAAATGCAGTCGTCATGATAATGTGTCAATTGACGCACTTTGGGGTTTCTAGGTAAAATTCCTTTTGGGACTTCTAGTGTTAAACCATGCTGGCCTTCCTTCCACCTTTCTTAGACCATGGAATATATGTGGTCTGAACTTCCAAGATGGTATTTTTAAATAATGCCACGTCATGATGTAAACTCCTAACCTTTGAAGTTAATCCTTTTAGGTTTTTGTTTTTTTTGGTTTTTTTTAATTTAATACTTTTAACTATATACTTCACAAAAGAAAGTGATTGCAATTCAGAAATACAAAGTAGATAACAATAAAGCATACAAATATACAAGAAATAAATTCCCCATTAGACCACAATTAAAGAGTCTAAAGGGAAAAAAATAAAAAGGATCCAAGTCAAAAAATAACCAGGAAATAAAATAGATTAAAGAAGCCCTCCTCGAAAGACACTCTTCAAATGGGCCTCACAGTGCTACCCATATGGACCCTAACATCTTCTTTTGCTATAAGGAAATCAGAAAGCTGTCTTGGTTCAAAAAATAAGCAAATTTTACCCTCAAAAACTACCACACGCATACAGGAAAATGTAACACAAAACTAAGACCCAAGCTAAAGCCCTGAGTCGCAGAGCCAGGAATTCCTGACATCTCTTTTGAATAAACCTAGATAAGTCAGGAAAAATATGTATCTTAGTACCAAAAACAACTTATTTAGAGTGTAGAAATACATTTGACGTATAGAATTACAGTCAAACTCAAGTGCAAATGTAGCAATCAGGGTGGTCCTCTGTGTGACCACCTCTAGAGAGGACTCAAGAAACATTGTGAGATTTCTCCCCTCAGAGTTCTCTTGACCACCCAGGGGGACCCCCCCCCCCCAAGTGGCAAGTATTCTGCCCTGACCAAAGGTGGAAGCACATCTCAGAGGGCATGCATAGAACTTCAGTCAGATACATTTTAACCATGTCTGCAGAAGAAATAAGAGGAGACCTAGGAAAGTTCAGGAACCAAAGATTGTTCCTTCATACTTGATTCTCCAAGTATTCTAACCGATGGTGGACAAGATTCCTGTCCTTAACTGGGGATTCCCCCAACACTTGAGACATGCTGATTATGGGCTCCAATGCGCCACACCTGGTTGGCAGTTGTTCCAATGCTGAAGAATGTTCAACTGCAGACCTGGGATACAACAGCTAACACTTGAGAACGTTTAAAGCAGACTTGGGATACAACAGCTAAGTCGCCCACAAATCAAGATGAAACTGCTTGCAATGAAGAGTTGAGCCCCTGTATGGCTTCCCAAAGCAACTCTAAGGTCACTACACTCAGCTTTAAAATCTCTCAGTCAAACAACCCTGAAGTAGTCTTTCCTCCCCCCTCCCCCCCCCCCCCATGCAATATCACTTACAGTCTATCAGGGAAAGTCCAAATGCTCAACTGCATTTCCTTCTACAAGAGAGGAGGACACAGCCACGGGGCAGCTTCCTGGCAGGGGGACACCAGCAACCACTTCAGACCGGGAATCCTCCAACTCCCCCTAGCAGACCAAACACTTCTGAGTTTTGGAGACAGCATGCGTGCAGTGGGGCTAAGTGAAGCCACTTCTCTGCTGCCCATAGACTGCCCAATGCACTGGTACTGGGGAGAGACTATCGAGGAGCCGGTAGGAATGCAAAAGGATTCCAAAGTCATTTGACGAAAGGACTGGGAAGCAATGCCATCCAGGAGTGTGGCCTTCTCCTTCCCTTTCTGCTTGTCCATAGCAAGGACAAACTATACCATCGCCGTCAGATTGGAGAAACCTCAGAGCGCCCAGCAGGTGCATCTGATCACAATGCCATCTTGGATCCCCCAATCCTTTTAGTTTTTTTCTTAACCATTTTCCTCATTTTATCATAATCCCCCTTATGAAAGTTAAATATTAGCATAGTGTTTTTCTTTCTATCCTTCTTCCATTTATTAAATCAAATGTGATCATGTTAGGATCACTATTGCCAAAGCGGCCACAGCATCATTACCTCTCACACGAGTTCCTGAGTTCCACTAAGGATTAGGTCTAGAATAGCTTCCCCTCATGTCGGTTACTGAATCAGCTGCTCCATGAAGCAATAATTTATTTCATCTGGAAACTTTATCTTCCTTAGATGTCCTGATGTAACACTGACCCAATCAATACCAGGGTAATTGAAATCACCCATTATTACTGTGTTGTAATTGTTAGCTTCCCTAATTTCTGTTAGCATTTCGTCATCCATCTGTGCATTTTGGCCAAGCGGATGGTAACATACCCACACTGCCATTCCCTTCCTCTTTTTACATGGAATTTCTATCCATAGAGATTCTACGGTGTATTTTGTTTCCTGCAAAACATTTATCCTCTGACTTAATGCCCTCTTTAACATATAGTGACACTTCTCCACCAATTTGATCTATCCTATCCTTACAATAGAATTTGTATCTGGAATCACAGTGTCCCATTGGTTATCCTTCTTCCATCAGATCTGTGATACCAATTATATCCAATCTTTCATATGGTGCTATATACTGTATTCTAGCTCTCTCATCTTAGTTTTTAGACTTCTAGCATTTGTATATAGGCATCTCAAAATGTGTTTTTTGTTCATATTTAACAGTCTGGTTATCAGATGACAGGGTTAATTTGTAATCTTTCAACTCTTTCTGCTCTTTACTCAAAGGCTCCAGGGTTACTTTATTGGAACCTCCCTAATGAGATGCCCTAACTTCCCTGATTTGCTAGTATCCTTTAAAGATGCATCATTTCAAAGCATGCACTCTTGGACAATGGCTTTCCGCTATTATATCGTTTAAAAGCTGCTTTATCTCCTTTTTAAAGGTTAATGCCAGCAGCCTGGTTCCACCCTGGTTAAGATGCAGTTCATCCTGTTGGAAAAGTTCCCCTCTTCCCCAGAATGTTGTCCACTTCCTAACAAATCTAAAACCCTCTTCTCTGCACCATCGTCTCGTCCATGCACTCAGATTCCAGAACTCTGCCTGCCTCTTGGTTCCTGCACATGGAACAGAAAGCATTTCTGAGAATGTTACCCTGGAAGTTCTGGCTTTCAACTTTCTACCTAAAAGCTTAAATTTGGCTGCTAGAAAGTCATTCCCACACTTTCCTATGTCACTGGTACCAACATGTACCAAGACAGCAGGCTCCTGCCCAGCACTGTCTAGAACCTTATCTAGGTGGCATGTGAGGTCTGCCACCTTTGCTCACTGCATGTTCTTCCTTCTTGTGACTTTGGATTTAATAACCTACATAGGTCATAGACTGCCATGATGGCCTTAGAGGTGGTGGATGCTGGAGAGTTAAAATCAACCATAATCACTAGCTCAGAGAATCTCAAGTTGGAATCCATTGCTGTCATTATTAAATTATATCTATTTTTGTTTAACCTGTCTTTCCAAATTCTGGCTGGCCCATACACATTGCGCCTTGTTGCTGCAATTCTTGGGATGGTTAGCCCTACTCACCTACTGCAGTAGGAGAGCTGTGTGAAATATGTATTTGGCTCACACCTTTCCAGATGTAGTTCAAAGTTATAGTCAAGTACAGTAAGTATTTCATTTTTCCCAGAGGGCTTACAATCTAAGTTCATACCTGAGACAATGGAGGGTTAAGTGACTTGTCCAAAGCCACAAGGCATAACAGTGGGATTTGAACCCCGACTTCCTTGGCTCCAGCCCACTGCTCTAACCACTAGGCCACTCTTCCATTCCATAAAGTCCACTTACTCCTGTTAAGCATGCCACAGGTGTGCCTAAGGAGCAGACATGTTCCTTAATGTGCTCCTCTGTGAGCTGCTTGAGTATATAACATCTACTGTTTCTGTTCTTTGGAAACAGTTGTCTTTTCCTTCTTTTGAATTCCCCATCCCAGAATTTTCCCTTCTCATTCTCTGGGGCAGAAGAGTACTACCTCAGCATAATCTTCCCCACAGAATCTATAGGCATCCTTTCCATTATAAAAAAAAATGTTCCCAAACATCATTTGCCCTTAGGCCTATCTCTTTAGCTGCTGATTTGCTAGGCTACACTCTTTCTCAAAGAAAACAGAGAACCTACAGTCAGTCAAGGCCTCCATCTCCAGCTGTGTCTTCTTAATGCTCGCTCTGTGAAAACAAAAACAGCCTTAGCTCATTACCTACCTTTAGAATAGAAACTGCAGCTACTCTATATCTCAGAGACTTGGCTGAAAGATGGTGAATCCTTAGCTATCCAAAATATGTGCATCCTAGGTTTCTCTTTTGTCATGAATTGTAGACAGAAGCAATAGGGCAGGGGTATAGCAGTTTATCTATTTCAGCACCTTATCAGTTCAGAACTAGTTTGGTCATCTCTTTTGCCTCTTGAAGTACTGCTATTTCAGTGTTCCTCAGTCCCTGCTCTCACTCTTATTGATTTGCTGCCCACCCGCAGCAAGGATGTGTCTGTCTAAACTCTGACTTAATAGCTGACACTATTGCCCATTGCAAATTTACTGGTTCTTGGGGACTTTAATGCCCAAACAGATTTACTGGCTATTCCGATTGATAAGGATTTTCTATCACAAATGAATGATTTAAGTTTCAGTCAAAACATACGTTTTCTCACAAGCTGTTTAGGCCACCCTTTAGACTTAATTTTCTCAGCAGGACTTGTGTCATCCTTAATCAAAAGAATGAACCTCATAGACCTTTCCTGAACTGATCTTTCTTTGTTCTTTTTTAGCTTTCCAACTCTTATTCTGGTTTAAAAAAACAAACAAACTGACCAAGGTGCCTAGGCTTACTTGCACCCTTTAATAAAATTGACAATCTGTCCTAGGATCTCTCATCCAACCAATTGGGGAGGGCTCTATGTCATTCTCAGTGAATGAGCAGACTGATTTGCTACAGACATTGACCTCCAGATGTTCCACATGGAAAGGAAATAGCAGAAAAATAACTTAGCAGAAAATGAGTCACTAGGCAAAGATTCTCAGAATAGTTATAGAATAGCAGTAAAGGTCAGCCATAAAAGACTATTATTCACAGTTTTTAAATCGACATAACAATTGAGAAAGCAACTCTTCAATCTATGAAACCTTGAAAAATCTTTTCTATCTCCAAAGAAAAACCTGACCCTTATGCTTTCTGCCGATTCTTTTGCTTAGTTCTTTTCTAGGAAAAAGTCTTAAACAAAACAGAAATTATTTTCCCTTAGGGATATGCATTCATTAGCATGCATTAAGTTTGTTGTGTGTGGGTTTGTAAGCATACCTAAATTAATCAATTTCTCTCTTGCTTTCTTTATATTTAGCTTATGCCTTTCTAGTAGCAGTTTAAAGTGAATTGTATTCCCTGTATTTCCCTGTCCATGGAGTACTCATAATCTACGTTTATACCTGAGAGAATGGAGGATTAAGTGACTTGCCCAAAACCACAAGGAGTGTCAATGGGATTTGAACCCTGGCTTCCCTGGTCAAATTTGGTGAATGAAAAATAATTTTCATGCACATTAACCCTATGAATTATCACATTACATTTCTAATGTGCGTTACAAAAGTTAATACACAAATTTGTAGAACAAAGCCCAAAAAGCAAAAACACAAAAATTGGAAAAAAGGTCAAATCAAAGAAAACAAACCACAATTTCTTTCCTCTATGAACATCCCTATTTCCCCCACTTTCAGCTCAGATAAAAAAAAGAAGTCCCGATTCAGATTTTTTCATACTGTTCAAGTTAAACCACTTTAGTTGCCTTCAATCAGATTTCAACCTTCACACTAGAGTATGTGCTGGCATCTATAGTTTATTAGTATTTAGTATACTGCCTTTCATGTCTCACAACAAAGCGGTATACAGTAAGTTAAGAGAACATTAATATCAGAAAATAACTCCATTGGCATGATAGGAAAGAGAATCAATTAGAAGTATTAACTGGGCAAGGCGGACCCGTCGCTCCACCCCTTATTCCCCCCCCCCCCACCACCTCCCTCCACCTTCCTCAACCTTCCTCTTAATCCATGCAACAAAGACAACTACACTTCATTTGGACTCAAACTGGTCGCAGCTTTAATAAAATTCCAACAATAGCCAAACAATTCAACAAATTACATACCCAAACTTCACCTCCCCCCCCCCTTGCAGAGTAGCAATCACCAGCCATGTTATTAGCAAGGTGACGCTGCGTCTGCCTCTGCCGGGTACAAGCCCCGACAAAACTCCGCACCCTCCCTCATCCGGCTTCGCCATATTATTAGCAAAAGACCGAGGGATTATCCGGGTCGGGGGTACCCCACCCCCGCCCTCAAGTTTGCATCCGGCTCTGGACCCCGGAAACCTCCGGGATCCCGCCCACCCCCTCCAGCTGCAACAACCCTCTCACCAGCGGCCCACACCTGTCGACAAAAAGGGTGGGAGGGCGGGCATCCGGCGTCTCCGGTATCCCAACCGAAAAGGCCGGAGCCACGCCGCGTCCACACAGAGGACGCAATCACGTTGACCCCCCGCATCCTATTGGCCCCCGTGTTACCCAACCAACCGCGGGAGCCAATAGTCCCGCGGCACCCTTAAGCCCCACCCCTTCCAGCCCTCACTCATGCCATAAGGCAAAGAGCTCCTAAGCCGCCCGCCCGGTTAATGCCGGCCGCGAGGACGCGTCCCTGCGGCCTCGCGATAACCAGGCAAGGCGAACCCGGCGCTCCACCCCTTATTCCCCCCCCCCACCACCTCCCCCCACCTTTCTCAACCTTCCTCTTAATCCATACAACAAAGACAACTGCACTTCATTTGGACTCAAACTGGTCGCAGCTTTAATAAAATTCCAACAATAGCCAAACAATTCAACAAATTACATACCCCAACTTCACCTCCCCCCCCCCCCTTGCAGAGCAGCAATCACCAGCCATATTATTAGCAAGGTGACGCTGCGTATGCCTCCGCCGGGTACAAGCCCCGACAAAACTCCGCACCCTCCCTCATCCGGTTTCGCCATATTATTAGCAAAAGCCCGAGGGATTATCCGGGTCGGGGGTACCCCACCCCCGCCCTCAAGTTTGCATCCGGCTCCGGACCCCGGAAACCTCCGGGATCCCGCCACCGGCTCGGGTTACCTTAGACCTGAGCCGCCCCCCAAAAGGTAAGCTGCGACCAGCGCTTGTCCCACATAAGATATCCTCCAAGGCCTCCTGCCAATCGTTAAAGAGTAAATCATTCCCAACTGGGGAAAGATGTACGCCATCGGACCTAAACAGAACCGCAAAGTCAACATCCACCCAAGGATGCAAAATTTGATAGCCCCCGTGCTCCATAACCCATCTTCCGATTTGGCGATTAATTTTGGTTACACCCCTGGACCACCGCCGCTGAACTCTGCAAGCAGGCCTTGGAATGATATCAGACCAAACCAGTATTACATCATCAAACATTGCCAACACTGCTGCCAAGTCCTTGAATGCCGCACGAATTAACTGCCGACAAGTCCACGACATCAAGTCATTGCCCCCAAGGTGAATCAGCAACATGTCCGGCTGTCCTCTCACTCGCTTATGGTGCCGCAGCAAAGGCAAGAGCTGAATCCATCGCAGCCCACGCTCGCCCAGCCATACGACGGCCACCACGGAAGCATCTAATCCTAGATTCAGGCCAACAGGCCGTGTTGCTGCTCGCCGACCGGCCCAGTGCACGAACGAATGGCCAATCACCCAACAGCGACACAATCCTGGGACTAACTCTGAAACAGAAAGAAAGAACTGTTAATAACCCCCCACCTCCCCTATAAACGCACATAACTTTGGAACGCTTGTGATTTCCATCTACCAATCCTCCTAATCTCTTGCACTGACAAACCTTCAGATGCAGCACTAGTAGCCGCACCTATCCGGAAGGAGTGCGGAGCGAACTGCCCTGAATCAAAACCCAGCCGTCGCAGAGACAAACACAGAACCGCTGTGAACTGGAAACGCGTAAGCACCCGTAAATCCGCGTGTATGAAAAGACTGCCCGCACCAGCAGGCCGAACCGCCAAATACTCCCGCAGCAACGTAACTGGGCACGTAGCAGCCCCCGCCACCTTACGCAAAACTACAGAGACTCCTCTCCCTCTCTGATCCGTTTTGGACCGCGCCAACTGAATACGGACCCCGCCATCTACCATAGTCACTTGATGGACCTGCAAGCCTAAACCTCGCGAAGGGCGCCCCGATTCCACCACTAGCTCACCGACTCGAAAAGCCCCAAAAAAGGCCACGGAAAATACTGCCCGAAAAAGCAAGCCTTCATAATTGGATGAAACCACCAACGGAAGAGCTTGACACAATCTACCAAGCAAGTCATGTGTAATAGGACGCCGCCTATCAGCAGGCGAAGGGGCAGCCCGCTCCCAACCTTGCAAAAGCCGACGCATAAGGAAACCCCCTCCCCCAGCCCCCCCATCCGACCGCCTTCATAAAAAATGCGAACCCCACCAAGTTCCGCCGCACCGTGGACCGCGCAACCCCCACCATCTTGGATGCCACAACATACTGACCAAGGAGCCAATCCGCCGCTGGACCATGACTCCATCCATGCTGCGACAGGAAAGCCACCACACTGCTGCAGCCCCTCTGGTACGCATCCCACGTCGCAGCCGACACAGACTTCTGGAGTAGTGCTGTCATTTCCCCAGGCCAATCTGCCATAATTATTTGGGGACCTCCGCGCCATCTTCCTCCGCCTCCGGAGCCAGGGACTGAAACAGCTCCCACTTAAAATGGGAAAGAGCATCGGCAATGGTGTTACTACTCCCAGGAATATGCCGAGCTTTAATCACCACATTTAATTGCAGGCAAGCAAAGACCACCTGCCTCATTAGATCAGCTACCAGCTTGCACCTAGGGGCATAACTATTAACCACACTAACCACAGCCTCGTTGTCACACCACCATACCAACTGCCGGTGCCGTAACCGATCCGGCCACAAGGCCAGCACCACCAGTATGGGGAACAGCTCCAAAAAGGTTATATTCTTCGTAATGCCTGACTCCCGCCAAGACTGAGGCCATTCGGCCGCACACCAAGAACCCCCGAAATACACCCCCAAACCCGCCCCCCCAGCCGCATCTGTGTAAAGCTGCAGATCATCGCTAGATACCTCCCGCTCCCGTAACACAGTGACACCATTGAACCCAACCAAAAATTCATCCCAAACCCTAAGGTCGGCACGCATACTCGGCGAGATCCGGACCCGATGATGATGTCTACGAACCCCAGCAGTAGCCGATGCCGATTGCCGTAGAAAAACTCTGCCCATGGGTATCACCCGACAAGCAAAATTTAGGGAATCTAAGAGCGCCTGCAGCTCTCGTAACGTTAACTTCGAGGCTATTACCGACTTGGCTACTAAGGCCCGGATCTTCGCGACTTTATCTACAGGAAACCTTGCAGTCATTAACTCAGAATCAAGCTCGACCCCCAAAAATGTAATACGCGTCGCCGGACCTTCAGTCTTCCCAGCTGCAAGCGGTACACCCCACTCCTCGGACAACCGCCTAAACCCCTCCAACAGATCCCAGCAACCTCCGGAATTAGCCGCCCCCACAAAAAATAAATCATCCAAATAATGAACTACGTGACCACTGCCCATCCGTTCAACAAGAGCCCAATGCATAAAAGTACTAAACCGCTCGAAGTAAGCACAGGATATAGCACATCCCATGGGTAGGCTCTTGTCGAAATAAAACTGCCCTTCGAAGCTGAAACCCAACAAATGAAAAGCCGCCGGATGCACCGGCAACAGACGGAAGGCCGATTCAATATCCGCCTTCGCCATCAAGCAGCCCCAACCACAGACCCGGACCAAATTCATCGCGTCATCAAAGGATGCATAGCACACCGCACACTACTCTTTAGGAATGAGATCATTAACAGAAGAGCTCAAATGGAATGAGAGATTATGGATCAAATGATACTTCCCTGGTTCCTTTTTTGGGATGATCCCCAAGGGGGATACCACAAAATCCACTAACGGCCGCTCCGCAAATGGGCCAGCAATACGCCCTAACCCAATCTCCACGGCCAACTTATCCCTTACCAAAGACTTAAACTTCCCGACGGAAGGGGAGTTTCTGGCCACCCCGGAGATGACCTTACCATGAACCGGAATAGGAAAACCGCACTGAAACCCCTCTGCTAACAACAAACTGTCCTTTTTCTTGGGATAGTACCTCAACCAAGGTAGCAGGGCGTGAATCTTGATGGGAGTGTGAGCCAAACTCAGCAGACTCCTATTGCTTTGCGGGGGGCATACTGGCTCCTGCGACACCTCTTTTAACACATTTGAGGGCGGAATGGCCACCGCCACAGGAAGAGCAAGCGTGCCGGAATTTACAGTCTGGAAAGGGGCAAGATGACTTGTTGAATCGCCAACAAACATCGCCAAGACCCCCTCCCCCCGTCGCCCTCTGAACTGACGGGGGCACGCCGACTCGAAAGGGCTTCCCTGCCCCACCGGTACCTGAAGGTACACCTTTTAACCCACTCCCACCGCCCGACGCCGGTCGCACCGCCATTTTCGTCAACCATAGATTAATATCTTGCGTGCCCCAAGATAGCGAGCGGTTCTCTTCCATTTTATCGCAAAATTTCTCATCATAATTGAGCCACGCCCACCCTTCATGCGTGACTGACGCCTCTAAAATGGAATCCGCGTAGGCGAGCAGCATCCCGTATTGCTCTGGATGTACTTGCCCCCACACGCTGGCCAACCGTAAGAAGGAACGTGTCCAATTAATCACATTCCGAGCCACACGCCGCACCCTACCTGCCTTCGCGTCCTCCTTCCTCTTTCGTCTACTGTCCCCCGACCGCTTCCGGCCTTCCAACAGCCTAAATATATTGATATATCTCCGTTTTTGAATTTTTCAACGCAAATGCCGTGGCACGCCTTCCCACAATTCCGAGAAAACCGCTAACGTAGGTGCCGCCCCACCACCTCCTGGCTTACCCGCCACCATCCCCGGCCCTCGGCCCTTACCACCACTCTCCGACGTCGAATCCGACGAAGAATCGAAGGACGAAGAGGACGAGGACTCAGAGCTCCTATGTCTACGACAGGAATGCTTCCGTTTGCGGCCCCTACTCTTACGCCCCTTATCAGCCGCCCCTGCAGCAACCTCAGCCTCTGTACACTGTACCACCCCCAACTCACCTGATGCACTCTCCGTGACCGCTGTAGACACACAGCTCTCCCGACGCTCCGCATCAACCCGATCCACTGCTGCATCCAACGCTGCTATCACCTATGACGCACTTCCAGCCACCTGACGTCCCGGCACACTCACGCTCGCACCATCGCCAGGACGGGACGTACTCGACCAAGGACTCCCAGCATATGGCCACACCGGTGGCCCCTGTGGAGAGAAGACAGAAAAAGGTGAAGAGACACCCGCCATCGCCCACTGTGGCTGCCAAGCCCCAAGCCACTCAGCACGCGAAGAGCCCTGACCCCCACCTTGCCAGTGCTCCCAAGCTGCGGGCGAGCCACCCCTCAAATCTCCCAGCCATCCTGCCATTCCCCATCTATCTCTGTCCCCACAAGCCCCTGCCCCACCACCCGCAGAAGCCGACCCCTCCCTTACTGAATCAGCCGGCCCCTGCCCGGCCCTGGATCCCGATGCACCCCTGGACACACATCCCCCCCTACTACCCACCTGGCGCCCTACCCACTATGCCTGGTTCAAGCAGCTGCGGAACCTCAGTTGACAACCCGGTATCCTGAACCACCTCATGTGTCAGCCCGCGGGCCCCCCTTCCGCGGTTGCCCCTAGAGGACCCCCTCGCTGCCCACGCCTTCCCACGCTCACCCCTGTCGGAACGAGATGTAACACCCTTAGCCCTACCTCGCCCCATCGTGCTTCTTGCTGTGGCACCCAGCCGCCGACGGCCTCACCCATTACAGCCCCTGCCCCCGCCTGCCCTGCACCTGCTCCTGCTCCCAGACCAGACTGCCCGTCCCTGCAAGGAGCCCCGTCCTCCCTATTTCTCTGTAGCTATCCTGGAGCCCTTAACCATGCTCTTATGAAGCAGTCTAAAACTAGAGAGCAGTTTTTTTTTTTTTTAAGACCGGTCTTAGGATGGGCTGCACAGGCATATTGTATGTTTTATTAAAACTGTGCCCTCCACACTAGCTGAGCGGTACCAGTGCCGCACGTGGCCAAAAAGACCGTCAGAAGTGCAACCTGCAGAAAGGGCCACCAAATAACCTTTGAAACCGCCGCCCCCCCTCTCCAACCAGAGACTAATTCTACCACCCCTTACCCTAAAACGGCAGAGCAGTAGCCCAGATCCTGTGCCGTCGAAGAAAGACCTCCATTATTAGCACATCAGCCACAGCACTTCTGCCAACGGGCTAAGCGCCGTACTCAAAGACAACCAGACCTCGTCCCCCGCTCCCACAACCAAAAGAGTGAAAGCCCCCCCAATCCGAAAACACTAAATGCCCCCAATCCAATACTGGCCCGACTTAACTGGAAACGTTGACAAAAGCGTCTGGCGTCTCCGGTATCCCAACCGAAAAGGCCGGAGCCACGCCGCGTCTACACAGAGTACGCAATCACGTCGACCCCCCGCATCGTATTGGCCCCCGCGTTACCCAACCAACCGCGGGAGCCAATAGTCCCGTGGCACCCTTAAGCCCCGCCCCTTCCAGCCCTCACTCATGCCATAAGGCAAAGAGCTCCTAAGCCGCCCGCCCGGTTAATGCCAGCCGCGAGGACGTGGCCCCGCGGCCTCGCGATTCCCATGCAGCACTCACTACCTAGCTGTAGCCACTCCATTATGCATTTAATTAATTTATTTATTAGCTATAAAATTGCTAAACTGCCTTTCAAATGATATCAAAGCAGTGATTCCAAGGAATCAAATTATAAAAGTAAAGAGAAGGATAAAAATACCTAAAATACATTAAATGAATGAATGGAGGAACATCTTAAATGTGTAAAATGGGATATTCATGAGTGAAACAATTACAGTTAGTCAGCAAGTTGATCTCCGAAAGCCTACAGTATGTGAAAAAGAATGTTTTAAGTTGTGATTCAAAGCATTTGTAATGTGATTCAGATTGGCGGTAAGGAAGTAAAGAATTCCAGAGCAAGAGAGCAGTATAAAAAAAAAAAAAAAACAGATTGATGGGTAATGCTATAGTGGACCCTATTTGCCAGCAGAAAATTGAGTATGTTGACATGTTGAGACCAGGCCTGCTGAGATGAAGAGGACATGAAGTAAGGAAGCAGGTAAGGGGGAGAACCATTATAAAAAGTCTTGCGAGTAATGAGGAGGAGCTTGGACTTTATTTGTTATGATACAGGGAGCAGTGATGATGAAAGTGGAACGGAGAGAGGTGATGAGATCTGGGATAGAGGTGAATGAGTTTTATGGTAATATTTTGAATAGTTTGAAGACATTTTAAAGCCAGAGACAGGGAGCCCAAGATAGACTATATTAGCATAGTCAAGTCTAGACTAGAATGTGTGTGGCTGTGTTCAAGGCATCATTGGTAAGATATGAGCAGATTAAATGGATCCAACAGAGATGTTAAAAGCAGGATTGAATGGTAGAGGAGATTTGAGAGCTGAAGGACATAGTGGGATCAAAATTACACCCTAAAATTTTTAGAGAGTCAATGAGAGTGAACATGTGAATTTGAGGGGCATGATTAGAATGTATATCACTTCCAGTTATCAATAGCATCTAGGACTTAAATGCATTCAGTTTGAGTTTGTGAGATGTGATCGGTCGGCTGCAACTTGAAAACAGGTATTGAGAGACTAAATCAAGATTACTTAGGGAAGTGAGATAGAGAAGCTAGATATCATCTGCACAAAAGTATGCATTTACACAGAGATTGAATGAGGGTAGCCAGAAGACTAATGAAAAGATTAAATAGGATTGGTGAAAGAATGGCTACTTGTGGGACACCACATTAGAGGGGATTTGTAGACATGGAGGAGCAAAGGTGAACTGTTAAATATTTCTCTGAAAGGAAAGATGCAAACCAACAGTAAACAGTCCCTGACATCCCTAAATTTGATATTCATCATAATAATAGTGAATGGTCCACTAGATTGAAATGAGCAGTACTGTGTTGCCATGGTCCAAACCAGTGTGAATGCTGTTAATCACAATGGTAAGCATATTTTCTGTACTAAACCCAGGACTAAAGCCTGACTATTTGAGATGTAAAGCCAAAGATGCATCAATGTGTTGATTCAATTAAAGAAGAACAATTTTCTCTGCTATTTTAGATAGGAAGGGAATGTTAGAAGTTAATGAGTAATTCAACAAATCTGAGGAATATAAGTTAGGACGGTTAAGTTTTGGAATAATGTCTGCATGTTTCCAAGAGGGAGAGAATTTACCGTTAGTAAGGGAATTTGTAATCATGGAACAAAAAATAGGGGTAGAGTGCAGCACTGGATTTTTAAGTAGTCAGGAAACCTATGGATCAGGTGGGGAGGTAGTGGGACAAATTTAAAATGTTATTAATCAGAAAGCAGGTAGGCTCATTAAAGGCAGACCAGGAGGCAGATAAAGCCATAAGAGAAGGTCCATTTGTGGTAGAAGAGGAAACAAAAGACCTTGATAATAAGATGCATTTTTAGAATAGCCTTAAATTTCTTAAAGGAGAATTCCAGGCACAGTGTCTGAGGTAGATTCATGCCAGATGAAAGGTGGCTTAAAATAGAAGGCAGATTGTCTGTCGGATTCCCATTGGGCCTCTTAACATGGGGGATATAAAGATGGTTTGCATGGACGGAGTGAAGATGATGGAGTGAGGTATACAAGGTCTTATGGATCAGAATCAAAATTTTGTATTGTATTCTAAAATGAACAAGTAACAAGTGTTCCTGCATAAACAATGGCATAATATGGCGGTGTGTGACAAAAAAGAAATGAGACTGGCAGCCACGCCCATGACTCAATACCAATTGGCTAACCGCTTATGTCACTGTGTTATGCAACATTGTGCCACTATTTTGCTATAATATTTTTAATCTCTCTCACTCTGTTTTTCTTTTTCAGGTTTTTTTGCTACACAATTCGAGGTGGCAGAAATATGGAGCAAAAAATCAACTTGAAATTTCTGGTTAAGTTGGAGAAGGGACCAACTGAGTATCTCCAACTTCTCCAAAAGGCTTATGGAGAAGATGCAATGTCAAGGCCGCGAGTCTTTGAGTGGCACAAATGCTTCAAGACTGGCCACGAGGAGGTGGAGGATGACTCCAAGTCAGGACGGCCTTCCATGACAAAGACGGCTGAGAACATTGACAGAATGAACCAGCTGGTGCGGAGTGATCACAGATTGACGGTGCGGATGATAGCTGAGGAGCTCAGCCTGAACAGGAAGTCAGTGCGGACCATCTTGGTGCAGGAGCTGGGGATGCGGAAGATGGGTGCCAAGATGGTGCCCAAGCTTTTATTGGATGACCAGAGGGAGCACCAGGTCAATGTTTGTTGAGACTTGCTAGAGAAGATCGGAGAAGATCCAGAGTTTGTTGGCCAAGACATCACAGGAGACGAGACTTGGGTCTTCCAGTATGACCCTGAAAGTAAGAGACAGAGCCTGCAGTGGAAGACTCGACTGTCACCCAGACCCAAGAAGGTGCGCATGTACAAATCAAGGATCGAGGTCATGCTGATCGCATTCTTTGACCAGAAGAGAGTGGTCCATCATGAGTTGGCCTTGGAAGCAAAAATGCATAATGAAAACTTTTTCAAGTATATTCATAGCAAAAACAAATGTGAGAGTGTCAGGTGGACCATGAGATGACAGAGGATTAAAAGGAGAGATAAGGGAGGACAAGACCATAGAGGAGAGAATGAATTAATTATTTGCTTTGGTCATTACTTAAGATGATGTAAGGAAGTTACCCATACTTGAAATGTTATTTAAAGGTGATGTATCAGAAGACAAACAAATTTCGGAAAAATCAAGACAACGAATTACAACACCTGGACCAGATCATATATATCCCAGGGTGCTGAAAGAACTGAAATATGAGATTGCAGATCTACTATTAGTGATTGGTGAACTATCATTAAAATCATCTGTAATATCTGAAGATTGGAGGATGGCCAATGTAATGACAATTCTTAAAAAGCGTTCCAGGAAACTACAGACCAGTGAGCCCGATGTCATTTCCAGGCAAAATGGTAGAAACCATTATAAAGAATAAAATTACTGAACATGTAGATAGTCTTGGTTTAATGGGAGAAAGCCAACATGGATTTAACCAAGGATAGTCTTGTCCTGTTATATTTTTTTGAAGGTGTGAATAAACAGGTAGATAAAGGTGAGCTGTTGATATGGTTTATCTGGATTTTCAGAAATCCTTTGACAAGGTCCCTCATGAAAGACTCTTGGTGAAATTAAGAAGTCATGGGATAGGAGACAGTACTATTGTGGATCAAGAACTGGTTCAAAGATAGAAAACAGGGAATAGGTCTAAATGACCAATTTTCTCAATGGAGTGAATAATGGAGTATCCCAGGAATCTGTGCTGGGCCTGCTGCTTTCTAACATATTTGTAAATTATTTGGAAATGGGAATAAATAATGAGGTGATGAAGTTTCCAGATGGCACAAAATTATTCAAAGTTGTTAAAACACAAGAGCATTGTGACTACCACCCAGAAAAATGACTTAGTTGTCATCATGGGTAATGCATTGAAATCTTCTGCCCAATGTGCAACGGTAGCCAAGAAAGCAGATAGTATGCTAGTTATCATAAGGGATGAAATGGAGAATAAAACAAAGATAATAAAATGTCTCTGTATTGTTCCATGGTGCAATCACACCTTGAATATTGTGTGCAATTCTGGTCACCATATCTTAAAAAGTATATGGTAAAATTAGAAAAGGTATAGAGAAGAGCCACCAAAATGATAAAAGAGATGGAAGGATACCTTTTAAAAGGCTAGGGCTTTTCAACCTGGAAAATAGACAGCTGAGGGAGAGATATGGTAGAGGTCTATAAACTAAAGAATGGCGTGGAACAGGTAAACATAGATCGTTTTTTGCTCCTTCAAAAAGTAGAAAGACTAGGGGACCTGCAATGAAGCTACAATGTAGCCCAATTAAGACTACTAGGAGAAGATATTTTTTCACTCAATGCGTAATCAAACTCTGGAGTTCATTACCGGAGGATGTAGCAAAAACTGTTAGTGTAGCTGGGTTTAAAAAATGTTTGGACAAGTTCCTGGAGGAAAGGTCCATAAACCATTATTATAGAGAACCAGGGAAATCCATTGCTTACCCTGGGATAAGCAACGTAGAATCTGTGTACCTTTCTGGGAACCTAACAGGTACTTGTGACTTGGATTGGTCACTGTTGGAAACAAGAATCTGGACTTGATGGACCTTAGTCTGATCCAGTATGGCATATCTTATGATCTTAAGATAACAAATAGTAATGCTAATAGTGACCCCTGTTGGACTCCACAGGTTAATGCTTTGAAAGCAGGGCTGGCCCTTCCATTGAGCAAGAATGTTTTTTGCACAGGGCCCCGTGTTTCAGGGGGCCCCGCGCAAAAAACATCTTGCATCAGCGATCAGCCCAGCTAGATTTAAAAAAAAAACACAAACCGGCTGCTGCTGCCGCCGTGGCAACAGCAGAATCGAGCACCCCGCGGGGCCCCCTCCTGCCCTGCAGAGTCCTTCTTTCAGCATCAACTCCCTCAGCATCGGCTGCCAGAGCCATGAAGGGAGAGCTCTCACGGCTCTGTTGGGAAATCCCATCAGCCCCGCGGCAGGATTAACAGAGCCGTGAGAGGAGAAGCTCTCCCTTCGCGGCTCTGAAAAGCCCGCGCTTTGGGAGCTGATGCTGAAAGGAGGATTCTGCAGGGCAGGTGAAGCCCCACGGGGTGCTCGATTCTGCCGCTGCCGCCATGCAGATGGTTTGTGGGTTTTTTTATCTAGCTGGGCTGACGGGGGGGGGGGAGGGGGGATAGGACTGGTAATGGGCTATGGGGGGGCTAAGACTGGAAATGGGCTGATGGGGGGTAGGACTGGAAGTGGGCTGATGGGGGGTTAGGACTGGTAATGGGCTATGGGGGCGGGGGGCTAAGACTGGAAATGGGCTGATGGGGGTTAGGATTGGTAATGGGCTATGGGGGGGCTAAGACTGAAAATGGGGTGATGGGGGTTAAGACTGGAAGTGGGCTGATGGGGGCTTTGGACTGGTAATGGGTTATGGGGGGGCTAAGACTGGAAATGGGCTGATGGGGGGGTTAGGACTGGTAATGGACTGTGAGGGGTAAGACTGAAAATGGGGTGATGGGGGCTTAGTACTGGAAGTGGGCGGATGGGGGGCTTAGGACTGGTAATGGGTTGTGGGGGGGCTTAGGACTGGTAATGGGCTATGGGGGGCTAGGACTGGTAATGGGCTGGGGGATTGTTAGGAATAGAAATGGTCTGACTGGAAGGGGGGCTTGAACTGCAAATAGCTGATGGGGATGGGGGCTTGGAATGGAAATGGGCTGAGTGGAAGGGGGGCTTAAACTGCAAATAGCTGATGGGGAGGGGGCTTGGAATGGAAATGAGCTGTGAGGGGAGGGAGCTAGGACTGGGAATGGGTTGAGTGGGGGGGGGCTAGGACAGGAAATGGGCTGATGGAGGGGCTAGGATAGGTTTGGAAATGGGCTGTTGGGGTGCTAAGATTGGAAATGGGCTGTAGTGGGGGCTTGAACTGAAATGGACTCATGGAGGGGCTAGAACTGGAAGTAGGCTCATGGGGGGCTTGGATTGGAAATGGGCTTTGTGGAGGGGAGCTAGGATTTGACATGGGCTGATGGTGGGGCTAGGAAAGGACTAGAAATGGGCTGATGGGGGGCCTGGGATTGGAAATGAGCTGATAGAGGGACTCGGATAGGATTGGAAATGGGCTGATGGGGGGCTAGGACTGGAAATGGGCTGATGCGGGGACTAGAAAGGAGCGGATGTTAGGTGGGGCTGGAACTAGAAGGTAGCTGATGTTGGGGGAGGATTAGAATGGGATGGAGCAGGGAGAGTGAAATGGAAAGGGAAAAAATATTTTGTGTGGGAGGGAAGACAAATCTACAATTGGCCGGATATTGGGAGAGTAAGTGGGGATTGAGGATGGAGGGGTAAAATTTGAGTGGATGAAACAGGAATGAGGAAAGAGCAAAAGGAGAAAGATTAGTATGTTAAAGCAGATGTAGAGAGAGGATGGAAAAAAACTAGAAGAGAGAAGAAAGGACAAATGGACAGCAGACAATGGAGAGTTAGCAGAAAACACGAATAAACCAGAAGAAAGTAGCTGGAGCAATTGCAACTGAAAAAAAAATGCATGAAAGGTAGAAAAATCTCTCTTTATTTTGAATTTATTAACTGGAATATGTCAGCTCTAGGAAATGTGCATCATTAACGTCTGCGCTTTGTTTAGTACAAGAGGAAATTAATTTATAGTTTTATTTCTACAGTGTTGTACATTCCAAGTTTGGCTTTCGGGGCTCCCATTTTAATTATTGTCTTCCTGTTTCCAAACTGTGATTCCTTGTTTCGTGATGGTCTATGTTCTGCATGTGTAACTGAGCTGAGGTATTCTGTTTATGTAATTCCTATTTGACGTTGCCACTTGTTCTTTTTCCCCAGTAGATCATGTATTGTTATTCTCTGAAATGTACTGGTTTAATATTTGCAGTGTTGCCTTTTGATAGGTAGGGTCTGGTGCTTTGTGAGTCCTGGTAGTGCTGTTAGGATACGGCGGGTTTGCTATGGGTTCTAAATGGGCAGTGTTTGTAGTAGTTCCTAATGTGCCTGACAGTTGGCACTGGATTATAGTAATGTAGAAATCTTTTAGTCTTTCTTTATCCATATACTCATTAAGAGGCATGTTTACTAAAAGTTAGTGTATGGTAACATTATGCAAATATTTATTCAAATGAGGCACCTTATGCAAATGAGGCCCCTCACTGAGTCTCTGCACATGGCCCCACACCCCCCTTGGGCCGACCCTGTTTGAAAGACTGATACAGAAGCGATTTTCACAGAGAAGGAGGTAAACCATATAAGGACTAATGTATACGCCAATGATGTATACATCAGAAAGTAAAAGTAACTCTTTAACCTCCTTGTGGGTCTACCTCCAGCTAGATCGGCTAAAGATTCAAAACTATCCCTTTGCTCTTTCTATGCACCTTAGTCAGCAGTAGTTTGAGGCAGATCTTAGGCGCCTTTTACTGGCAGGAGGCCAGGGTTATAAAAGGTGCTGGCCTAGACCCTTCCAACATTTCCCACTTTTTAAAAAAAATGTATTTATAGGATTTTATACATCAAATACCACATAGTATACAGAAACCCAATAATACAATGAAATATGTCATTTACCCATTAACAAACATCAACAGGTGGAGTGGAGGAGTAGCCTAGTGGTTGGGGCAAGGTACTTCAGGCTAGAAGGTCAGGGGTTCAAATCCCACTAGAGGACAGCAACCTTGGGCCGGAAGGACTGGGGTTTCTAGTCCCACAGGTGCTCCTTGTGGTCTTGGGCAAGCCATTTAACCCTCCATAGCCCATGTTCCCTGTAAAATAGTTATCTCCAAGTTATAATACTGTGTTCAATGTAATTTCAGTTTGTTCAATGTAAACCACACTGATGCAGAATAGTGTGGTATATAACAGAATGTAAATAAATAAATAACACCAATACTAAAGTCTTTAGTCCACATCATGGGGAGTACATTCAAACAATACTCAAAAATAATCAAAACAAGGGAAACAAACCCTCGTCCATTCCCAGCCCAAAATTAAACTAAACTAACACCTTCCACCCAAGATTAATTACAATAATTCAGTAAGCCTAGACTACAACTAATGAGGAACCCTTATTCTGTCGTTTTCTGCTAACAATTTCTCTAAATCAGAAGGAGATTAAAAAAAGCATTTATCTTGTCCCAAGAAAATCAAACATTTACATGGATATCGTTAAAAAAACAAAAAAAAGTAGCTCCCAGAGCAAGCGCCCTGGCCTTAAGAGCCAAAAAAGATTTCCTCCTCAATTGAGTTGCCCTTGAGACATCTATAAACATAGCCATCTTCTCACCACAATAAGCTATTTTCTTCTTGAATTAAGCTTTTAGGATAGCTACTTTATTATCCTTAAATGCTAGGGTCACCAATAACTTGGTCCTTGTAGAAATGACATCTTGAGTATCCTCAAAAAAAAAAAAAAGTGGTTAAATCAAAAGGCTGATTATCCTCTAGAATATCCAACTTCCCTTCCACTGCATTCACCTTCCTAACCTTTGAGGGAACATAATAACATTTAGTAACAGAAATGGAGTCAGCAGAGAAAAGAAGTACCTCCTTCAAATACTTACGAAAAAAGATTTGAGGAGACAAACTAATACAAGGAAAATTCAATATTCTTAAGTTCTTATTCCTGGCTATATTTTCCAGTCTCGAGCTTCTGATGCATCACCAAATTAACCTTTATATTAGAAGCTTGCATGGAATTAAGAGTATTAACTTGAGCATCAACATGTGACATATGCAAAGAGAGTCCCTATCTTTGAGTCCACATCCTGCAGTTTAACAACAGTATCAGAGGAAAATTGACATAGAAGAGGAACAGTATCTGTAATAACCTGCTCCTTATGTTTAACTACTTGCTAGACGTCCATAAGTAATACAGAAGAAACTCGAGTGTCCTACGAGGTAGCTGAAGGCTCCTTCCAGGACACAACCTGAGGAAGCCCAGCATCCACACGAGAACTCTATTCAGTAGATGGAGACAGACTAGAAATCTCAAGAAACCGGGGTGGTAAAGGGGGAAGTATGCTCAAGTGAGCTAATACTTGCACCCTCTGTGGAAGGAACCGGCGAGAGAGTACCTGCAGGTAACACAGCCACATGATTATCCATCAGCCCAGTTACTTGTACAAGAAGCTGACACTTTCTTATGCTTGCCTCCCGGTATATTCACACACCTCTTTAGCTCTTACGCAGCACCTAAGGGACTCACAAGGGGCATTCAAGCCCCTTTGGATATGCCCCTTAGCTATTGGTGCATTCTTCGGGCGTCTCCTAAGTGCCATAAGAAACACAGACCTTTATGGGGCTTGAAGATGTCGTTGATGCTAACCGCCATGATCGAGCCTGATGATAGAGAATCACCAGCAGTCCCAAAGTCCTTCTGCCATGAATACAGGCAGACTGCAAACATTCCCTCCAACATTTCCCACTTAATCCTGTCTCTAATTTTCCTTTTACCTCCATGATTGTGGAAGAAGCAGTTGAAATGCAATTCACCAACTACTGAGAAAGTGTAGTTACTCACCTGGACAGGCTGTTCTGTATAACCTTTTTTCAAATTTAGACAACTTGCCCACCACCCATCTGATTACCTCATGAGGAGTGCTCCGAATGGTCTGAGAATCGGATCCCTGCTGCAACCTCTAGCTGCGCCGGGATTCTTCTCTCGCTCGGTTGTCTTGGGCTAGGTAGTCCCATATGTGAAGATGACTTCCTGCTTGTTCCTGGAGATAGCGTAGTTACTCACCTGTAACAGGTGATCTCTGGGAACAGCAGGAATCGGTCTTCACAACCTGCTCACCTCCCCATCAAGTTATCCTTTTTATTTCATTCCTGTTCTAAAAAAAGAAATATTTCTTCACTATTCACCTTACTGGATGCTGGGGAGCGTTCCCATGCTGGGCTCCACTGGTGCTGATGTCACCCATATGTGAAGAATGATTCCTGCTGTTCCTGTGAAGGAGCTGTTGCTTCTGGAAACCTGGAGATAGAGGGACCCTATAAAAGGTATTGAGCCTCTTACTCACAACATGGGGTTGACATGGGGGAACTCCCACATCAGAGCCACTAAATTCTTTAAGATATTATGTACAGGGAGAGCAGCAGTCTCCTTCGCTGCTGATAGGTATTGGAGAATATCAAGCTCCTCAGCTCTTGGCTCCATTCCAGTAGCCACTGAAATGTCGAGAGCTTCTGCCATGTCCTTAATAAAGTCCTGAAAGGACACGTTCTTAGGCGGCGAATGTCGAAATTCATAGGGCAGCAATAGATCCGATGGTACATCCCTAGGGGTATAAGAATTGATGGATTCCACTTAAGAGGCTTCTGAATCGGAATCTGATTGCAGAAGGAAGTCAAAGTAATCCTTATCCGATGCTCAATACTTTAGACAGAGCTTTGCTGCTTCGATATAGAGGGCATCGGATGTGGTGGTGCCAAGGATCTCAGTATCGGCTGCTCTGTGGAACTATGTGAGGCAGGGGATGCCTGTGTGAGCGTGCCAAACTCCATGACCACCGTTGGATTGGAGGAACCAGTGCTGGATGCGGAACACTCAATGTTATTAGAGCTACTGCTGTTAAGAGCTCAGTGATGCTGCACTCGATGGTGATGATACAGTCATCCAATGATTGTACCATGAGAGGAGTGGCTCTGGACAAAGCTGTGTGGGCCACAACTCTCAATGCTGATATCAGGGGCTCCACCAAGGATTGGACCTCGGGGGCATCCCTGAATCCCTCTGTGGCTTTGGAAGGTGAAACCTCCTGCTGGGGTTGCTTCGATGGATGGTCTACATTGGAGTGCGATGAATGACTGTGCCGATGCTCGGTGTCCGAAGATGACACCAACCTGGACGTTGAGGATCTCGATGCCAAGGCTGATGTCTTCTTCTTGTTAAGCACTGGTGACTCCGAGTGATGCTTTTCCTTTGCTGGTAAGGACTTGGACACATGGGAAGACTTTGATGGAGTCGATGCCCCCGAGGACTGCACTGAAGGAGCTGAGTCTGTAGGAAACAGATTAGCCTTCCATTTGTCCCGGTTCTTTCTTCCTCTAGAAGTCATATGGGGACATGAATCAACATTGTGGTCTGGGCCTAAATATTTTAGGCACCAAGAATGCTCGTCAGTGATAGAAATTGTACTGGAACACTTGAGAGCATTTCTTGAAATCATTCAAAGGCTTTTCCATATTTGGAAAAAGTATGGAGGCAAAAATTGAACTGGGCAATGGTGCCCAAGGAGACTGTAGGCCTCAAATGAAGTTTTAGAAAAAAATAAGTGAAAATAAAAATAAAAATGGGAACCGGAATTGACGAGGAGTCGAATCGGTTAACAGGAAGGCAAACAAAGTAATTTGACGGTACTATGAAGAAAATGGCTATGAAGGATCTAGACAAGATTCTCAAGAGCAGAGATGTCTCTCTCCATACAAAGATTTGACTCAATCAAGCCATGGTATTTTCAATAACATATGAATGCGAAAGTTGGACAGTGAAAGAGAGACAGGAAGAAAATTGATGCCTTTGAATTATGGTGCTGGCGGTGAATACTGCATATACCATGGACTGCCCGAAGAACAAACCAGTCAGTACTAGAGGAGATCAAACCTAAGCTTTCTTTAGAAGCTCAGATGACAAGACTTCGACGTTCATACTTTGGACACATCATGCGCAGAGAGAGATCATTAGAGAAAGACATCATGCTTGGCAAGATAGAATTCTGGTAAATGCAAAAGAGGAAGGCCAGCAATGAGATGAATCGATACAGTAACAGCAGCTACGGGTGCCAGTCTGTCAATAATGAGCCACCTGACTGAAGACCAAACACAATTTAGGAAAACTATCCAGAGTGTCACCATGAGTCGAAACAGACTTGACAGCACTTAATAATAATGTGTGCTAATGAAATTAATGCTCTTAAAGTGCCACTGAGCCCATGGAAATAAAAGGGCTAAGACACTTAGGGGTATGTTTACTAAACTCCGAAATTGTACAGGGCCGCGGTAGTGTGCCTGTGCCATATAAGGAGTGGGCGGTTCAGGCAGAGAAAAGAAAAAAAACGGGAGAAAGAGACCGTACTTGTGCGTGTCGCGCTAATGTGCGGGGTCCACATTAGCGCGTGGGAAGGCTAGGTGGCGCGCTGCTGGGCACAGAAAAGAACAGAGCCGTAGTACAACGGTGAAGACACTGACCAATGGTGCAGGGGCCATGGGTTCAATCCCCCATTGTGCGCAACAAAAGCTGTTGTCTGAGGCAATAACTGTAATGGGTTAAAGTGCTGTAGGAGGCATATTAATTTTGTGCGGCATAAGGCGGCGCACTGTTAATTTTGGGCAACATTAGGCGGTGCGCTGTTAAGTGTGGGCGTCATAAGGCGTAGCACTGTAAATAGTGGGCATTAGGCAGCGCGCTGTTAAGTTTGTGCGGTTTGGGCGGCAGAAGGCGGTGCGCTGCTACGTCATGAAGGCCTAAGGCAGTGCGGCAATGTCCAAACACAGGAATAGAGCCACAGCACAATGGTTAAGACACTGACCAATGGTGCAGGGATCAGGGGTGCAATCCCTCACAGTGCCCAGTGAACAAGGCTGGCTGAGGCATAACGTATTATGGGGATGAGTGCTGTAGGAGGCATATTAGTTTTATTTTATTTATCAGTACTAGCAAACTCACTCTCAAAGCATGTTAACATAAGACGGCCCATACGGCACATATTAAAGTTCACTGTCCGCCAAGGCACCCTAGAATGTCCCCTTCTCAGGCAGTGAAGTAACCATTGGGCTACAGCTCTATAGCTGCCAGCAAGCCCCTGGCTGGCTGCAGAGAGCCTGCACATCACCACACAGACAGTCTGCTGTGGTAGCCAGGATAGGGTTAGGCCACCCGTACCCATGATGCACTGCACATGCAAATCAGCTGTCCACAGATGAACACAAGATGGGGAATGCACCCCAACAGCTTCCCGGCGTGGTAGGGGGAAGTGGCCGTGTGCACCCACACAGCACCTCGGCCTGGTAGGGGGTACTGACCAGGTGTTTTACTGGCACAGAGTAGCTACACACCGTCACATTGTGCGGGTACTGTGCTCACCCTGAGGGTGTGAAGAGGCGCCCAGGACCAGGTCCACAACACCCTCCATGGATGAAAGAGGCCATGCCAGAGCACCACAGCAGTATTAATCTGTGAGATAGGTAGTTTCTGCAGAAACACCTTGGATATCACTTTCTGTCTTCATCAGGGGAACCCCTTATGGACACCTAGGTGGGCTATGTACCACCACCCAAGGTTGAAAAACAGGGTCTCCTATCAACAGATCCACATTCTACCTCCCTGCAATGGTGGCAGTAAAGTGGACCATCAACCCCGGTCCTGCTGGGGAACAGACACCCTACAGGGCAGTCAAAGCAGCTCTATACACCTCCATAACACAATATCAGACAGACATTAGGCCTGGATATGCTAAGCTGCATCCCACCACTATCTGATATTCTCCTGCAGCAAGCCTTCAGCCGCTGCACCCTGCAAGGCGCTCCATCACGACACAGACCAGCTGAAAACAGTCTGCTAGCTAATCCTGGTGGAAATGCATGCACCCAGAACTGGGATGGCAGTGCACACCAGCAGATAAGTCAGTGACTGGGCCCCAAAAGGAAACCCATATATATCACATGAGAGAAATACTATATAGCACTATGGGGGTGCCTAGACATGCTGTGGTCACTGCACAGTCAGGATGAGAGTGAACCCCCAGCAGGACAGAAAGAGGTCACCCTGTCTGTGTAGGTGGTGGCCGGCCACGACAATGTCCCAGGCAGTGCCCTATGCCCTGTGCAGATGCATCCTGGCCAGCCCACCCTGTCTGAGCTATACCCATGGTACCTTGCTGCTCATTATGCACATTGGCAGGCCAATAATGGCAACAGTGCTGGCAGTGTGGGCTGTGGAAGGTGTTTGCAGCCAACACACACTGTATAGACCAGCGGTGGGCAATCTCGGTCCTGGAGGGCCGCAGACCAGTCAGATTGGCAGGATATCTGTAATGCAAATATATGGCATGCTTATGTATTAGGGATATCCCGAAAACCTGACTGGTCTGCGGCCCTCCAGGACCGAGATTGCCCACCCCTGGTATAGACAGACACACACTCCCACACGTATGCCAGCATTGTGCTACTATAGAGGAGTTTATCAGCCTTGCCCACCACACCAGTCCTGGGCACAGCACAGGCATGGATATGGTACGCGATACTGTTGGGGGTCACTCCCCAGGGTGGTGACCATTGTCAGAGGCCAGACCTGAAGCACACACCGCAGACATCAGAAAGATTGTTATGATGGAGCTCAAAGAGCAAACTGTGCTTAACGTAGGAATGTCTATCTGCCAGTACTCATAGCAAACGTTTGAGAGCTGTGTACCGTATACCCAGGTGTAGGGTGGCATTGCTAAGGTATGCAGGTGCTAGTATTGGGAGATGCACGCAGGGCCCAATGTCCTGCCTCTCCAGGAGGCATTGGCCAATGGGGCCTGTGGGTGTGGGTGTGTCTGCCCCTGTTGGCTGCTGCTTTACGGCAGAGGTTCCCAACTCCAGTCCTGGTGTGCCTAACACTGTTCGGGTTATCCTGCTGTCCCTCATGAATATGCATGAGCTACATATACATGCCATGGGGGTGGTGCATAGATATGCAGCACAGGCATTTATATTAGAGACAGCATGGAACCTGAATGATGTGTGGTCCTCCAGGACTACATTTCGGAGACTCTGCTCTAGGTAATGCCCCTGTTCATGGGGTCTGTGCTCAGTGTGGTAAAAGATAGGCATATTACCAATGCGTATGCCCTCAGCAATAAAGGTTTGTCCTTACTATCACGGTTTAGTTGTGGGAAAAATATGTGGACAGGATTGGCAGTAGCCCCAGCTGGGCTTTGAACCTGTGACCTTCTATTCTTACACACACTGTCTGTGTGCACTGCACCACTGTGTTGCCACAGATTGGCTGAATTCCCTGGGAGGTCCATGAGTGTACATCCGACAGGGCCTGTCTGTTGCAGTGGACGGTGCCATCCTGCACATGGCTAGGCCACTGTCTTCTGTGGCTAGCAGCCACTGCCCCTCCACCACCTGTACCCTTCCGCCAACATGCTGGCATGTCCTTATCGTAGTAAAACCATATGACCTGATTGAGTTGTGGCACTCCAGGCCTGCATTTGGGGGACTCGGCTGTAGGTAATGCCCATTGTTATGGTGTGTGAGCGGTGTAGGGTAAAATATGGGTGTTTGCAACATGCTTATGTTCTCTGCAATAAAGGTGTGTCTTTACTATCTCTGTTTAGTGGTGGGTAAAATATGGGGACAGGGCTGGCAGGTGCCCCAGCTGGGATTTGAACCTGTGACTCTCTGGTCCTAGAGATACTGGCTCTGTCTGCTGCACCACACTGTGGCCACAGAGACAGTGCAGTCCCTGGAGATAGGAAACCTGGCAAGAAGGAGTCGGAAGCCATGCTCTGCACATTTTTACTGTGGGCTCGTTCACCTTGTCTGGAGACAAAAGTGCAAATACACCACGAAAATGCCTGCAAAAAAAGGGGGAAAAAAGATAGCCAAGCTGGGCAACAGTGTTATTAATGGGCAACCATACAAAACACTCCAAGGAAAGCTCCAATAGCAAGAAATGATTTTTGGAAGGGTCTCCACTCCATAGACCCTTCCAAAATTCATTTATAATTTTCTGGAGATTTCCAGGGAGTGTTTTTTGTTGTTGTCCATTAATATCACTGTTGCCCAGCTGAATTACTATATTTAATATTTTTGTTGTGGTCATTTTCGCTTTTTAGTTGCACTTTTGTTCTGTGCACATGTATCACACTGCTCACGTTTTGTAGGTTTCCCCGGTTTTCCTGTACATTGCTGACGTAAATGGTTTCTCTTCCCTTTAAATGCCCTCTACCGCGAGTGTTTCACTCGCGGTATTTTTTACTTGTATATTCGGCCCTGTAAATGTGCGAGGAGCCTCTCCCCTCCCCTTCCCCGCCCATTGCAGCCGTCTCTCCACCCCTCGGGAGCCTTCCTCCGCCCTCCGTTAGCCTTTCCACGCCTCTATCGGACATTTGCGGGCCCGTACTTGTGCGGGGCCCGTTAGTGTGCCGCGCACGTGTGCGGGGGTGACGCGCACATGTGCGGGGTGCTTAAGAGCACTTAAGTGCTGCTTTCTGTGCGCTATTGCGCAGATGCGCAATTCTGCGGTGTTTAGTAAACATACCCCTTAATGTGCGTAACCAGGGACCTCCTCTAGGTTCCTGTCCCTCCCCCTGCTTTTTTCTCCACCACCTTGACCCCTTCCCCCTGCCAATCATGATTAATCACACCACCAGCCTTATCAGCAAAAAACAACTTCATTTGTGGGAATAAACAGGCCACAGCATCTAACCATTTACACAATTACAACTTGTGTTTATAAAAATACAACAATAAAGCAATTGTTACAACTGTAATCCCTACAACACTGAATATCCAGGTTAGAGGTTGGCGGGGAGGGCTATGCGCCAACACCTTGGGGACAGGACCAAGGGGGTGAGTACTCTCAGCTAGTTGATGTATTGTGGGCTAATGTGGGGTGGCAAAGGAAAGTGGGAGTGTCGGTGGGGCATGGTCTGGAAAGAGAAGGGAGCACCACCAGTGTGTTCGGGGAACAAATGCCTGCAGTTCTGGGGGCAGCAAGTGATGAGGTGTGGGGGGGGGGAGGAGTAATGGCAGCGATACAGGTGTACAGCGGGGAAGGGGCAGGCCAGGGAGGGGGAGGAATGGGGCAGGTGGGCATTGTAGGTTTGCTCTAGCAATTAATTCAGATGTTAGCCAAAGCCAACTTCTCACATAGCCCTGCCCTGCAGGCTTCAAGCACATCACTGCCCCAACCCAGGGAGCAGGAGGAGGGGCAGCAGGCCGGTTCTTGGCACAATCTAGGGAGCAGGACAAAGTCCCAATGAGGATACACAGGCAGGTGCAGCCAAAGAAGGGTTGCAGGGCGTGGGCAACAGTACAGCAGTAGAGAACGGGGAAGGGGACGGATGTCTGGTGTCAGAGGCAAGCAGAGTATGCCTGCCTCATTAGTGCCCTCAACAGCCACGTCCCATTGGCCCAAAAGAAGAAGATCTAGAAGGGTGAATATTCAACATATTCATGTTACTGGTTAGATGGAAAGTTAACTGCAAGTGTTATGTTATGTTATGTTCCCTGTAAAATAGTTATCTCCAAGTTATAATGCCCTGTTCAATGTAATTTCAGTTTGTTCAATGTAAACCGCACTGATGCTGAATAGCGCGGTATATAAGAGAATGTAAATAAATAAATAAATAAGTGTACTGGTTGCCATAATAAGTGCAAGCTGACCAGCCAGAAGGCAGATGGCATACTAAGAACGATAGCAAAATGGTGAATGGTCTTCCATATCCTGGCCAGTGTGGTTGGAGAGAGGCACCCATAGCAATGCAGGGGCTTTTTCGTGTATCAGGATTACATATTTGGCATACAGGGTATATGAGGGGAATGCTTGGCTCAAGTATGAGGAGGAGGTTTGGCAGAACATGGCGGGAAACAAAGGGCTCAAATGGGAAAGAAAGGACATAAACCTATGGATACAGCTTATGAGTCAGTCCCAGAGGGAGGGTAGGAGCAACACCTCCTTGCTGCCTCAGTGGCCAGGCAGGAGTGCAGGGCTATAGCAGCCCTTTCGGGGAGAGCCTAGGTTTTGTGGTCAGGAGAACAATGGGCTGCTCTCCACAGCCCAGGGCACCTGGAAAGGGGTCTGCAGACTTCAATTGGAGCTCTTGTAGATTTGGCAGTAACTGCAAGTACAAGCAGGCTTGTGCGATATGCAGCAAGCCACACCCCCTGATCAGCATTGAATATCCGGAGATCGCCACATACACTGGAAGTTAACATAGAAACATAGAAATATGACGACAGAAAAAGACCACATGGCCTATCTAGTCTGTCCTTCCATATCAACAACTGCAACAGTCCCCTTTTTTCCTTTAGAGATCGTCTGTGTTTGTCCCATGCTTTTTTGAATTCAGATACTGTCCTCATCTCTACCTCCTCCAATGGATGACTATTCCACGGATCCACCACTCTTTCTGTAAAGAAATATTTCCGCATATCACTCCTGAATCTATCCCCCTTCACCCTCATCCCATGTCCCCTAGTAGCAGAACTTGTTTTCAGTTGAAAGAGGCTCTCCCCCTATACATTTATACGACAGAGGTATTTAAACATCTCAATCATATCACCTCTATCCCACCTTTCCTCTAAGGTGTACATATTAAGATCCTTAAGTCTGTCCTCATATACTTTATAATGAAGACCACTAACCATTTTAGTAGCCACCCTCTGTACTGGCTCCAACCTGTTTATATCCTTTTGAAGGTGTGGTCTCCAGAAATGCACACAGTACTCCAAATGAGGTCGCACCAAAGACTTATACAGAGACACTATCACCTCCTTTTTCTGCTAGCCATTCCTCTCCATATGCACCCAAGCATCCTCCTAGCTTTTCCTGTCGTCTTTTCTACCTGTTTAGCTACTTTAAGATCATCAGACACAACCATGCCTAGGTCCACCTCTTCTTTAGTGGACAGAAGTACTTCACCCCCTATACTATATTGCTCCCTTGGATTGATGCAGCCCAAATGCATGACCTTGCATTTTTTAACATTAAATCCCAGCTGCAAAATTCTAGACCATTCTTCAAGCTTAGCTAGATCCCTCCTCATGTTATCTACACTTTCCTGTGTGTCTACTCTATTGCAGATTTTGGTATCATCCACAAAGAGGCAAACCTTACCCGACAGCCCTTCCGCTATATCACTAAGAAAGATGTTAAAAAGTTGCCAATATTGCATTCTGCTCAGTTTGCTCCTGCGCCTTTAAGATAATTGAGGGTTTTCTTTGCCTATCATTTTGGGGCAGATCTCTAACCGGGCAGCATGCAATATTGCTGCTGCCCAGTTATTGCCCGTCGCCACTTCCGCTCCAGCCTGACATGCCCCGATACTAACCGTATAGCATGGGGACACATAGGGGAGTTAGAAGGGGATATTCAATGGCATTAAGTTCCATTGAATATTATGATTTAAGGCATTTACATGGTTTACTGGGCTGTAAACTGTATAAATGCCTTTTGAGAATCAGGCCCTAAGACTTCAGAGTCAGTCCCTGAAATAAATAGGTAAATCAAACTTTCTTTTTTTTTTAAATTATTTATTTATTGAATTTTAATAAACCATCAAGACAAACATCCCGTACAGAAAAGAAATATAATGGGTAAACATTTCAGAAATACAAAAAAGAAAAATGACCCAAAAATCTATTGTAGTCCACAACAATATTAGGAGGGGGGGGGGGGGGAAGTAAACCTGAGGTAGGAGCAACCCCTCAAGCAACTCAAAAGGAAATAATACCACACAAGAAACTAAGACAGTCGCTGAGAAACCCCAGACATTAACTGATACTTAAGAAGTTTTTAAATGCATTATTGTGGCTCCGAAAGAGATAAAGCTGACAACTGGGCATTTATAAAAGTACCTAGTTCATCAGGCTGTAAAAAGACATATATGACAGACTTATAAATCAGTAAACATTTACAAGGAAATCTTAAATAAAAGGAACCCCCAAGTTGCAAAACTCCAGATTTATGAAGGAGAAATTGCTTCCTCCTCCTCCTCCTCTGCGTTTCTTTAACTATATCAGGAAACATGGAGATTGTGTGGGCTGAGTAAGGTGTAGGCAGCCACAAGACACTGGATAGACAGACACACACTCCCGCACCTACGCCAGCATTGTGCAAATATAGAGGCTTTTGGCAGCCCTGGCCACCACACCAGTCCTGGGCACAGTGCAGGCATGACTATGGTATGCAATACTGTTGGGGTCACTCCCCGGGGTGGTAAACACTGTCAGAAACCAAAACTGAAACACACTCCACAGATATCAGAAAGGTTGCTATGATGCAGCTCTATCAGCAAATTGTGCTTAACTTAGGAATTGATATCTGCCATTAATCATAGCAACCTTTTGATATATGTGTAACGTATTCCCAAGTTTAGGGCGGCATTGCTAAGGTATGCACGTGCTAGTATTGGGAGATGCTGCTGCGTGCAGGGCCCAACAGCCTGACTCTCCATGAGGCTTTGGATAGTGAAGCCTGTGGGTGTGGGTGTGGGTGTTTCTGCCCCTGTTGGCCGCTGCTCTAGGGCAGAGGTTCCCAACTCCGGTCCTGGTGGGGCAAACACTGTTCAGGTTTTCATGCTGTCCCTACTAAATATGCATGAGATACATTTGCATACAATGGGGGTGGCACATGCTAATGCAGCAGAGGCATATTTATTAGGGACAGCATGAAACCTGAATGGTGTTTGGCCCTCCAGGACTGCAGTTGGGAAACTCTGCTCTAGGGATTGCACATGTTTATGGTGTCTGTGCTCTGTAGGGTAAAATATAGGCGTTCAGGCATGTTTATTTTATCTGCAATAAAGGTTCCGTCTTTATTACCACGGTTTAGTACTGGGTAAAATATGGGGAAAGGGTTGGCAGGAGCCACAGCTGGGACTTGAACTTGTGACCTTCTGCTCCTGAACACACTGGCTGTGTGTACTGCACCACACTGTTGCCACAGGGACAGTTCATTCCCTGGGGATACCATGACTGTTTGTCAGACAGACCCTGTCTGTTGCATTGCATGGCACCCACCTAAACGGGGCTAGGCCATGGTCTGCTGTGGGCAGATGCCACTGCCCCCTCCGCCACCAGCACCCCTCCGCCACCATGCTGTCATGCCATTATGCCAGTGGTGCGCAGTCCCAAGCCATCCAGTATGCCGGTAGGCAGCTGCCTATGGTGTGGGTTCTCGGGTAGGGGTGCCAATATGGACATGCACGCTTCTCCCCCCCACACACACACACCACCTGCCAATGTTATGTGCCCTTGGGGGTACCTGCTGGGTAATCTCCCCTGTGACACTGGGGGACACACACTTATGCCGATGTTGGACCCTCGTCAGTTGCTGTCTTGCTGCTTTACAGTTTCGGCATTCCTATGTGCCACCTAGGCATCTGCCTAGCCCGCACTATGCCCCAGCTGGACCACAGCATGTGCCACCTGCAGCCCCCTGCATCCCATTTACAGCATCAATACAGTTGCCCTTGCCTACGTGCCCACTCTGCTGTCGTTGCACATGTGCACGCCCTAACAAACCTGCCCAATCTAAATGACAGAAACCCTGATCAGCGCTATTTCAATGTGGGATCATTCACTTTTGTAGGAGGACAGAGCATAGACCCTTCCAAACATGATATCTTAATTTATATGCTTTGTCAGTAGTGTTGCTTTATGTTTATCATTAATATCACTATTGGCCAGCTTGGTTATTGGGATTTTAGATGTGGTTGTGGTCCTTTTATATGTTTATTTGCCTCTTTGTTCCCTGCACATGTATCACAACTATCTCTTTCCGGGTTTCCCTGCCTTTGCTGCACATTGCTGACTGAAATTGTTTCTCTTTCCTGCAAATGTGCCTTAACATGAGGGTTTCACTGGCGTTAGTGTTCAGACCCGGATTTCACAGCGTTAGTGTGCCTGGAGCCTCTCCCCTCCCACTCTACACCCATTGACCCCTTCTCTCCGCCCTCTGGGAAGCCTTACTCCACCCTTCAGACCCAGATTTCACAGCGTTAGTGTGCCTTAACGCCGCCGCTGTGTTATTGCACGCTAAGTGTCGTTATCATGCGATAATGTTACATTATCGGGCGATAATACCAATGCTGCAACATTAAGACGGTTTAGTAAACATAGGTAAGAAGAAACTGCTCAGCAGCCATTTTACTTCCCCCTGCCATCTAAATCATACTTTAAGATTTATCAACTACTTGGGAGGCAGATCCAGCACAAATGTATTTCTCCTATTACCCCATTCTTTTAAGAATGTGTAATTTATCATTTCGACATTATGCGAACAGTAGTGACCTACAGGAGATCTTTTGAGACATTGTACCTGGCATAACCAGTAGAACGGAACTGTGATGCCAATTTTCTGTTTGCATGGGAGCAGAAGCGGATTCTGTCCACATACAAAAGGAAGTTGGCATTGGTGGTGGCAGAAGCAAATACCCCTGTGGCACCAAACCTTTAAGCACTGTAAGCTTTAAGCACTGAGAGCTTTCTGGTTACATTTGGAACCCAGCAGAGAGCTTGTAGTTTACATTTAATAGTCACTCAGGGCCTAGCATCAGCAAAGTTCTTTTAGCTTAAATTTACAACACAGAAAAGAGCTTTCTGGTTAAATTTAGAACCCAGCAGAGAGCTTGTACTTTAAATTTCATAAGAAGTTAGAGCCTAGCAGCAGCTAAGAGCTATAATTTAAATCAAATCAGAATATAGCTTACCTCAGCAGCACAAGACAGGGTACTGTGTAGCAGCCCTCTTTTAATAAGTGTTAATTCCCTCCCACCCCTGGGATAATCGTAGCTTTATAGGTACTTACACATCTTAAAAGACAGGAGGTGCTCTCAGGTGAAGCTCATTACCCAAATCAGTCATACACTAAGGACCTGAGATTAGTTAAGCTTCAGGTGAACAAGGTATATTACACGTATTAGGTTCAGTTTTATTATATAAATATCCATAGCAACCCTTAGTAAGTAAAGAACTTAGATCTAAACACAAACTTAAAACTAAGATGCAGACAGCAGTCCAGCAGCGGGATGGGGGCTTTCCAGTCTTTTGCATTGAGTGTCACATGTATGATTTTCTCCCAGATGGTGAGAGGTCTTACGTGTGCACTAGGTGCAAGGAGCTCTTTGCTCTCAGGGAACGAGTCCGTTCTCTAGAGGCTAAAGTAGCAGACTTGGAAAGCATAAGACAGACAGAGAGGTACATAGACGAGACCTACAGGGATATAGTCCTGAAGTCCCACCTCCAGTCTGGCAGCATCCCTGTTGCCATGGAGGAGAGAGGTCACGTGACAGGAGAGCATCACCCTCGTGTGGCAGGAAGTGATCCTGTAACTAGGACCTGTCCTCCAGGTGATGTAAAACCCTCTCGCACCGAGGAAGTTTCTCCAGGGCCATGTGCCCATGAGGGAAGGGTTAGGACAGCCGTTATAGTTGGTGATTCAATCATTAGGCATGTAGATAGCTGGGTGGCTGGTGGACGTGAGGATCACCTGGTAACATGCCTGCCTGGTGCGAAGGTAGTGGACCTCACGCGCCACCTAGATAAGGTCTTAGATAGTGCTGGGGAGGAGTCTGCTGTCTTGGTACATGTTGGTACCAATGACATAGGAAAATGTGGTAGGGAGGTTCTGGAGGCTAAATTTAGGCTTTTAGGTAGGAAGTTGAAATCCAGAACTTCCAGGGTAACATTCTCTGAAATGCTTCCTGTTCCACGCGCAGGACCCAAAAGGCAGACAGAGCTCCGGAGTCTCAATGCGTGGATGAGACAATGGTGCAGAGATGAGGGGTTTGGATTTGTTAGGAACTGGGGAACATACTGGGGAAAGGAGGGGCTCTTCCGAAGGGATGGGCTTCACCTTAACCGGGATGGAACCAGGCTGCTGGCATTAACCTTTAAAAAGGAGATAGAGCAGCTTTTAAACTAGATATTAGGGGAAAGCCGACAGTCGCCCAAGAGCAGATGGTTCGGAAGAATGTATCTTTGAAGGATACTACCAAAAGCAGAGAGGTTCCACAAAAGAGTAAAGTAGCCCAAATGCCCTCAAGTATGGAGCAGACAGAGCTTAAAGATCCCAAATTACTCATGTCTAACAGACAAATTAATATGGATAAAATACATTCTCTAAAATGCTTGTATGCAAATGCTAGAAGTCTAAAAAATAAGATGGGAGAGTTAGAATATATAGCACTAAATGAAAGGTTAGATATGATTGGAATATCAGAGACATGGTGGAAGGACGACAACCAGTGGGACACTGATACCTGGGTACAAACTATATCGTAATGATAGAGCTGATCAAATTGGTGGAGGGGTTGCTCTCTATGTTAGAGAGGGCATTGATTCAGAAAGGATTAAAGTTTTGCAGAAAACAAAATCTGCTGTAGAATCTATATGGATTGAAATTCCATGTAAAAGGGGGAAGGCAATGGCAGTGGGGGTGTACTATCGAGCGCCTGGCCAGAATGACCAAATGGATGATGAAATGCTCAAAGAAATCAAGGAAGCTAACAAAAGTTACAGCACAGTAATAATAATGGGTGATTTCAACTACCCCGGTATCGACTGGGTCAGTGTCACGTCAGGACATGCTAGGGAGATAAAGTTCCTAGATGATATAAATGACTGCTTCTTGGAGCAGCTGGTTCATGAACCGACCAGAGGGGAAGCCATATTAGACCTAATCCTTAGTGGAACACCAGATCTAGTGCAAGAGATAAGGTTGTTGGGGCCACTTGGCAATAGTGATCATAGCATGATCGCCTTTGATTTAATTAGTGGAGGAGGGATAGTAAGGAAATCCACAGTACTACCTTTTAACTTTCGAAAGGGAGACTATGATAAAATGAGGAAAACAGTCAAGAAAAAACTAAAAGGAGCAGTTGCAAAGGTTAAAGACGTACATTAGGCTTGGCTGTTGTTGAAAAATACTATCTTGGAAGCCCAGACCAGCTGTATTCCACGCTTTAAGAAAAGTGGAAAGAAGTCCAAAAAACTGCCAGCATGGTTTAAAGTTGAGGTCAGAGAGGCTGTTGTTGCCAAAAAAGCATCTTTCAGGAAATGGAAAAAAGAGCCAAACGACGAAACCTGGAAACAGCACAAGCACTGGCAAGTCAAATGCAAGGCATTGATAAGGCAGGCAAAGGAAGAATTTGAGAAGAAGCTTGCTGCAGAAGCAAAAACGCGAAGTAAAGACCTTTTCAAGTACATTCGTAGCAAAAAACCTGTGAGAGAGTCAGTTGGTCCATTAGATGATAAAGGGGTTAAAGGAGCACTAAGAGGCGACAAGGCGATAGCAGAGAGACTGAACAAATTCTTTGCTTCAGTCTTTACTGAGGAAGATGTAGGGATGTTACCCATGACTGAAGTGGTATTTAAAGGTGCAGAAGAATTGAAGGAAATACCGATACATCAAGAAGATGTATTACAACTATTAGATAAGCTGAAGAGTAGCAAATCACCTGGGCCGGATGGTATACATCCAAGGGTATTGAAAGAACTGAAATATGAGATTGCAGACCTGCTATTAGTAATCTGTGAACTATCATTAAAATCATCTCTAATACCTGAAGATTGGAGGATCGCCAATGTAACACCAATTTTTAAAAAGGGCTCCAGGGGTGATCCGGGAAACTACAGACTGGTGAGCCTGACGTCAATACCGGGAAAAATGATAAAAACCATCATAAAGAATAAAATTACTCAGCATGTAGATAGTCATGAACTAATGAGAGACAGCCAACATGGCTTTAGAAAAGGAAGATCTTGTCTTACTAATCTGTTATGTTTTTTTGAAGGAGTGAATAATCAGGTGGACAAAGGTGAGTCGGTTGATATTGTGTATCTGGACTTTCAGAAAGCCTTTGACAAGGTCCCTCATGAGATACTTTTGGCAAAACTAAAGAGTCATGGGATAGGAGGCAGTGTACTATTGTGGATCAGGAACTGGTTAAAAGATAGAAAGCAGAGGGTAGGACTAAATGGCCAATTTTCCCAATGGAGAAAGGTGAATAGTGGTGTACCCCAGGGATCTGTGCTGGGTCCGCTGCTTTTTGACATATTCATAAATGACCTGGAAAGTGGAATAACGAGTGAGGTTATCAAATTTGCAGATGACACAAAACTATTTAAAGTTGTTAAAACCCAAGAGGATTGTGGAAAATTGCAAGAGGATCTTGATAAATTGGAAGACTGGGCATCAAAATGGCAAATGAAATTTAATGTGGACAAGTGCAAGGTTATGCACCTAGGGAAGAACAACCCAAACTATGGTTACACGATGCAAGGTTCCACATTAGGAACCACCACCCAGGAAAAAGATTTAGGCGTCATTGTGGATACCATGTTAAAACCCTCGGCCCAGTGTGCAGCGGCGGCCAAGAGAGCAAATAGAATGCTAGGTATGATAAGGAAAGGAATGGAAAATAAAACAAAGGATATTATAATGCCTCTATATCGTTCCATGGTGAGACCGCACCTTGAATATTGTGTGCAAGTCTGGTCGCCGTATCTTAAAAAGGATATAGAGTTATTAGAAAAGGTTCAGAGAAGAGCCACCAAAATGGTAAAGGGGATGGAAGGATACTCCTATGAAGAAAGGCTAAAAAGGTTAGGGCTCTTTAACCTGGAAAAGAGACGGCTGAGGGGAGATATGATAGAAGTCTATAAATTAATGAGCGGAGTGGAACGGGTAAACGTAGATCGATTGTTTACCTTATCAGAATATAGAAAGACTAGGGGACATGCAATGAAGCTACAGGGTAAACTATTTAAGACTAATAAGAGAAAATATTTTTTCACTCAACGTGTAATTAAACTCTGGAATTTGTTACCGGAGGATGTAGTAAAGGCTGTTAGTGTAGCTGGGTTTAAAAAAGGTTTGGACAAGTTCCTGGAGGAAAGGTCCATAAGCCATTATTAAGAAGGGACCCAGGATATCAATGCTTGAACCAATACAAGCATTGTGGAACCTGTGTCCCTTGGGGAAACTGCTAGGTACATATGACCTAGATTGGCCACTGTTGGAAACAGAATACTGGGCTTGATGGACCTTGGTCTGACCCAGTATGGCATATCTTATGTTCTTATGTTCTTATGACTTTCTTAGGCTATTGCTGCTGCTGTAGGCCCTGGTGAGGGGTGGTAATGGCAAAAATTGGGTCAAGCTGGAGGGGGCACAGGGTATGAGGTTTGCCTAGGGCGCCTCATCTCCTTGCTCTGGCCCTGCTAGCAGCTTTACCAGAAAAGTTCCATCTGACCTTTCTATGTCTGTTTCTAGATCAAGAGATGTAATGCTTGGAGGATCCTTGATGTGATGATGTGAGCTGGAAGGAGGAGTGTAATTTTGGAGAGAAAATATAAGGGATATAAAACCCCAATGCTGCTTCACATCCATTTCATCAAAAGGGCTAGTGCCTCTGGCCAAGCACCTAAGAGAAGGAGGAGAAGCTGAAAAACCTTGTCTCTCTGCCAAGGGGTTTCTGAGTAGAGGTGACTAGGGCCACTAAAGCCAAGGCACCAGCAGGAGTCTTCTCAGGAATTATTGCAGAAGTGACTGTCTAGGGATTTCTGAGGAGGGATGTTCAAGGCCACTTAAGTCTAGGCACCACAAGGGCCTCATCAGGAACTACTGGAAGGAAGAGTCAGAAGTAACATCCACAGAGGACAATTCTCATTAAAAGTTGTCCTCAACTTGCAACTTTCTCCGCACCTATGCACGCTTAACTGAGCGCAACTGGCTTAAATCTCGCCTCTTTTCCAACTTCCTTCACTTCAAATTCATGCTTGCCTCCTTCCAGTCTTCATTAGCTCTTGCTAAGCAAAACTATTATCTCTACCTGACTAACTCTCTTGCCATTAATCCCTGCTGACTTTTCTCTACTCTCAATTCTCTCCTCAAGGTGCCTCCCCCTTCTATTCCCCTTTCTCTCTCTGCCCAAAGCCTAGCAAAGTTCTTCTATAACAAAATACACGAGATTTCTCTCCAGTTCCCTCCTAGAACAACTTCACTCCACCTCTTCAATATCAACTTTTCCCATCAATCTTTTTAACCTTTTCTTCTTCTTTTCCCAACATCTCTGATAATGAAATATCTCATCTTCTTTCCTCCTCCAAAATCACCACCTACTCTTCTGATCCCATCCCCACCCATCTCCTTCACTGACATTCTTTTCATCTCACACAGTCTCATCCTCTCTCTTTCCACTTGTACTGTTCCTGCAGCCTTCAAGCATGCTGTGGTTACTCCCCTACTCACTTGATCCTAACTCTCCCTCTAATTATCGTCCAATCTCCCTTCTCCCCTTCATTTCAAAATTTCTTGAGCACGCAGTCCTCAACCATCGCCTTGAATCTCTTTCCTCTCAAGCTCTTCTGGAACCTTTTCAGTCTGGCTTTCATCCTTTACATTCTACTGAAACAGCACTTGCCAAGGTCTCCAGTGACTTGTTCCTAGCCAAATCCAAGGGCCTTTATTCCATCTTTATCCTTCTTGATGTTTCAGCTGCTTTTGATACTGTTGACCACCACCTCCTCCTTGACACTTTGTCATCTCTTGGTTTTATGGTCTGTCCTGTCCTGTCCTGGTTTTCTTCTTATCTCTCCCATCACTCTTTCTGTGTTTGTTCTAATGGTTCCTCCTCTTCTCCTATACCTCTTTCAGTTAGAGTTCCCCAAGGGTCTGTTCTGGGCCCTCTTCTTTTCTCTCTTTACACCTAGTCCCTTGGTTCTCTCATCTATTCCCATGGTTTTCAGTAGCATTTTTATGCTGATGATTCTCAAATCTATATCTCCTCTCCTGACATTTCTCTGGCACTGCAGACCCATATTTCTGCTAGTTTCTCTGACATCACCGCCAATTGAAACTTAACATGAACAAAACTGAGCTATCTTTCTCCCTAAGCTTTCCTCTCCCATCCCTCCTTTTTCTATCTCAGTTGGCAATACTCTTCTTTCTCCTTTTTCCTCAGCCCGTAATCTTTGCATTATCTTTGATTCCACCCTTTCCTTCTCCTCACACATACAACAAATTGCCAAAACCTGTCACTTCTTTATAACATTTACAAAATTCACTCCTTCCTCTCCAATAACACTGCTAGAACAATTGTCCACTCTTTAATTACTTCCCGTCTTGACTACTGCAACTTCCTATTTGCAGGTCTCCCTCTGAGATACCCCTCTCCTCTTCAATCTGTTCAAAATATTGCTGCATGTCTAATCTTTTGCCAGCCTTGTTTTTCTCATATAACCCCTCTTCTCAATTCACTTAATTGGCTTCCCTTCTGTTTCCATATCCAATTCAAACTCCTCCTTCTAACCTTCAAGTGCATTCATTTTGCTGCTCCTTATTATCTACCCTTTCCCTCTACACCCCTCCTCATGAACTTCACTCTTCTACTTTCTTTGCCCTTTTTTTCCTCTAACTCCAGACTTCAGTTCTTTCACCTTGCTGCTCCTTATGCCTGGAACAAACTCCCTGAGTCTGTACAACAGGCTTCATCTCTACCCTCTTCAAATCTTTGCTAAAGGCTCACCTCTTTCAGACTGCCTTCTATCCACTTTCTAACTTTGTCTTGTTTATCTTCATTAGACTGTAAGCTCTAATGAGAAGGGACTTTCTTTATCTGTGTTTGTACAGCACTGTGCATGCCTAGTAGCACTTAATAAATGTTTATTAATAATAATAATAATAATAATAAAAGTACAGAGAGTTTGGGAATTTGAGCCATAGTTTGCATACTGAAGGGGAACCATTGTCTGCAGTTTTTGTAAACCAGAAGGACCCTATTATATTACATCCTGGCACAGGGGAGGTTGGGACTCTGTTTTCAGAGACCAAGGATTTGGATTTGATTATCAAGCCAAGATGCTGTTAAGTGCTTTGTTGAATATTCTGTTATGTTACCATTTAACTAGTGGTGTTTTTGTGATTTAAGAGTTTGTAAGTGACTAAGGTCTTTTAAGTAAACCTTACCGGGCTCAGAAGCAACTACTGCCTGGACTTAGTTTTCTTTAACTATAGGGAAAAGAGAGAGAATGAGCTGAGACTACAATAGGCCTCCCAGAATAAACTGGTCCTGCCACAAGAACCTTCAGTCTCTGGGAGACAGATTTTGTAGGGTGTGAGAAACATCAGTTCTGGAGAGCCACAAACCAGTCTAGATTCAGGACGTCTCCAAAGAATATGCATGGGATATATTTGCATACAATGGGGGCAGTGCATGCAAATCTATTTCATGCATATTTATTAGGTATATTGTGAAAATCTGACTGGTTAACTGCCCTCCCGGCCTGAAGTTTGACACCCCTTAGACTGTCTTACAGTGCAGCACACCGCTGAAAGGAACATACTGCCTGGCATGGGTTACACTCACCTAGAATATTGTGGTATGGGGCCGCAAGAGGAAAGGATTGAATGGCCTCCTGCGGGAAGTAGTAGAGACAGAAACAGTGATAGAATTCAAGAAAATCTGAGGTAAGTGAGGAGCATTCCTGATTATGAAGGAATGAGGGAAAGGCCAAAGATCAACTGGGGTCTATGGCACTGCAGCAGAAATAATATCAGGAAGACTAAATAAACCATGAGCTCTTTATATGCCATCATGTGTCTATATTTCTGTGATGGATTAGGTCTTAGCAGTAATTTACATTTAGGGGAGATGGGGTGCTGGAACAAATCAGATATCCCTTGGCTGTGGTGGGGTGTCCGAGTCAAGATGTAGATTCTGGCTAGAATAAGGAATAGCTCATTTAGTCCCTCTACAGTAGAAGGGAGAGCTGGGGGGGGGGGGGGGGAGTCACCACTACAGTAGAGGAGATTACCCTTTGCCTCATAGGAGTGGTAAGCAATGAGAACAACCCAGCAGGAGTGAGGCAGGACTGGATGCAACCATTCCATGAGCCATATCCCTATTTGGAAATGTGGTAGACTGCTCATTAAGGTTTTAATGGTACCGACCTAACTTGGTCTTTTGGCACTTCAGCAGACCTTAGGCATTTGGCTTGGGTGCAAGTGATGTCTTACCTTTCCTTAAAGATAACGTATTAAATAAATAAATAAAAATTATTTTCTGCAACAAACCTGGAATCTTAGCATAAACAAACATGCATAAAAACACACAATAAGAACAAAACATCTACACATTAGAATTGAATGACTGTTCAAAATAACAATCCCTCAAAGGTCTGCTGAAACATGTTTCCAAAAGGACAAATAACCAGCCTGAACTCTAAGACTTACTAGTAAAGTATTCCAAAGTATTGTCCCAGGTACAAAAAAATCTCACTCACAATTAAAGTCAATTGACTCTGCTTACAGCAGGAATATTCAACAGACAGGATTCCTCTGACCATAGGAACCTAGGAGGATGATAGATCTTTAAGTCAGTACATATACTGTGTCCCTTGGGGAAACTGCTAGGTACATATGACCTAGATTAGCCACTGTTGGAAACAGAATACTGGGCTTGATGGACCTTGGTCTGACCCAGTATGGCATATCTTATGTTCTTATGTTCTAAGGATCTCACTAGAAAGCACCTTAAAGACAAGAGTTAAAGTCTTAAATTTAACACACCACAAAACTGACAGCCAGGACAGAACAGATAATATAGGTGTAACATGCTCACATTTGCTGGTCTCAGTCAAAATATGTGTCACTGCATTTTATCCACTTGCAAAGGCTTAATAGAAACCTTAGGAAGGCCTAAATACCACACAATCCAATAGTCCGAATAGGACTTCATTATTGTAAGAACAAAAAGGGTTCATTGATTGTATGCTGCTTTTGGAGGAGGTAAGGGTAGGATCTGTGATGGGCATGGTGAAACTTGTCCATATTATGCATCATACTGCTAGTAACAATAGCCGAAAAAAGAGGAGATATGGACAGCAAAAGACAGGAATCCCTGTGTCCTCCCACTCACTCCCCAACCCCTTCAAATACATCAAAATTTATCAAAATTTATCAAAACTTCAAAACCACAAATCCATTTGAATTTAAGTTAAAAGGGAAGAAAAAGACCTCAGAAACTTAACATAGCCCAAAAAAGGCCAATCACTGTCTCACATCATAGGTCAGATAAAAAACACCTTTTCATTATTCTTGTTTTGAAAGTGATGATTGGTACAGTGGCAGGCTAGATGCAACATTTTACGATTTGATCTCCCTTAGACAGCACATTTGCAAAACACCGACAGAGTTGATGAAGTTGCTGAGCAAAGCCATTTGAAGAGAAGCATCTCCACGGTGGGAGGCTTTTGAAATGGAAAAAAATGGAATAAATAATGAAAAGAAGTTTTTTTCTGACACACAGCATTTGGATTCAGGAGTGGTCATAGTACAGAATCAGCAATGATAGCCATGTTGAACAAAATCTACACCCAGGCAGAGGAAAAGATGTCTTCTTCATTCAACTTGACTTGCGTGCAGCTTTCTATATAACTGATCACTCACTCCTCCTAAACAGCCTCTCAGAAGTATGTATTTCTGAAACAGTTGTTTTTTTGGTTCAAATCAAACGTATCTTTTTACTCCTTTAGTGTCAGTGTAGCAGCAAAGCGCAGACAAACCAATGATACCAGGAGTCTGTTCAGAAGGTCCAAATCATTTATTTGTGCACAAGTCTCAAGCAAGGCAATTTCAAAATGGCTGAGCAAAGTTTTCAAGCATTACAACAACTTTTATAGACTTCTGTTCCATTCTAGGTATAGAAAAACATTTCATTGGTCCCGGTACGCTCCCGTACCTCCCGTAGCCCTTCTATTGGTCCCGGTACTGATAAGTTTCTCCAATTATGTTCCTTCTGTGGGCTTCTGTAGGCATGACACCTGCCTGCCCCCCTTCTAGTCCCAATTACAATGGTCAGTTCATCAACTTGTTACTTTCACACTTTCAAGGCTATGGGACCATTTGTGCGTGCAGAAGAGCAAGGTTCTGTAACTCATCTGTCAGCACTCCTCAATATTTCTCTGCAAATGTACTCTTTCTTATCAGTAACTTTAAAACACATCTTTTCTGTATTTTTCCATTTCTTAATTCTGCAATTCTGCTTATCTAAGCTAATTCAATATTTCTACTGAGTTCTGTCTTACAATAGCAGCATATTGGGGGATGTGCAATCCTATATGCCTCTCCACAGGCCTCATTTACAGGTCAAGCTAGCCATGCTGGCCTGCCTATGTCAGACACCGTGGGTCACAGGCCTGCACCTGCCACATTCCCCCCTTTGATTAATCTCACCCTATTACTTAATAAGGTGTGAGAATTAAATCACTTTCTAGAAGATTCACATCCTGATTAAAGGATTCTTACTAGTTCCACTAGGGCTGGCTTTGTATAAAGCCATTATTCTAGTTGCGGTCTTCCGCTCTACTGTACTATCAATAGCACTATGAAGGGAGCGCATACAACATGGGATTAAACATGGTAAGCAGAGGACAACAGCAACAAGGATTAGTACTAAGATAACGAAAGTCTTAAATCCTCCCAGCCAAGAGAAAAGGTTAGCAAACCAATTAGGAAATTTCAAGGCGTGCCAAGTCTGTACTGGCACATAAGCATGTCTTTGCATATCTTTAGCAATTTCTTCAACTACTTGACCTTTATCATCTATTTTCAAACAGCAATTAGTTAAGTTCAGTTTACCACATACTCCTCCTTCAGCTGCTAGTAAATAATCAAGGGCTAAGCGATTCTGGTATATGGCAGTGCGCATCTGAGTACTTTGTCTAGCTAAGAGAGTGAGAGCATGACTAGTTTCATTGGTTATTATTTCAACTACTGCTTGTAAGCGAATAATACGATTAATCATATAAATTGGGGTACGATAACCATACATACCATCATCATTCCAAGTGGCAGGTCCATAATACTCAATAATTCTTTCTGGTGGCCAATCATCACCTCGCCACTTCTCCCACTTGCCTATCTGTAGGGCCTCCCTTTTCTGTCTAGATGCTCCTTTGTGTTTGTGGGTAGTATATACAGGGTATCCTAATTGTTCTCCATGTTCAGTGTTTAACAGGAAGAAAGAAGGTCTGATGGTTCCTAAGACACATGCTCCTCCCCATTGTGGTGGGAGTTGCGCATATGCTCGGTTTCCACAGATCCAATATAGGCCAGGTGGGGCTTGCCAGGCTTGGACTTTGGCAAGGTTAGTCCATAGACCTGCAAGTTCAGGAAATCTAGCTAATGGGTTAGGAGGTTCAGGATGTCTGATTCCTGACCACCATGCTGTCTTTTTGGTCGTGGCATTATAGTACTTCTGGCTAAGACAGACCAGCTGTCCTACCTTTTGGGTGAACTGGGGTCCAGTTCTGGCAAAGCAAAGACGTCCAACGATTGAGTGCGCTAACACCCATTCACTGGTTGTCTTGTGTAATTCAGTCTGATTGTAAATCATGGAATAATTCAATTCTTGGGCTTCCCAGGGCCATTGATCTCCCATTTGGGTTCCGCCACAGAAATAACAATCTGTGATCTTAAGACTAGATACTACTGCTCCGGCTAATTCTAGAAACAAATTCTGTGAAGGGTGAGGGATCTCAAACTTATTTACATGCATAGCTTCATAAAAGGTATTATGAATATGATATTTAGATGACTTATGGGCTTGAGTATTCAATCTAATATATACAATGGTCCCTGGATCTGTTCCTCCTCCAGCAATACGTAAACCAAACTTATATCCTTGTTTCCATGCATGGGGGTTATGTACACGCAAATGTAAGGGGTTGCAAGCATCTTTCTGACATTTATCATTTGTGGTTGGCTTGGTTAGAGTAGCCATCCGTTTATCTATTTTCTCATCAGTTATACCAGTGTTCCAGGTAGCATAGAAAACACATTCCCAATACGGGCAATAGTAGTCTGCCGCTGTAGCAGTACTATACCCTGGTTCCTTTTTACCTGTACACTTCCTCCATCCCGTGGCACCTTCTGGACACATATACTTATGGTCATTTCGATACGCTTTCTCCCATGTACCACAGGTGGACTGACTATCTCTATTAATAGCATTACATGCATCAAAATTCAAAACAACAGGTTTAGTAATGTCCTTAAGTGGTGGTGTAGCAGCTAATATAGGTCCATCTGCATCCTTCCATCTTATTTCCAACGTGTAATAGGATGGATTCTGATGCGGATTATAGCATGCTTTAATTTTGCCATGAGTGCAAACATTTAGTTCAGTGGTGTTATAAATACACCGAGTTATTGTTCCCTTGCAGGTATAGTAAGAATGGTAAAGCAAAGTCTGAGTTACTTTCAGTCCAGTTCTAGTAGAGGTAATACAGGCGGTGCATGGAGGTAGAGCATAAGTCTGTTCAAAACCTCCAAAGAAGGCAACCAAGGCAAAGCAGAAGCAAAGATACATGTTGATGTTGATTGGAGTTCTTCTGAATCCTCAGCTTGCTGATCTTGATCACGACGGTCTATTATTCTTCGTCCCGTTTGCTAATGAAGCAATTTAACGGGTGCTGAGTGTTGATTGAAGATCCTCAAGATGTCCAACACACATTAACCAACTTAGCAATGCAGTTGGCTTGTGAAGTCTAGCTTAGTCAACGTAGTCTCAAAGTAGTGTGTCAAATCACACACACAAATTGGGTTCGTTGAAACAAAACTGTTGCTGCATGGAAAACAGCAATCCTCTTCGAAAGACTTGGCTACTGCAAAGCACTTGTGATGAAGTGTCTATGCTGCTGGTTGCCGTCTCAAAGTAACTCGCAAGGGTACATCAGGGTGCTGCTCTGCTGTCCACCGCTCTGGTTCAGGATCGGCGGCGGGCTTGACTCGGCTGTGGTGGATCCAGGCGTCGATCTCGGCTACCTTTACTGCAGTTGGGGTAGACAGGATGACGGTGTACGGTCCCTTCCAATGGGGTTCCAACGGTATCTTCTTCCAATCTTTGATCCACACCGAAGTTCCAGGCTGGTAGGGATGCAAGGGTTCCGTCAAGTTGATAGGCAACTGGTCTTGGATCCACGTATGGAGAGTCTGCAGAACAAAACTAAGAGCTAGGAGTTCTTGCCTGGTTACTTCTGAACCAATCTGGGCTAAACTTCCTTTAATTCCCTGCACTATTGGTGGGGGTTTACCATACAGAACTTCAAAAGGGGAAAATCCTGTTGACTTTACAGGGGCTGAGCGTATTCTGAGTAAAGCTATGGGGAGCACTTGGGGCCATTTCAAGTGTGTCTCCTGACAAAGCTTAGACATTTGGGCTTTCAAGGTACGATTCATTCGCTCAACTTTCCCTGAGCTCTGGGGTCTGTATGCAGTGTGGAGCTTCCACTGTATCTGCAAAGCTTTTGCTAACTGCTGAGTAACTTGAGAGACAAATGAGGGTCCATTGTCTGACCCTATTACTGCTGGGATTCCAAATCTGGGGACAATCTCTCTCATTAAGGCTTTGGTAACTTCTCGGGCTTTCTCAGTTCTGGTTGGGAATGCTTCTACCCACCCAGAGAAGGTACAAACTAATACTAGTAGGTAATGGTATCCATTAGCTTTTGGCATTTCGGTGAAATCAACTTGGAGGTTGTGCATGGGGGTCACACCTCTTGACTGAACTCGGGCTGCTGTAATAAGGCCTTGCTTGGCATTATTCTTGGCACAAGTTTGACATTGTCGTGCTACTGAGGCTGATATGGTTGTCATCAGAGGGATGTAGAAATGTGGTCTGAGTGCTTTCTCCATAGCACTCTTTCCATAGTGGGTGGCTTCATGAAAAGCTTTGACAAAGGATGGTCCTAACAGTTCAGGAATTACTATTCTTCCTGGAGGTTGACTGCCTTCTTCTGGTGGCAGCTCAATCCATCCATCTTTCAAAACTCCATTTTCTTTGTCACAATAGTAATCCAATTCTTTGGTGGTATATCGTGGGGTCCATAGATTCAAAGGTACTGGAAACAATGCTGCTTGCATTGGCATAGCTTGCGGGGCAATCTGTCCTGTCATAGCTGCTTGTCGTGCTGAGGCATCTGCAAATCTATTCCCTCGAGCAACTTCTCCTTTTCCTGCTTGATGTCCTCTACAATGCATGACAGCTACACGTGTTGGGGCCCAGACTGCATCAAGTAACATCAATATCTCGGGACCATACTTGACTGATTTTCCTCCAGATGTGATGAGTCCTCTTTCTTTGTAGAGAGCTCCATGGGCATGCAGGGTAGTGAAAGCATATTTGGAATCTGTATATACATTTAGCACAAGTTTTTCTCCTAACAACAATGCTCTGGTGAGTGCTATCAATTCGGCTTTCTGGGCTGATGTGCCTGAGGCTAGGGCTGATGATTCAACTACTTCGTGTTGAGTGACGACTGCATATCCGGCACAGCGTCGTCCGTCAAGGATGAGACTGCTCCCATCAACATAATAGATCTGGTCGGGATTGTCTATGGGCACATCTGTTAAGTCAGGTCGACTAGAGAACACAGTTTCCATGACTTCGATGCAGTCATGTTCTGGGAGTTCTTCACTGATGGGTATCAAGGTAGCTGGGTTCAAGGCATGGCTCACTTCAAGTTGTATCTGTGGGTTTTCACATAACATGCTCTGGTACTTCAACATTCGGGAATTGGTGAGCCAATAATTTGCTTTCTGTTCCATGAGGGCAAGGACTGCATGTGGCACGGTGACTCGTATGTTCTGTCCTAATGTGAGTTTGTCTGCTTCACTCACTAATAGCGCTGTAGCTGCAACTGCTCTCAAGCAGGGTGGCCATCCTTTGGCCACAGGGTCCAATTGTTTCGATAGGTAGGCTACAGGTCGTTCCCAATTTCCTAATTTCTGAGTCAACATGCCTAGGGCATTTCCCTGTGCTTCATGTACAAACAAGTGGAAAGGTTTGTGGACATCTGGTAGTCCAAGTGCTGGTGATGACATCAATTCTTCTTTTAACTTCTGGAAGGCTGTATCCTGCTCAAGTCCCCACTCCAGTGGTGACTTCTCTTCTCCTTTTGTGGCTTCATATAGTGGTTTGGCAATTTGGGCAAAGTTGGGTATCCAGATTCGGCAATATCCTGCCGCTCCCAGAAAGGCTCTGACTTGCTTTCTGGTTGTTGGAGTTGGAATTCTGCATACTGCTTCTTTTCTTTCTCTGCCTAATCTTCTGCTTCCTTGGGTAATACGAAAACCCAAGTATTTCACTTCTGTTTGGCATAGTTGTGCTTTGGCTCTGGAAACTTTATATCCAGCTTCATTTAGTAACTGCAAGAGATCTTTGGTGGCTAATATACATTCTCTTTCTGATACGGCAGCTATCAACAGATCATCCACGTACTGGAGAAGTACTCTCTTCCCCGGGGCTACTGGATAGCTTGAAAGGTCTTGATTTAGTGCAGCACTAAAGATGGTAGGTGAATTCTTGAATCCTTGGGGTAATCTCGTCCAGGTGAGTTGGCCCCCTCTTCCAGAGATGGGGTCCTGCCATTCAAATGCAAACAATATTTGGCTTACAGGGGCTAATCTTATGCAAAAGAATGCATCTTTTAAATCCAGTACAGTGAAATGGGTAGCTTCAGCAGGTATCAGTCCTAGAAGAGTGTAAGGATTGGGCACAACTGGATGTATAGTTTCAACTGCATCATTTACTCTTCTCAAATCTTGCACTGGGCGATAATCATCTGTCTCAGGTTTCTTTACTGGCAAAAGTGGGGTGTTCCATGGGGATTGACATACTTTCAGTAGGCCATACTCAAGTAATCTCTGTAGGTGGCGATGAATGCCTTCAATTGCGGCTCTTGGGAGAGGGTACTGTTTGACATGTACTGGTGTAGCACTAGGCTTGAGGGTTACAATCACTGGAGCTATATGTTTGGCTAGGCCTGGGGGACTGCCTTCTGCCCACACTTCAAGTGGTGCATGAATGTTCTTTAAAGTTTGTTCAAAATAGGTATCTTGAATCGAATCATCAATGTAGTATCTCCACTCTTCTTCTCGGGGTACTGTCAGCAGCATTACTCCTGCTGGTTTGGCTTGGGAATTCACTGTCATTTGCATTTCTCCTTGCTCGGAGAAAGATATTTGTGCTTGAAGCTTGGCTAGCATATCTCGTCCCAGTAGGGGTACTGGACATTCAGGCATGTAAAGGAATTGATGAGTTACTTGCTGTCCTCCTAGACTGCATATTCGGTTTTGTAGAAAAGACTTTGTGGCTTTGGCACCAGTTGCTCCTATAATGGTGACTGCTTTCTTGGTGAATGGGGCTATCTTTTTGTCTATTACTGAATGTTCTGCTCCAGTATCAACCATAAAGTTCATAAATTGGTCTCCTATTTGTATTTCGACCATAGGCTCCTGGAGACCTAAAGCAAACTTGGAGCCCGGTCTGTCCTAATCCACGTCATCCTCATCATGGGCCTGTGTGGCCAATGCTTGGATGGCTCCTCCTCCCCTCTCTCTCTGGAATTGTTCTCGATTGGCTCCTCCTCGGCCTCGGAGACGGCCTCGTCTTTCTTCTCGCCACTGATGATCGTATTCGTCATCTTGCTGGGCGTCTTCGAGTTGCGGGCAAGTATCTCTCCAATGTCCTTCTTCTTTGCAATAGGCGCATTGGTTCACGCCTAGTCTCTGGGTCCGGCCTCCGCCTTGACCCCGCCCTCTTCCTCTGCTCCTTCGATTAGGGACACCTCCCCTTTTCTTTTCAACTATGGCCGCAGCCAAAAAATCAGCTTTCTTCTTCATCTTTCTATCACATTCTCTCTGTCTTTCAGTATCACGATTCACATACACTTTATGAGCGACTTCCAATAACTGTGTTGCATTCATGCCCGCAAACCCTTCTAATTTCTGTAATTTACGTCTAATGTCTGGTTGAGACTGGTTTACAAAAGCAAAATTCACCATGCATAAACTTCCTGGTGCCTCGGGATCATAGGGAGTATACATTCTGTAAGCTTCAGTTAATCTTTCATAATAATCTGCTGGGCTCTCATCTATTCCTTGGATAACTCCTGCTACTTTGGAAAGGTTCATAGCTTTTTGGCCTCCTCTTCGCAGGCCTTGTAAAAAGCCTTGGCGAAAACGGGCTAGGGCGGTGGATCCTTCATCTGTATTTGGATCCCATTGGGGGTCTTCATTTGGGAATTCTCTCTGAGCTGCTTCTCTACGATCTATTATATTCTGCCCCTGCGCTGGAGCTGCAGGGTTTTCTGCCATCCATTCGATAGCTGCTTTTCTAATTCTCGCTCGTTCCTCTGTGGTAAATAGGGTGGTCAGGAGCTGACGGCAATCTGGCCAAGTGGGTTGGTGAGTTTCCATAATACTAGTTACTAATTCTGTCAGCTCCTGGGGCTTGCTAGTATAGGAGGCATAGTGCGACCTCCAATTTAATAAATCAGTTGTAGAGAAAGGGATATACACATAAGTTAGGGGTCCCGCTACCACTTCATCATTATCATTCTTTACGGGCACCCCCGGGACTTGCCTTAAGGGAAACAGTTTGGCTGTCGTCCCAGGCGTCATTTGGGTCTGGGATCTAAGGGCTATTGTCGTTGTCTTTGCAGGAGTTGCTTTCTTTTTCTCAACTGGTTTTGCTTTGGGTTTTTCTTTCACTGGCTTGCTAGTGCTAGCGCTGGCTTTCTCAATTATTTGTACACTGTCCTCTTCTTCTTCTTCTGGGGGATTCCCTCCTTCTTCTTCTAGCTCCGCTTCGGGCTCACTTTTTACATCCTCCTCTTCTCTTCCCGCTAATTCTTTCTCTTCCTCTCCTCCAGGAGGAGGGGGGTCAGGGGTTGGGTCTCGCCTCGGCTCTGGCAGTCTCTGGGGTTCTGGGGCAGGACGCCGCCGAGCTATTCTTACTGGACCTGGGGTTCGGGGCTGCCTGAGGACTACTTCTGGGGAATCGGGATCTGCCAAGATGGGTTTCTTCTTGGCTTTCTTATCCTGCTCTTTCATTCTAGGCTGTTCCGTTTTCTGTCTAGAATCTGTTTTAGCTAACATTATTCTGCACTGTTCCTCATAACAGCGCTGCGCCCAGGAGGGCGGATCTTCACAAATACTTAACCAGGAATCTATATAGGGGTACTGATCGGGGTGCGCTACCCGCACTCTACGGTGTATTGACTGGATAATCTCTAAGGTGAACGTTCCCTCTCGGGGCCAGATGGGGTCTAGATCGGGCCACTCCCTAGTACACAAAATCTGCAAACGGGCTGCTGTCATTTTAATACCATAATCTCCTGAATATCCCTCTTTAAAATGTGCGATCATACATTCTAATGGAGTGTTTCTAGTAGACTCCGCCCCTCCCATTTCGATGTGTGCGCGCAACAACAGACAGAAGGGAAAAGGTGGGCGGACCGTGGGTAAGGGGTCCTCACGGCCCTGGAAACGTATAGGGAATACAGATAACAAGACAAGACGACAATCGCTTCCCCCTTTTCGCGACCTGAGCGCGGTCGCCCGGTCAGGAAATGCGCTAATCAGGGGTCCGCCTTCACTTGGTCCATGCTGCCAGACCTCTCAATCACACTTCGTTCACACAATCATGCTAGCAACGTATTCCCAGAATGCATTCGTTTCTATCTGTTCTGACTAGTCTTTTTCCCAACTTATAAAAAGGATGAGGGTTTCACCTAGCGAATTCCCATGCCAGGCTACTCGGCTCTTCCTTGAGAGTTGATCAAGCTCTCTTACCAATTCCCAATATCTCGAGATTACAAATTCCAAATTCCAATGGCAGTACTGCTCTTTCTATTTCTGTCTAGACCCAAAATCAAAACTATACTCACCGGATCCGGTCCTCAAACTTCCCAAGCAGGCGCATGAGTTGGACCTCGGACTCCCCTCACTCGGGTTCGGGGCGTTGGCTCCGACCGGGCCCGGCACCCGCCGAGGTCCGACCAGCTCCCTCCGATACAAGGGACCGGTGGCGCCAGGGAGCGGCCCTCGTCGGAAGGGCGCGATCCCGGCAGGACCAAGCCTATAGAGGCGGAAAGTCGTGGTATATTGCCCTATATACACTTTGATTCCACAACTTCCCAGCCAACGCACCAAGGAATATGTAGCAGCAAAGCGCAGACAAACCAATGATACCAGGAGTCTGTTCAGAAGGTCCAAATCATTTATTTGTGCACAAGTCTCAAGCAAGGCAATTTCAAAATGGCTGAGCAAAGTTTTCAAGCATTACAACAACTTTTATAGACTTCTGTTCCATTCTAGGTATAGAAAAACATTTCATTGGTCCCGGTACGCTCCCGTACCTCCCGTAGCCCTTCTATTGGTCCCGGTACTGATAAGTTTCTCCAATTATGTTCCTTCTGTGGGCTTCTGTAGGCATGACACCTGCCTGCCCCCCTTCTAGTCCCAATTACAATGGTCAGTTCATCAACTTGTTACTTTCACACTTTCAAGGCTATGGGACCATTTGTGCGTGCAGAAGAGCAAGGTTCTGTAACTCATCTGTCAGCACTCCTCAATATTTCTCTGCAAATGTACTCTTTCTTATCAGTAACTTTAAAACACATCTTTTCTGTATTTTTCCATTTCTTAATTCTGCAATTCTGCTTATCTAAGCTAATTCAATATTTCTACTGAGTTCTGTCTTACAATAGCAGCATATTGGGGGATGTGCAATCCTATATGCCTCTCCACAGGCCTCATTTACAGGTCAAGCTAGCCATGCTGGCCTGCCTATGTCAGACACCGTGGGTCACAGGCCTGCACCTGCCACATCAGGATAGTCTTAACCCTATCCACTGTATGCCCCCCTACTTCTCTACGTCCCCCTAGGATCTGTTTTAGCATCCACATTATTTAATATGAGGAGTAGCCTAGTGGTTAGCCGGGTTAGAACACTGGCTTGGTAACCAAGCAACCGGGATTCAATTCCCACTAGCATGCCTTGTGGCCTTGGGCAAGTCACTTAACCCTCCATTGCCTCAGAAGAAAGGCCTGGCAATCTACTTCTAGTGACACTGCCAAGAAAACCCAGGAGTCAGGACTGATTGAAGGCACACATTGCATTATTTAATATATTCTTAAACCCCCCCCCCCCCCCCCCCCGGGCCACTCTTATCCAGTAGCTATTGCCTAGGATTCAGAGCTGACCAGATCCAGCCAAGGAAATTGATTCTTAATCCCCTTAAGTGAAGCAATATGGTTTACCAGAAGACACAACTCCCTCCCACATTCCTTTGAAGGAGACAGTGAATTCACTAGGTATTTTCCTGGATTGTTCCCCTCTCTTTCACATCCTGCATCTCAGCCATGCTCAGGAAAACATTTTATGTGCTACAATGATAAAATATCTTAAGCCACTTTTGGACTCCAAAGCCCAGCTAATGCTACTCCAGATTCTTGTTTTAAACAAACAGACTTCATTATTTAATTTGCTCTTGGCTGGGGTTCTGCTATATACTGCAGTTAGAAACAAATGCAATTACTTCAGAACACTGCTTTAAAACTCTTGTATCATACAAAATGTTCTGATCTTGTTATCTTGATTTTAATAGTTCAGCATTGGCTTCCAATTGCAGGTCAAATAAAATATAACATTCTCATCCTTGCCCACTGTGATTTTTATATTGGCCTGCCCCACTATCTCTATTTACTGGTTATCACATATTGCTCCTCTTGAGCACTAAGATCTTCTCAGGCCAGTCTGTTAATGCTCCAACCCCACCCTCCTTCAGTCTAGACAAAGACCAGAATATTCATATTGCTCAGCCTTTAGTTACTTGGCCCCCTCCTTATGGTATGCCTTACCAATGGATGTCCACTACGAAAGCTCCTTCCCCAAATTTATAAAAGGGGTTAAAAGTTTGTTGTTTTACAAGGCCTTCTCTGACTCTTGATTGAACAACTGATGTTGGTGTTGGCTACTTTGATGCACCTCAGTACAACCCCCCCCCCCCCCCCCCATTGTCTTCTGGTAAGGAATTGTCCTTTGTATAATTCTGTTATGCTATGTGTCCCCTTCTCCCATTTTGGTATGTTTCTCTAATTGTTAATTACTAACTGCTGTACACTTATGTATAGTATTAAATACTTGAATAAAGATAATAAAGATGTTTGACCCTAGCAACCTCCTCCATAGCTTCCAGTTTATGATGGATAGCAAGGTTACCTTTCATCCTAGATATCCCAGTGTCTTGTAAGGCGACAATCTAAAGTTACAAACTCAAACTGTGATTCAGTCTGACCAGTTTTTATGCATTTCATCAGGGCTTGTCCACAATTTCACTGTGTTAGTCCAGTCTTTGGTCTCAGGTGTTACATTGTCAGTGTGATGGGAGATGCTGGTCTCCAATTGGTTAAGGATCAACTATTCAGTTTTCTTTGTTTTTTCTCTGATGGCCCTGTGTTTCCTAGCTACATGCCAGGAAAAACACAGCTGGAGACCAAGGACATGACTTACCTTGGTCTCCAGCTGATTATGAAGGAGGCCATTCAGTTTTTTTGTTTTTCTCCGATGGCCTTGTGTTGTTTCCTAGCTACATGCTAGGAAAAACACAAGAACATTGAAGGAAAAAAAAACTGAATTGTCTCATCCTTAATCATCTGGAGACCAGCATCTCCCTTTTGACTGATAATTTAACACCTGAGACCAAAGACCAACTGACAACTAGGATGAATCATCTAAGCTCTGGACACACTGGATGAATATGAATGTCAGAACCAGTACATGCAATTATCAGAAGGCCAGGGCTGGCCCGTCCATTGAGCAAGAATGTTTTTTGCACAGGGCCCCACGTTTCAGGGGGCCCCGCACAAAGAACATTCTGCTTTTTTAAAAATTAAATTTAAAAAAAAAAAAAAAAAAGCTGGCTGCTGCCGCCGCTGCAGCAGCAGAATGGGGTGTCCCGCGGGGCCCCCTCTGCCCGGCTGAGACCCTCTGCGCTGGCTTTCAGATACATGAAGGGAGAGTGTCTCCCTCGCATCTCTGTTAAGCCTGCAGGGGCTGATGGGAAGCAGGGGCTGATGGGAAATTTCCCATCTGCCCCTGCAGGCTTAACAGAGACGCGAGGGAGACACTCTCCCTTCGCGTATCTGAAAGCCAGTGCAGAAGGGCTCAGCCGGGCCGGGAGAGCTCAGCCGGGCAACGGGGGCCCCGCGGGACACTCCATTCTGCCGCTGCCGTGGCGGCAGCGGCAGCAGCCAGCTTTTTTTTTTAAAATTTTCCATGAGCTGATGTGGGGGGCGGGGGTTTAGGACTGGTAATGGGCTATGGAGGGGGTTAGGACTTGACTTGAGGTGGGCTGAGGGCTGTTGGGGGGGTTAGGACTGGTAATGGGCTATGGGGGGGTTAAGACTGGTAATGGGCTGTGGGCTGATGGGGGCTGTCTGGAACTGGGGTGCTGGGGGTTAGGACTGGTAATGGGCTATGTGGGGATAGGACTGATAATGGGCTATGGGGGGGGCTAGGACAGGAAATGGGCTGATGGGGAGGGGTTAGGACTTGAGGTGGGCTGATGTGGTTAGGACTGGTAATGGGCTGTGGGCTGATGGGGGGGTTAGGACTGGAAATGGGCTATGGGGGGCTGACTGGAAATGGGCTGATGGGTTTAGGACTGGAAGTGGGTTGATGGGGGCTAGGACTGGTAATGGGTTGGGGGGTTGCTAGGACTGGAAATGGGCTGAGTGGAAGGGGAGGCTTGAACTGCAAATAGCTGATGGGGAGGGGGCTTGGAATGGAAATGGGCTGTGAGGGAAGGGAGCTAGGACTGAAAATGGGCTGATGGAGCAGCTAGGATGGGACTGTAAATGGGCTGTTGGGGGGAGCTAAGATTGGAAATGGGCTGTGGTGGGGGCTTGAATTGAAATGGACTCATGGAGGGGCTAGAACTGGAAGTAGGCTCATGGGGGGGCTTGGACTGGAATTGGGCTGAGTGGAGGGGAGCTAGGATTTGACATGGGCTTATGGTGGGGCTAGGAAATGACTAGAAATGGGCTGATGGGGGGCTAGGATTGGAAATGAGCTGATGAAGGGACTCGGACTGGAAATGGATGGGGGATCTAGGACTGGAAATGGGCTGATGCAGGGACTAGAAGGGAATGGATGCTGGGTGAGACTGGAACTAGAAGTGAGCTGATGTTGGGGGAGGATTAGAATGGGATGGGGCTGGGAGAGTAAAATGGAGAGGGGAAACATATTTTGTGTGGCAGGGATGAAAAATCTACAATTGGCCGGGTATTGGGAGAGTAAGTGGGGATTGAGGATGGAGGGGTAAAATTTGTGTGGATGAAATAGGAATGAGGAAAGAGCAAAAGGAGAAAGATTAGTATGTTAAAGCAGATGTAGAGAGAGAGAATGGAAAAAAAAAACTAGAAGAGAGAAGAAAGGACAAATGGACAGTAGACGATGGAGAGTTAGCAGAAAACATGAAGAAACCAGAAGGAAGTGGCTGGAGCAATTGCAACTGAAAAAAAATGCACAAAAGGTAGAAAGATATCTCTTCATTTTGAATTTATTAACTGGAATATGAAAGCTCCGGGAAATGTGCATCATTAACGTCTGTGCTTTGTTTGGTACAAGAGGAAATTAATTTATAGTTTTATTTCTACAGTGTTATTGTACATTCCAAGTTTGGCTTTTGGGGTTCCCAGTTTAATTATTGCCTTCCTTTTTCTAAATTGTGATTCCGTGTTTGGTGATGGTCTATGTTCTGCATGTGTAACTGAGCTGAGGTATTCTGTTTATGTAATTTCTATTTGACATTGCCACTTGTTCTCTTTCCCCAGTATTCTCTGAAATGTATTGGTTTAATATTTGCAGTGTCGCCTTTTGATAGGTAGGGTATGGTGCTTTCTGAGTCCTGGTAATGCTGTCAGGATATGGAGGGTTTGCTATGGGTTCTAAATGGGCAGCGTTTGTAGTAGTTCCTAATGTGCCTGGCGGTTGGCACTGGATTATAGTAATGTAGAAATCTTTTAGTCTTTCTTTATCCATACACTCATTAAGAGACATGTTTACTAAAAGTTAGTGTATGGTAACATTATGCAAATATTTATGCAAATAAGGCCACTTATGCAAATGAGGCCCCACACCAAGTCTCCGCACATGGCCCCGCACCCCCCTTGGGCCGCCCCTGCAGAAGGCCATGACAATTATCAGTACTCCCACCAACTAAACTTCACAAACACTAATAAAATTGCAAGTGATGTGGGAATAGTAAATCTAATCATCAGTTATGACAGTGTGAGGTTCCTGCACTGTCAGAAAGGCTAACATTCTGCCCCTCCACCAAACTGGATAAAATTCAACTCTACTTTAAGTTGGAGGAATTCTTCAGAAAATTGTGTCTTAAGGTACATTTTTACAAATATACTGGATTACAAAACCAAAAGGAGGACTTCATTGCAATGCAAGGTAATACACTGCCTGAAAGCTCTCAAAGGAGTTACAGTATTTTGTTTTTTTAAGCTAATTCTTGAAGGGGGTTTTGCTATTCATTTTTAAAGGATAAAGGTTTTTTTTTCTATACAACAAAGGAGAACATTTTTTTGTGTGCTTGTGGGGTAGGCCAAGGCTCATGTCAGTTCATTCACAGCTAACTCTCTGAAGCCACTGACCTTATCAGGTGTTAAGTGAGTACAAAGCTGTAGGCAGTGATATATAAGAATCTACAGGGCCTTTCAGATACTGGCATTCCTGAAGGACTCCTTTGCAAAAGCAAGCTAATACTCTGCCTGAAAGCTCTCAAAGGCATTAAGGTATTCTTTTTAAAAAAGCTAATTCTTAAAGTGTTTTGCTGTTCATTTTTAAAGAATAAAGTATTTTTTTCTATATAACAAAGGGAAATATTTTTTGTGTAGTTGTGGGGTAGGCCAAGGCTCTTGTCAGTTCATTTACAGTCAACTCTTTGAAGCCACTGACCTAATCAGATGTTAGGTCCCTCCCCCCTCCCCCCTCCCCCCCCCCATCCCCCCGATGTGAGCATCCTTGCTTTATAGGGCAGGTCTCCATTTAGCTACACACAGGGACATAGACAAGCACTATTAGAACACACTTAAAAGAGGTTAGCTTTTTTTTTTTTTTTTTTTTTTTAAAGGACAGCTGAGGAACAGATAAGGAACTTTGGTAGGTCTCTATCTTTCATTTCAACAGGTACCAAAACTCCACAAACTAAGCAATAGCTGGGGAAAAATCATATTGCTAAAGCTGTTGCCCCCATTACAGTTTCTGCCTCTGTCCAGACAGAGATCCCAATGCCAGTTGAGGGACTGGTTCCATGTGCAGGATGCCTACATGCTGATGCTCTGAGGAAGCACGTGGAGGACCTCAGGAAAGAGGTGGCGAGACTGAGAAGCATTTGAGATGGTGAGAAGTACATTGACAACATTCTTCTTGAAACATCCAGAGGTGGAGATGCAAGGCTACAGAAGAAAGATGGTTGGACACAAGTCATCAGAGCCTGCAGTATCAGCACTCCAACTCCTCCAACCCTTGAATTGACACACCGATATGCAACCCTGGAAGTGGAGGATGTAGAAGAATCTGAGGAAAGAGAAGAACCACAGCTCGAGCACCCCAGAGAATTAGTCACCACAACAAAATGAAGAGTAGTGGTGGTTGGTGACTCTCTTCTGAGAGGTACTGAGGTGTCCATCTGCTGCCCAGAATTTAAGATGCCCAGAGAGGTGTGCTGTCTGCCAGGTGCCAAAATCCAAGATGTTAGAGAATTTGCCGAGACTCATTAAGCCTACTGACTATTATCCTATGTTGCTCATCCATGTCAGCATAAATGATATTGCTAGGTATCCCTCCGAGCATATAAATTTGACTTCATGGGTCTGGGACAGAGGGTGAAGCAGACAAATGCACAGGTGGTGTTCTCTTCAATCCTCCCTGTTGAGGATAAAGGCCAAGGCAGAGAAGCTTGCATCCTAGAGATGAATGCATGACTGCGTGGATGGTGTCATTGAGAGCGTTTTGGTTTCCTGGACCATGGGATGATGTTCCAAGGGCTGCAGAGCAGAGATGGTGGCCATCTGTCCAAGAAGGGTTGAGCATTTTCAGCAGCAGACTGGCTAACCTAATGCAGAGGACTTTAAACTAGATTTGATGGGGATGGGTGAAGAGAGCCCCCAGGTAAGTGAAACATGAAATACCTTTGTAGAAATGGGTAATAGGAATAACATTTGGAAAGCAATGTGTATAAATACCTGTAGCATGGGAAATAAGAACCCAGATGTTGAGGCTTTAATGGAAGAGGCTGACTGGGATGTAATTATACTGGGCTATATTTTATTAGGAAGGACAGGGTAGGAAGAAAGGGAGGTGGTGTGGCAAGATATGTTAAAAATAACATTAAAACTATAAAATTGCAGGGCTTAAAAGAAAGACAGGAGGCACTGTGAGTTAAACTATAAAGAATGAAAGGGAAATCCATTTGCATTGGAGTTATATACAGATCCCCCTCACAGGCATAGAAGTGGACAAAGATTTAATAGAAGACATACACAGAATTGCCATAAAAGGAGAAATGGTACTACTAGGTGATTTTAATATGCCAAATGTAGATTGGCACATCCCTGCTGCAGCATCATATGGTAAAGAGATCCTGGATTCTCTACAGGGAGAACTATTCTGGCAATTGATAACAGAACCCACACGTGATGGGGCCATACTGGACTTAGTGCTTACCAATGGTGAAAGTGTTTCTGATATTACTTTGGAAGATCAACTCGCATCCAGTGATCACCAGCTGGTGTGGTTCAGTATTAGGACTAGGGCGGATAAAATCCATTCAAAAGCAAGGGTCTTAGACTTTAGGAAACTAACTTTGCTAAGATGGGGCAATATCCCTGAGAGTTGTTAGTGGGGTGAATTCTGTCTGCTTTTTCTGAGTCCTGTCTGTCGCTCTATATATATTTATTTCTTTATCAGCGTTAGTGTGCTCTCTTACATCATTGCACCTTTTCTCACACTTTGTTCAGCTTTTCTCAGCTGAATAACTTATACCCACCTCCCTCCCCCGGGCTCTTAGTTTCTTATAGCTGTCATCTGCTTATTACCTCTCTTATTCACACGTGCACCTAATCACCTGTAAGCTCTCTCTAATTGTCTCCCCTCCTAATCTCCCCTTTACCATCCTCACTTCCCCCTCCATTCGGTCCCCTACCCTGTCATCACCTATTGAGGTTCACCACTTTGTCCCTCTCATTCAGCCATGTCCTCTCTCTAAGACAACCTCACCCTCATTTCCACTGTAGTGTCTCCTCTCTGCCCTGCATTCTTCTACTCTTTCTCCTTCTCTCATCCGGAGATATCAACGCCAACCCTGGCCCACCTAGACTTTTGTCACACTCTGAGAAGAGATCTTCACTCAACACCTCTAATCTTATTCATATCCCTCTCCTTTCCCCTTCCACTCTCCCTTTTTCATGTGACTTGTGGAACACACACTCCATCTCAAATAAACTTGCTTTTATTCATGTTCTCTTCATCTCTAATGCTCTCCATCTTCTTGCTCTAACTAAGATGTGGCTCCTCCCAGAAGACACGGCATCTGTTGCTGCTCTGTTATGGTGGTTATCAGTTTTCCCACGCGCCTTGTCCCACTGGCTGTGGTGGTAGTGTTGAGCTTCTACTTTCTCCCTCCTGCCAATTCCAACCCCTCCTGCTGCCTCAGTCTCATTCCTTTCCCTCATTTGAAGTCTACTCCATCTGCCTTTTCACTCCACTACTTCTCCGGGTAGCTGTTATTTATTGACCTCCTGACAAGTCTACTTCTACCTTTCTCACTGACTTTGACGCTTGGCTTTCCTTCTTTCTGGATTCCCCTCCCTTCCCCCCCCCCCCCCGGTTATTCTTGGGGATTTTAACATTTATGTTGATAACCCCTCAAATCCTTATGCTTTAAAACTCTTTTTCCTCACCTTCTCATTCGACTTCCAGCTTTGCTCTACTGTCCCCACTCACCAGCATGGTATTTTTCTCGAATTTCTTACCGTCAAACTTCTGTACCTCAGTTCTTCCCTTATCTGATCTTCACCTGCTAAGCTTTACACTTCATCACCCACCACCTCAACCTCATCCTGTCTCCTCCAACCTATTTAGAAATCTTCATGCTATTGATCCTTTGGTTCTCTCCTCCACTGTTTCATCATCTCTTTCCTCCACTATGTCATCTGAGTCCATTGATGAGTCAGTAGCTTCCTATAACACCACACTCTTCTCTGCTCTGGATGGTCTTGCTCCACCCATGCCACGTCCCGTGAGGTGTGCTGCACCCCAGCCCTGGCTTTCATCCACTGCCACTATCTACATTCCTGTGCCCCTTCTGCTGAGTGTGCTTGGCTCAAATCCCACACCCTTGCAGACTTTCTACACTTCAGATTCATGCTTGTCTCTTTCCAGTCAGCCATAGCACTTGCCAAACAAGACTATTATATCCATCTGACTAATTTTCTTGCCTCTGACCCTCACCGTCTCTTTACTACTCTCAGCTCTCTGCTCAAAGTGCCTCTGCCTCCGACCCCTCCCTCCCTTTCTGCCTAAACCTGGCTAACTATTCCCATGACAAAATCCACAAGATCACCCTCCAATTCCCCACAAAGTCTGCTACTTCCCCCCCTCCACCTCTTCACTCCCAACTTTCCCCTTCTACCTCTGCTACCCTCTCTTTCTTTTCTGTGATCTCTGAAGAGGAAACTGCACACCTTCTTTCTTCCTCCAAACTCACTACCTGCTCCTCTGATCCAGTCCCCACCCATGTCCTAAGCGCCATCTCCTCCACTGTTGTCCCTTCCATCTCTCATATTCTCAACCTATTGCTCTCCACTGCAACTGTCCCTGCAGCCTTCAAGCATGCAGTAGTATTTATTTATTTAGACAGTTTGGTATACCACCTTATCCTTCAATCAAAGTGGTCACAACACAATTGGGGGATACATTTAACACGAGGGGATATGAGACACATACACTGATACTTACAGGGAACATGGGCATTGGAGGGTTAAGTGGCTTGCCCAAGACCACAAGGAGCACCTGTGGGACTAGAAAACCCAGTCCTTCCTGCCCAAGGTTGCTGTCCTCTAGTGGGATTTGAACCCCTGACCTTCCGGCCTGAGGTAACTTGTCCCAACCACTAGGCCACACTCCTCCCATGTGATGGTGAGATATCACATGGGAGGAGTGTGGCCTAGTGTAGTAACATCTCTCCTCAAGAAATCCTCACTTGATGCTACCTGTCCTAATTATCAACCCATCTCCCTCCTCTACTTCCTTTCTAAACTACTTGAACATGCGATTCACCGCCGCTACCTTGACTTCCTCTCCTTTCATGCCCTCGTGGATTCTTTATAATCTGGCTTTCGCCCTTTACACTCTACTAAAATGGCTCTTGCCATAGTCTCCAGTGACTTGTTCCTGGCTAAATCCAAGGGCCTTTACTCTGTCCTCATCCTTCTTGAACTCTGCTGCTTTTAAGACTGTTGACCACAATCTTTTCCTTGATACCCTGTCCTTGCTTAGTTTTAAGGGCTCTGTACTATCCTGGTTCTCCTCTTATCTCTCCCATCACTCTTTCAGTGTTTGTTCTGGTGGATCCTCCTCTGCTACTATCCAATTCTCGATTGGTGTACCCAAACGATCTGTCTTGGGTCCGCTCCTTTTCTCTCTCTATACTCAGTCCCTTGGTGCGTTCATTTCTTTCCATGGCTTTCAGTACCATCTTTATGCTGATGACTCCCAGATCTACCTCTCTACATCTAAAATCTGTCCGGAAATCCAGACCCGGATCTCTTCCTGCCTTTCTGACATTGCTGCTTGGATATCTCACCATCACTTGAAATTGAACATGGCCAAAACTGAGCTTTTTATTTTTCCCCTAAAACCTCCTCTCTCCTTCCTCCTTCACCAGTCTCTGTGGCTTTCAAGAGGGAGGCCTTCATGAAATACAAGAGATCACAGAGAGAGGAAGACAGGCATCTATATTTGGAAAAACAGAGAAGCTAGCAAAAGAAGAGCAGGATGTGGGCGTAATTGTGTCCGATGATCTTAAAACAGCAAAACAAATAGAAAAGGCCACTGTGAAAGCCAGAAGAATGCTTGGGTATATAGGGAGAGGAATGGCCAGCAGAAAAAAGGAGATGATAGTGCCTCTGTATAAGTCTCTGGTGCGACCTCATTCGGAGTATTGTATGCAATTCTGGAGACGTACTTTCAATAGGATATAAGCAGACTAGAGTTGGTGTAGAGGGTAGCTACTAAAATAGTTATGGTCTTTGTTATGTAGCATATGAGGATAGACATAAAGATCTTAATATGTATACTTTAGAGGAAAGGCAAGATAGGGGTGATATGATAGAGACCTTTAAAGACCTTCATGGCATAAATGCACAGGAAGGTTTCTCTCAATTAAAGGCAAGCACTGCTACGAGGGGACATAGGATGAGAGTGAAAGGGGATAGACATTTTAGAGGCTGTATTTTATTCATATTAATTTGTCTACTGGTAAGCAGGGCTAATTTGGAATATTCAATCTTTTGGTAGTATCCTTCAAGGATACATCCTGCTGAACCATGTGCTCTTGGGAGACTGTTGTCTTTCCCCTATTATCTAGTTTAAAAGCTGCTCTATCTCCTTTTAAAGGTTAATGTCAGCAGCCTGGTTCCATCCAAGTTAAGGTAGAGCCCATCCCTTTGGAAAAGCCTCTCCTTTCCCCAGAATGTTGCCCAGATCCTAACAAATCCAAAAGCCTCATCCTTGCACCATCGTTTCATCCATGCATTGAGATTCCGGAGCTCTGCTGACTTTTGGGTCCTGCGAGTGGAAAGATTAGCTTTTCAGAGATTACTATAAACAATTATAATGATAGGTTGAAAATCACTAATAGTTCTCTTGGCTATATAACATCTGGTCCAGGTGATTTGCTGCTCTTTAGTTAGAAACAGAAACATGACGGCAGAAAAAGTCCACATGGTCTATTTAGTTTGCCCTTCCATATCAACTGTAATAGCCCCCTTTTTACCTTTAGAAATCCTCTGTGTTTGGTTCCATGCTTGTTCGAATTCAGATACTGTCCTCATCTCTACCACCTCCACTAGGAGACTATTCACGCATCTACCGCTCTTTTCGTAAAGAAGTATTTCTGCATATTACTCCTGAGTTTATCCCCTTTCACCCTCTTCCTATGTTCCCTCATAGCAGAGCTTGCTTTCAATCGAAAGAGACTCTCCTCCTGTGCATTTATGCCACACAGGTATTTAAACATCTCTATCATATTACCTCTATCCCGCCTTTCCTCTAAGGTGTACATATTAAGATCCTTAAGTCTGTCCTCATATGCTTTATAATGAAGATCACTAACCATTTTAGCAGCTACCCTATGCACTGACTCTAACCTGTTTTGAAGGTGTGGTCTCCAGAACTGCATACAATACTCCAAATGAGGTCGCACTAAAGACTTATACAGAGGCACTATCACCATTTTTCTGCTGGCCATTCCTCTCCCTATGCACCCAAGCATCCTTCTGGCTTTCACAGTCACTATTTCTACCTGTCTAGCTACTTTAAGATCATCCAAACATCCCAAATTGGATCCTAGGCGACTTTAACCTGCCTACGCTACAAGATAATCAAACGTCATCCTTCCTCGATGCCCTTGCAAATCTCGGCTTCAAGCAATTAGTTAGGGAACCTACTCATATTAAGGGAAATATCCTGGACTTAGTATTCGCCCCGCAGATATCTCTCAACTCATCTCAGGATCCCATAACGTCCATAACTTCTGTTCCTTGGTCAGATCACAAACTGATCATCCTCCAGATTCCTTCGCACAAAGCCCATTCAAAGAGCAACAAGATACCAAGCAACACCGCAAGACCGCCCTCTCGATGTTTCAAGCCATACAACAGAGATCTTATCCTTGCGGAAACTCAACAACTCATCAATGAAACCACCCTGAACCTTGAGGACCTAATTTCCCACTGGAACAATTGCCTCAGCGCAATCGCCCTACGCACACCAACCAACAAGCCCCCAGGGAAAAGAGCGAGTGCTCCATGGTACACAGCTGATCTTAGAGTATCTCTTATCCAATTACGGAAACTCGAGAAACGCTGGCGCCGATCTCATTCTTTAAGTGACCAGACAGCATACAACTGTCATCTGGCTGTGCACTGCAAGGCAATCACTGAAACAATGAAACAGTACTACTCGGATACCTTAAAGAGATCACTTAATAAACCACACGACCTTTTTGACCTGGTCAAGACTCTATCAAAGGAACCAACCTCTGGGCCTCAATTTGAGATACACCCACAAGATTTTGCAACCTACGTACAATCCAAGATATGCCAGACCAACAAAACCTCTACAACCACCACCACCCCAGAGCAAGATTGCCCAACAGCCCTAACCGTATTCTCTACCCCTACCAAGAAAGGAATTGAAGACACTATTATGGCCCTTACCACCACCACATCCCAGTCCGATCCATGCCCAGCCTTCTGGATTAAGGAGCTCCGCAGTCACTTCAGCCCAGTACTATCCAAAATAATGAACCTCTCCTTCTCAACCAGCTCATTCCCTTAAGCATACCTCTATCAGACCTCTGTTAAAAAACCGCAAGCTCGATCCCCAAAAGGTAGAATCATACAGACCTATATCCAGCATACCACTACTCGCGAAGATCATTGAAAAAGAGGTTCAACGACAATTACAGGATCACATCGACACCGCCGCACCGTTAGACCCCTGCCAACATGGTTTCAGGGAATTCCATGGAGTGGAAACTCTTCTTACCACTCTCTTCTGCAAGATAATCACCGGCATTGACGACATCCGTCAAGGATTTGCTCTCATCTTTCTGGACATCGCTGCAGCTTTTGATTCAGTAAGTCATGAGCTTCTCTTAGGACTACTAATCGAGAAAGACATTACTGGAAGAGCGCTTGAATGGTGCAGATCTTACCTGTCCGGAAGATGGCAGCATGTGCATTCTGGAGGGACAACTTCAGAACCCTTACACCAAAGCCAGGGAGTCCCACAAGGATCCTCCCTTTCTGCCCTATTGTTCAACATTTACATGCAGCCAATTGTAAGATCATCCGGTCCTTCAATGTTGATTGCATGTTATATGCTGATGATGTCCTGCTTTACATACCCTTCTCTACTGAACATTTGGACCTCTCCCCACTGACGAGCTGTTTCAATGCAATATCTGACTGGCTTTTCTCCCAAAACCTCCGAATACAACTTAAGAAAATGGAAGTACTCTTTATTACAAGGAACCCTAACTTTACCCCACCACAATATCTTAAAGTAAATGAAGCTGAGTTACAATCTAAACCTTCAATACGTTACCTGGGAGTCACTTTGGATCAACGCCTGGACATGAAGGCCCACATAGGAAATACAGTCAGAGCAATATACTACAAGATCCGCTCACTTAGGCATTTACGATCCATGCTGGAACCAAATGATTTCAGGACAATCTACCAGGCGTTGATCATATCTCATTTTGACTATGCCAATGCCATCCTACAAGGTCTTCCCCAATCCACCTTGAACCCGCTGCAGCGCGCCATGAACGCGGCAGAAGGGTCCTCCATGGAGCCTCCAGGAGTGACCATGTGACGCCTCTGCTGATACAGTTACATTGGCTACCCATCCAGGCTAGAATAGTTTTCAAGATCTTGTTACACACTTTTAAAGCTGTTAACAAGCTCTCCTCTGCATCCTTAACTGCCCTCATCCATACCACATCTCCAAATAGAGCAAGAAGATCCACGGCTATAAACTCTCTAAAAGTCCCGAAAGCACTAACAGATTGCACTACATCTACAGCCAATAGGGCCTTTAGTCTCAGTGCGCCAAGATGCTGGAATGCATTACCCCCAGGTATCCGGGCTATTAAGATCCTAACACAGTTTAGGAAAGCCCTCAAATTCCACCTTTTCAACAAGTACCTCATAGAGCCCAACGACACCCCATAGAGGCCAACGATACAATTCGCTAAGCAAATATATGGAATCTCAACAACACGCCAAGACAGATACTCTAACCCTTAGTGGTGCATATGTTTCTATGAAACTCTCCTGTTCATATGACTCTATGTAGCAAGTTTTGTAAATAGTTTACCCCTGTTATCCAAGTTTTTTGACCTGTTATCTGTAAACTCATACGTGTTAACTGTACTGCGCATTTTTGTTCCATGTAAACCGCGCTGATGCTGAATAGTGCGGTATATAAGAGACTGTAAATAAATAAATAAATAAATAAATAAATCAGACACAATCACGCCCATGTTCTGTTCTTCTTTTCTGGACAGAAGTACTTCACTCCCTACATTGTACTGCTCCCTTGGATTTTTGCAGCCCAAATGCATGACACTGCATTTTTTAGTATTAAATCTCAGCTGCCAAATTCTCAACCATTCTTCAAACTTAAATAGATCCCTCCTCATGTTATCTACTCCTTCCCGGGTGTCTACTCTATTGCATATTTTGTACTGATCCGCAAACAGGCAAACCTTACCAGACAGTCCTTCTGCAATATCACTAAAAAAGATGTTAAAAAGTATCAGACCAAGGACAGGTTCATGCAGCCCACTACTGGTAACCTCCTTCTCCTCAGAGTGAGCTCCATTTACCAGTACTCTTTTCCATCTCCCACTCAACCAATTTCTAACCCAATCAGTCACTTTAGGGTCCATCACTAGGGTGCTCAGTTTGTTTATAAGTCACTTGTGTGGAACAGAGTCAAAGGCTTTACTGAAATCTAAGTAAAATCTACCCATCCTGATGCAACTTCACTGACTCCCCATTTCCAGCCGTCTGACCTATAAAGCTCTTCTTCTCACATTCAAGATTATTCACAAATGTTGTGCTTCCTCCTTATCAGCAATGGTTCAACTAACCCCAGACAATAGAACGCGAGGAGCTAACATGGTAAACACCCTGGTCACTCCTTCTATCATAAGGACTTGCTCTAAAGCTGTCAAGAACCGAGCCTTTTCCTTATACGCTCCAACCCTCTGGAATGATCTTCCTGCCTCAGTCAGTCATCAGTGACCCTTCTATGTTCAGGAAGGCTTTAAAGACTAACCTTTTCCAACTGGCTTATGACCTCATAACATAATGTAGGTCTGACTTTATAATATAATGATGGCCCCTCTTAATGCTGACTATAGAACAAGAAGTTGTACTTAGTTCTCTCCTTTCTACCCTTCCTCCCCCTCCTCAATCCCACCCCTACCCCCCTACCCCCCTTTCTCCCTCCACCCTTTCCCTTTAGTTGGAACATTTACATGTTAATTTTCTCCCTCCCTTTGTTACCAAGAATTGCTGTTCATGCCTGTTAATGTAAATTTGCCTGTTTCGATGTCAAAGCCTGTTTTATGTCTGTTCTATGTTAAGTTGCTTGACTGTAAGGTGGAGGCTGAATAGGTCACAGGTGCTAACTTTTAATAAGAGAATCCCCTACGCGTTTCAGCTGGAAGCCTTCATTGGGGGGAACACATCTAAAAATAACAGTACAATCTATTAATAACATAACTGAATTTAAAAAATATATATGTAGCAAATACATACATAAAAAATGCATACATAAAAATTAGTTAAAAAAGTAAAAACAATGTTTCATCAAATGAATAGAAACATGAATATATGGATATGTATAAATAAAGTATATAAATGTGAATATAAACAATTATGTAAATAAAATCAAAAGAAGGAAAATATAAAAGTCTAGTTCAAAATGTCGTGTATATGGCCATATAAATTATGTTATAATTAGACTTTTTCTTCCCTCTTTGTTCTGGCTCTGTGTGCTCTTTTCACATTGATTTTAATGGCCTGGCCATATACATGATATTTTAAACTAGACTTTTATATTTTCCTTCTCTGGTCTGGCTTTATATGTTCCTTCATGATTCACATGTTGTGCTCATATAATTTTATAATTTTTATCTTCTGTAGTCAACTCTATAGTAACAGTTTTAATTTTTAACTTTTTAATTTTTATAATTCGTCTTCCTTGATTTTATTTACATAGTTTATATTTACATTTATACACATTATTTATACATATTCATATATTCATGTTTCTATATATTGTCCTGTCATTTGATGAAACATTCTGTTTTTACATTTTTAACTAATTTTTTATGTATACATTTTTTATGTATGTATTTGTTACATATATATTTTTTAAATTCAGTTATGTTATTAATAGATTGTACTGTTATTTTTAGATGCATACACCCCAATGAAGGCATTCAGCCGAAACGCGTAGGGGATTCCCTTATTAAAAGTTAGCACCTGTGACCTATTCAGCCTCCGCCTTGTGTGTGTTCCTGCTATAGCTGCGAGGGCTCAGCTTTCTTTGTGCTCCTCTAAGTTGCTTGACGATTACTGTTCCTTGTAAACCGCTCTGATACTAAATAGTGTGTCATATAAAAGCTAATAAATAAAATACACCACATCTAGGACTCTCCCTCGGTCCTTCTCCTTGGTCACCCAGTCAAAGAAATCAATCAGATTTGTCTAACAAGACCTGCCTCTGGTAAACCCATACTGCCTCAGAATTGCAATCCATTGGACTCCAGAAACCTCACTATTCTCTCTTTTAACAGTGTTTCCAATAATTTACTCATCACAGATGTTAGACTAACAGGCTTGTAGTTTTCAACCTCATCCTTACTTCAGTTTTTGTGTAAAGGGACCACATGTGCCTTTCTCCAGTCTTCTGGGACCACTCCTGACCCCACAGAAGCATTGAAAAGGTCAGTGGAGTCACTAGAACGTCCCCAAGTTCCTTTAGTATTCTTGGATGTATCCCATCAGGTTTGATTGCTTTATCTACTTTTAGTTTAGCTTGTTCCTCACAAACACAGTCTTCTGAAAATCATTCGAGCTCTCTCTCTGCTGTTCCTATTTGCGGGTGTTTTCCGAGGTCCTGCTCCTGGAACTTCATCTGTGAATACTGAACAGAAATATTTGTTAATCAATTCTGCTTTATCCTCATCAGCTTCTACATATTCATCCCCTTAAGTCTGACAATACCATTTTTGCCCTTCCTCCTCTCACTAACATAACTGCAGAATATCTTATCCCCCATTTTATTGCATTTCCCATTTCTTCTTCTTTTTGTATCTTTGCTTTCCTGAATACTCTGCTAGCTTCTCTAAGTTTTTCCAAATATGAATACCTGTCTTCCCCTCTCTGTGATTTATTTATTTAGTTTTTATTTTATTTACATTCTCTTATATACTGCACTATTCTGCATCAGTGTGGTTTACATTGAACAAACTGAAATTACATTGAACAGGGCATTATAACTTGGAGATAACTATTTTACAGGGAACATGGGCTATGGAGGGTTAAGTGGCTTGCCCAAGACCACAAGGAGCACCTGTGGGACTAGAAACCCCAGTACTTCCAGCCCAAGGTTGCTGTCCTCTAGTGGGATTTGAACCCCCGACCTTCTGGCCTGAAGTACCTTGCCCCAACCACTAGGCCACTCCTCTCTTGTATTTCATGAAGACCTCCCTCTTTTTTGTCACCTTTTCAGCTACTTCTTTTAGGAACCATAGCAGCCTCCTTTTACTTTTATTTACCTAACAAAAAGGTTTGTTGCCTTTAAAATATCCCCTTTCATTTTTGCCCACTGTTTTTCTACATCCTCCAGCTCAGCTGTTCCCATCCCGCTGAAGACTCCTTGAGGTAGTGTCCAATCTTGGCAAAGTTAGTTTTCCTAAAATCTAAGGCCCTCGCTTTTGAATGGATTTCATCAACCTTAGTCCTAATACTGAACGATACCATCTGGTGATCACTGGATGTGAGATGATCTTCCACTAAAACATCAGAAACACTTTCCCCATTGGTAAGCACCAAGTCCAATATGGCCCCTTCACGTGTGTGTTCTGTTACTAGTTGCCTGAATAGTTCTCCCTGTAGAGTATTGAGGATCTACTTACTTCTAGATGACACCGCAGTGGGGATGTGATTATCAACATGTGGCATATTGAAATCGCCTACCAGTAGCACTTCTTCTTTCATGGCAATTTTGCGTGTGTCTTCTATTAAATCTCCATCCACTTCTCCCTGTGAGAGGGATCTGGTATATCACTCTAATGGTTTTCCCTTTCCCTCTTTCTAGTTTAACTCACAGTACCTCCTCTCTCCATTTTAAGCCCTGTAATTCTATAGCTTTAATAGTTTATCATTTGTTTTACTACATCTTCTAGATTCACTGAGATTTCATTCATCTATTCTAACTCATCACTGTTAAATAGTTTTTCTACCATGGGTAGCTTCCTCACATCCTCCTATATAAAGGCTGAAACAAAGAATTCATGGTCTCTTAGCTATGGCCTTGTTCTACCTAGGTCCCCTTTTACCACTTGATCATCCAATGGTCCAACAAATTCCTTCCTCAACTATTTGCTTTGTATATATCTGAAGAAAAGTTTTTATTATATGTTTTTTTTTCTCTATGGCAAGCTTCTTTTCAAATTCTCTTTTCATCTACCTTATCAGTGCCTTGTTTGCCAGTGCTTATGCTGTTTCCTATGTTCTTCATTTGGTTCCTTTTTCCATTTTTTGAAAGATGTTTTTGGATCTAGTAGCCTCTTTCACCTCACCATTTAACCCCTCCCTTCCACCTTTAATGTGTGGGATATATCTAGTCTGAGCTTCCAAGACTGTATTTTTAAACAATGTCCACACCTGATTTAAACTCTTGACCTTTGCAGCTTCTCCTTTTAGTTTCTTTCTAATCATTTTCCTCATTTTATTGTAGTCTCCCTTTTGAAAATTAAACACCGACACAGTAGGTTTCCTCTGCATTCTCACGCCAGTTATTAAGTCAGATGAGTTGAAGAGTACCCTAGTGCTTAGAGCATTGGCTTGTTAACCAAGAGATCAGGGTTTGTTTCTCATTAGCACTCCTTGTGGTCTTGGGCAAGTCACTTAAAACTCCATTGCCTCAGAAGAACAGCCTGGCAATCTACTTTGTTACACTGCCAAGAAAACCCAGGAGCTGCTGGGTCACCAGAAGTCAGCGCCGACTTGAAGGCACACATTGCATTTGCATTTTTGCAGTTCCAACACAGTTAGCTCTTACACCAAAAATCCTATGTTCCACAAAGGCCTAAATCTAAAATAGATATCGTTCTCTAGTGGATTCCAGACTGGAGCTGCTCCAGGAAGCAGTTATTTATTTAATCTAGGAACTTCACTAACCGGGTAAGGCGGACAAGTAGCCTCTCCCCACAACTCCCCACTTACCCCCCGTGCACCACCGCATTCCCTCCAATAAAACCCTCACACAATTTTGGGATTAAACTGGTCGCAGCTTTATTAACCTATTAACAATAACCAAATAACAATTCAACGCAATAACATTACCCCCCCCCCTTTTTCGAAGCGCGAGCCCTCACCAGCCATGTGAGTAGCAAGGTGACGCCGCTTCCGCTTCTACAGAGTCCAGGCCCCGGCTAAACAGCCTAGCCCTCCCTCGTCCGGCTTCGCCATATTACTAGCAAAAACCTGAGGGGTTGTCTGGGCGGGGGTCCCCTACCCCCGCCCACAAGCTTGCCTCTGTCTCCGGAACCCGGAAACCTCCGGGATCCCGCCACCAGCTCAGGCCGCTACGAACCTGAGCCGCCCCCCAACCTGAAGCTGCGACCAGCCCAACTCCCCTGCCGGACACCCTCTACGGCCTCCTGCCAGTCATTAAGTAGCAGGTCCATCCTGATCGGCGAGAGATGCACGCCATCTGGCCGGAACAGGCCGGAACACTCCACATCCACCCACGGGTGCAAGATCTGGCACCCGCCCTGCTCCCCCACCCACCTGCCAATTTGGCGATTGACTTTCATCAGCCCTCTAGACCACCGCCGCTGGTCCCAACAGGCCGGCCGTGGAAGGATATCCGACCAAATCACAATAACCCCCGGAAACATTACAAAAGCATCCCCCAGGTCCTTGTGAACAGCGCAAATCAGCTGCTTGCAGGTCCAGGACACCAGATCGTTGCTGCCTAGATGTATCAACAGGATGTCCGGTGCTCCTCTCATGCGCTCGTGATGCCGCAGCAAAGGCAAAAGCTGGATCCACCGAAGTCCGCGTTCGCCCAGCCATGATACGGTCACCCCCAGCGCTTCCAGTCCCAGATGTGGCCCCAAAGGCCGTGTTGCTGCTCGCCGACCAGCCCAGTAAACAAATGAGTGGCCAATCACCCAATAGCGACACGATGCATGGCCCCTTTCTGTAAAATAAAGAACAACAGAGTTAGCACCCCCCACAGCCCGTTAAAAGCGCACATAGCCCTGGAATGCTTGCGCTCTCCACCGCCCTATCCGTCGTATTGCCTGCTCCGGAAGGCCCTCAGCTGCTGCGCTGGTCGCTGCGCCAATCCGAAAGGAATGGGGAGCGAACCTACATGGATCTTCCCCAATCCGTCGCAACGAAAGCCGGAGCACCGCCGTGAACTGGTAGCGCGTGAGCACCCTCGCGTCCTCATGAAAGAACAGACTGCCGGCCCCGGCCGGACGCACCTGCAAGTAGGCGCCCAGCAGCCTGACAGGGCAAGCAGGCGCTCCTGGTACGGCACGCAGCACCACCCAGGCACCTCTTCCCGACTGATCAGTCTTAGAACGCTCTAAGTGGATTCGTACTATATCCTCCCCCACCCGCACCTGGTGGACTTTCAGGTCGCGCGCTCCGTTCCTACGACCCGACTCCGACACCAGCTCCCCCACTCTAAAGGCACCGAAGAATGCCACCGAAAAGACAGCCCGAAACAGCGTACCCTCGTACCAGGAGGACACCACCTGAGGTAAAACGTCCAACAAGCGGCTCAACAAGTCATAGGTTATCGGCCGCCGCCCGTCAGCCGGAGTGGGCATTGATCGCTCCCACCCTTGCAAAAGTCGACGAGTCAACAATCCCTTGCCTACCGTCCCCCAACCGACCGCTCCCGCGAAGAAGGAGAACCCCGCTAGCTGCCTCTTCACCGTCGCCCTAGAAAGACCCGCCGCCTTCGCCGCTACCACATATTGACCCAAAAGCAGCTCAGGGACTGGACCCTGTCGCCATCCATGCTCCGCGAGGAAAGTTACCACACTGCTGCAACCCCGCTGATAAGCCGTCCATGTTGCCGCAGACACGGAATTCCTTAGCAGTTCTGTCATGTCGCCAGGCCAATCCGCCATAACTGCGCCGGGACCAATGCTCCCACTTCTTCGGCTTCTGGCGCCAAGGTCCGAAACAGCTCCCACTGAAAACGGGAAAGAGCGTCAGCAATTTTGTTAGTACTTCCAGGAATATGGCGGGCCCTCACCACCACATTCAGACGCAAACAAGCTAACACCACCTGACGCATTAAATCCGCCACATGCTTGCAGCGTGGGGCATAATTGTTTACAACCGACACGACCGCCGCGTTGTCGCACCACCAGACTAACTGACGATTCCGGAGCCTGTCCGGCCATATGGTCAACACCACCAGGATCGGAAACAACTCCAAAAAGGTGATATTGCTGGTTAGGCCGGACTCCCGCCAAGCCTGGGGCCACCCTGCCGCACACCAGGAACCCCCAAAGTACACCCCGAGGCCCCCGCTCCCTGCCGCATCTGTGTACAGTTGCAGAGCCGTACTAGAGACCTCCCTTTCCCGCAAAACCGTAGTCCCATTAAAGTCACGCAGAAACTCGTCCCACACGCGCATGTCTGCCCGAATGCTGTGCATTACCCTGATCCGATGGTGAGGCATACGGACCCCCACTGTGGCCGCCGATAGCCGCCTCAAAAATACCCGCCCCATCGGAATAACCCTGCAGGCGAAATTCAACGAACCAATCAGCGACTGCAGTTCCCGTAAGGTTAGCTTGCTGGAGACTAGCACATTCGCCACCAAGACTCGGAGCTTCGCTATCTTAGCCGCAGGCAGGCGAGCTACCATCATGACCGAATCCAGCTCCACCCCTAAGAAGGTGATGACAGTCGTGGGGCCCTCCGTCTTCCCCGCCGCGAGAGGGACACCCCACTCCCGAGCCATCCGCGCAAAGCCACCAAGCAAATTCGAGCAGCGCTCCGACCTAGCCTCCCCCACGAACAGGAAGTCATCTAAGTAATGCACTACGTTAGCACAACCCTCCTGTTGCACCACTGCCCAATGTAAAAAAGTACTGAACCGTTCAAAATATGCACAGGAGATCGCGCACCCCATAGGCATACACTTATCAAAATAGTTGTCCCCGTCGAAACAAAACCGCAACAGAGGGAAAGACGCCGGGTGCACCGGCAACAAACGGAAGGCAGACTCGATACCCGCTTTCGCCATCAAACACCCCGGACCACAGCATCTCACCAGCTCCAAAGCCGCATCCAAGGAGGCATACCGAACCGTGCACAGATCGTCCGGGATATGGTCGTTCACTGACAACCCCGCAGGGGAGGAAAGGTTATGGATTAACCGGAACTTCCCAGGCTCTTTCTTTGGGATTACGCTCAATGGGGATATCACTAGATCAGCAAAAGGCCTCTCCACGAAGGGGCCCGCCACCCGCCCCAATCGAATCTCCTCTGCAAGCTTATCCCGCACGATCTTGGCAAAGCGCCTCACCGAAGGCGAATTCCTAGCCTTGGTACAGATCACCGCACCCACCACCGGAATTCGAAATCCTTCACTAAAGCCCCCCTCTAATACTACACTGTCTTTCCGTCTTGGATACCGTTGCAGCCACGGGCGCATTGCTTCTATCCTGACTGGGGTGGGAGCCAGGCTAAGGAGGCCCTTTCTGCTTTGGAGGGGGCGCTCCGGCCCCACCCACCCCTCTCTTAACGCATTTGAGTGCAGAGTGAGCCCCGTTACAGACGGAACAGGCATGCCAGAATTTACAATCCGGAAACAGGCACGACGATTTGTTAAATCGCCAGCAGACGTCCCTGACACCCCCCAAAGCTGCTGCTTTTTGGACCCCAGTGGGTCCGCCTGCTCGAAAGGGCCGCCCGGCCCCCGAAATACCGGCTGCTCCCCCCCGTGAACTGCTCGTCGCACTCCCGCTAGGTCTGACCGCCATCTGCGTCAACCACAGATTGATATCTTGCGTCCCCCAAGACAGCAGGCGGTTTTCTTCCATCTTATCCATGAATTTCTCATCATAGTTGAGCCATGCCCAACCGTCATGCAATTGTGCAGCTTCTAAGATGGAATCTGCATAAGCGAGAAGCGTACCATATTGCTCCGGGTGCGAATGCCCCCACACACTAGCTAAGCGTAAAAAGGCTCGCGTCCAGTTCACCACGTTCCATGCGGCTCTCCGCACCCTCCCCGCCTTCTCGTCTTCCTTCCTCTTCCTTCTGCTGTCCCCAGACCGTTTTCGGCCTTCAAGCAGACGGAAAATGTCGATATAGCGCCGTCGCAAAATCTTCCTCCGCAGCGTCTTAGGCACGCCTTCCCATAACTCTGAATAGGCCACCACCGAAGGCGTCGCCGCTACTGCGCTTGACTTATGCGCAGTCCCCTGCAAGTCCTGCCCCGTATCCCCGTCCGAGACCGAGGAATCGAACGTGGAAGCCGTGGACGAGGTGGATGAAGTCCCCGACCTGCGCCGTCTACAACAAGGATGTTTCCGCTTTCTCCTCGCTTTTTTACCTCCCCCCTCTACCGCTACGATCCCGCCCCCTTCAGCCGTGCCCGGATCCCCTGCCAACTCACCTGCCAAACGCGCCGGCACTTCGGGCATCACGCCGGCTGCCCGCGGCTCCGTACCCTCGTGCGTTGCTGCTGCCGTCCTCTCACTCGACCTCTCCACAGGCGCCGTACTCGATGGTCTCGAACCGCTGAACCACAGGCTCCCAGGGTACTGCCATCCAAAGGGGACCTGCGGGGAAAACACAGGAAAAGGCGAAGAGGGCCCCCCTGGCGCCCAAGGGGGCTGCCACGCCCCCAACCACTCTGCCCCCATAGAGCCTTGGCCCCCGCCCTGCCAGTGCTCCCAAGAAGGTGGGTATGCGCACCCCGGCACTCCGGGCCGGTTCCCGGGGATCGCCGGCACAGCACACTCGGCAGCCTGCACCTCGCCCAACCTGGGTACACTGCCCCCCACCGGAGGTAGCCCTACTTCAGGCCCCAACCTCTCCGGGGGGCCAGCAGGTCCCCCACGCACATCTCCCTCCCCCCTTGACCGCCCCTCTGGACCCAGGTGGTCAGCATTCCCCGTTGCACCTCCCTGCCCCTCCCCTGTTATACCGGGCAGGGCCTGCTCAGGCCCACCCCCCCACCGCCCACCCCCCCCAGCACGTGCTCCCCGGCTGCCAGCTCGGCCTCTACCCCGGGTCACTCCAGGAAAATCGCCCCCTGACCCCCCCTCCCATCACCCCCCTTTCCTCCAACGGGGGGCAGACCTTGTCTGTACCCGCACACGAGCCCCCCCAGCCGCCCCACTCCCCTGGCCCCTTTTTAATCCTTTTCCAGGCGTCCCCCCCGCCCTTTCCCGGACCGCATGGCTTCCAGCCCCCCTGCTTCACAAAGTGATCTGCCTAGCTGTTACCTCTTTTTTTTTTTTTTTTTTAGCAATACGGTGTTCTTTTTTTTTTTTTTTTGTATTATTCAATGAGCCCCCCCGTGTACTCTGATGACCCCTCCCCTTTCCCTTGGCTGCAGATTCCAATCAATTATTGTATGCCCCGACGGGGCACTCGCCCTGTATTTTCTTATTTGTTTTTTTTTGTTTTTTTTGATAGAATGGAGCCCCCCGCACCCCCTTCGGACAAACTCACCGGCCTTCCCCTAGTCGTACTGCAGCACTACCTCCCCAGCCACGTGGTGCCTCAGAGCACCCTCGTGCAGCACCCGACGCGTCTGGCTCCGACCTGGAAAAGGCCGGAGCCATGGCGCGTGCCCGCACTGGCCCGGAGTCTTGTCCCGCCCTCCATTCACCCCATTGGCTCCCCCCGCCTCCCGGTGGCATGCAAGAGCCAATGGGGTGCCCAGAACATCTCCGGCTCGCCCCCGTCATCACTATGACGCCGTGGCCCGGGGGATCGCCTACTCGCCGCCCCCCCGGTTACCCTGTGGCCGCGCGCACGTCGGCTCCGCGGCCCGGAACTTCCCTAAAATGTCCTGACATGAGATTTATCCAGTTAGTATTGGGGTAATTTAAATCACCCATTATTATTGTGTTGCCAATTTTACCAACTTCCCTAATTTCTAATAACATTTCATCATCTGTCTGCTGATTCTATCCAGGCAGATGATAGTAACATCCTTCATTAGTTTCTTGTCCTTCACATAAGTGCATTTTGTTTCCTGTAGAACTTTTATTCTATTTGACTCCATGCTCTCTAATATATAGTGCCAATCCTCCTGTCATTGCAATATAATTTATACCCTGATAACACAGTGTCCTATTAGTTATCCTCATTGCACCAGGTCTCTGAGATGCTTGCTATATCTATCTCTTCATGTAGTGCTATATATTCTAATGTTCTTATCTTATTTTTTTTGTTTCAAGCATTTGCATAGAGACATTTAAAGATATGTTGGCTTGAAATTACAACTTTCAGGGCAGGGATAATATGCAATCTTTCATCTCTTTTTGTTCTTTATTTAAAGGACCTAGGCTTTCATAGTCTTTATTGCAATCTCTCTATTAGGATGCCCTGACTTCTCTCTAATGATTGTATCCTTCAAAGGTACCTTACTCCAAACCATGCACTTCTGGCTGACTATTCTTTTTCCCCCATGCTTTTGTTTAAAAAATGTTTGTTTTTGAATGTTAGCACCAGCAGCCTGTTATCATTCCGGTTAAGGTGAAGTCTATCTTTAGGAAGGGGAAGTTTATTCTGTAAAGTGTAGCCCAATTCCTAATAGAAACATGATGACAGAAAAAGACCACATAGCCTATCTTGTCTGTCCTTCCATATCAACAACTACAACAGTCCCCTTTATTCCTTTAGAGATCCTCTGTGTTTGTCCCATGCTTCTTTGAATTCAGATACTGTCCTCATATCTACCACCTTCACTGGGAGAATATTCCACAGATCCACCACTCTATACATAAAGAAATATTTCCGCATGCCACTCCTGAATCTATCCCTTTTCACCTTCCTCCGTGCACCGTCATCTCATCCATGCATTTAAGCACTGGAGCTCTGCAAGTCTCTTGGGTCCTGCATGAGGAACAGGAAGCATTTCTGAGAATGCTGTCTTGGATTTCAACATTCTGGCTAAAATCCTAAATTTGGTTTTCTTGAACCTCCCTCCCACATTTTCCTATATCATTGGTACCAATGTGTACCAGAACAGTCTATTCCTCCCCAGCACTATCAAAAATCATATCTAGATGCCTATTTATTATACATTAAACCTTAAAAAGCACAGTTACTGTCTCATCACTTAGCTTTCTCATCGCCATTTAATGACCGATACAGACTAAGATCAAACGAGACCTGTGTGATGTAAATTGTCATTGCATCCCACACTTTACTTTGATATGTGATGACACATGCAGACAGCCCAGAGTCTACATTAGTTTGTAGAATTTAAACCCCGTGTAACTGCATTATTTCTTCACAGACCTGATGAAAAGTGTATAACTCTTAAAAGCTTGTCAAAAATATACTGTTAGTCCAATAAAAAGGTACCACCTACAACTTGCTTGTTGACCTTTATTTGCACATAAGTTATACAAAATGACAGGCATTTCTAGTTCTAGTTCTCTTGACATACCAATTTCCATATTACAGTTTGTGAAAGATATGGGACGTATTCTTGTGAAGCAGCTCAGAAGAAAAGGTCCTATTACTTTTTCTAGTCTGCTTCTCCAAAGCACTTTTAAAATGCAACAAGAAAGAACAGATAGCTTAGGATCACCTTCCCCACTTATCAGTACATCTAACTTAGATATTACGCTTTATGGGGAAACAAAGAACAAATATAATATGAGCCATTTATCCATGAGAAACTACTTTCGGAGGATGGAAATAGATTAAAGCTAGTTCTGCGACTATATAACGCCTTACGTGATGTCAAAACCATGCTTCAAAAACACTATTATGTTGCTGCTTAGGCAAATCGCCTGGCCAGCAGTCATATGGCTGCAGGATACATTTTGAAGGGATATTTGGAAGTACACTTAACTGTTCTATATCTCTCACATGAGTTAACATGCAGCTAAATATTCTAATGCATATGACACCTCAAAAATTAAGCAAATGGATCAAAGATATTTGACTTTTTTTTGCTGGAGAGGGTGTATTGAGATTGGCTTATTTGATCATATGTGGTGGTGCTGCTCAGAAGTTCAAACATGTTGGGAAATGGCTTGAAATATTCTCTCAAATTCTTAAATCACATATTGATTTAGATATGGGACTTTGATTCAGCTAAGCCAAGAATTCCCTTCAGGCAATGAAATTCTCTGATACATTGGTTATTAGCCGTAAGAGCAGTCACTGCAACATTATGGAGTGGATAAAATGAGGAGTGGCTTCAACGAGTTTGGGATGCAGTTTCTATGGAGAAACTCAGTAGGACTTTGAAAAATGATTTGAATCAATCAGAGATGATTTGGGATCCTTTATTGACATGCCTGTGAGCAAGATAAGCACTGACAGGAATTTTCATTTCAATATTGCCTCTAATTCTTGTAAAGATAATTTTATAAGGAAAATGTTGGCTATTTAACACTCAAGTAAGATTATGATAAGAATCTAGGAGTGGAGGAGTGGCCTAGTGGTTGGGGCAAGGTACTTCAGGCCAGAAGGTCAGGGGTTCAAATCCCACTAGAGGACAGCAACCTTGGGCCGGAAGGACTGGGGTTTCTAGTCCCACAGGTGCTCCTTGTGGTCTTGGGCAAGCCACTTAACCCTCCATAGCCCATGTTCCCTGTAAAATAGTTATCTCCAAGTTTATAATGCCCTGTTCAATGTAATTTCAGTTTGTTCAATATAAACCACACTGATGCAGAATAGCACGGTATATAAGAGAATGTAAATAAATAATCTTGCCTACTTATATGTTTACTTTGGAGCTTGAGAACACTCTTCATTAAATCTTTACTAAATGCCATTAACAGTCAAAGCACATTTTAGCAAGTGGTAACTGGCTGCAATGAACCGTAATGTGCAGGCCAGCTATTGACCACTGAAATGCATGTTAATGGGTATTCGCATGACACTGTGTACAGTGAGCAGGTAGAGGCGGAACATGGGCATGGCCACAACAGTAGCATGTGCATGCAGTTACCAAGGCACATAGTGTGAGTTCAGCTAATAACACCTCTATATGTGGTGATAGGTGCCCCCATGCTACTTTGAAGCTCGCTAGAGTATTCCAACATGTCTTAACTGCCGGGAACATAGAGGTGATATCCTCAATAGCCAACATGGAGGCTTTGCGCTTAATGCGCATTGGTAACACACGTTAAATGCAAACACAGCAGAGTTTAGTAAAAGGGTCCCTTAGTGTTGCTAAAATTTACATGCAGCAGGGGAGAGGAAGGGGTTTCAATGGGTGGTTAGAGCAAAATAACTGGACTATGCTTACAGTAAGTGATTTCAGAATTGCATTAACATTTATGTTTTCTATTCTCAACTGTATTTTGAAATTTGCTGTAATTCATGCGACTCATTCAGTATATGGAAAATTTCCAGTTGTATTCTGTTTTATTTAGGCTTATAAACAATAAAAATATTTTTAATTAAAAAAAAAAAAAAACCTTCCTTACCCCCATTACAGAGATAACTCACCCAGGGGAAAGAAAGGGTTTTTTTTTTCTGAAAGGGTCCAAAGGGGTATAATGCTTTGGTTACTCCCTTTTTAGGCTCACACCACAGTCCACATATCTTGCATCAATGCCCCCATCTGTGCCAACAAATGATGCAGCCAGGGTTGACCTGGCCTCACCAGGAGTTCTCCGCCTCACAGTTCTGGGACTGAAGAACAACATGATGGCCAATAGCTTCCCTCCAGTTTCTACAGCATAAGTAGCCTGATCTCTCCTCTATGTTTTTATACTTTCCAAAAGCCATTGATTAAAACAAAATTTTGCCACTACAGAAATATGTAATTTTTACTATTAAATTATTAAGTCAATATTTACATACAAATGTGAAATGTTTCTTAAAATCATTTTTTAATTTAACTTGATCTTAGATTCATCACATATACAGTAACACCCAGCTATTAGAAAACAATATAAATATATGCAAGAACAACTTCCTTATGATTTCCCTCAACCTTTGCTCTCATTAAGCAATGGTTTCATTGCAATAACTTTATGCAATGGTGTGCGTGATTCCAGGGCTGAAAGCTTTTTACAAGCTTGGTGTCATTATTTACCACATTACAGTCTGGTTGTTAAACCACATGCTGGTGAAAATTTGATTTTTATATGTCATCAGATTTATAAAAATCAGATGAACTGGAGCAGCTGATCCTCCATCTTTCTTGCAGTTCAGCTTTACTGTTGTCTCTTCGTTGGGCATTTAAATAAACAAACTATTTATTGGGGATTGAAGGAGCAACTGAAGGGACAATTGTGCTTATCTCTCTGGTGTTCAAAACCACATCAAACAGAAAAAAATTAAAAACGTTTTGTATTTGCTCCCCTTTTGCATACAGTTTTGCAAAATCCATTACCCACATATGTAAGCAACAAAGTCTGCTGCTTATACCTATAAGTTGCACCGCTTAGAAGTAAAAACAAAACAAGTGATATCACTTAGGTCTTTTTTGTGTATTTTTGGTAAAATCGCTGTTCTCACTCTGTGTCTCACCAAATAAACATTTTTTTTTCTGCTGCATTATGGACATCGTTATAGAAGCATCCAGAAATGTAAATAATATTTACACATCTAGATTGCTTATGTAGCTATTCTTTGCAAGTGTAGAACCTCCAGGATGTAGAGATTTAAAAAATGTGTAGAAGAGGTGTGGCTGGCGTGTTCCTATAAAATAGGCAAGTGCTATTCATATTACAATGGGAAAAAATATTCCCATCTGCATCTGTCCTGGGAACATGCTAGTTGCTAGTTTAGACTTGGGGGTCTAAATGAAGGGCCAGGTTCAAAGGTCAGTGGAGCCTGCCTCCACTCTCTCCAAATTCTCCTCTCCAGAAGGACTACAAAAGGGGACTGCTACTTCTGGAGAGAGATCTGCAATTGTAAGTATTTACTTCTCGGATTTTTTCTAAATCTAGGGGAAAAAGGAATTCCTTAGATTAAAGCTGATTAATCTATGAACCCAGTGTATTTGTTAAATCAGTCAGGGCCTAGTAGCAGCAAAGAGCTTCCAGTTTAAATTTAACACACAGCCGAGAGCCCAAGACTCCCTCTATTCAAGCAAGGGCTGTGGGACTCTTCCTGGAAATTGGTCACATATTACCCTAGAAGCACAGGACAGGGTACTGTGTAGTAGCCACCTTTTAATAAGACTTCTTTCCCTCCCTCCCTTCCCGATACCACCCATCCACCCCTGGGATTGTGGCAGGTGCAGGCCTGTGACCCACGGTGTCTGACATAGGCAGGCCAGCATGGCTAGCTTGACCTGTAAATGAGGCCTGTGGAGAGGCATATAGGATTGCACATCCCCCAACATGCTGCTATTGTAAGAAAGAACTCAGTAGAAATATTGAATTAGCTTAGGTAAGCAGAACTGCAGAATTAAGAAATGGAAAAATACAGAAAAGACATGTTAAAAGTTACTGATAAGAAAAAGTACATTTGCAGAGAAATAATGAGGAGTGCTGACAGATGAGTTACAGAACCTTGCTCTTCTGCACGCACAAATTGGTCCCATAACCTTGAAAGTGTGAAAGTAACAAGTTGATGAACTGACCATTGTAATTGGGACTAGAAGGGGGGCAGGCAGGTGTCATGCCCACAGAAGCCCACAGAAGAAACATAATTGGAGAAACTTATCAGTACCGGGACCAATAGAAGGGCTACGGGAGGTACGGGAGAGTACCGGGACCAATGAAATGTTTTTCTATACCTAGAATGGAACAGAAGTCTATAAAAGTTGTTGTAATGCTTGAAAACTTTGCTCAGCCATTTTGAAATTGCCTTGCTTGAGACTTGTGCACAAATAAATGATTTGGACCTTCTGAACAGATTCCTGGTATCATTGGTTTGTCTGCGCTTTGCTGCTACATATTCCTTGGTGCGTTGGCCGGGAAGTTGTGGAATCAAAGTGTATATAGGGCAATATACCACGACTTTCCGCCTCTATAGGCTTGGTCCTGCCGGGATCGCGCCCTTCCGACGAGGGCCGCTCCCTGGCGCCACCGGTCCCTTGTATCGGAGGGAGCTGGTCGGACCTCGGCGGGTGCCGGGCCCGGTTGGAGCCAACGCCTCGAACCCGAGTGAGGGGAGTCCGAGGTCCAACTCATGCACCTGCTTGGGAAGTTTGAGGACCGGATCCGGTGAGTATAGTTTTGATTTTGGGTCTAGACAGAAATAGAAAGAGCAGTACTGCCATTGGAATTTGGAATTTGTAATCTCGAGATATTGGGAATTGGTAAGAGAGCATGATCAACTCTCAAGGAAGAGCCGAGTAGCCTGGCATGGGAATTCGCTAGGTGAAACCCTCATCCTTTTTGTAATTGGGAAAAAGACTAGTCAGAACAGATAGAAACGAATGCATTCTGGGATACGTTGCTAGCATGATTGTGTGAACGAAGTGTGAATGAGAGGTCTGGCAGCACGGACCAAGTGAAGGCGGACCCCTGATTAGCGCATTTCCTGACCGGGCGACCGCGTTCAGGTCGCGAAAAGGGGGAAGCGATTGTCGTCTTGTCTTGTTATTTGTATTCCCTATACGTTTCTAGGGCCGTGAGGACCCCTTACCCACGGTCCGCACTCCTTTTCCCTTCTGTCTGTTGTTGCGCGCACACATTGAAATGGGAGGGGCAGGGTATACTAGAAACACTCCATTAGAATGTATGATCGCACATTTTAAAGAGGGATATTCAGGAGATTATGGTATTAAAATGACAGCAGCCCGTTTGCAGATTTTGTGTACTAGGGAGTGGCCCGATCTAGACCCCATCTGGCCCCGAGAGGGAACGTTCACTGTAGAGATTATTCAGTCAATACATCGTAGAGTGCGGGTAGCGCACCCCGATCAGTACCCCTATATAGATTCTTGGTTAAGTATTTGTGAAGATCCGCCCTCCTGGGCGCAGCGCTGTTATGAGGAACAGTGCAGAATAATGTTAGCTAAAACAGATTCTAGACAGAAAACGGAACAGCCTAAAATGAAAGAGCAGGATAAGAAAGCCACGAAGAAACCCATCCTGGCAGATCCTGATTCCCCAGAAGTAGTCCTCAGGCAGCCCAGAACCCCAGGTCCAGTAAGGGTAGCCCGGCGTCGTCCTGCCCCAGAACCCCAGAGACGACCAGAGCCGAGGCGGGACCCAACCCCCGGTCCCCCTCCTAGAGAAGAGAAAGAGGAAGAATCAGTGGAAAGAGAAGTGGAGGACGTAAAAAGTGAGTCAGAAGCGGAGATAGAAGGAGGAGAAGAAGGAAATTCCCCAGAAGAGGAGGAGGACAGTGTACAAATAATCGAGAAAGCCAGCGCTAGCACTAGCACGCCAGTGAAAGAGAAACCCAAAGCAAAACCAGTTGAGAAAAAGAAAGCGACTCCTGCAAAGGCAACGACAATAACCCTTAGATCCCAAATGACGCCTGGGACAGCCAAACTGTTTCCCTTAAGGCAAGTCCCGGGAGTGCCCGTAAAGAATGATAATGATGAAGTGGTAGCGGGACCCCTAACTTATGTGTATATTCCTTTCTCTACAACTGATTTATTAAATTGGAGGTCGCATTATGCCTCCTATACTAGCAAGCCCCAGGAGCTGACAGAATTAGTAACTAGTATTATGGAAACTCACCAACCCACCTGGCCAGATTGCCGTCAGCTCCTGACCACCCTATTCACTACAGAAGAACGAGCGAGAATTAGAAAAGCAGCTATTGAATGGATGGCAGAAAACCCTGCAGCTCCGGCACAGGGACAGAATATAATAGATCGTAGAGAAGCAGCTCAGAGAGAATTTCCGAATGAAGACCCCCAATGGGATCCAAATACAGATGAAGGATCCACAGCCCTAGCCCGTTTTCGCCAAGGTTTTTTACAAGGCCTGAAAAGGGGGGGCCAAAAAGCTATGAACCTTTCCAAAGTCGCAGGAGTTATCCAAGGAATAGATGAGAGCCCAGCAGATTATTATGAAAGATTAACTGAAGCATACAGAATGTATACTCCCTATGATCCCGAGGCACCAGGAAGTTTATGCATGGTGAATTCTGCTTTTGTAAACCAGTCTCAACCAGACATTAGACGTAAATTACAGAAATTAGAAGGGTTTGCGGGCATGAATGCAACACAGTTATTGGAAGTCGCTCATAAAGTGTATGTGAATCGTGATACTGAAAGACAGAGAGAATGTGATAGAAAGATGAAGAAGAAAGCTGATTTTTTGGCTGCGGCCATAGTTGAAAAGAAAAGGGGAGGTGTCCCTAGTCGAAGGAGCAGAGGAAGAGGGCGGGGTCAAGGCGGAGGCCGGACCCAGAGACTAGGCGTGAACCAATGCGCCTATTGCAGAGAGGAAGGACATTGGAGAGATACGTGCCCGCAACTCGAAGACGCCCAGCAAGATGACGACAACGATCATCAGTGGCGAGAAGAAAGACGAGGCCGTCCCCGAGGCCGAGGAGGAGCCAATCGAGAACAATTCCAGAGAGAGAGGGGAGGAGGAGCCATTCAAGCATTGGCCACACAAGCCCATGATGAGGATGACGTGGATTAGGACAGACCGGGCTCCAAGTTTGCTTTAGGTCTCCAGGAGCCTATGGTCGGAATACAAATAGGAGACCAAATTATGAACTTTATGGTTGATACTGGAGCAGAGCATTCAGTAATAGACAAAAAGATAGCCCCATTCACTAAAAAAGCAGTCACCATTATAGGAGCAACGGGTGCCAAAGCCACAAAGTCTTTTCTTCAAAACCGAATATGCAGTCTAGGAGGACAGCAAGTAACTCATCAATTCCTTTACATGCCCGAATGTCCAGTACCACTACTGGGACGAGATATGCTAGCCAAGCTTCAAGCACAAATATCTTTCTCTGAACAAGGAGAAATGCAAATGACAGTAAATTCCCAAGCCAAGCCAGCAGGAGTAATGCTGCTGACAGTTCCCCGAGAAGAAGAATGGAGGTATTACATCGAGGACTCCATCCAAGATACCTATTTTGAACAAACTTTGAAGAACATTCATGCACCACCTGGAGTATGGGCAGAAGGCAGTCCCCCAGGCCTAGCCAAGCATATAGCTCCAGTGATTGTAACCCTCAAGCCTAGTGCTACCCCAGTGCACGTCAAACAGTACCCTCTCCCAAGAGCCGCAATTGAAGGCATCCATCGCCACCTACAGAGATTGCTCGAGTATGGCCTACTAAAAGTATGTCAAACCCCATGGAACACTCCACTTTTGCCAGTAAAGAAACCTGGGACAGATGATTATCGCCCAGTGCAAGATTTGAGAAGAGTAAATGATGCAGTTGAAACTATACATCCAGTTGTACCCAATCCTTACACTCTTCTAGGACTGATACCTGCTGAAGCTACCCATTTCACTGTACTGGATTTAAAAGATGCATTCTTTTGCATAAGATTAGCCCCTGCAAGCCAAATATTGTTTGCATTTGAATGGCAGGACCCCATCTCTGGAAGAGGGGGCCAACTCACCTGGACAAGATTACCCCAAGGATTCAAGAATTCACCTACCATCTTTAGTGCTGCACTAAATCAAGACCTTTCAAGCTATCCAGTAGCCCCGGGGAGGAGAGTGCTTCTCCAGTATGTGGATGATCTGTTGATAGCTGCCGTATCAGAAAGAGAATGTATATTAGCCACCAAAGATCTCTTGCAGTTACTAGATGAAGCTGGATACAAAGTTTCCAGAGCCAAAGCACAGCTATGTCAAAAAAGAAGTGAAATACTTGGGTTTTCGTATTACCCAAGGAAGCAGAAGATTAGGCAGAGAAAGAAAGGAAGCCGTATGTAGAATTCCAACTCCAACAACCAAAAAGCAAGTCAGAGCCTTTCTGGGAGCAGCAGGATATTGCCGAATCTGGATACCCAACTTTGCCCAAATTGCCAAACCACTGTATGAAGCCACAAAAGGAGAAGAGAAGTCACCACTGGAGTGGGGACTTGAGCAGGATACAGCCTTCCAGAAATTGAAAGAAGAATTGATGTCATCACCAGCACTTGGACTACCAGATGTCCACAAACCTTTCCACTTGTTTGTACATGAAACACAGGGAAATGCCTTAGGCATGTTGACTCAGAAATTAGGAAATTGGGAGCGACCTGTAGCCTACCTATCGAAACAATTGGACCCTGTGGCCAAAGGATGGCCACCTTGCTTGAGAGCAGTTGCAGCTACAGCACTACTAGTGAGTGAAGCAGACAAACTCACACTAGGACAGAACATACGAGTCACTGTGCCACATGCAGTCCTTGCCCTTATGGAACAGAAAGCAAATTATTGGCTCACCAATTCCCGAATGTTAAAGTACCAGAGCATGCTATGTGAAAAACCCACAGATACAACTTGAAGTGAGCCATGCCTTGAACCCAGCTACCTTGATACCCATCAGTGAAGAACTCCCAGAACATGACTGTATTGAAGTCATGGAAACTGTGTTCTCTAGTCGACCTGACTTAACAGATGTGCCCATAGACAATCCTGACCAGATCTATTATGTTGATGGGAGCAGTCTCATCCTTGACGGACGACGCTGTGCCGGATATGCAGTCGTCACTCAACACGAAGTAGTTGAATCATCAGCTCTAGCCTCAGGCACATCAGCCCAGAAAGCCGAATTGATAGCACTCACCAGAGCATTGTTGTTAGGAGAAAAACTTGTGCTAAATGTATATACAGATTCCAAATATGCCTTCACTACCTTGCATGCCCATGGAGCTCTCTATAAAGAAAGAGGACTCATCACATCAGGAGAAAAATCAGTCAAATATGGTCCCGAGATATTGATGTTACTTGATGCAGTCTGGGCCCCAACACGTGTAGCTGTCATGCATTGCAGAGGACATCAAGCAGGAAAAGGAGAAGTTGCCCGAGGAAATAGATTTGCAGATGCCTCAGCACGACAAGCAGCTATGACAGGACAGATTGCCCCACAAGCTATGCCAATGCAAGCAGCATTGTTTCCAGTACCTTTGAATCTATGGACCCCACGATATACCACCAAAGAATTAGATTACTATTGTGACAAAGAAAATGGAGTATTGAAAGATGGATGGATTGAGCTGCCACCAGAAGAGGGCAGTCAACCTCCAGGAAGAATAGTAATTCCTGAACTGTTAGGACCATCTTTTGTCAAAGCTTTCCACGAAGCCACCCACTATGGGAAGAGTGCTATGGAGAAAGCACTCAGACCACATTTCTACATCCCTCTGATGACAACCATATCAGCCTCAGTAGCACGTCAATGTGTAACTTGTGCCAAAAATAATGCCAAGCAAGGCCTTATTACAGCACCCCGAGTTCAGTCAGTCAGGAGGTGTCACCCCCATGCACAACCTCCAAGTTGATTTTACCGAAATGCCAAAAGCCAATGGATACCATTACCTACTAGTATTAGTTTGTACCTTCTCTGGGTGGGTAGAAGCATTCCCAACCAGAACTGAGAAAGCCCGAGAAGTTACCAAAGCCTTAATGAGAGAAATTGTCCCCAGATTTGGAATTCCAGCAGTAATAGGGTCAGATAATGGACCCTCATTTGTCTCCCAAGTTACTCAGCAGTTAGCAAAAGCTTTGCAGATACAGTGGAAGCTCCACACTGCATACAGACCCCAGAGTTCAGGGAAAGTTGAGCGAATGAATCGTACCTTGAAAGCCCAAATGTCCAAGCTTTGTCAGGAGACACACTTGAAATGGCCTCAAGTGCTCCCCATAGCTTTACTCAGAATACGCTCAGCCCCTGTAAAGTCAACAGGATTTTCCCCTTTTGAAGTTTTGTATGGTAAACCCCCACCAATAGTGCAGGGAATCAAAGGAAGTTTAGCCCAGATTGGTTCAGAAGTAACCAGACAAGAACTCCTAGCTCTTAGTTTTGTTCTGCAGACCCTCCATACGTGGATCCAAGACCAGTTGCCTATCAACTTGACGGAACCCTTGCATCCCTACCAGCCTGGAACTTCGGTGTGGATTAAAGATTGGAAGAAGATACCGTTGGAACCCCATTGGAAGGGACCGTACACCGTCATCCTGTCTACCCAAACTGCAGTAAAGGTAGCCGAGATCGACGCCTGGATCCACCACAGCAGAGTCAAGCCCGCCGCCAATTCTGAACCAGAGCGGTGGACAGCAGAGCAGCACCCTGATGTACCCTTGCGAGTTACTCTGAGACGGCAACCAGCAGCATAGACACTTCATCACAAGTGCTTTGCAGTAGCCAAGTCTTTCGAAGAGGATTGCTGTTTTCCATGCAGCAACAGTTTTATTTCAACGAACCCAATTTGTGTGTGTGATTTGACACACCACTTTGAGACTACACTGGCTAAAGCCAGACTTCACAAGCCAACTGAATTGCTAAGTTGGTTAATGTGTGCTGGACATCTTGAGGATCTTCAATCAACACTCAGCACCCGTTAAATTGCTTCATTAGCAAACGGGACGAAGAATAATAGACCGTCGTGATCAAGATCAGCAAGCTGAGGATTCAGAAGAACTCCAATCAACATCAACATGTATCTTTGCTTCTGCTTTGCCTTGGTTGCCTTCTTTGGAGGTTTTGAACAGACTTATGCTCTACCTCCATGCACCGCTTGCATTACTTCTACTAGAACTGGACTGAAAGTAACTCAGACTTTGCTTTACCATTCTTACTATACCTGCAAGGGAACAATAACTCGGTGTATCTATAACACCACTGAACTAAATGTTTGCACTCATGGCAAAATTAAAGCATGCTATAATCCGCATCAGAATCCATCCTATTACACGTTGGAAATAAGATGGAAGGATGCAGATGGACCTATATTAGCTGCTACACCACCACTTAAGGACATTACTAAACCTGCTGTTTTGAATTTTGATGCATGTAATGCTATTAATAGAGATAGTCAGTCCACCTGTGGTACATGGGAGAAAGCGTATCGAAATGACCATAAGTATATGTGTCCAGAAGGTGCCACAAATTGGTGGAAGTGTACAGGTAAAACAGGATCAGGGTATAGTACTGCTACAGCGGCAGATTACTATTGTATTGGGAATGTGTTTTCTATGCTACCTGGAACACTGGTATAACTGATGAGAAAATAGATAAACGGATGGCTACTCTAACCAAGCCAACCACAAATGATAAATGTCAAAAAGATGCTTGCAACCCCTTACATTTGCGGGTACATAATCCCCATGCATGGAAACAAGGATATAAGTTTGGTTTACGTATTGCTGGAGGAGGAACAGATCCAGGGACCATTGTGTATATTAGATTGAATACTCAAGCCCACAAGTCATCTAAATATCATATTCATAATACCTTTTATGAAGCTATGCATGTAAATAAGTTTGAGATCCCTCACCCTTCACAGAATTTGTTTCTAGAATTAGCCGGAGCAGTAGTCTCTAGTCTTAAGATCACAGATTGTTATTTCTGTGGCGGAACCCAAATGGGAGATCAATGGCCCTGGGAAGCCCAAGAATTGAATTATTCCATGATTTACAACCAGACTGAATTACACAAGACTACCAGTGAATGGGTGTTAGCGCACTCAATCGTTGGACGTCTTTGCTTTGCCAGAACTGGATCCCAGTTCCAGAAGGTAGGACAGCTGGTCTGTCTTAGCCAGAAATACTATAATGCCACGACCAAAAAGACAGCTTGGTGGTCAGGAATTAGACATCCTGAACCTCCTAACCCATTAGCTAGATTTCCTGAACTTGCAGGTCTATGGACTAACCTTGCCAAAGTCCAAGCCTGGCAAGCCCCACCTGGCCTATATTGGATCTGTGGAAACCGAGCATATGCGCAACTCCCGCCACAATGGGGAGGAGCGTGTGTCTTAGGAACCATCAGACCTTCTTTCTTCCTGTTAAACACTGAACATGGAGAACAATTAGGATACCCTGTATACACAACCCACAAACACAAAGGAGCATCAAGACAGAAAAGAGAGGCCTTACAGATAGGCAAGTGGGAGAAGTGGCGAGGTGATGATTGGCCACCAGAAAGAATTATTGAGTATTATGGACCTGCCACTTGGAATGATGATGGTATGTATGGTTATCGTACCCCAATTTATATGATCAATCGTATTATTCGCTTACAAGCAGTAGTTGAAATAATAACCAATGAAACTAGTCATGCTCTCACGCTCTTAGCTAGACAAAGTACTCAGATGCGCACTGCCATATATCAGAATCGCTTAGCACTTGATTATTTGCTAGCAGCTGAAGGAGGAGTATGTGGTAAACTGAATTTAACTAATTGCTGTTTGAAAATAGATAAGGGTCAAGTAGTTGAAGAAATTGCTAAAGATATGCAAAGACATGCTTATGTGCCAGTACAGACTTGGCACGCCTTGAAATTTCCTAATTGGTTTGCTAACCTTTTCTCTTGGCTGGGAGGATTTAAGACTTTCGTTATCTTAGTACTAATCCTTGTTGCTGTTATCCTCTGCTTACCATGTTTAATCCCATGTTGTATGCGTTCCATTCATAGTGCTATTGATAGTACAGTAGAGCGGAAGACCGCAACTAAAATAATGGCTTTATACAAAGCTAGCCCTAGTGGAACTAGTAAGAATCCTTTAATCAGGATGTGAATCTTCTAAAAGTGATTTAATTCTCACACCTTATTAAGTAATAGGGTGAGATTAATCAAAGGGGGGAATGTGGCAGGTGCAGGCCTGTGACCCACGGTGTCTGACATAGGCAGGCCAGCATGGCTAGCTTGACCTATAAATGAGGCCTGTGGAGAGGCATATAGGATTGCACATCCCCCAACATGCTGCTATTGTAAGAAAGAACTCAGTAGAAATATTGAATTAGCTTAGGTAAGCAGAACTGCAGAATTAAGAAATGGAAAAATACAGAAAAGACATGTTAAAAGTTACTGATAAGAAAAAGTACATTTGCAGAGAAATAATGAGGAGTGCTGACAGATGAGTTACAGAACCTTGCTCTTCTGCACGCACAAATTGGTCCCATAACCTTGAAAGTGTGAAAGTAACAAGTTGATGAACTGACCATTGTAATTGGGACTAGAAGGGGGGCAGGCAGGTGTCATGCCCACAGAAGCCCACAGAAGAAACATAATTGGAGAAACTTATCAGTACCGGGACCAATAGAAGGGCTACGGGAGGTACGGGAGAGTACCGGGACCAATGAAATGTTTTTCTATACCTAGAATGGAACAGAAGTCTATAAAAGTTGTTGTAATGCTTGAAAACTTTGCTCAGCCATTTTGAAATTGCCTTGCTTGAGACTTGTGCACAAATAAATGATTTGGACCTTCTGAACAGACTCCTGGTATCATTGGTTTGTCTGCGCTTTGCTGCTACAGGATAATTGTAACTTTATAGGTTCTTAAACCTCTTAAAGGAAAGGTGGTGCCATATTCACTCTCTGGGGCAGCTGTTTATCCTCATCAGGCATACATTAAGGACCTGAGATTAATTAAACTTCAGGTGAACAAAGTACATTAAATGCATTAGGTATAGTTTTATTAGTATAAGTATCTCCAGCAACCCTTAGTAAGTAAAGAACTTCAATATCTAAACACAACCTTAAAACTAAGATGCAGACAGCAGAACAGCAGTGAGATGAGGGCTTTTCAGTCTTTTGAACCGAGTGTCACATGTATGATTTTCTTCCAGTTGGTGAGGGTTCTTATGTGTGCACAAGGTGCAAGGAGTTCTTTGCTCTCAGGGAGCAAGTCCGATCTCTGGAGGCAAGAGTAGCAGACTTGGAAGACATAATGAAGACAGAGAGGTACATAGACGAGACCTCTACAGGGATATAGTCCTGAAGTCCCACCTCCAGTCTGGCAGCATTCCTGTTGCAGTGGAGGAGAGAGGTCACGTGACAGGAGAGCATCACCCTGGTGTGGCAGGAAGTGATCCTGTAGCTAGGTGATGTAAAACCCTCTCACACTGAGGAAGTTATCCAGGGCCATGTGCCCATGAGGGAAGGGTTAGGACAGCCATTATAGTTGGTGATTCGATCATTAGGCATGTAGATAGCTGGGTGGCTGGTGGATGTGAGGATTGCCTGGTAGCATGCCTGTCTGGTGCGAAGGTAGTGGACCTCACACGCCATGTAGACAAGGTCTTAGATAGTGCTGGGGAGGAGTTTGCTGTCTTGGAACATGTCAGTACCAATAACACAGGAAAATGTGGTAGGGAGGTTCTGAAGGCTAAATTTAGGCTTTTAGATAGGGAGGAGTGGCTCAGTGGTTGGGACAGGTTACCTCAGGCAGGAAAGCCGGGGGTTCAATTCCCACATGGGGACAAGCAACCTCAGGCCGGAGGGACTGGGGTTTCTAGTCCCATGGCCACTCCTTGTGGCCTTGGGCAAGACACTTAACCCTCCACTGCCTCAGGTACACTTAGATTGTGAGCCCTTTGGGAACAAGGGAATAAAAAGTACCTGTTAGTATACTTGTAAACCACACTGATTCTAAAGAGCGCAGTATAAAAAAAAATAAAAAAAAAATACAAATAAAAATAAATAAAAAAGTTGAAATCCAAAATTTGCAGGGTAGCTTTATCTGAAACGCTTCCCGTTCCACGAGTGGGACCCAAAAGGCAGGCAGAACTCCAGAGTCTCTATGCATGGATGAGACAATGGTGCAAGGATGAGGGTTTTGTATGTTTTAGGAACTGGGGAACATTCTGGGGAAAGGAGGGGCTCTTCCGAAGGGATGGGCTTCACCCTAACTGGGATGGAACCAGGTTGCTGGCATTAACCTTTAAAAAGGAGATAGAGTAGCTTTTAAACTACGTAATAGGGGAGAACCGACAGTCACACAAGAGCTCATGGTTTGGAACAATGTATCCTTGACGAATGCTACCAAAAGAATGAAGTTAGGGCATATCAGCAGAGAGGTTCCAATAAAGACAAAAGTAGCCCAAATGCCCTTGAGTATGGAGCTGACAGAGATTAAAGATTCCAAATTACCCCTGCTTATCGATAGCCAGATTATTATGAATAAAATACAGTCTCTAAAATGCTTGTATGCAAACGCTAGAAGTCTAAAAAATAAGATGAGAGAGTTAGAATATATAACACTAACTGAGAGGTTAGATGTGATTGGTATCTCAGAGACATGGTGGAAGGAGGACAACCAGTGGGACACTGTGATACCCTGGTACAAACTATATCGTAATGATAGAGCTGATCAAATTGGTGGAGGAGTTATGCTCAATGTTAGAGAGGGCATTTGAGTCACAAAGGATTAAGGTTTTCCAGGAAACACAATTTTCTGTAGAATCTCTATGGATTGAAATTCCATGTAAAAAGGGGAAGGCGATGACAGTGGGGGCGTACTATCAACCGCCTGGCCAGAATGAACAAATGGATGATGAAATACTCAAAGAAATCAGGGAAGCTAACAAAGGTTACAGCATAGTAATAATAATGGGTTAATTCAATTACCCCAGTATTGACTAGGTCAATGTCATGGCAGGACATGCTAGGGAAATAAAGTTTCTAGATGAAATAAATGACTGCTTCTTGGAGCAGCTGGTTCATGAACCAACCAGATGGGAAGCCATTTTGGACCTAGTCCTTAGTGGAACACCAGATCTGGTGCAAGAGAAAAGGGTGTTGGGGCCACTTGGAAATAGTGATCATAGCATGATCGCATTTGATTTAAATAATGGAGGAGGGATGGTAAGGGAATCCACAGTACTACCTTTTAACTTGCGAAAGGGAGGCTATGATAAAATGAGGAAAATAGCTAAGAAAAAACTAAAATGAGCAATTGCAAAGGTTCAAGACTTACTGTACATCAAGCTTGGGTGTTGTTTAAAAATACTATCTTGGAGGTCCAGGCCAGATATATTACATGCTTTGAGAAAAGTGGAAGGAAGTCCAAAAAACTGCTAGCATGGTTTAAAAGTGAGGTCAGAGAGGCTGTTATTGCCAAAAATGCATCTTTAAGGAAATGGAAAAAAGAGCAAATGATGAAAACTGGAAACAGCACAAGCACTGGCAAGTTAGATGCAAGGCATTGATAAGGCAGGTAAAGAGAGAATTTGCTTGCTGTGGAAGCAAAAACACATAATAAAGACTTTTTCAAGTACATTCATAGCAAAAAAAAACCATAAGAGAGTTAGTTGGACCATTAGATGATAGAGAGGTAAAAGGGGGCACTAAGAGGGGACAGCCCTTGAATTGAAGAACCATTATGCAGCCATGGAAGTGTAGGAGATGAAAGCATCCCTGGAAAGGGAAGAACCAGAGCTCAAATACCCCAAAGTTGCAGAATCAGTGACCACAAGGAAGCGAAGGGTAGTGGTGGTTGGTGACTCTCTTCTGAGGGGTACTGAGGTATCCATCTGCCAACCAGACTTGATGTCCAGGGAGGTATGCTGTCTGCCTGGTGCTAAAATCCAAGATGTTATGGAGAGTTTGCCAAAGCTCATCAAGTCCACTGACTATTACCCAATGTTGTTAATCCATGTCAGAACAAATGATACTGCCAGGTATCTTTCTGAGCATATCAAGAGAGACTTCATGGCTCTGGGACAGAGGGTAAAGCAGTTAGGTGCCTCCCTGTTGAGGGTAAAGACCAAGGCAGAGAGGCTCACATTCTGGTGATGAATGCATGGCTGCGTGGATGGTGTCGTCGAGAGTGTTTTGGTTTCCTGGACCATGGGATGTTGTTCCAAGGGTTGCAGAGCAGAGATGGCATCCATCTGTCAAAGAAAGGTTGACGCGTCTTCAGTAGTAGACTGGCTAATCTACTGAAAAGGGCTTTAAACTAGATTAGTTGGGGATGGCTGAAGAAAGCCCCCAGATAAGTGAAAGCCCCCAGGTAAGTGATACATTAAATATCTTTATGGAAATGGGTAAAAGGGGTAACATATGGCAAGCAGTGTGTATAAATGCCCGTAGTATGGGAAATGAGATCCCTGATGATGAAGCTTTGGTGAGAGTGGTCGACTTGGATTTAGTGGCAGTTACAGAAACATGGTTCACAGAAAACCATGACTGGGATGTAACTATACCTGGCTATACTTTATTCAGAAAGGACAGGGGAGGAAGAAGGGGAGGAGTGGCACTATATGTAAAAAAATACTATTAAAGCTTTGGAATTACAGAGCTTAAAAAAGGAGAGAGGAGGCATTGTGGGTTAAACTAGAAAGAGGGAAAGAGAAATCTGTTAGCATTGGTGTGATATACAGACCTCTCTCACAAGAGGAAGAGGTGGACAGTGAGTTAATTTAAAACATACGCATCATTGCTAGGAAAGGGGGAAGTGCTACTGATAGGGGATTTCAATATGCCAGATGTTGATTGTCACATTCCTGCTGCAGTATCATCTAGAAGTAAAGAGATCCTGAATTCTCTACAGGGAGAACTATTCAGGTAATTGGTAACAGACCCCACACGTGAAGGGGCCATACTGGACTTGGTGCTTACCAATGGTGCATCCAGTGATCACCAGATGGTGTGATTCAGTATTAGAACTAGGGCTGTTAGAATCCATTCAAAGGTGAGGGCCTTAGACTTTAGGAAGACTAACTTTGCCAAGATGGGCTGTTAGTGTAGCTGGGTTTAAAAAAAAGTTAGGACAAGTTCCTGGAGGAAAGGTCCATAAACCATTATTAAGAAGGGACCCATGATATCAATGCTTGACCCAATACAAGCATTGTGGAACCTGTGTCTTTTGGGGAAATTGCTAGGTACTTATGACCTAGATTGGCCACTGTTGGAAACAGGATTCTGGGCTTGATGGACCTTGGTTTGGCCCAATATGGCATATCTTATGCTCCAGAAGAAAGGGAGTTAATTTGGACCTAATCTTTACTGGATCTTAGTATCTGGTATGAGAGGTGAAAGTGTTGGGGCCACTTGACAGTAGTGATCATAACATGATAAAATTTGATATAGTAAATGAAGCAAGAAAAGTAAAGAAACCTACTGCAACATCATTTAACTTTCAAAAGGAAGACTATGGGGCTTGTTTACAAAGCCACGGTAGCGCTTTCCGATCGTTAAAAATCAATGGGGCCACGGCTCCGATAACGATCGGAAACCGCTACTGCGGCATTGTAAACAAGCCCCTATGGTAAAATGAGGAAAACGGTTAAGAAAAAACTAAAAAGAGCAGCTGCAAAAGTTAAGAGTTTACTTCAGGCCTGGACATTGTTTAAAATTACCATCTTGGAAGCCCAGACCAGATATATTTTATGCTTTAAAAAAAGGTGGAAGGAAAGCCAAACAATGTCAGCATCACTGTTCCCTCTAAGCTGTGCGCGTGTGTGCGCGCACACACCTCGCCGAGCGAGCGCACATACTTTACAACAGAGCGCACAAAAATTACAGCTCTGATTCTGATAGAAAACAACTTGGACGTCTTAAAATTTAAAAGTTATGATTGTAATTACTAGAAATTTCCTGCTTCATTTAGTAATCGTCTATTTTCATTTAATTTGATTAAAATCAATGTGGTGTATATACTGTATTCTGACATGTAGTCCAATTTTAAAGTATATAACTCCGAGTGTTGTTATGTGGCACACAAAAATTTAACCTTCCTTCAAAAGCTGCACACAGCTGATATTTTATGCGCACACAACCTACAGAAAATTAGAGGGAACCTTGGTCAGCATGGTTTAAAGGTGAGATGATAGAGGCTGTTATAGCCAAAATAATAAATAAATTAAACTTTCAAAAAATGGAAAAAGTATTCAAAAGAAGAAAACAGTAAAGAGCATAAGCACTGGCAAGTTAAATGCAAAGCACTGATAAGGCAGACAAGTAGAGAATTTGAAAAGAAGCTTGCTGTGAAAACAAAAACTCATAATAAAAATGTTTTCAGGTACATTCAAAGCAAAAAGTCTATGAGAGAATCAGTTGGACGATTAAATAGTAGAAGGGTAAAAGGGGCACTAAGCGAGAATAAGACCAAAGCAGAGAGACTAGATGATTTCTTTGCTTTGGTCTTTACTGAAGATAATGTAGGGAAGATACCTATGCCAGAAATAATATTTAGAGGTGATATATCGGAGGAACTGAAACAAATCTCTATGAAACTGGAAGATGCAATTGGGCAAGTTGAAGATCTAAAGAGAAACAAAATCACCTGAACTGGATGGTATATGTATCTTAGGGTGCTGAAAGAACTAAAAAATGAAAATGCAGACCAAAGTTCTATAGAACCTAAAGATTGGAAAGTGGCCAACATTGTGCAAATTTTTAAAAAGGATTGCAGGGGTAATCCGGGAAACTACAAATTGGTGCCAGTGCCAGGCAAAATGGCAGAAACCATTATAAAGAACAAAATTACTGAATATATAGATGGTCATGGTTAATGGGGCAAGGCCAATAGATTTAGCCAAGGGTAGTGTTGCCGCACAATATGCTATAATTTCTTGAACAAGGACTGCTCTTTCCCTACGGGCCCATTCCTATTTTTCTTTTCTTTTCCTCACCCCTCCTCTTGTTTGCCTGTTGTCAGTCTCCCTCTATTACATTGCCCCTACCTATTGTTTCTCAAATTTGTATATCCTTTTTGTTTATATGCTTTTGTTTTTGTTTTGTTTATTCTGTTACTGTCCTCCATTAAACCATGTGGCTATTGTAAACCACTATATCACATTTTCACAAATAAACAAACAAGTAGATAAAGGTGAACTGGTGGATATGGTGTATCTGGATTACATAGAAACATGACAGCAAATAAAGCACAGTTACTTACCTGTAACAGGTGATCTCTGGGAACAGCAGGAATTAGTCCTCACATATGGGTACGTCGGTACCGACGGAGCCCGTGCGGGAAAGCTCCCCAGCTTCTTAGAATAGAAGCTTTTGGGACCTCCCACTGCACATGCGCACTGCCTTCCCGCCTTCCTGAACAGCTCTCCTCAGTTTCGAGTTTATAGCTGAGTCAACAGAGAGAGGACAGGAAGATAGATAGATAAAAGATACAACTCCTAGGGGAGGTGGGTGGGTTGTGAGGACTAATTCCTGCTGTTCCCAGAGATCACCTGTTACAGGTAAGTAACTGTGCTATCTCCAGGAACAAGCAGGAATAAGTCCTCACATATGGGGACTCCCTAGCTTAGATGCATGGGATCCCCTGTAAAGGTTCGCCATCTTCGTATGGATCTCAGGCATCCATTCTGGGAAGGTGGGCAGGAGTTGTTTAGGAATGGAACAGGTGCTTGAGGACAGCCTGGCCAAACAAGGCATCCCGGCGGGAGTCCTTGTCCAAACAGTAATGGGCTGTGAAGGTATGAACCGAGGCCCAGGTAGCGGCTCGACAGATCTGATCTATGGAAACAGAGTGCAGATGAGCCATAGAAGTTGCCATGGCCCTCACATTGTGAGCAGTGACATGGCCTTCCAGAGAAATGTTTTTGCTCTGGTAAGCAAAAGAAATACACTGAGCAATCCAATTGGAAAGTGTACGCTTGGAGACTGGAAGTCCCAAATGGGAAGGATCAAAGGCCACAAAAAGTTGAGAAGACTTTCGATGTGGCTGAGTCCTATTAAGGTAAAAAGCGAGAGCTCTTTTACAATCCAGAGTATGAAGGTTCCTCTCTGCATTGGATGCATGAGGAGCTGGAAAAAAGACAGGTAGATATACCTCTTGATTAAGATGAAAAGGCGAGACCACTTTAGGCATAAAGTGGGGATTCGTCCTAAGGACCACCTTATCATGATGAAATCTTGTGTAAGGTGGATTAGCCACTAAAGCCTGCAGCTCACTGATGCGGCGAGCCGAAGTGACTGCAATGAGGAAGATGACCTTCCAGGAAAGAAATTTCAAGGAGGTGGAAAACATTGGCTCAAAAGGTGGCTTCATAAGTTGACCGAGCACTAGATTCAAATCCCATGCGACCGGGGGTGGTCTGATGGGAGGTTTAGTGAGAGTCAGGCCTCTCATGAATCTTGCAACAAGAGGATGAGAGGAGATAGGTTGTCCATTTATATGTTTCAAGGATGCTGCAATAGCGCTTAAATGGACTCTTACCGAATTCGTCTTGAGGCCTGCATTGGATAGATGCAGGAGATAATCAAGAAGAGAATTCAAAGGAAGTGCCAGAGGGTCAAGACCCTGCTGAGCACACCAAATGGAAAAACGTTTCCATTTGAAAGCATAGGAACGCCTGGTAGAGGGTTTCCTAGAGGCAGAAAGGATATCTTTCACTGGTTGGGAAAGATGAAAGTCTTGAAGGCTTAAGCCTTCAGTAACCAAGCACTGAGGTGAAGGGATTTGGGGTTTGGGTGCCACAAAGTCCCCTCCTCCTGAGACAGGAGGTCTGGCGCAGCTCCCAGATCCAAGTAGGATCCCTGGGAGAGCTGTAGAAGTAGAGGGAACCACACTTGGCGTGGCCAGCGTGGAGCTATGAGGATCATAGTTCCATGATCCCTCTGGAGTTTGAACAGAGTCTTGGGAATCAAAGGAATGGGTGGAAAGGCATATAGGAATGCCTGATTCCAATTCAGGAGAAAGGCGTCCGTAGCCTGAGCTCCCTGACACGGAGTTCTGGAACAGAACCGGGGAAGTTTGGCATTCCACGGACTTGCAAAGAGGTCTATGTCCGGGGTCCCCCATTCCTGAAAGATTCGGTTTATTTGGTCCAAATGTAGGGACCATTCGTGTGGCAGCAGAACTCGACTGAGCCTGTCTGCCCGAGAGTTTTGAACTCCTGGGAGATACACTGCTAGCAGGTGAATCTGATGCTCTCTGGCGAAGGCCCATAGTCTTAGAGCTTCGTTGCAAAGCGACAGAGAGCCCGTCCCTCCTTGTTTGTTTATGTAAAACATGGCCACCTGATTGTCCGTCTGAACTAGGACAGTGAGGTTGGCTAGGAGGGAGTGGAAGACCTTGAGGGCAAGGTAAATTGCTCGCAGTTCCAGAAGATTGATATGAAGGGTGGTCTCCTGTAGAGACCAAGTGCCCTGAGTGGAGAGAGTTTGCAGATGGGCTCCCCACCCTGTTTGGGAGGCATCTGTTGTGAGGGTTGCTTGGGGTAGCAATGGTTGAAATGGAGCCCCCAACAACAGATTCTTGGTGGAAGTCCACCAGTGGAGGGACCAAAACAGACGATCGGAGGTTTGTATTTGGTCTGAGAGCGCTCCTGACGCCTGAGTCCACTGAGTGGCCAGGGTCCATTGAGCTGCTCTCATATGAAGACGAGCATAGGGCACCACATGCACTGTGGAGGCCATATGACCCAGTAGGCGTAGCATTTCCCTGGCTGTCAAGTGAGTGCTGGACTGAGCTTGGGAGGCCAAACTCAGGAGGCGCTGGCCTCGAACCTGTGGAAGGTAGGCCCTTGCAGTGATGGTGTCCAACTGGGCCCCTATGAATTCTAGAGATTGAGTAGGGATGAGTTGGGACTTGGGAAGGTTTACTACCAGTCCCAGATACTGCAAAAGGCTCCTTGTGTGGTCCAGGGAAATCTGGGCCTGTGACTGAGTTGGAGCTCGGATGAGCCAGTCGTCCAGATATGGGAAGACAGAGATTCCCATGCCTCTTAGAAATGCGGCTACGACTGCCATGCATTTTGTGAATACTCTTGGAGCAGAGGCTAGACCGAAGGGGAGTACTCTGTATTGGAAATGTTTTCCCTGAAACAGAAAGCGAAGATACTTTCTGTGGGATGGATGGATGAGTATATGTGTATACGCATCCTGTAGGTCTAGAGAACAAAGCCAGTCCTGACCCTGGAGGTAAGGAAGGAGAATGCCGAGAGACAGCATTTTGAATTTCTCCTTGAAGAGAAATTTGTTCAATTCTCTCAGATCTAGGATTGGTCTGAATCCCCCTGTCTTCTTTGGAATGAGAAAATAAGGGGAGTAGAAACCGGACCCTTGTTGAGGAAGAGGAACCTCTTCTATGGCCCCTTGGGCAAGAAGAGAGGAAACCTCTTGACCCAACAGGGTTAGGAGAGATGGGGGAGAATTGAATGGTCTCACCATATGATGGGGAGGAAGGCTGGAGAAATGAAGTTTGTAACCCTCTCGAATGATAGAGAGGGTCCATTGTTCTGTTGTGATTTGTTCCCATCTGGGAGCAAAGTGAACCAACCTTCCGGGTATGGTGAGAGGTTCTGGTTGTGTTAGAACCAGAAGTGGCAAGTTCCCTAGGAGCAAGTCAAAACCCCTGAGGGGTTGGAGCCTGCTGAGCTACAGTAGCTGCTGCAGGCTTAGCTCGTGCTTGTTTGGATTGCTGACGCTTAGCAGTATAGCGAGGTTGAGAAGACTGCTGGCCAGTATTTGAAGCAACTCTGGCCTTCTTATAGTAAGGCCTTTTAAAAGACTTTTTCTTAGTAGGAATTGAAGTGGACTTTGAAAGTCTTTCCAAGGTGGCATTTTCAGCATCCATCTGGGTGGCTTTGATTTGCCACTCTTCCCCAAATAAGTTCTCACCTGTACAGGGCAGATTACGTAAGCCATCTAGAACCCAAGGTTCCAGATCAGAGGCCTGGAGCCAAGCAAGACGTCGGGCTGCAATAGCAATGCCCGAAGCCCTACTGGCTCCCTCAAAGGAATCATATGCTGCCCTATTAGAGAACTTAGAAACCTCTAAGAGTTGTTTCACTAGGGAAAGGAAACCCTGCTTTTTATCCTCAGGGATAAAGGGGGCAAAATGCCGCACCTTTTTGGCAAGTTCCTCCAGGAACATGCCCATATAGAGACTGTAGGAATTAATCCTGGCTATAAGCATACTAGCCTGGAAAATTTTCCTACCAAAAGAGTCCAAAGTCTTACATTCCCGTCCTGGAGGGGTGGAAGAGTGCCTTTTGGTACTCCTAATCTTCTTCATTGCAGACTTCACCACAATAGAGTGGTGGGGCAATTGAGTCTTTTGGAAACCAGGAGAAGGAGGGACCCTATACATGGTGTCCAACCTACGGGAATAAGGAGACAAAGTCAAAGGATTTTCCCAGAAATCCATCAGTTGTTCTTGAAGGATTTCATGGATAGGCAGGGTAACTGCCTCCTTAGGGGCCTTTGAGTATCCCAAAATATCCAGTTTTTTGGATCTGGGTTCCTTTTCAGAGGATGTGGTAATAGAAAGGGCTGTAGCCATATCTAAAACAAAGTCCTGGAAGGACAAATCCTCTGGAGGGGACATTCTCCTTTTAGGAGAAGAGGGCTCCTCAGGTAAGTTGAGTGAAAACTCAGCAGAATCATCAGAGGAGTGAAAATCCTCAGAGGAATCGGTGCTTTCCTCTAACGCACGATACGCGTACCGATCGGTATCGATATCGGGCGTATCGGGTATGGAACCGGTATGGAGCGAAAGCCCATACGGTACCGACTTGCGTTTAGAGGTGGACGGCCTCGATACCGGCATGGCGGACGATACCGGTATCGGGCCCGGAACCGCTGAAAGCGGAACCGATGGCGTTGCAGCTTTAATGAAAGCCATGACGGCCTGCTGCATGGACTGTACAGTATCGCCCATGGACGCCATAGCTGCCTGGATGTCGGTACCGGAGTGACCCGGTACCCCAGAGCAGGCTAACAGGTGATCTGTCGAGGCCGTAGCATCGATATCAACCTGAGACCCCTGAATTGGCGTTTTTGGAAGTTGGACTTCCCGCCGGGGTTGTTTGGCTGGGGCAGGGTCCTCAAGTTCTAAGCTAAGAGCCTCTCGATGCTTTGAAGGAGATTTGCTCTTTGAGGACTTGCCCACAGAAGGTTTGGTTACCTGAGATCCATCCGGAGAAGAAGACCTGGATGACTGTGATGCTGTATTCTCTGAAGCAAACAGCACATGGAATTTGTTGGCCCGGTTCTGCAGCCCACGTTTAGACATGTGGGAGCAAGATGGGCAGTCCGGTATGGAATGGTCAGGCCCCAAACATTTCAGACACCAGTCATGGGTGTCTGTGACTGAAATAACAGCATTACATTTGGTACACTTCTTAAATCCAGGGGCTGGCTTCTCCATGAGGAGAAAATTGAGTAGGCCGAGAGGCCTCTCTGAAGTGACCAAAAAGCTAAAAAATAAGAAAAAAAGAATTATAATTTTTTAAAGAAAGAAAGAAAAGACCGGCGATACCGGTATCGGTATGGGGAAGGCAGGTACGCGGTCTAAAGAAACAAATAAAATAACAATTTCTTCAGCGGTGACAGGAACACGACCTGCTGGCTCCGCGGAAAAAGAGAAACTGAGGAGAGCTGTTCAGGAAGGCGGGAAGGCAGTGCGCATGTGCAGTGGGAGGTCCCAAAAGCTTCTATTCTAAGAAGCTGGGGAGCTTTCCCGCACGGGCTCCGTCGGTACCGACGTACCCATATGTGAGGACTTATTCCTGCTTGTTCCTGGAGATACACCATACGGCTTAATCAGTCTGCACTTTTTATCCTTTAGAGATCCTCTGTATTTGTCCCATGCATTCTTGAATTCATACAGTCTTTGTTTCTACTACCTCCACTGGGAGACTTCCACACATTTACCACTCTTTCCATAAAGAAATAATTCTGCAAATTACTTCTGAGTCTATACCCTTTTACCTTCATTCTATGCCCTTCATTACAGAGCTTCCTTTCAATTATGTAATGGAGGTATTTAAATATCTCTATCATATCTCCCCTCTCCTCACGAGAGACTTTTGAGAAACTAAAAAGTCCTGAAAAGGAGGTAGTGTCCTATTGTGGATTGGGAATTAATTAAAAGATAGAAAATAGAGAGTAGGGCTAATTAGTTACAGTTTACAGTTACAGTTTATTTACTTGACATACTGGCAATCATGATTCATACCTTGGTTGTTTACAAATTAGAAAAGAAGAGCAAAAAACAAAAAGCACAAAAGACACAAAACAAGGGACTAGAAACAATAACAAGACCGGGAAGCAAAAGGGGGGGGGGGGGGGGGAGGTGGCCTAGGTTACAATGCCATTGCAACAGCTAAGAAACAAATACAATGGGAAACAAAACAAAGAGGACAATACTCTGCACAGGGCTAAAGTGCAGGTGAACTACACATGGAAGCCAGCAAGATGGTTATCAGGAGGGTATAGGAGGAAATGCCTGCAAGAAAAAGTGACACTTGAAATGGGCTTTAAAATGCACAAAGGATGGTCGACAGCGCAAGTCAAAAGGCAAAGAGTTCCTGATAAATGGATCAATGGCACGGAAGGCGGAGGCTCGAACAACAGATGTGCAAAGTAATTTTCTCAATGGAAAAGGTGAATAGTGGAGTACCTCAGAGAACAATGCTGGGCCCACCGCTTTTTAATATATTCATAAGTGACCTGTAAATGGGAACGAGTGAGGTGATCAAATCTGCAAATGCTATAAAATTATTCAAAGTTGTTAAACCACAAGACGACTGCAAAAAACTGCAACAGGATCTTTAGAATTTCGGAGGCTATGAGGGTCAGTTTAAAAGGTTTAGTCATGATTTGAACATCTGAAGACGTGCACTTGAACATGGATTTCAAAATCATGGACACTTCTTGATAGCCATTCTACAATTGATGTTCTCAGATGTCTCCCATTCAGGAATGTCCAAGTAGGTATGGGGGTGTGGCGGAGGCAGGAGCAATGGACTTACATGCCCCCATTCGATCTCAGAACTGTTGGAGATGTCTGCAGGCACGTCTATGTTTATATCTGCTCCAGGCACGAATAAGCATCAGGAAAGTGCTCATTTTCACCTTAAAACATCCAGAAAGTGTACAGAAGATGGAGAATTAAGTGACTAGCCTTAGACCACAAAGGCCCACACTGGGATCTGAGCCACGGCTACCCTAGTCTTAAGCTACTACTCTAACCATTATGCTATTAGATGTCTTGGTTCTGAAATGCTATCCTGGGGATGTTTATATAGATGTCTGATTTATTCATATTGGGCATATCCACGTTTCCGAAATCATGCTTGAACTTGCACGTGCCTGATTTGTTTTCAGACGTTCTGGCTTTGACATCCCAGATTGTACATGGATGTCCCATTGTGAAATGTGTTACTGTGTATACAAACAGCAGAAGAAATTTAAGGACAAAGTTATGCACTTAGCGAAGACCAAACCAAACTATAGATACATGATGCAAGATTCCACATTAGGTGTCACTACCCAGGAAAAAAACTCAAACAAACATCATTGTGGATAATACATTGAAATCTTCAGATCTGAAATGGCAGCCAAGAAAGCTAATAGAATGCTAGGAATTAAAAGGAAAGGAATGGAGAATAAATCAAAGAATATTGGAATGCTTATGTATCACTCCATGGTGCAACCACACCGCCAGTATTGTGTGCGATTCTGGTCACCACATTAAAAAACATATATATAGCAGCATTGGAAAAGGTACAGAGAAGGACAAGCAAAATAATAAAGAGGATGGAAGGATACCCATCTGAAGAAAAGCTTAAAAGGTTAGCGCTCTTCAGCTTGGAAAAGAGACAGCTGAGGGTAGGAATGATAGAGGTCTATAAAATAGTGAACAGAGTGGAACATGCAAACATGAATGGGTTTGTTTACTCCTTCAACATGTACAAAGATTAGAGGACATGAAATGAAGCTACAAAGTAGTACATTTAAAACTCATTGTAGAAAATGTTTTTACACTCGATGCGTAATCAATCTCTAGAATTCATTGTTGGAAGATGTAGTAAAAACAGTTAATGTAGCTGGGTTTAAAAGAGGTTTGGGCAAGTTCCTGGAAGAAAAGTCCATAAACCATTATTTAAGTGGACTGGGGAAAATCCACTACTTATTCCTGGGATAAGTAAGGAACACAGAGTTGGTTTCCTTTTGGGATCCTGCAAGGTACTTGTGACCCAGATTGGCAACTGTTGGAAATAGGATACTGGGCTTGATAGACCTTTGGTCTTACTCATTATGGCAAATCTTATGTTTTTATGACTCTGGGTAAGAGACACATGAGACTGGCTTTAAAATTCATTCTTAAACGGGAATAGGTAGATATAGTGCATCTTTGCTTTTAAACAGCAAGATGGAACCAGACAAAGCAGTAATGATCTTTAGTGCCTGCATAGAGACATCTCTTATAACCAATTCCTCCTTTACCGATAGTTTAACATGTCATATTTATTGTATATGCCAAATTTATAAGGTATATAAGCCCCTCATAAAACTTAAGAACCAGGAGATGATTTATGGGAGGTGTACTGATATCAGTGAGGATGTCAGTGTGTGAGGGGGATATATGCCGTCAGGAGCAGTGACTTTAAAAAGCCGCTTACCTGCACTTTCAGGAAAAAGCTTCATTGTTCTTCTCCCCATTTGCAGTATTTTAATATCACCTATTCCTGCTGTACAAGGAGAAGCATAGACATGCATTCCTGCCTGTCCTTAAATGTATTTTAGATGAGGCTCTGCATCCGACAGAGCTTTTATAAAATATGGTGGGAATTTTCCACATCCGGACCTGGATATCTTAATTCCCCTCTCCACATCCTATCTAAAATTTGTCTTATAAGAATTAATAAACTGCACTAAAAATATAGGAACTAGCCCATGTTAATACTTAAGTGTATGCTTACTAAGGAGCATTAAGGGAGCAAAGGTTTCATTAACAGACGTTATTGGCATCCATGAGTGGTTAACGCTGCGGAAAGCACCGATAATGCTAGATTAACATGCAGAAACTAGTCTCCTAGCGTTAAGGAAAAAAGAGGTGGAGACTGGGCAGGGATAGCGTAGTTACTCACCTGTAACAGGGGATCTCCGGGAACAGCAGGAATTTAGTCTTCACATATGGGTATCGTCGGTACTGACGGAACCCGCGCGGGAATGCTCCCCAGTGTCCAATAGGAACGCTTTTGGGAGCATCCCACAGCACATGCATGCTGCTTTCCCACCTCTGTACCTCTCTCACTTCAGTTGAGTTTATAGCTGAGACCAAAGGAGAGAAGTAGAGAAAGAGATAGATAGAGACAACTCCTAGGGGAGGTAGGTGGGTTTTGAAGACTAAATTCCTGATGTTCCCGGAGATCACCTGTTACAGGTGAGTAACTACGCTATCTCCAGGAATGTAGTCTTCACATATAGGGACTCCCCAGCTGAGAGATGCCAAGGGGTGACCCCAGCAAGCTGCGAACCCAGGTGAGATGGGTCATACTTCCTCCTATGGACCTCTGGCATCCAAACTGTGGATGGTGGGTATGAGTTGTATTAAGTATGGAAGAGATGCTGGAGAACAGCCTGGCCAAATGAGGCATCCCAACGGGAGTCCTTGTCTAAACAGTAGTGGGCTGTGAAGGTATGTACCGAAGCCCAAGTGGCTGCTTTGCAGATGTCATCCATAGACACAGAATGAAGGTCAGCCATTGGGGATGCCATTGCTCTGACATTGTGAGCTGTGACATGGCCCTCAAGAGAAAGTCCTTTACTCTGATATATATAGGATATGCAATCTGCAATCCAATTTGACAGAGTTCTTTTGGAAACTGGAAGTCCCAAATGACTGAAGTCAAAAGCCACAAAAAGCTGAGAAGATTTTCTATGTGGCTTAGATCTTTGTAGATAAAAGGCTAAGGCTCTTTTACAATCCAATGTGTGAAGATTCCTTTCCACACTAGGGGCATGAGGCCCAGGGAAGAATATAGGAAGATAAACCGACTGGTTTAAATAGAAAGGCAAAACCACCTTTGGCATAAAGTGAGGATGAATCCTGAGGACTACTTTATCATGGTGGAACATTGTATAAGGAGGGTCAGCTACTAACGCCTGTAGTTCACTAATGCATCTTGCAGAAGTGATGGCAATTAGGAAAGTAACTTTCCATGAAAGAAACGTTAGGTCTGAAATGGCTGAAGGTTCAAAGGACGGTTTCATAAGCTGACCAAGAATAGGATTCAGACCCCATGCCACCGGTGGTGGTTTAATGGGAGGTTTTGTTAAGAGTAGGCCCCTCATAAATCTTGATACAAGTGGATGAGAGGAAATAGGTTGTCCATCGAAAGGTTTATGAAAAGCAGCAATAGCACTAAGATGGACTCTCACTGAATTGGTCTTTAGACCAGAAGTTCATAATTGGAGGAGATACTCTAGTAGCGACTCTACAGGTACCAAATGAGGGTTAAGTCCCTTTTGTGAACACCATACAGAGAACCTTTTACACTTAAAAGCATAGGAACGTCTTGTGGAAGGTTTTCTGGAAACCAGAAGGATATCCTTTACTTGTTGAGAAAGGTTAATATCCTGGAATTCTAGGCTTTCAGTAACAAGGCCCTGAGATGTAGGGACTGGGGATTGGGATGCAGTAAGCATCCATTCTCCTGAGATAGAAGATCTGGAGCATTCCCAAACTCCAGAGGAGTAGTTTGAGAGAGACGCAGAAGAAGAGGATACCACGTTTGTCATGGCCAACGTGGAGCTATGAGTATCATACGACCTCTGTCTCTCTGAAGTTTGAATAAAGTTTTGGGAATGAGGGGAATGGGTGGGAAGGCATAGAGGAAGTCCTGACCCCAGTGGAGTAGGAAAGCATCTCTTGCCTGACAGATCTGAGCCAGGATTCTGGAACAGAATCTGGGAAGTTTGGCATTCTGTGGACTTGCAAAGAAGTCTATATCTGGTGTTCCTCAGATTTGAAATACTTGAGCAAGCTGGTATGAGTGGATGGACCACTCATGTGGCAGCAGTATTTGGCTGAGTTTGTCTGATCATAAGTTTTGAATGCCCAGAAGGTATACCACAAACAGGTGAATTTGCAACTCTCTGGCGAGGGCCCATAGTCGCAAAGCTTTGTTGCATAGCGACAGAGAGCCTGTTCCGCCTTGCTTGTTCACATAGAACATAGCTACCTGATTGTTGGTTTGGACCAGAACTGTTTTGTTGCTGAGATGGGTCTGAAAGACTTGAATAGCATTGAAAATGGCTCTCAACTCTAGGAGGTTTATATGAAGGGGAACCTCCTGTGAAGTCCAAAAACCCTGAGTGGAGAGATCATGCAAGTAGGCCCCCAAACCCATCTTGGACATATCTGTTGTTAGGATGGCCTGATATAGAGGCTGCTGGAAAGGAGAACCTATGAGGAGGTTTTCTAGAGATTGCCACCATTGCAGGGACGAAATCAGACATGTGGTGGTTCTGATCTTGTCCATTAAGTGACCCGAGACCTGTGACCATTGAGAGGATAAGGTCCACTGGGCTGCTCGCATGTGGAGGTGAGCACAGGGAACCACATGGACAGTGGATGCCATGTGTCCCAAAAGTTAAAGCATCTCTCGAGCAGTAAGGAACACCTTCATAGATGCTTGAGATGACAGTTGTATTATTCGTAGACAGCGTAGCTGTGGCAGGAAAGCCCTTGACTGCCGTGTGTCTAGACGAGCCCCTATGAACTTGAGAGATTGAGAGGGGGTGAGATGAGATTTTGGGAGGTTTATGACCAGTCCCAAGTATTGAAGAATTCTCATTGCTCGAGAAAGAGTGGAGCTGGCCTCTGGAACTGTCGATGCTCGAAAGAGCCAATCGTCTAAGTAAGGGAAGACAAATATTCCCAGAGTCCTCATAAATGCTGCTACCACTGCCATGCATTTTGTGAAGACTCTTGGAGCAGAGGCCAGTCTGAAAGGAAGAACTCTGTACTGGAAGCGTCTTCCTTGGACCAGGAATCAAAGGAACTGCCTGTGATCTGAGTGGATGAGAATATGCATTTACGCATCCCTTAAATCTAGATCCTGACTTTGAAGCTATGGTAGAAGTGTTCCAAGGGAGATCATTTTGAACTTTTCTCGGAACAAATATTTGTTTAATTCTCTGAGGTCTAGTATAGGCCTGTGTCCCCCTGTCTCCTTTGGAATAAGAAAATAGGGGGAGTAAAACCCCGTCCCCTGTTGGGGTATGGATACTTCTTCGATTGCTCCTTGAGTGAGAAGTGATGTGACTTCCTGCCACAAAAGGTTGGTGGCAGGGGCCTGAGAATTGAACTGTTATTATTGTAGGTGGGGGCAAATTGAGAAAATGAAGCTTGTATCCGAGTTGTACAATGGGCAGAGTCCAGTTTTCTGATGTTATTTGTTGCCATCTTTTGGCAAAATAGCATAGTCTTCCTGAAATGGTTAAGGGTTCTGGACCTTTCAGGGGCAGAATGACTAAGTTCTCTAGATAGAAGTCAAAGACCCTGAGGGGGCTGAGTCTGTTGGGCCGGTTGAGCTCTTTGAGCTTGCAGCTTTCTCTGCTGTCTGTTCTGTTGCTGCCCCTTCTGGCAAACATGAAGCGGACAGTGGCTTTGATGGGTGTAAGATGGGTAAGGCTTCTTTTTCTTACTGAAAAAGTGTTTTTTGAATGTTTGCTTCTTTGCTGGGTTGGCTGTAGACTTTGATAGTCTGTTCAAGGTGGTATTTTCAGATTCAAGCTAATTAGCCTTGTCCTGCCAGTCCTTGCCAAAGAGATTTTCTCCTGTACAAGGAATGTTTCCCAGCTTTTCTTGCACCCACTGTTCTAAGTCTGATGCTTGAAGTCAAGCAATACGACGTGCTCCTATGGATATAGCAGAGATTCTGCTAATACATTTGAAGCAATCAAAGGTAGCACAGTTCATGAATTTAGAGACATTCTGGGTGTGCTTGACTAGAATAAGGTAGTCTGCTCTTTTTTCCTCAGAGACAGAAGGGCTAATGAGCTCTAAGTCCTTTGTGACTTCTTCCAGTAACATTCCCATATAAAGAATGTAGGAACTGATCCTGGCTGATAGAATAGAGGATTGAAAGCATCGACGCCCAAAGGCATCGAATGTCCTGGATTCCCGGCCTGGAAGATTAGAAGAATGTGTTTTAGCACTCTTTATTCTCCGCATGGCCTATTCCACTACCATTGAATGTTGTGGTAACTGAGTTTTTTGAAAACCAGGACAACTTGGCACTCGGTACATAGTGTCAAGGCGTCGGGAATGTGAAGACATTGTTAAAGGAGTTTCCCACATTCTCAACATGAGATCATGTAAGATCTTGTGAATGAGAAGCATAGCTCCCTCCTTGGGAGCCATAGGGTATTGTAGAATTCTTAATTCTTCTGCCCTAGGTTCCTTTTCTGGAATCACAGTGATTGCAAGACTCTTTGCTAAATCATGTATGAAGTCCTGGAAGGACATATCTTCTGGAGGAGACATCCTGCGCTGAGGAGGAGAGTTGAATCTTCTAGTAGGTTTGCTCTGGTACAGGTAGAATCATCAGAGTCATCGGAATCAGAAGACTCAAAGGTACGCTTCCGTAACGCATGGTATCGGTACCGCTCGAAGTCGGTACCGAAATGTCTCAGTTCCTGATCCCCGATACCCGAGATAGACTCAAAGCTTGGCATGAGGGGAAGCAGTCCTGTTGAAGCAGGTACTGTCGGTACCGGTACCGATGTCGGTATCGATACCTGTTGAACTGTCTGTAACGGTCTTAGCGGTACCGAAGCTGCTAAGAGGGACGCTAGACTGCGTTCAATAGCGAGGATTCTCTTATCCATCACTCCTGCCGATACCTGGGTGTCGGTACCGATGGAAGCGGCTAATACCCCAGAACATGGCACCAGTAGATCTGCAGAGGTGGAAACCTCTGGAACATCCTGGAGCCCCGTTAATGCTTTGGAGCACGGAGACTCCGCCGGGGCTGTTTTGCCGGTGAACTATCCTTGAGGGCAATGCCAGTGGCATCTCAATACTTTGAAGGAGATTTACCCTTTCAGGACCGGCCAGTCTTAGAAGACTTAAGTTTAGCTACCTGAGATCCATGAGAGGAAGATGAAGCCCTGGAGGAGGTCGATGCAAGTGACATCGTATCTGCAGCAAAAAGGGTACCAAGATTTGCAGCTCTATTCTGCAGGCCCCTTTTGGTCATCTTTGTGAAGGAGAGACACTCCGTTGGACAATGTTCAGGACCTAAACATTTTAGACACCAATCATGGGTGTCAGTGACGGAAATGGTACCGCCACACTTTGAGCATTTTTTTAAACCACCAGCTGGTTTCTCCATGCCTGAAAAAAGTGGGCCTAGTGCCCAAAATGGCACCTAGCACCAGAAACAGGGGAAAGACCCCTGAAGAAATACAAGTTTTTGTTTTGTTTTTTTTTTAAAGAAAGAAGAACCACCGGCGGTACAGGTAGGCGTCGAATTAAGGCAGACGCGACCACAAAAAAACAAAGAATAAAAGGAAATTTTCTGCGGTGACAGGGTACACGTCCTGTCGGCTCCGCGGAAAATGAAGAACTAAAGTGAGAGAGGTACAGAGGTGGGAAGGCAGTACGCATGTACTGTGGGATGCTCCCAAAAGTGTTCCTATTGGACGCTGGGGAGCGTTCCCACGCGGGCTCCGTCGATACTGACGATATCCATATGTGAAGACTACATTCCTGCTTGTTCCTAGAGATAGTGTGTGCTCCTTTAATACCGACTTGTGTTATTGTGCATTAGAGCTCCCAGGCTGGGACCCTAACACCATCTGAAAACTCACAATAAGGGCTATATCTGAGGGGAGAGAGTCTATTTAAATGTATGCAATGTGCTCCACCCACTGTAGTTCTCAGATAAGTGGCTTCAGAGAGTCACACGGAGTAGAAACGCTCCTTACATCTCTCCTCAATAACATAATTTCCGGTATCAACAATGTCCGACAGGGTTTTGCACTTGTGTTCCTGGACATAGCCGCAGCCTTTGACTCGGTGAGCCATGACCTCCTCCTAATACGGCTAAAAGAGAAAGGAGTTGGCGGAACTGCCCTTGAATGGTGTAGATCGTACTTATCTGAAAGATGGCAACACGTTCGGTCTGGTGGTGTGATGTCTGATCCATTTCACCAAGGACAGGGAGTCCCGCAAGGCTCCTCCCTTTCTGCCTTACTGTTCAATATCTATATGCAACCTATTTGAAAGATCATCAGGTCCTTCAATGTGAGTTGCATGATATATGCGGACGATGTCCTGCTTTATATGCCTTTCAACATAGACAAACTGGACCTATCCCCACTAAGTAACTGCTTTGATGCCATATCGCAATGGCTCTTGTCACAAAATCTAAGGATTCAACATAAGAAGACAGAGGTGCTCTTCATGTCAAAGAACCCGAGCTTCAGCCCCCCACAGTTCCTGAAGGTGAAGGATGCTGAGCTACAATCAAAACCCAATATAAGATATCTGGGTGTTACACTCGACCAGAACCTTGACATGTAAGCACATATAGCCAATACTATAAGAATCATATACTACAAAATCCGGTCACTAAGACATCTTCGACCCCTGCTTGAACCTGAGGATTTTCGCACCATCTACCAGGCTCTGATCATGCCTCACTTTGACTATGCTAATGTCATTTTGCTAGGCCTCCCTCAATCCACTCTGAACCCCCTACAGCTCGCAATGAATAGCGCTGCGAGGGTTCTCTATGGGGCATCTAGGTGTGAGCATGTGTCACCCCTGCTGATGCAGTTACACTGGCTTCCTATACATGCCAGGATCATATTCAAAACATTACTACTTACATTCAAAGCGGTAAATAGTCTCTCCCCCACATCATTAACCGAACTCATCAAACCCATAGCCCCGAATAGATCAAGGAGATCAATTGCATTAAATACGCTAATGGCTCCCCGCGAACTTACTAGAAGCACTTCAGCAACAGCAAATCGCGCTTTCAGCCTTCGTGCACCTAAACTCTGGAATGCACTACCGCCAGATATTAGAGCAATCACCAGCCTACTGCAATTTAGAAAAGCCCTCAAACATTACTTATTCCTTAAATACTTCCCGGTGAGTGCAGAGGCACGCCCCCTCTCTGTGAATTATAGACACACCGAATCACCTATTGAACCAGAATTTCCCACTTAGTAAGGTTCCACAGACCTTTGGTATAAGGTTCTACGGGCCTGTCTTAAATCTCATCTGTGCTATCATTTAAGATGTCAATAGTTTACTGTTATATTCCGTGATTCGTAATCTCATTGCTATCCAGGTTTTATGATCCCAGTTACTGATTTTACCCTGTTATCCAAGTTTTATGTCCCTGTTTATTGTAACTCAGACACTTGTTTTTGGTGCTGAATTTTTGCTCGATGTAAACCGCGCTGATGTCAAATAGTGCGGTATATAAGAAATGTAAATAAAATAAATAAATAAAAATAAATAAGTGATAGTAGTGTTCCATTGGCAGCAATAGCATGATGCCCCACTAATAAATGGCACTTTGTTGTTGGTGCCAAATAGGCAAAGGAGGTTTTTATGGGTGATGCAGTGGGGCTGGCTGGTCCACTAGATTGACAAGGCTGTTGCATTAGGATGTACATCTGTGATATCTGGTATGACTCTTCTGTGACAGTGGCAGCACACACACATACTGACACTGTCAAAAAGGAATTGTGTCATCCCCACTGCTACCATGCTGCCATGTCAGAATTGTGTTGGAGATGATGGTCGCAGAGGCTGTGGCCTGCTGCAGATGAAACCCATGTCCCAGCCCTGTGTGTCAGGTGCAACACTACAGTTGCCACTGTCAGTGGGATGGCAAGCATGTCAGCAGCAGGAACAGCGGAGCACATGGTAATCTCTCCCTTACCAAGGTCTAAGTCAGCCACACGCATGCCCACATTCCCCTGTGAAGGGGGCAGGAGTGGCATAGTGTGACTAGCTGCATGTGTGCATCTTCAATAAGGCCATCTGCTACAGTGAAACAGTGGCTGTGCCATAATGGCATGGAGAGAGGGAATGGCGGGCGGGTGGGCATGCTGTCCACCATAATCAATGGACCCTGGCAACTGTCTTGTTTGCCAAGTGGATGAGCTGGCCCTGGGATCAGGATGCCCCCCCACTTGCACATATTGAGTGGATATGTGCATATGGGAGGAAAAATGTGTCACTGAGGCAGGAATACTATGCAATATGATAACAGCCCATGTCAGTGGAAACATGAGCACCCCTTTTTCCTCACCTGCCAAATGATGACTAAAAGGAGGGAGGAATAGCCTAGTGGTTAGGACATGGTAACTCAGGCCAGAGTGCTGAGCGCATTCAAGTCCCACCTGGGGAACAGCAATCTCAGGCTGGAGAGACTGGGGTTTCTAGTCCTATAGGCATTCCATGTGGCCTTGGGCAAGCCACTTAACCCTCCATTGCCTCACATACACATAGATGGTGAGCCCTTTGGCTACATAATGTAAACCACTTTGATTGAAGGATATAGAAAGCTGGTTAAATAAATAAAATCCATGTATGAACCAGTGATCCCTCCAGAAGTATGCACTCAGTCAGTTACAACCAACTGAGTCACATGTGAATCCAAATTTGCTATGGTGGTGATATAATTCCATGACTGCCCCACAAGCACACACCAGGAAATGGATAAATTGGTCATTCTGCTAGGACACCCTGGTCTGGAATGTTTGTGTTCATGTATCATGGCCTGCTCCTTTCACTGGACAGATCCCATATGTAAGATATGAGTGTCAGTTGAACTAGAAGCATAGCAAGGCAGTGCAACATACAGACCTAGCAAGATGTCCCTCTCCCACACCTGCCAAACATACCTTGTCAGACAAGTATGGCACAGAGCATGCAGAGATTGAAGCAGACATAGGCATACCTCAAGTCATGCCTTCATGCATCCTGACAATGACCACATATATATCCATGGACTGATGAATCCAAATGGTTGCTCTGTGGCTCCAAACACATGGCCTGTGTGTATATGTGGATCAGGACAATTATGTCCAGGTATGTTAACTTTATTCTAGGTTTCCAGAACTATATCACCATGTACAACCTTCAACATTTTGTCCAAAATGAGTCCACACACTCAGCTGCCACACAATGAGAAGCTGCACCACCCATGTCTGGATGGCAGAGCATGCTAATAGCACTGGCACACTGAACAGGTGCTGACAATGGTGGAGTATCAAAGGAGGCCCAAGGAACAGGTAAGAATGTCAAGCTGCACCACTTTTTGACAGCGACTATGTGTGTGTGTGCCTCCAGAGGAGTGTGAGCTGCAGCAATGCATGTGCTGCCCAGGCATTATGGCTGTGCATACAACATGCTGCAGGTCAGCTATAAGGCAACCCCACATACTGTGTGAGATACCATTTACAAACAGAAGGTTTGTTTTCAGTAAGTAGCTGCAGTCTGTAGCTGTGACACCGTAATACATTCCGTGTTAAACCATCTTCAAGGCCCATCCCCACAGCATTCCCCGACATTACCTCCCAACATGACACTGTTGTGTAGCTCTCAAATAGCCTGTTGGTTTGACTGGAGGGAGCAGGGGGAAAATGTGTGTGTGTTGCAATTCTCACCTCTGACTGACCCTCCAGGCCTCAGGACACACCCATTTGCATAGATGAGAGGTCTGATTCATGTCAACTGTCATAACAGCTGTATCCATGGCAATGCAGTCAATCTACTTGGCACAGCTGTAGTCTACAAGGAGCTAGGCGCAAGTGGAGGGCCTCAATGAATGTCCAGTTCATTCATTTAGTTGGTGACACTGGAAGGATTCTGCGATTTAACTGCATGCATCTTGCTCTTGTTCCATGCTGCAGTCACAGAGTGCAATCCGGGGGACTCTTTGCTCCATGCACTGTATGCACATACACACAGATCCGTATTAGGCAAATTTGCACACAATAAAGACCATCTCAACACTGTGTACAGATTATTGGCCAAAGCATTTAGCGGTACATCACTTATTAACCCAAGTGAGAGTCCAAATGCAGTTGTGTGCCTGATTTTGACAGTGGGGCACTGACCTCAGAATTGTGCATGCACTATTCCAGTAGCTGAAATGTGACACAGGATGTCATGCTGGTCTCTGCATTGACTGCCACTATATGGAAAAGCAGTGCCAGGTGGTGAATATTGGGGTTTGGGGACCAGTACCATACATGTTTAGAATATGCCCTCCATAGGTGGCATTGCTGGCCAAAGCCTGTGTTTGCATGGCCAGAAGCTATGCGGACCTACTCAGAGTCTGCATGCATTACATCAGAGGGCCTGCATGACAGCCTCATTGGCTCCCCAAGGGCAAGAGTATGACAGTCATAAGGATGTTGTTAGCGTACAAAGAGGCATTGAATGGTGGTATATGTGTCATCAGCAAATGTTGCAATATCAAACCTCATGTCCAACCTGCCATTCTTCCATGTGCTCTTGGTGGGGGGGGGGGGGGATATGTCTGCAGAATGAGGGAGTGCATGTGCCGCACTGGCCAGTTTTGCAGTGGCCATGGCTACGGACATGACATTGCTTGGGAGTACAAGCATGACAGTATGTTCAATGCTCATTGTCAAAAGCTGTGTAGGGGGATACCATATTCGGATATGTGACAGACATAGGCCACTGTGGGCCAGCATGCATTTGCAGCCTGTCTCTGGCCTACTTTCCACTGTGCCTCACATTGCATAAGCGGTCCCCAAGTCCAAAATAAAAGGGTACATAATGAGAAGCAGAGAATTCTAGAGTATTCTTGGTATTGCCTAAAACAGAGCGGTTTTCACATGATGTGTATGGGTCAGAGGTAAGGTCAATGGCTGAGCCATCTTAGCATGGGTCTGCCACAGGCATGGCCTGGGTGAACACATCTGTTCATGCTGAGAGGCCATTCTCACTCTTACTGAGCAGTGACCATGTTACAGCTATGTATCCACATGGTGCTATTATAGGGTCAAGCTACAATGATATGGGTGCTGCTTCTTTTATGGCAGTCCAGACAAGCTGCTGAATGCCCATGCTGTTTGTACAAAGCCAATAAATTCCTGGTGGTTATATGCACATGCAGTGTGTGGTGACTAGCAGACTGGGCACAGATGGTATGTGAGTGGCTGACACAGCTCAGTGTTGCCCAACATATGTAGGCTGCCTGTGATTTATCTAGTTGATTGGAATTCCAAGAATGTGAGGGTAGCAGCTATTCTCAGGGTGTTGGTACCCTGCTGATAACTATGGTCTCAGCAGTCCCTTCTGCTTGGTGTCAGCACCCTCCTTTTTCTGCCTAAACACTACTCACTCCATTTTGGTTCATTGGAAACGGCTGCTGAAACCTTAGGGTCTGACATGAGATGTTATAGGAGAGTCCTTGGCCAACAGGAGCAGGACACAAGGCCCAGATAAGACTGGTCATTCTACCATGTTGCAATTGTGCAGAATACCAAAGTGACTAGCATCACACACTGCAGACAATACCTGCAGCATACTGGCAGTGATATAGATCTACTCTAGAACCTGGAGCATCCATCTATTGCAGGGCTTGCTCTGGAAACCAGGTGATCTGTGCAAACCCTCATATTCAGGGTGATTGCTCAAATAGGTCATTTGCCCATATGGCAGCTGTCATGTGCAGTAAGCAAACAATGTCCATGCATATTACAGAGCTGATGCGATGGTTCGCTGCATTCTCTATATGGGAATCAGTTGCTTATGTATGCTCAGATTGTGCAGTGCATCATAGGTAATGGAGGGGGCTAAACGATTACAGGTTCCAGAGTCCCAATTGCAGCCATAGTGGTGGCTGTGATCACTGAAGTATTGCCCATTACCTGCTTGTCTTCTATGATGCTGGAATACTTGTGTATGGCCTCCTGTTTAGGGCAGGATGGTCTGTGATGGACCTCATTCAATTAGGTTTGAATTAGGTGTACGTATCTTGCAGTGTACAGTAGGTCATAAGGGACTGCACACCTTGCACATCTGCTGCCTCAGGGGTTAGTGCCACACTGTGGTGCAGTATACCTCTGCATGTGAATGTTGTTTGTATTGGAGATACAGTGGAGGGACAGGCATCTTGACCTCACATGTGGTGTGGCCTTTGGATAAGATATGTATTTTGCAGCTGTGTGTCGGTCTTGCAGCTATAGTACTGACTGTCCGGTGCAGTACATACTGCTTCTGTGCTGCTGTAGGCAGGCCATAGATGTAATGTACCACTAACTCAGAATGTACCAGCCACATTGTTTCATGTCCTGGGGTTCGGCTATTACAAGCAGGGACCTGCTGTCCTTTGATTCTAGACATTGCTATGAAAAATGGTGTGGAGGTATAGCCTAATGATTAGACTACTGACTCAGTAAGCAACAGACCAGTGTTTGAATCCCACTTGTTTTCCTTGTGGCTGTGGGAAACTCACTTTGATATACTTTTGATCAGCTTTGTTGGTGCATATTGCAACATGTTCCTTCACACTGGTGAGGCGGTGATCAGGATGAATTTTTAAATAAGAGAGAACAGTTTTGGATTTTTTTATTTAAATTTTCTTCTTCCACATAGTTGAAATACACAAATTGAATGGTATACTTTATGCTGAAGGGACTCCCTCTTATGTCATGTTATGGGAGGAGTTAGTTGAGTTTAAAAGACACTGTAGCCATGTTATGCTTATAGCCTATTGAGCTCCAGAATAGATTGAAGATTTCATGCAGTAAAGAAATGGGCAAAGGAACCCAACTGTACAAGTATTCATGCTGAAGCAGAACTATAATGAGATAAGTTCAAAATGCATAGGTGGTTATTGGCTGGAATGGGATTCTAGAAAAGCACTTTGAGGTCACCTTTAAAACGAGAAAATGGACTTGTTGGAGGACGCTGATCTATAGCAGCCTCATTATTGTGTCAACAATTTTTTTTTTCTATATGTTGTATTTTAGACTGGAATATCCATTAAATATAGGTCTTTGGGATTACACAAGGTGAAACTTAATGATCTACAGTATATTACTGGTCCATTTTGATTGAATAGCAGCCTTGCTGAAGTGAGTTTTGGAACTAGAATCTATTTGGGTTTGCTGTGACAAAAGGCTTAAAGACTCATGCAATCCACCAGCCATTCTTCCGTCTACTTTCTCACTCCTGAACACTGATGATGTCCCCTCTGACCTCTGTTTAGAACCTTCCTATTCTATATTCAAAGCGTCCTTCAAAACTCATCTGTTTCAGAAAACTTTCTTACCACTCTTGGATAATGTAATAGCCTGATTCCCGCACCATACATAGCCCTGTGTGAGCGGTACAGCTGCACAGGGCACAAAAGGATTAGGGGCGCCTGCTGGGCTGCCGGCCCTGCCCCCCCCCCCCCATATATTGCCCTGCCGCCACTTTTTGTTTTCTTGGAAGTGGCGGTATCAGCAGCAGCAGTAGTGAGGCAGATCCACGTTTGTAGGCAGGTCGGGTCCCTCCTTCCCTTCTCTGATGTAGGTCGCATCAGAAGAGTAAGGAACCAAGCGAGCCATGCAAACGCAGGTCTTTGCAACTCAGTGTTTGCATGGCTTGCCCTGGTCCCTCCCTCCTCCTCCTCTACAATAGAGAAGGGAAAGGAGGACCTCACCTGCCTACAGACACAGGTCTGCCTCGCTGCTGCCGCCGCCGCCTCAAAGAAAACAAAAAAGTGGCAGTGGGTCAACACGGGGGGGGGGGGGGGGATAGGTGGCAGGTATAGAAAGGTAACCGGGGGGGGGGGAGGTGCACCAGCTGTGGAAATAGCACAGGGCTGCCTCACTGTTCTTTTCATGTCTGACTTAATCTATTCTTCTGCTTATCTTTCAGGCTCTGTTATGAATGGTCTTACTATCTTTTAATGGAGTTCCTGTCTTCATTTCCCCTTTGTATTTATATTTTGTATATTTATAATCTTTATTTATTTATTTATAACACCACTCAGTTATTCACATGAATGAAAACAGAACAATATTGGAACTCCACAACAAACTAGATATGTTAATACATATATAAAGAAAATAACAAAACTCATCATATCCCAAACATTAGTCCACAATAGTATGGAGGGGGGCTATAGAAAATACCAATGACCCCAATTTACATTCCTGTCTTGAAAGTAAAGCAGGGCCTAAGGAAAAAAAAAGAACCTGTTATTAGCAGGATAAGACTTACACGCCAGCCGAAATGGGACCAACCACCACTCTGGCCTCTTCCCTTGCACCTAAAAAATCTGAGAGTTGCATTGATTCAAAAAAACAGGAAATTCTTCCCTTGATAGGAAATATAACATTTAGAAGGATATTTTAACACAAAAGTAGCACCAAAGGATGTGGTCCTAGCACGATATGCCAGGAATTCCTTACTCCTTAATTGGGTGGCACGAGAGAGATCAGGAAATATATGTACATTTGAACCTAAAAACTTCTCATTAATATTTTTGAAAAAAAGACCGAAGAATGAATGCCTTATTGGCCTCCAGAGCCAGAGTCACAAGCATAGTAGTTCTTTCGGTGATCACATCCATAGAACTTTCCAGGAATCCTGTCAAGTCCCCAATTCCACTCACTGATGCCTCCATGTTATTTTCGCGTGCTCCAGAGATGTTAACCGTCAAATACTGAGCCCTAGTTACTGGGGGCAAGTGCTCAGCTGGAATTTTTAGCACTTCCCCAAAATACTTCCGCACCATTTCCAGTGGAGACCTCGAGAAGTTCAAAAGATGGAGATTGTTTCATCGTGCAAGATTTTCAAGATGCTCAATTTTCCGTGTCAGCACTGCTCTCTCTTTCATTAGAGCCACATGCTCCTCCTGAAGATGACTGACATCCTCCTTCACCTTTAACAAAGAACCCTCTTGCAACTCCTGGTTCTTGGAAGCTTCCAATTTCAAAACTGATAGCTCAGTACTTACAGAACCCACAACTGTAGATAGGGTTTTGGTCAATGCAGAGATGGCATCCCATAGTGCGTCCAAGGTAATCACCGCCGACTTCTCTAACACCCGACTCACAGGAAGCAGCCCTCCTCCAGGATCCAACAGCCGCAGATTCACCGTGCTAGTGGATGGTTCAGATACGCTGCCACCCTCAAGCTGACTCTCCCCTCTGGAAGATAGGGCAAACCCTTGCAGCACTCGTCCCTCACCGTCGGGCAGTGGAGTACTCACCCGAAGACCCGGCAAAGACAGAAAACAAACTCCATCAGGAGTTGACACACTTCCTGGTTGTGCCAGGGGCACCCGCTGATCTGGAGAGAGACTCACTCCAGATGCGCCCAGCACAGACAACTGCTCTTCCTGTCGTGCTGACGAAGACGCTGCTCCAGACCCCGCTGCCGCAAAACCACAAAGCTCCAAAGTCCTCTGGCCAGCAACAGAAGCCTACGAGGGAGCTCCGGGTAAGCCCACTTGCTTCCTTTTCCTCTACCGCATCACCTGTAGAGCCGAGGTTTGCCGCTGGCACAGAAACGCAGAACTTACTGCAGTGCAGCCGGCAGGAGTCAGCTTCCTGCCACCATCTTGCCCCCTCCTAGTCTCTGTATTTATATTATTGTAAACCATCTTCTAGTTCGATATGGTGGTGTATCAAGTTTTAATTCAACTAAACCAATTACTTTTTAAATATTTATATAATGTTTTTTTCACATTGAGAGGGTAAATTTTATGATCTCCCATAGAGGCAATGTGAGTTAGTGTACCTGTATTTGGGGCCAATTTTATTTTTTTTAATGTAATAAATTTTATTGAGCAGATTCAAACATACATTCTGACACATCAAACCATAACAATGGGGCACAATCTCTACCCGTTGTACAGCATTTTCAACCAACAAATACAGAATAAGTCAAAATATCGACCACTGTAAATCAGCCAGACCACATAACAGAGCTTATAGATATTTCTCTGTATCAGAAAACCAACCACCCCCATACTAAAGCTCCCCCCCCCCCAGACATCAACCCACGTCAGGATAGGGTACAGATAGTTTCAAACAGGTACATATAAAAACAATACAAAGCAATACCATACAAGTCAATTCAGTTCAGAACAATTCAGAACAGAGCAGAAAAAATACCTAGCCCTCCCACTTAGATGTACCAGTGTTAAAAATATTTGCCAGGCCAAAGCAGTGTAACTCCACTCTCCTCACATTCCCCAATTCTTCATAACTAAAACCCCTCCTCCATCCTATCAGCAAAGAGCCAGGCGTGAAGAGGCACTTTCGATCCCTGAAGTAGATAGAGGTGTGCAAAAGACTCTACTCATTTGTCTCCCCCTCCAGTCCCCCTAATCCCATCCATCCCTCCCCCCTTCCCCTCCATCCTTATTCCCCCACCCCCTCTCCCAACCCTTCTGTCTCATCAACCCCCCCAAGAAGGGGAAGGAAGAATAAGAAGAAGAAAAAGAAGAAAAAGAAGAAAAAGTATCTGATTCTAGGGAAGAAAATAGTCTAAAGAAAGAAAACCCACAGTCCAACGAACAACCCAGGTACCCTGACCCTCAAGTGTTCTCCTGAAACACTAAGCTCCAAAGCTCTTCTTCCAGAAAAGGCCGTCCTCGGACCAAAGCAGTCATTTTCTCCAACCTATACATTTCCCAACATTTAGAGCGCCATTCTATAAGAGACGGTGCTCTACTGCGCTTCCAGAAATGAGCAAGCACTGATCTGGCCACTAGTAATAGCGCTTGTACCAATCTCAGAAGGGGACGCTTATAAGGGAGTTCTGGAAAAAAAAACCAATAAACAAGACTCCATATCAAAGGGGAGAGTAACCTGCAACCTCCCAGTGATATGTCCCATCACCATCTTCCAATAACTTTGAATGTGAGGACACAGCCACCACATATGATCAAAAGTTCCATGGCTGCCACACAATTGCCAACAAAGCGGGTCATCATCTCTTTGTCATTGAAAAAGATTGAACGGTGTTATAGATAGACTATAAAGTATCCGAAGTTGCGTATGAATTAGTCCCAACATTATGGAACATGAATGTGAATAAGAATAAACTTCAAGCCAGAACTCCTGCTCCTTTCCTGGCAAGGTTGTCCCCCATCTTTGCTGGGGGAGTTTCAAGGTAGGAAGTACATGTGAGTCCTCCGCTATATGCCTATGCAGCCGAGCAATAAACGCAGTGAGTTAACTATACTCATAGAGGTTTTGCTCCCAGCATCTGGGACTCCTAGATAGATCATCTACCGAAAATTGAGTACTCAAACAATGAGATATTTGCAGATATTGAAACAAAGAGAGTTGACGACCCAGATGCTCCTCTAGCCCCCGTTCAGGTGCTGGATGCGAGTTTTCATATAAGGAAGAAAGTCTCGTCATTAGAAAATCTGAATTTAATCCTTTATTCATATTTCGGATAAACCCCAAGGCCCCCAAAATAGTAAAGGGTGAGTGGGAAGCAGATACCCCTGTCTGCTTACAAATACTCCTCCATGCCTCCCAACAAGGGCCAAGAAACACATATGCTTTCACCTGACGTACCTCTTGTGGGTCGCTAAGAAAGGGTACCACTACCAATGGTATTGGGCTTAGCCAATCCTTTTCTAACAAAGCCCATTCTGCCCCTGGATGAATTCTCCAGAATAATAATTATCTCAGACAGATACAAGAATAATATAGCTCCGAATCAGAAAGATCCATCCCACCAGACCCTTTTGGAAGTGTGAGTATCCGCCAGCTGAGCAAAGGGCGTTTCCCCATCCATAAGAATCGTGTTACGGTCTGACGAAGGATCTTAAAAAACTTTTCCGGAAGAGCAATAGGCAGCTGTATAAACAGAAAAAGTAACTTTGGAAGGACCAACATCTTATAAGTATTAATATGGCCTAACCATTTAACTGAACACAGACCCCAGCGTTCCATATCCACCCAAATCGATTTCAAAAGGGGGATATAATTCAAACTATACAGCCTCGATATGTCCCGATGAATTACAATACCCAGATACTTAAAGGAGTCCACCACCGGGAAAGTACCCGCATTATAATGACCTTCAGTGGAGGAGCGGGACAAACAATGAAGTAGGGTTGATTTCTGTTGATTGATAGTGAAACCAGAAACCAAAGAGAAGCACTCTAAGATACCTAACACAATAGGTAAAGATCTAGGGGGCTCAGTCAAGTAAATCAATATGTCATCCGCATATAAAGAAATGGAATGCCATTCAGAACCCAGATGGATACCTATTTCTTCTGCTCTTAACCTAATATGAGCTACTAAAGTTCCATTGTAAGGGCAAACAATAAGAGAGAAAGAGGGCATCCTTGTCTAGTGCCTCTCCCTAAGTGAAAGGATGATGAAATGGAGCCACTGACAGACATCACGGCCTGGGGGCTGGCATAGAGTGAAGCAATCCACGTACAAAATGAGATCCCAAAGCCAAACTCCCGGAGGACCTGTAGAAGGTAAGTCCACTTTAATTTGTCAAAGGCTTTCTCAGCATCTAGCAATAAAATGCTATACGATCCCTTTTAGATTTTAACCTCTGCAAGACATTGATTAATCTATGAACATTCTGAAACCCATATCTATTATTTTATAAAACCCGTTTGATTCGGGTGAACTATATCCGAGATGAGCTTGCTTAGGTGGTTGGCTAGAATCGTTGTGAAGATTTTGTATTCCAAATTCAGTAGAGAAATCGGTCGATAGTTTGAGCATTGCAATGAATTTTTGTCAGCTTTAGGAATTACAACAATAGTTGCTTGATAAAAGGAGGCAGGAAGAGAATTCCTGGAAAGAATTTCATTAAAGACTGTTAGCAAAGTTGGAGCAAACAAGTCCGGGAATGTCTTATATAGTTCCGTCGGTAAGAGATCTGGTCCTGCCGCCTTAGCCGACTTGAGATTCTTCATTGCATGCTGAACCTCTTCTAGTGTGAACGGGCGGTCTAGGTGATCCCTTTCTTTTACTGATACTTGAGGGAGATACACCTCCTTCAACCACGCATAAATGTCCGCGTGGGCTGCTGACGTCTCACTAGCATATAGATGTTCATAGAATCTAGCAAAGGTGGACGCAATATCATGGGATTGAAATAGAGTCTGACCCTGTGGAGATTTAATAGCATCAACTCTATGACATTGCCGCTGACGTTTCAATTGCCACATCAACAGCTTCCCTGCCTTATTTCCCTGCTCATAATAACGCTGTTTTGTGTGCAGGAAAAGCGATGCCACTCATTCGGTCTCCAGCACCACTAGTTCCCCCCTACGTCTAATCAACAAATTCTACACCTTATCACCACCCCCCTTCCTGTGTATTTTTTCCAAATCCGCAATCTCTTTCCTCAAGTCCTCCTGTTGAGCTACTAACTGTTTCTTAAAAGCACTCAACATGGAGATAAGCTGCCCCCGCAGAACTGCTTTCCCCTCATCCCACAAGAGAGCTCTAGATATTTCTGAGGAGTCGTTAACATTCAAATAATCCATCCATCCTTTCCGAATCCCAGCAGCAAACTCTGGGTTAAATAATAACCCTCGAGGCAAAGACCACATCTGAACTGAGGGATCAGCTTCCCCCAATGTGACACCAATAGATATAATTGCATGATCAGATGGCACTATGGTCCCAATATCTGCCTGAGTCAACCATGAAGTCCCTGATCTGGACAAAAAACACTTATCAATACGGGAATGGCACCTGTGTACCTGTGTATAGAAGGTGTAATCCCTTTCCAAAGCATGCAGGTGCCTCCATACATCACATAAATCAAACTGCGAAACCCATTCCTCCAATGACCTCCCCAAAATATTTCTTGAGGTCCGTCTCCTTGAGCCGTCCAAATCAGAGCAGACACAATTAAAGTCTCCTCCTATGATCAGTGGTCCCTGACTGAATTTCTGAAGTGCCATTGAGAGGTCAATCAAAGAACTTCCCACTGCTGCTGGGGGAAGATACACATTTGCCAAAGTTAGCGTTAGCCCATGAATGGAACCCACCAGAATCAAAAATCAGCCTTCTGGGTCAGTAACTTTATTAACCAGCTGAAAGGGACAAGTAGAGGAAAACAGAATAGCAACCCCCCATTTCCTGGTGGAGTGGTTAGCAAGGTGTATTTGTGGGAACCTACTTTTGGCAGAATCAAAGTGATCACGCTTAGAAAAGTGGGTCTCTTGAAGAAAGATTATTTCAGCTTACTCTCTACATAGCTGATCCACCACCCTTCTATGCTTACACGGGTTATTCAAGCCATGCACATTCCAATAAATAGCTTTAACCATTCCCAATCCTAGAGTAAAGCCACTTGTGAACTTTCATCCTCATCACTACCTTCTTCCCTGCCTTCCCAAGTCTTGAAACAACAAACCTCCTTCCCATGAATCTCTTAAAATAACTCCCCCCCCATGTAGTTGAACATGAAGGTTACTGTGAATATGTAGAAATAATTGTCTGATACTTAGGTCAGAAGAGCATCCCCATCCCCCACCCTCCCCCCTGCCCTCCCCCACGTTCCTATATTTGCAGGAAGTATACCAAACAGATATAAGTCGCAAAAGTGGAGACACCTCTAATGTCTCCAGAGAAGGCATTGTGAATAAGTGTGAGACATATAAACCCCAAAACTCCTCCCAACCTGCATCCCAGCCATATGAGAAATATATATAACCCTATAGAATGCTTCTCAGTGTGTTTCATTCGCTAAATCCTGTCCAATCTCCTATCCCCCTGTGCTATTCCTCCTGGATCCCCATTCTCTACCCCCACCCTTCATTTTCCCTCCTGTGTTTACGGCCCTACTTCTATACCTGAATTAGGTCCTCAAAGTCCCTTATACACAATACACAAATGGAAAGAATGAAAGAGAGAACACCCCCAGAGCCTAAATCCCACCAGCAGGTGACAGACTCTCTGAGATCATGTAGGTGCAGAAGTGTCCATCTCTTTCTGCAAATTGGAGTCTGGGTCTGAGTTAGACGACTGTCAGGATTTTGGAACTTTGCGTCGCTTTGGCAAGGACATCTCCCACTCTCCATTTGTGCTTCTCTGACGTATTGGTCGCTCTCCAAGTTGCATCAGATCTAAAAACTCCATTGCTGCTGATAAATCCAAATATTTTTGAGCAGAGTTATTCCAATCAAACAACAATGCAAAAGGAAAGCCCCATCTGTATGGAATTGCATGTTTCTGCAGCTCCTAGGTTAATGGCTTAAAGCTTCTTCGTAGCTCTAAGGCAGAGGTGTCCAAACCTGTCCTGGAGGGCCACAATCCTGCCAGGTTTTTGGATAGCCCTAATGAATATTCATGAGATATATATGCATTAGAGATATCCTGCCAACCTGACTGGTTTGTGGCCTTCCAGGGCTGGATTTGGAGACCCCTGCCTTACACCTCTGTCATCTAAGATTGTGAGTGGGCAAGGTGCAGATGTCCAAGACATCAAAAAGGTATATAGAATGTGTCACATTCCTCCTCACTTCTCACCACCACCAAAAAGTTGTCTAATAGACAATATTTTGGTGGTGGTGAGAAGTGAGGAGGAATGTGACACATTCTATATACCTTTTTGATGTCTTGGACATCTGCACCTTGCCCACTCACAATCTTAGATGACAGAGGTGTAAGGCAGGGGTCTCCAAATCCAGCCCTGGAAGGCCACAAACCAGTCAGGTTGGCAGGATATCTCTAATGCATATATATCTCATGAATATTCATTAGGGCTATCCAAAAACCTGGCAGGATTGTGGCCCTCCAGGACAGGTTTGGACACCTCTGCTCTAAGGTATACTGAGAAAGGTCCTGATAGATTTGAAGCTCTTGACCTTTAAAGACCACCGAATGCTTACCCCTTAGAATTCGCATTAATGCCACTTTATCTTCAAAAAAGCTGAAACAGATGATAACTGTGCGAGGTTGAGCTTTGGAGACCCGTCGGGCCCCAAGAGACCGGTGTGCTCTTTCTAACCGCACTGGTTTTGGCACATTCAGCACACACAAGGCGTAAAATTCTTGGACTAGAGCCAGCGTATCCTCTGAACCTCCTGGTTGTTCTACAAGGCCAAATATTCTCAGGATATTACATCTTTGCCTATTTTCGAATTCATCTTGTTGTTCCTTTAGATCTTTCGTGAGTTGGCCCAATTTCACAATTTTAGATTGAAAAGCCACAGTCGAGTCCATCTGTTCCTCTATATTATTTATTTATTTATTTAACAAGATTTATATACCGTCTTTCTACAAGTCAAGACGATTTACATATAACAATTGGCAGTGTGTTTCAACTGTTTACAAGGAACAGGTAACAGGTATACAATGAATATGAACGAAACTACAATGAATATGAAAGAGAACTAATTACAATAAACAGAGATTAACTATTTACATAGGAATTTACAAGGAAAATATTGATCTCGGTCTGTGTTACCCTATCATCAAGTGATTTTAAATCTGCTCGAATGTCGCTCACCGCTTTAGTAAAGTCCTGGCGAAAGAGCTTGAGCTCCTTCAGGATCTCCAAAAAGTCTGCTTTCATGACTGGAGACTGCGGACCAGAGGCGTTGGCTTTGGAGACAGACATACCCTCTGCTGCATGTGTAGACTGTAGATTGAGAGAATCTGAAGATCTAGCAAACTTGGATAGGGAAGATGCATAAGACTTTGCAGTGGCCATGTTCGTCAGGCAGATCTGGGTTCTCCTTCCAACAAGCTCTCACGCCCTGAGCACATCCCCTCAGAATAACAGAGTGAGCAATAGGAACTGAAGCGAATGTGTTGCCATTATGAAGAACACCTTTTATGCTGTCTTTTGACGAATCAATGAACAGCCGCCATTCAGCAGGATCATACTTGAGTTTAAACTTTTCCATCACTCCGTATTTATCGTTGCAAAATACCAAATCTTCCTCTTTGCTGAAATACTTCAAAAATTATGTCTCGCGGTTGCGGTACCAATAAAAAGTTGTTCCTGGTGACAATAGATTTTTCTGTTTAAGCCGAGAACCTAGCAGTTGGGCAGCATCTTTTGGGAGTCCTAAATCCCGGACTAAATCATTCAATTCAGCTTGAGAGAAAAGTTCATGTTTCGGATCTGGTTCAGTTTCAAACTCGGAAGTACTGGACTCATCGGGAAAAGCCATCTGATGAGTCTCATCATGATCAGAACCGTCCACACAAATATGATCCAAAGATTTTGGTGGTTCAGGCACAGGTACTTCGTTGCTATGAGGCATAGGCCTAATTGCTGAGGGAAGGTTGGGGTAACTTATTACGTTCTTATTTTTTAAGTTGTATCCCTTCACAATGCAAGAGCAAAAATAGCAGTCACTGCTGTGGTCTCTTTGTTCACGCCACATTATAGGTATTCCGAAACGAAATGCTTGTTTTTTACCTTTCATCCATAAGAGTAGATCTTCCTCACATGTCTTGCACACTTTGTGAGGAGCCCACGGTTTGTCTTGATCGCCTAACTTCAAACCGAAATAGGCGAAATATACTTTTTTAATAAATGCAGAAATGTTCCTCTGCCGCTTTTTCACGGTATATTCCCCACAAATAAAACAAAAACTGTCCGGAGAGTTGACGCAACCTCTGGCTCTGTGAGCCATCACAAATACACAGCACTGCAAACTACAACTGTAGTGAACCACTTCAGAATAAAGCTGGATTACGACTGAGCAAACAAAAGGTAATAATGAACTTGCAAGAAACTGAAATTTGACAGGAACGTTCATGTCGCAACCACCGTGTTTGAGCGAGCGAACAAGGCGAGGCAAACAGGAAAGAACATGCGCCAGCGCGAGTACTGGATTTAGCCCCCGCCTCCCAATTGTCCTGTTAATGTATAAAATGAATACAAAACACTCTAAAATATCATGAGGGAGTGTTTCTAGTTAGTTAACCATTACAACCTCTATTTTGGGCCAAGAAAATAAACTGCAGTCGGCTAAAAAGAAATTATGTGAACATTCCTTAGATGGGTAAGAAATCTAATTTTGCAAGAAAACGTGACGTGATGGAACATTTTGGCTATTTTTCCTGGATTCAGCACCCCAAAATCTATAGGAATCAGTTGCAAAACTGGAGGCAGTTTTTTGGTAGTGTACCTGTGTTATTTCAGCAAAATTATATTGTCAATTATCTGCAGTACTTACAAGATGCTCAAGGGGGCACTCTCATATAAAGCAGCAACCTTGCAGCGAAGAGGAGCAGATTCACTGTTAGATCTTCTAACAAGCACGAGCAGCAGCTTTCACATTTAAGAAAAATAAGCTTCCACGCTCTAGCAACGCTTCTGTTGGATGTCCGACAAGCAGATCGCAGTGTTTCATTTCACTTTGGCAAAAAAAAAAAAAGAGCGTTGGGGCTCTTTAAATTGCAGCGGCCATTTTGACTTTCAGAATTTGCATTCCAACATTGCGTTCCACGGAGCGGTGGCCATTTTGAAGGAGGAGACAGCACTTACTGCACACATCAGCAGACTGTGGCTTTCGTCAGCACCACCATGCATTCCAGAGAGAGCGTACAAAAGCTTTCCCACCACAGCTAGGATCCCCTTCTGCGTTCCACTGCGGTTCTCACAGGTATGTCTGTCATGGCGATGATATAGCTGTGTAAGCAGGTTCAGAAACGCTAGGAGCCGGCCCCAGATAACTAATAAACCCTGCAATAAGCTGCTGTTGCTTCACTAGCGTTTCGGTGGGCATCCGCTTCCACTCTTAAGCCCCGAATCATTATTTATCACTTTGTGAAAATTCACTGTGAAAGAAAAGGATCTTCGGGCAGGGTAGGCAGTTAATCAACTAGTCTGAGATAGGAAATCTTCCCAATATCTTCAGTGAGATTAGCTCATAGTCTCACTTCAGCTGCGGTGCCATTGACCAGTCTTAAACTCATTGGCTGAGAATTCCCACTAGGTTCTCCACAGGATGAAACAGGAGTTTACCTCATCTGTTAAGAGGCTGAGAGATCAGATGATAGCCCTTTATATATTTAACTTTGCGTGGTTGATAGAAGCATTTTCTAACCGAAACATCAGCTCTGGAACCCAAATGACCGGGATTTGCAGGGAGAAATTAAGGAGCCTCAAGTATTTGTGGCCATCTTGGCTGGGCTCACGAGCGCCCCCCCCCCCCCCCCCGGGCCAATTTTATAAAGTGAAGCACACATGTACTTTATCAAATAGACACAAACTGGTACACCTAAACCTTGTTGTGGGCATAGCTGCATGTGAACAGATTGGTGAAGAAATATATAAGCACTAAGAGAGCAGAGCATGTATGGGAGATCATGGCCTGCAAATTGCTATAGCACAAGAGTCTGAGGCAGGAAGCAGTTTTGATTCGGATCCCAGAGACTTTTCTGAGAGAATTGTAGCCGGAGATGTGCAAAAGTCAATACTTATGATAAGGATCAGAAAAGTGAAAGTGATGTGATAGAAGGAACTCCAAACGTTGTGTGTTTGGTGTGGACACCTAACTCACTTCCGTGTGGCTATTCCTTGTGAGTTAGAAATGTATGGGGGTGTGGAGGTTGGGCCTGCAGATCGGCTAGATGATATTACTCTTAATACTTTTGGATGTGAAACAGATGTGGTTGAAGATCTAATTTATATTATATTTGGAATAAATTAGTTGACTAATAAGACTGCATGTGTAAGCTGATTTTTATCTCAAATTTGAGAGCCCCTTATGTTCGCTGAGATAATTACTGCATATTGGAGTGGAAGGCGTGATCTATAGGTGGGATGTGAATGTGGCCTAGTAGAAATCATGGGAGTCTCATGGAACAATGTTCCCAAATACCTTATCTTTATCTTTATCTTTATTAAAAACTTGATAAACCGCTTTTCGTGGAGAACATAAAGCGGTGTACAATAAAAGGTTGGCAGTGCAAGATAAGGAAAAGAACGCCAAAAAATAAGATAGGAAAGAAAAGAATAAAAGCCAATATAAATGTAGGACAAAGTTAAACAAAACCAGACAAAGACAAAGGGCCAGTAAAATATAACATAGTTTACTTAAATATTTAAAACAAAAGTTGTTTAAAAAGAATACAAACGATAATAAAAGGCCCAAAACAAGGAAGACAAGACAGACTATGGGTAGACAAGTTACACAACAAAACTAATATACAAGCAAACAGTACTAGACACAAGAAACTGAGGGGGTGTTAGGAAGGACCATCAGGGGGAGATGAAAAGCTTGCTGAAACAGATGGGTTTTGAGTAATGACTTAAAATGAGGGTAGGAGGGTTCTAAACGGAGGGATGTGGGTAGTGCATTCCACAACATTGGACCTAGAAAGAAGAAAGCTGCGTGCCGGGTCTGCTCAAGGTGTGCTTGTGACGGGGAAGGAAGGGACAGAGGGTTAGCATGTAGAGAACGAAGCTGACGGTAGGGAGTATGAAGGGAAATCCAATCTGCAAGGTATAAAGGAGTATTAGTATAAAGAGCGCGGTGAATCAGAATAAGAAACTTATAATGAAAGCGAGAGGAAAGTGGCAACCAGTGTAAACGGAGAAGAATAGGTGTGATATGGTCAAAACGGTGTGCACATGTATATATAGCATGTGCACGCTGAAAGTGAACAGATGGAATGAAGGATTATATTAACAGTTCAGCTCTAAAAGACTAGGGGGTCTTATATTCTGCCCTGTAGAGACAATATAATTTTATTTTCACTAGATAAGTGTGAATGCTGAACATGTCCCCCTAGAAATGGAAATTGGTTTGAACTGCCAAAGGAAATTCTGACTTCAGCTTATACAGTTTGCTTTTACACCACAGATCGGATCGCTAATAATTGCTTACTACTGGCACAGAATAACGCCATGCTTTGATCCGGCTCACAGGATTTCTAACAGTAGGTAATAAAGAAACTACATCTTCTCGGATAAGGTGTAACCGGTTATAAAAAAGTTATACTATCTTCCTGTTTCTGGGGCAGCTTCTGGACCTGATCCTTCTAGAGCTTTAGACTCTTTAAATGTTTCTGAGTTTATAGAATCGTCTCAAGATGTTATTTCTTTTCGTGCTACGTTGCTTGTCTCTTTTGTATCTGAGGATGACAAGCAAGCAGTTATTCGTTTATATTTTGCTAATAAGAATGCAGTGTTTTGTGGGGGAAAGGTTAATATTTTCCCGGATGTTTCTAGGCAAACGCAGCTTCGACGAAGGGCTTTTCTGTTGTTAAAGCCTCACGCGGTGGCACTTGGTGCAACATTTTTTCTTAAATTTCCTGGTAAATGTGTAGTTGTACTTGATGGCACTAAGTATGTTTTTTCTGAAACCTCTTCCCTAGAGTCATTTATTGCAAACCAGGAGTCTTCTGCTTAATGTTTGATTAATCTGTATTTCAGTAAGCAATGTAGTTAGAGTTTTGTATATTTTTGGGCATGTAATTTCCTCTTTTCCTTTTAGGCTTGATGCCTGTATCGTATTATTTTGTATTTTGCTTATTGACAGTGCTCGCTCCCCTAGATGTGGACTAAGTTATTTTCTTTTGTAACGTTTATGAAGTTGAAATTTGTATTTTCTTTTTAATGTTTCAATAAAAAAAGATTTAACTAAAAAAAAAGAAAAAAAAAGAAACTACATCTTCTATTTGTTAAAGTTTTCTGTTCAAGTTTTTACTGGAGGCATCTCCTTTTAGCACAGGCTATAACATTATGGAAAGTAAACCTTTCTATGAATCAGTGCTGGATAAATTTAGAAACCTATTGACATCTCTGGAGAAAGATCAATTAATATCAAGATGGCAACTACTAACTCAATGGCATCTGACCAACATTCACAAACACTGAAGGATAACTACTGTAACTAAAACAGACTTCTTTGCCTTAATGAATGAAATCAAGCTATTAAGAACAGATATCAGTGCTGCTATAGAAGAACTGAGAATTGAATTGAAATTACTATAGGACAGAGTAAAAAAAAAAAAAAATTTGATTCCACAAGTGTTCCAAAATAAGATACATAATATGGAAACAACTGGCAAAGAAGTGAGACCTAGATGAGATGACACTGAACAGACAAAAGCACTCTACTATAAAGATTTTGGGAAGGATCTGTATCAAATAATCTCATAGAAATACAAACTATGAGGGTTATTTTGGAAGCCCTCTGCATGCTTTGTATGTCTGAAAACCGACAGAGATGTCCAAGGCATAGAGACATCTCTGGCGCCATTTTAGAAACTGGGTCTGTGGATGTCCCCAGCATGAGGATGACTGTCTCACTGGGAGCATAGTGGAGGCATTTCTGAGGTGTTCCCAAGAACTTGGACATCACTGCCTGATCTCAGAAATGTCTTGGTTGCCCAGAGTCATGTCTACGTTTAGACCGGCTCCAGGCATGAAAAAACATTGGGAAAGTGGTTGTTTTGTCAGAAAAACATCTAGAGAGTATAGAGAAGATAGTACTCCATAATTCCAAATACTCAGCACAATCACAATGACAGCAGCAATGAGATGTGAACCCTTGCTTCTTTGGTCCTAGCCCTCTACTCTAACCATTAAGCTATTCCTAAATGTTCAGCTTCTGCAATACTCTTCCGGGGACATCTGTGTAGATGCCCCCACAGATGTTCATATCACGCACATCCAACATTTGTGTAATTGCGTCTGTACCCTAATTGTGCCTGCTTTATTTTCAGATGTTCTGGCTTTAACATCCCAGATTGCATTTGGACGTCCCTTCTAAAATATCCCTCTATATGTTCCTGATATATAAATAATAAACACCATGAATAGAAACAGTACCTCAGACTTATACTTCTAACAATTCTCAAAAATTTTGACATTGGGCAATCATTGCCTGTTTTCCCTATTTTGAAGATAAGCAAACCTTAGTGTGAAACACACGAGATAAGCTGGATCTTCAGATGTATTCAGACTTGTCACAATTCAAAGTAGAAAGAAACTTCAACTTCTCACCCAACTACTGCAGCAACAAGGGTCAGAATAGATGGAGATTCCCCTTTGCTTTGGGATTTATAATACTTAGAAAGAATTATCAAATCTCTTACCCAAAAGACTGTATGGAATGAATGGGTAGAGATACTAAAAGCTGGTGCAGATTCAAGAGCAAAGTTTAACAATCAGGAAGAACATGAATGGAGACCACACACTCCCTAAAAGAGAGTGCAACAAAAGATTCACTAGGGCTTATTGCTCTGCATCCTAAGAGATGCAGAGCAATAAGCCATAGTGAATCTTATGTTACACTCTCTTTTAGGGGTGTATGGTCTCCAATCATTGCTGAGTATCTTCACATGGTGAACTCAGTTACATAAAATCTATATCAATCTTCAGCAAGGAGACACTACAATTGAAGTATGGTAGTAGGAGGAATCCATTGCTTCTGCCCTGCCCTTGCCATACTACAAAATGACACTGACTGGTCCACAGATGAGGAAAAAGCTGTATGTCATCTAACACCATTCTTTTTCCTGCGATAACAGTATGGCAGGAATGATTTAAGATCACTCCTGCTGCCTTTACTTTCAGTTGCTTCTGGAGTAAGCAGTAAGAGTTCACGGATAGGTAGAAAGAAACCACCAGGAAGTAATTTTGACAATATGCTGGGCAGGGCCGGATTTACCTTGAGTGAGGCCCTACGCCAACAAAAATTGTGGGCCCCCAGCAGGGGCGGCCCAAGGGGGGTGCGGGGCCTCATTTGCATAAGAGGCCTCATTTGCATAAATATTTGCATAATGTTACCATATACTAACTTTTAGTAAACGTGCCTCTTAATGAGTGTATGGATAAAGAAAGACTAAAAGATTTCTACATTACTATAATCCAGTGCCAACTGCCAGACACATTAGGAACTACTACAAACACTGCCCATTTAGAACCCATAGCAAACCCGCCGTATCCTAACAGCACTACCAGGACTCACAAAGCACCATACTCTACCAATCAAAAGGCAACACTGCAAATATTAAACCAATACATTTCAGAGAACAACAATACATGACCTACTGGGGAAAGAGAACAAGTGGCAATGTCAAATAGGAATTATATAAACAGAACACCTCAGCTCAGTTACACATGCAGAACATAGACCATCACCAAACAAGTAATCACAATTTAGAAACAGGAAGACAATAATTAAACTGGGAATCCCAAAAGCCAAACTTGGAATGTACAACACTGTAGAAATAAAACTATACATTAATTTGCTCTTGTACTAAACAAAGCGCAGACGTTAATGATGCACATTTTCCAGAGCTGACATATTCCAATTAATAAATTCAAAATAAAGAGATATTTTTCTACCTTTTGTGCATTTTTTTCAGCTGCAATTGCTCCAGCCACTTTCTTCTGGTTTCTTCGTGTCTTCTGCTAACTCTCCATCGTCTGCTGTCCATTTGTCCTTTCTTCTCTTTTCTAGTTTTTTTTCCATTCTCTCTCTACATCTGCTTTAACATACTAATCTTTCTCCTTTTGCTCTTTCCTCATTCCTATTTCATCCACTCAAATTTTACCCCTCCATCCTCAATCCCCACTTACTCTCCCAATACCCGGCCAATTGTAGATTTTTTATCCCTCCCACACAAAATATTTTTCCCTTCTCCATTTTACTCTTCCAGCCCCATCCCAGTCTAATCCTCCCCCAACATCAGCTCCCTTCTAGTTCCAGCCTCACCCAGCATCCATTCCCTTCTAGTCCCTGCATCAGCCCATTTCCAGTCCTAGCCACCCATCAGACCATTTCCAGTCCTAGCAACCCCCCAACACAATACCAGTCCTAGCCCCCCATAAACACACTTACAGTCCTAACCCCCCATCACCCCATTTTCAGTTTAAGCCCCCCCTATAACCCATTACCAGTCCTAACCCCCCCATCAGCCCACTTCCAGTCCTAACCCCATCAACCCATTTCCAGTCAGCCCCCCATAGTCCATTGCCAGTCCTAACCTCCCCCATCAGCCCACAGCCCATTACCAGTCCTAACCCCATCAGCCCACCTCCAGTCTTAACCCCCCAGCCCATTTCCAGTCCTAGCCCCCCATAGCCCATTACCAGACAGCCCCCATCAGCCCACAGCCCATTACTAGTCTTAACCCCCCCAAAGCCCATTACCAGTTCTAACCCCCCCAACCGCCCAGTCCCAGTCCTGCCCCCATCCGCCCCCCTCCCGTCTTAACCCCCCAGCCCCTTTCCAGTCCTAGCCCCCCCATAGCCCATTACCAGACAGCCCCCATCAGCCCACAGCCCATTACCAGTCTTAACCCCCCCCAAAGCCCATTACCAGTTCTAAACCCCCCCAACAGCCCATTACCAGTCCTAACCCCATCAGCCCACCTCCAGTCTTAACCCCCCCAGCCCCTTTCCAGTCCTAGCCCCCCATCAGCCCATTACCAGACAGCCCCCATCAGCCCACAGCCCATTACCAGTCTTAACCCCCCCAACCCCCATTTCCAGTTCTAACCCCCCCCAACAGCCCACAGCCCATTACCAGTCTTAACCCCCCCAGCCCATTTCCAGTCCTAGCCCCCCCAATAGCCGATTACCAGTCCTACCCCCCCCCCCCCCGGCCTAAAGTAAAATTTAATTTAAAAAAAAAACCTGCTGGCTGCCGCCGCGGGGCCCCCTCTGCTGCCACGGCAGCATGGACTGACCCGCGGGGGCCCCCTCTGCAAGCTCGGTCGGTCGGTCCGTCCGTCCGTCCCTCCCTCCCTCCGTGCAGGCTGTGAGAGGCGCGAAGGGAGACTGTCTCCCTCGCGTCTCTGTTAAGCCCGCAGGGGCTGATGGGAAATTTCCCATCAGCCCCTGCGGGCTTAACAGAGACGCGAGGGAGACAGTCTCCCTTTGCGTCTCTCACAGCCTGCATGGAGGGAGGGAGGGACGGAGGGACGGACCGAGCTTGCAGAGGGGGCCCCCGCGGGTCAGTCCATGCTGCCGCGGCAGCAGAGGGGGCCCCGCAGCGGCAGCCAGCAGGTTTTTTTTTTATTTTATTTTTAAAAAAAAACTAACTTGTTCCATTTTTGTGGGCCCTTGCCAGCTGTGGGCCCTACGCCATGGCGTACATGGCGTATAGGTAAATGCTGGGGGTTTGAGATACAGGAAGTAGGGCTTTAATAAAGGCACATTTTGCATTTGTAGGGGCTGGAGGTAGCACAGAGAATTGAACTTGCCTTCATGGGCAGGGTCAACCTGTCCATTGTACAAGAATGTTGTTTACACAGGGCCCCATGCCAACAAAATACCACACATGCTGTTTGGCTTCCGGCAGGGCCGGCTTCAGAGTGAACAAAGGCGGCCCAAGGTCCCGGCTCACCTCTGTACAGCCACCTACATGAAGAGCACCATTTTTCTTCACTTTGGCAGCTGTGTTCTAGTGTAGGTTACTGGTGCATGGGAGGCTAAAGGGCATTTCCTGTTTTACGGCACTCAGCACGCCAGCGGCCTATACTAGAACACAGCTGCCGACGAGAAGAAATACTGTGCTCTACATGTCAGTGGCTATACAAAGGTGAGCTGAGGCCTCTCCGGCTGCATCTAAAGTCAGTCGAACAGCCACTTGGCTCTTTGGGGGAGGGGGGGAGCTAGGCCTGTAAATGACTGATGTGGGGGCTAGGACAGCAATGAAATGGGCCGATGGGGGGGCTAGGATTGGAAATGGGCTGATGGGAGGGCAGCTTGGACTGAAAAGGGCTGATGGGGGCTAGGATAGGACTGGAAATAACTGATGGGGAGGCTAGGATTGGAAATGAGCTGATGAGGGTCTAGGATTTGAAATGGGCTAATGGGGGGAATTAAGACTGTAAATGGGCTGATGGAGGGGCTGGGATAGGATTGGAAATCGGCTGATGGGGGGATGGGAGAATGGGACTAGAAGGCAGCGGATGTTGGGTGGGGCTGGAACTAGAAGGGAGCTGATGTTGGGGGAGGAATAGAAGGAGATGGGGCTGGGGGAGTGAGGATGGAGAGGGGAAAAGATATCTTGTGTGGGAGGGAAGAAAAATCTACAATTGGTTGGGTATTGGGAGAGTAAGTGGGGATTGAGGATGGAAGGGTGAAATTTGAGTGGATGAAAAACGAATAAAGAAAGAAATGGAGGAAAGAGCAAAAGGGGAAAGATCAGTATGTTAAAGCAGATGTAGAGAATGGAAAAAAAATTAGAAGAGAGAAGAAAGGACAAATGGACAGCAGACAATGGAGAGTTAGCAGAAACACGAAGAAACAAGAAGAAAGTAACTGGAGCAATTACGACTGAAAAATTGAAAAGCCCAAACAAAAGGTAGAAAAATACTTTTTTATTTTGAATATGGGATATGGAATATGTCAGCTTAGAATGGAGGAGTAGCCTAGTGGTTAGAGCAACTTTACTTCAGATTAGGGCTGATAAAGTCTATTCTAAAGTGAGGTTCCTAGACTTTAGCAAAACTAACTTTGCCAAGATGGGACAACATCTCGAGTCATTAGCAGGACGGGAACAGCCAAGAGATGCCCGTTCTCAAAATACTTTAAAAAATTTCAAAATAACCTTAAAAATATTTGAGCTCAAATTAAAAACAAAAAAATCATCAACAAAATTAGTGCACTCAAAAACAAAAAAATGTGCATACTCATCTTCCAACTCAAAAATTCAGTCTTGGTAATGGGGCCCGTATCAATGCTGTTCTGGTCTGGTGCTGGTTTCTCTCTGCACCTGGTCAGAACTTTAAACTGACTTTCCCATCAGAAATTTATTTTCAGAAAGGTGCTGCATAAGGCTCATAGGCGCCTCATTTTAAAGTGCACTGTCCGCCACGGCACCCTACAATGTTGCTGAAAGGGTGGCCTATAGGGCGCCATATAGGGTGCCCTATGAGGCACAGCAAGGCCATAGCACTGTGTTTGATGGCAGCACTGTGCCTTTAAACGCATGGAAATCTGAAGTAGGTGTGCTGACATGCAAGGAGGAACAGCAGTGTAGCACAATGGTTAAGGCACTGACTGCTGATACAGGGGTCATGAGTTTGCTCCCCAGTGTGCCTAATACGTAAGGCTGGCTGAGGCATCAGCTTTGCAATGTACGTATTGTTTCCTGCAGCACTTTATTTGTATTTTATTAATTGCTGCCAGCAAACACACCCTCGCGTGCCGTAATTGAAGGTGCCGCATAAGAAACCCTATAAGACACTCCATAGGGCACATTATAAAGTGCACTGTCTGCCACGGCACCCTAAAATGTCCCCTATAGGGCACCCTATAAGTTGCTCCACAGGATAACGTATAGTGCACCTTATATGGACGGTAACCATAAGGTGCCCTATAGGGCGCCCTATAAAGCGCCCTCAGAGGCACCTTATGGGTACAGTACGCTGAGGGTGTTTTTGCTGGCAGCAATAATGTACATTAAAAAGAGATAATACTTTGGGCAGCCCTATCAAATAACCCCACTGTGGGTTTGAACCCACAACCTCTGGCTCCACAGGCAGTGAAGTAACCATTGGGCTACAGCTCTATAGCTGCTAGCAAGCCCCTGGCTGGCTTCAGAGGGAGTGCACGTCACCACACAGACAGTCTGCTGTGGTCACCAGGATAGGGTTAGCACACCCGTACCCATGATGCACTGCACATGCAAATCAGCTGTCCACAGATAAACACAAGATGGGGTATGCACCCCCACAGCACCTCGGCCTGGTAGGGGGTACTGACCGTGTGTTTTACTGGCACAGAGTAGCTACACACCGTCACATTGTGCGGGTACTGTTCTCACCCTGAGGGTGCGGTGAGGCGCCCAGCACCAGGTCCACAGCACCTTCCAGGGCAGAAATAGGCCATGCTGCAGGTCCAAAGCAGTGTTAATGTGTGAGATAGGTAGTTTTTGCAGAAACACCTTGGATATATTTGTCTGTCTCAGTCAGGTGTATCCCCTATGGACCTCTAGAAGGATTATGTACCACCACCCTCCTCCTCCAGGGCTGAGGTTGGTAAACAGGGTCTCCCATCAACAGATCCACGTTCTACCTCCCTGCAATGGTGGCAGTAGAGGGGACCATCAACCCCGGTCCTGCTGGGGAACAAACACCCTACTGGGCAGTCAATGCAGCTCTGTACACATCCATAACGCAATAGCAGACAGACATTAGGCCTGGATATGCTAAGCTGCACACCACCACTATCTGATATTCTCCTGCAACAAGCCTTCAGCCGCTGCACCCTGCAAGGTGCTCCATTAAGACACATACCAGCTGCAAACAGTCTGTTAGCTAGTCCATAGTGCATGTTCCTGGTGGAAATGCGTGCACCCAGAACTGGGATGTCAGCATACACAACAAGTAGATAAGTGAGTGACTGGGCCCCAAAAGGAAACCCATAAATATCACATGACAGAAATACTATATAGCACTATGGGGGTGCCTAGCCATGCTGTCGTCACTGCACAGTCAGGGTGAGAGTAATCTCCCAGCAGGACATACTGAGGTCACCCTGTCTGTGTAGGTGGTGGCCGAGCACTAAAATGTCCCAGCCAGTGCCCTATGCCCTGTGCAGATGCATCCTGGCCAGGCAACCCTGTCTGGGCTATACCCATGGTACCTTGCTCCTCATTATACACATTGGCAGGCCAATACTGGCAACAGTGCTGGCAGTGTGGGCTGTGGAGGGTGTTTGCAGCCACCACACACTGTATAGACAGACACACACTCCCACACCTATGCCAGCATTGTGCTACTATAGAGAAGTTTAGCAGCCCTGCCCACCACACCAGTCCTGGGCACAGTACAGGCATGGATATGGTACGCAATACTGTTGGGGGTCACTCCCCAGGGTGGTAAACACTGTCAGAGACCAGACCTGAAGCACACACCGCAGACGTCAGAAAGATTGTTATGATGGAGCTCAATCAGCAAACTGTGCTTAACGTAGGAATTGCTATCTGCCAGTACTCATAGCAAATGTTTGATAGCTGTGTACCGTATACCCAGGTGTAGGGTGGCATTGCTAAGGTATGCAAGTGCTAGTATTGGGAGATGCACGCAGGGCCCAATGTCCTGCCTCTCCAGGAGGCATTGGCCAATGGAGCCTGTGGGTGTGGGTGTGGGTGTGTCTGCCCCTGTTGGCTGCTGCTTTACGGCAGAGGTTCCCAACTCCAGTCCTGGTGTGCCAAACACTGTTTGGGTTTTCATGCTGTCCCTCATGAATACGCATGAGTTACATCTGCATACCATGGGGGTGGTGCATAGATATGCAGCACAGGCATCTTTATTAGAGGCAGCATGGAACCTGAATGGTGTGTGGCCCTCCAGGACTGCATTTGGGAGACTCTGCTCTAGGTAATGCGCCTGTTTATGGTGTCTGTGCTCGGTGGGGTAAAATATAGGCGTATTAACCATGCGTATGTTCTCAGCAATAAAGGTTTGTCCTTACTATCACGGTTTAGTTGTGGGAAAAATATGTGGACTGTATTGGCAGTAGCCCCAGCTGGGCTTTGAACCTGTGACCTTCTGTTCTTGCACACACTGTCTGTGTGCACTGCACCACTGTGTTGCCACAGACATGCTGCATTCCCTGGGGAGTCCATGACTGTACATCTGACAGGGCCTGTTTGTTGCAGTGCACGGCACCCACCTGGACAGGGCTAGGCCATGGTCTGCTGTTGCCACCAGCTGCTGCCACCTCCACCACCAGTACCGCTCCATCCTTAGATTGGAGACAGCATAAACCCTGAAGGATTTGTGGCCCTCCAGGACTGCATTTGGGGTAATCTGCTCTAGGTAATGTGCATGTTTCTGGTGTCTGTGCTCTGTAGGGTAAAATAGAGGTGTTTGAGCCATGCTTATGTTTTCTGCAATAAAGGTTCATCTTTACTATCACGATATAGTTGTGGGTAAAAAATGGGGACTGGATTGGCAGGAGCCCCAGCTGGGGCTTGAACCTGTGACCTTCTGTCTCCAAACACACTGGTTGTGTGCACTGCACCACCATGTTGCCACAGAGACAGTGCATTCCCTGATGATACCATGACTGTTTGTCCAGCAGGGCCTGTCTGTTGCAGTGCATTGCACCCACCTACACAGGGCTAGGCCATGGTCTGCTCTGGGCAGCTGCCACTGCCCCCCTCCACCTCCAGTACCCCTGTGCCACCATGCTGACATGCCCTTCTGCTGGTGGTGCTGGTGGTACGCAGTCTCAGGCCATCCTGTGTGCGGGTAGGCGGCTGCCTATGGTGCGGGTTCTGGGGTAGGGGTGCCTGCATATCTGTCCGCATGTCCCCCAATCACCGCCTGCCAATGTTCCGTGCCCTTGGGGGTACCTGCTGGGTACTATCCCCTGTGACACTGTGCTAAACACTCTCGTTCCCATGTTTGGGCCTCATCAGTTGCTGTCTGGCTGCTGTTCAGTTTCAGCATTCCTAAGTGCCATCTAGGCATCTGCCTAGTCCGCACTGTGCCCCAGCTGCACCACAGCATGTGCCGCCTGCAGCCCTCTGTATCCCCTTTCCCAGCATCTGTCCAATTGCCCATTCCGACCTTCCCGCCTTGCTGTTGTGAAAATGTGCATGCCATAGGTAACCTGTCCAATGGAGAGGGAACCCCTGATCAGTGCTATTTCACTGTGGGATCATTCACCTTGTATGGGGACGGAGCGTAGACCCTTCTAAAATTCATATTTATTTTTGGGGGATTTCTTGGGAGTATTTTTTGATGTTTCCCATTACTATCACTATTGCCCAGCTTGATTATAATTTTTCTTATATTTTGTTGGGCTCATTTTTAATGTTTATTTGCCCTTTTGTTCCGTGCACATGTATCACACTGCTCACTTTTTGTTGGTTTCCCTGTTTTTGCTGTACATTGCTGACAAAAATGGTTTCTCTTCCCTTTAAATCTGCTCTACCGCGAGGTTTTCACTCGCGGTATTTTTTTACTTGAATTTCAGCCACGCTCCTGTGCCGGGAGCCTCTCCCCTCCCACTCTCCACCCATTGACCCCTTCTCTCCGCCCCTGGGGAGCCTTCCTCCGCCCTCCGGGAACCTTTCCACGCCTCTATCGCACATCAGCACGCCGTGCACATGAGCGGGCACTTTAGTGCGGCGCGCATGTGTGCGGGGCACAAAAACGCATCATTAGCGTGCGCTAAGGTACCTTAGCGCATGCTATTGTGCGCCACGCACTTGAGCGCCGTTTAGTAAACATACCCCAAAATATAGGGTTGTAATAGTGGGAATTTTCTTGATTTAAATCAGTGGTTCTCAACCCAGTCCTCTGGGACCCCCAGGCCAGTCAGATTTTCAGGATATCCACAATGAATATGCATGAGAGATATCTTTATACAATGGAAGCAGTGCATTCAGATCTATCTCATGCATATTCATTGTGGATAGCCTGAAAACCTGACTGGTCTGGGGATCCCATAGGACTGGGCTGAGAACCACTGACTTAAATGGTAAAGTTGGGTTTTGAGGGATGCCTTGGGACTGTTTTTGAAGGGGATTAGTGGAAGAACATTTTCTTAGCTTGCTTGGAATGTGTATGTTTGTTTTGAGTGGTGTCAGTTGGAGATCATTGGGAAGAGTGAGTGGAGTGTACTGGTATGTGAGGACTTATATTTGGATATTTTTGTGAAGAAAAAAGAGAGAAAATGGGGTAATTGAATAAATTTTAGGTTTCTCTGTATTTGGAGAATAAGAAATCTGAAAAAAATTGATAATTTTTAGGAAAGAATCTCTTTAAGGGTCTTTCCTTTGAGCAATTTTGAGCTGCTTCTTTAATTGTAGCTTTGGAGTTAAATAAACTGTCTTACTTTATTTGACAGTCGAGAAAATTAATTTTTGAAGCTTGTCTAGTCAGAGAAATTATTGGCGGTCTTAGCTGACAAAAACTGTCAATTTGATCTGAAACCTTTTGAGAAGGAAGACCTTTTAAAAGGTGTTTTCAGTTTTAAAATGATTTGAAAAGTGATTTCTGTAACTGCTGAGAGAAAGTGGTCTCAGACAGTTTTAATAAGTGAAACTGTCAGAAGAGACATAAACTAAAGGAACTATGCTATGTTTATGTTACAATACTTTGAGGGTGTGTTTGCTGGCAGCACTAATTAAAATAAAAATAAAATGCCCCCTACAGCAATATTACCTATAACAGGCAATGCCTCAGCCAACCTTCTTCATTTGGCACAGTGGGGAATTGAACCCAGGACTCCTGCATCATTGGTCAGTGTCTTAACCATTGTGCTACACTGCTGCTCCTCCTTACATGTCAACGCACCTACTTATGATTTTCATTCCTTAAACTGCACAGTGCTGCAATCAAAAACAGTGCTGTGACCTTGCGGTACCTCATACGGCACCCTATAAAGTGCCCTATAAGCAACATTCTAGGGTGCCTTGGCGGACAGTGCACCTTAAAATGTGCCTTATGGGGCGCCTTATGTTAACACGCTTTGAGAGTGCATTTGCTAGTAGAGATAATTAAAATAAAAATAAAATGCCTCCTAAAGCAATCTTCCCCATAATAGGTAATGCCTCAGCCAGCCTTCTTCATTGGGCACAGTGGGGGATTGAACCCATGATCCCTGTACCATTGGTCAGTGTCTTAACCATTGTACTGTGGCTCAGTTCCTGTGCTTGCACATCAGTGCGCCACTTATGCTTCCCGCGCAACTTTCTCATGCGCTAATGTGCGGGGCGCACATGAGCGCAGCGCACATTAGCACATGATTAATCCCGGTTTTGCTTTTTTCTGACTGAAACGCCCACTCCTTATATGGCATCCGCACACTAGCGCGGCGCGCACCCTAACGGGGTTTTAGTAAACATACCCCTTAGTATATTTTAGTACTGTTTCTTTAAATTTAAATGTATCAGTAGCAAGAGATACCATTCTGCATCACTAATTCCTGGCAAAAGTGATAGAAAAAATAGTACAGCCACAACTCTAGGAACATACAGACATCACTTCCCACTTGACCAACAATATGGGTTCAGGCCTCAACAAAGTTGAATTCCTCCTGACTGCTCTGACAACCTCAGAAGAGGCATTGACAAGCCAAACAAAGGTTTCATTCCAATATTCCTTGATGTCAAGGCAGCCTTTGACGCTGTTCCACACAATCTGATCATCAGCGTCTGCAAACAATCAGACTAAGAGGCACCACACTAAAATAGTTCATATCCTATTAGATCGTCAACTCAGAGTAAAACAAGGCAATACAATATAAGATTCTTACAGCAACAGGGAGTCAAATAAGGCTCGGCTCTATCCTTATTGTTACTCAGGCTCTTCCTTCAACCAATCTGTTCAATAATACAAGTGCACAACATATTTTACCACATATATGCAGATGTTATGATTTATGTTCCAATCAATACCATTAACCCAACCATCACCCATTTAAAGAAATGCTTCACCTCCATAATACATCGGCTTGATAAACACAGCATGATTATATTATTTTCACGAAAACTGAAGTCTTATACCAGTGCTGGAGCCCAATTACAAATCAAATAGGAAGTGTGCTACCTGGGAATCATTCTTGACCAACACGTCACACTATCCCCTCACATAAGCAATGTTACAAGCAGCATCTATCACAAGCTCAAAATGGTACATCTCAGACCACTCCTGGACCCAATTGACTTTCATATAGTTCTTCAAACACTCACATTCCCTCACTTTGATTACTGTAACCTCATTCTACAAGATCTACCTAAATCTGCAATTCACCCACTTCAACTAGTCATGAATACAGCAGCATGCATCCTCTGCAATGCCCCAAGAATGGAACACATTAACCCAATCCTCAAACAACTGTAGTGGCTGCCAATCACTCAACAAATCAAATACAAATCCATTCAGACGATCTTCGAATTCTTCCTCGGACTGTCTTCTATCTTCCTCCAATCATTAATACAGAAAACACCCAATAATAGAGACAGGAGAACCAAATCACTTAACACGCTCTACATACCTTCTTTAAATAAAAAAACCCAGCTCCACCACATCTAAAAGGGCTTTCTCCCTCTTCACATGGCACTGTGGAGCACAATACCAAACAGTCCCCATGCCACAAATGATCTCATAGACTTCAGGAAAAACCTAAAAATGTCCTTATTTCTTGAACACTTCACTGATGAAGAAACATAGCCGCCGATCTTACTAAGAGCCACCAGTGCATCTATCCCATTCCATCTCTCCCCTCTCCCTCACCAACCCTAACCCTCACCCAACCCTCCTCGCCACTATATAATAGTATTCCAATACATTTAGATGTTTGATATTATGTATTTTTATATTATGTTACAACAGGTGTTTACTATTTTATGTAAATCAGTTATTACTGTTCTATGCAAGTCACCCTAGGCCAAGTTGTTTTATGTAAACTGCTTAGACTTATACATCGGTAGTATATAAACACAGTTAAATAAATAAATAAATACATACATAAATAAAAATAATTCCTGCCTTCTTGCCTGCAATCACCTTCAATAGAGCTCTCCTGGGAGATCCCTGCACAGCCTGATCATTCAAGTACCTTGTGTTTCTACATCCAGATCCTTTTAAAATTAAAACTTTTAATTTCACAAATCACAGGTCTGCTACTAAAAAGCTGTTTGATTATTTTCATCTAATTTCCATGTATTTTGGTGTGCTGAAAACAAATAAAATATTGAAAAAACTCCTAGACGTCATGATTTGCCACAACACGCAAAATTGTCTTCAAATTTATCAAATTTTTTCAAATTACTATTAATTAATTCAAATTATTATTAATTAATTCACATAAGTGCATTTAAGATATAAAATGCCAAAAAAACTTTAAAGGGGTTGTCCGAGTTATGTAAAAAAATATAGCACTGTAAATCTGATGGTCAGCAATATATACATAAGCTAAGCAAGTTTTAAGTCCGTGCTTCTAATGGTAGAAGGGGTTAATCTTTCCTGAAGAATCCAGTGGGAGGGAGACACAGGGCAGATAGCAGAAGCTCCGGTCAGTGCAGGGGGGGCGTGGCCAGCACCGTGACGTCTCGTGTACAGACACAGAGCTGCTCTCTTCTGCATGCCACACTTATGCACGAATCATCATCAGGTTCTTGGTTCTAGGCTCTAGACTGTTCACACTTTTTCATCGCAATTCGTGTTAGCTCGTCATTCTTCATCCATTATGTTATGGCTCCGCAAAAGTGTATTAATTCGCCAGACAGTTTCTGTTTCATCTATGGTGAATATACAGTGTTGAAGCAACAGCAGAATATTACAGACTTTGTGAAAAAAGTATACTTTGCATACTTTGGACTAAAAATTGGAGATCTGCTAACCCAATAACTTTTCACACCTCTCTCTCATACTATGAAAATTCTTTTAGGCTTTATTCTGTTCATATGTAAATAGCCAATGTGTTGTATTCATTGTAAATAATTTCCTCGGTTATCCAAGTTTTTGTTCCTTGTTCTATGTAAAAAACAGATAACATGTACCTTATCTGATGTTTTCTTGTTCTATGTAAACCGCGCTGATTATAAATAGAGCGGTATATAAAAGATGTTAAATAAATAAATAAAATAAAATAAATAAAATAAAGTCTGGGCGCCTCATAAAGTGTGCAAACGGTGTGTTGAGGACCTCCGAAACTGGTTCAAGGGTAAGAAAAATCTTTCCGTTATGGGATTCCTATGGTATGGCGAGAGCAAAAGAACCATAGTGACGACTGTTACTTTTGTTCGTGCGATGTGAAAGGATTTAATTACAAATGGAAGCATTCCATTTCATACCCCAATCTTCACTCAGCAATTCGTCCCATCCCCCATGGCACAGATATACCAGTACCCAAGCCCCCTGCTACCTTGGAAGAGATACCTAGCTCCGATGAAGGTGAAGTCATACCTGAACCAGATGACGAATCAAGTTCTGACTTTGAAGATGATACAAGACCAAAATTGTTTTCTCTGGAGGAGATGAATGATTTGGTAAGAGACTTGAATCTTCCCAAAGATGCCGCTGAGTTACTCGGATCAAGGCTGAAAAGCAGGAATTTATTGTTGCCAGGATTGTCATCTTCATGGTTCAGACATCGTGAAAAGGAGTTTGTTCCTTACTTCGCCCAGGAAGACAAGTTGGTTTATTGCATCGATGTCGAAGGTCTGATGGGTCAATTTAAAATCCAATCTGATTCAGAGCAATGGCGTTTTTTTTATAGATTCTTCAAAAAGAAGGCTCAAAGCAGTTTTACTCCACAACGGATTTTACGCTTCCATACCTGTAGGTCATTCCATACACTTGAAGGAAAGCTACGAGAACTTGGAATTGGTTCTTCGTAAACTTAAATATGAAGACCATGGTTAGCAAGTGTGTGGGGACTTGAAGATCTTGTGCATGCTGCTCGGGCAACAAGCTGGGTATACCAAATACCCTTGTTATTTATTTATTATTTATTTAACATTTCTTATATACCGCCTTTCATGATATCAAGGCGGTTTACATTGAACAAACTGAAATTACATTGAACAGGGCATTATAACTTGGAGATAACTATTTTACAGGGAACATGGGCTATGGAGGGTTAAGTGGCTTGCCCAAGACCACAAGGAGCACCTGTGGGACTAGAAACCCCAGTCCTTCCAGCCCAAGGTTGCTGTCTTCTAGTGGGATTTGAACCCCTGACCTTCTGGCCTGAAGTACCTTGCCCCAACCACTAGGCCACTCCTCCACTCCATTGTTTTCTGTGTCTATGGGACAATCGAGACCGACAAAATCACTGGACCAAGAAGAGTTGGCAGCCGAGGGTGCTAACAGTCGGTGAAAAAAATGTCCTCCGAGAAACTTTGGTACCTTCCCATAAAGTTCTTCTACCACCTCTCTCCACATAAAATTGGGATTGATGAAGCAATTTGTAAAATCACTTCAAAGAGATGGAGAATGCTTCAAATACTTGGTCACCAAGTTTCCAGGCCTGTCGGAGGCAAAATTGAAGGAAGGTGTGTTCATCGGACCAGATATTAGAAGTCTTATAGTTAATCAAGAGTTTGTCAATACCTAGACGGATCCTCAAAAAGAAGGGTGGATTGCATTTAAAGAAGTTGTACAGAAACATTTAGGGAATAACAAAGATCCTCACTACAAAAAAGATTGTCAGACAAATGCTGAAAGCATTTCAAGCTCTAGGTTGCCTGATGAGTTTGAAAGTGCATTTCCTCCAGTCCACCTTGACTACTTTCCTGAAAATTTGGGAGCTATGAGTGAGGAACAATGATGGCAGACTACTGTTGGATGCTTCAGAGAGACATTCCAGATGCTACTCACAAGCGTAAAAGCACCAAGAGGAGCCTTACAAGGAAGAACAATCAAGTTTAGTGTGTGTAGATGAGCTCATTTCAGTTCAAAAAAGGATTTTCATGAAAATATTGTAATAAAACTTGTGATAAGGAAGCTTATCATAGCTCAGGAAGGAGCTATAGGAAAGGTGAAGTGACTCTGAACAAGCAACCTGTCAGTTCTGGTAGAAATAAGAAAACAGAATTTTTCCATAAAAGACTACCAGTCCCAGAATGCACCAGGTTTCCAACAGCCATTAGAGGAGCTGAAGTGGGGAAACGTGTGTTCAATCAGGAGGGCTATGAGGTAATCCCCAAGCACTCATCTCAAAGGGCAGGGCCTGATTCAGCACAGCTGCGCTGTGCTAGGGTGGAGCACTCATCTAAGCAGAATAAAGGTAGAGTTTATTCTACAGAGAATTATCCTCATCCTCAGTTTCATCTGGGAGATCCTCATCCTCAGAATCAGCTTGGAGATCCTCATCATGGACAGCTTCATCATCTGGAGGATCATCAGAAGCAGAAGCCAGTGCGGACGGACAGAGAGGGCAAGAAACCCTTTGGAAGAAAGAAGAGAAAAGCATTTGGGAGGTCTAAAGGAGTCCAGAGCAGTACGTATACTGGGAGACATTCAAAAGGCCAGCATACACCATTGGACTGGGGAAAGCCAGAGGAATGGTGCTGCAGGGCTAGGAATCTCCAGACGCTACCTGTGAGGGAGACGGCTGCACGTGGAAGGGACCCTAAGACCCGTGCCAGAAGGTATGTGAAGAGAGATCCAGTGTCCAGGGATCTGGATTGGAAGGCTGAACATAAGAACTGGACTACATACTGGCCAGGCTATTTAGAGAGGAACTCTAACAGCAATGGAAGCTCAGGTATGAACACTGATCTATGCGCCCTAGCTATACCCTTGAAAGACAGCAGGGAAACAAGTATTCACCTGAGAGTGCTCCATTGAGAAATTCCTCTGTACCAATCCATGATATTGAACCCATGATTGTTGAAGAAGGGGAAGGGGTTGCAGATGCAGGCTGTGAATACATGGATTGCTCTTTGTCTAAACTCCTTTGGTAATTTACTGTTACAAAGTACAACAACCATCACAAAGAAATACAAACTTGTTCTTTAAATCTACTCAGAAAAGCTCCTGAGTAGGATTTGAGCCAAGCAGTAGAAAGTAAGCCAGCTAAGGGGATTCAGCTGGATAACTGCTAGCAATTGAGCCTTACCTAATTGCTTGTGAGCTCTGAGGAAATCACTTCTGAGTCTATGTGTGAAGATATAAGAAGTTAACCTGAAAAGAACAGTTTTTTTCCTTCTTTGTGGGTTTTGCTTGTTGTTTGATGCACTGCTAAGAAAATATTAGCTAGAGCCTACAGAGAAGACCAGTTTGTTACCAACCAGGTCTTTATTCTTTTCATTTGATTGCCTGACAAGTTCAACTGTTGTTTTCCTGATTTTGTTTTTCCAAGTTTAACACTGAAAGCAAGTATCCTGATTTATGTGCTACCAAGCATATCTGTGTTGGGAGAAATAACCCCATAAATAAATATCTTATTGGCTTTACACTCAAGCACAACTAATTATTGTGAGCGGCTATGTCTGGTGTGAATGGACTGCATTTCCCACAATCCCTTGCAAATCATATTGATATATGCCTTTGCCAAGACTGATGGCAGAAAAAGACCATATGGCTTATGTAGTCTGCCCTTTCATATCAACCACTACAACAGTCCCATTTTTTCCTTTAGAGATCCTCTGTGTTTGTCCCATGCTTTTTTTCAGATACTGTCCTCATCTCTACCACTTCCACTGGGTGACTATTCCACACATCTACCGCTCTGTCTGTAAAAAATTATTTCCTCTTATTACTACTGAGTCAATCACCTTTCACCCTCATTCTATCTTCCCTTGTAGCAAGCTTGCTTTCAATCAAAAGAGGCTCTCCTCCTGTGCATTTATGCCACGGAGGTATTTAAATGTCTCAATCGTATCACCTCTACCCCACCCTTCCTTTAAAGTATACATATTAAGATCCTTAAGTCTGTCCTCATATGCTTTATAATGAGGACCACTAACCATTTTAGTAGCCACCCTCTATACAGACTACAACCTGTTTATATCCTTTTGAAGGTGCGGTCTCCAGAATTGCACACAATACTCCAAATGAGGTCGAACCATATACTTATACAGAGGTACTATCACCTCCTTTCTTCTCCTGGCCATTCCTCTCCCTTTGCATCCAAGCATCCTTCTAGCTTTTGTTGTCACCTTTTCTACCTGTTTAGCTACTTTAAAATCATCAGACACAATCATGCCTGGGTCACACCCTTTTTTTGTGGACAGAAGTACTTCACCCCCTATACTATATCACTACCTTGGATTGCTGCAGCCCAAATTCATGACCTTGCATTTTTTAACATTAAATTTCAGCTGCCAATTCTAGACCATTCTTCAAGCTTAGCTAGATCCCTCATGTTATCTACACCTTCCTGGGTGTCTACTCTATTGCAGATTTTGGTATCATCTGCAAAGACACAAACCTTACCTGACAGCTCTCTTCCACAATATCACTAACAAAGATGTTAAAAAGAATTGGTCCAAGGATAGATCCCTGCGGCACACCACTGGTAACCTCCTTCTCCTCAGAATGAGATCCATTTACCTGTACCCTTTTGTCGCATCCTATCCAACCATTTTATAACTCAAGCAGTAACTTTATGATCCATCCCTAGAGTGCACAGTTTGTTTATAAGTCGTCTATGCAGTGTCAAAGGCTATAATGAAATCTAAATACACCACATCCAGGGTTCTCCCTCTGTCCAACTCCCTTGTTACCTTGTCAAAGATATCAATCGGAATTGTCTGACAAGACCTGCCCCCCCCCCCCCATGAATCCATTCTGCCACAGATCCAGCAATCCGTTGGACTCCAGAAAACTATTTTTTCTTTCAGCAATGCTTCCAATATTTTACTCACCACCGAGGTTAAACTAACTGGCCTGTACTATTCAACCATATCTTTACTTCAGCTTTTGTGTAAAGGGACATGTGCCTCTCTCCAGTCCTCTGGCACCACTCTCGACTCCAAAAAGACATTGAAAAGGTCAGTCAATGGAGCTGCTAGAATGTCCCCAAGTTCCCTCAGTATTCTCAGGTGTATGCTATCCGGTCCCATCGTTTTGTCTACTTTAATTTTAGCTAGTTCCTTACAATCTTCTGAAAATTGTTCAAGATGCCCCTCACTTCTATTCCTGTTTGTGGGTGTTTTCTGAGGTCCTGCTCCTGGTTCTTCATCTGTGAACACAGAACAGAAATATTTGTTAAGCAATTCTGCTTTATCCTCATCAGTTTCTACATATTCCTCTCCTTCACCTTTGAGCCTGACAATACCACTTTTGCTCTTCCTCTTCTAACATATATGAAAAATGTCTTATTTCCCCCCCCCCCCTTTTTATTGCATTGGCTATTTCCTCCTCTTTATGAATCTTTGCTTTCCTGACTACTTTGCTAGCTTCTCTTAAGTTTTTCCAAATATAGATGACTATCTTTCTCTCTCTGTGATCTCTTGTATTTCATGAAGGCTTTCCTCTTTTTCTTCACCTTTTCAGCTGCTTCTTTTGAGAACCACAGCGGCCTCCTTTTCCTTTAACATTTATTTAGCATTATAACAAACAAGTTTGGCTGCCATTAAAATATCCCCTTTCAGTTTTGTCCACTATTTTTCTACATCCCCCAGCTGTTCCCATCCTGCTAACGACTCCCTGAGGTATTGGCCCATCTTGGCAAAGTTAGTTTTCCTAAAGTCTAAGACCCTCACTTTTGAATGGATTTTAACAGCCCTAGTCCTAATACTGAACCACACCATCTGGTGATCACTGGATGCAAAATGATCTCCCACTATAACATCAGAAACACTTTTACCATTGGTAAGCACCAAGTCCAGTATGGCCCCTTCATGTTTGGGTTTTGTTACCAGTTGCCTGAATAGGTCTCCCTGAAGAGAATCCAGGATCTCCTTACTTCTAGATGATTCTGCAGCGGGATGTGCCAATCAACATCTGGCATATTGAAATCCATCAGTAGCACTTTGCCTTTTCTGGCAATGCTGCGTATGTCTTCTATTAACTCTCTGTCCACCTCTTCTACGTGTGAGGGAGGTCTGGTGGGTGGTTTTGGCTCAGTTTTCTTTTTAAATTTTATATTTATACAATTTTCAAATTACATTCAAAAGCAATTCAAGAAATGTTTGCGTACAGGGTACAAAAAAAAAAAAATAAAGCAAAGTTAATTCAAGCAATAGTGGAGCACTAAAATTATCCCTTATATAATGTTGCACACTAATGAGGACACTAAAGGAGGAGAATCCCATTAAAAAAAAAAAAAAGGAAAAGCCATCATGGACAATAGGAAAATTAGTTTGATCATGCCCAAACCACCATGCATAGTCCCCCAAATCCCCGGACAAGAACAGAAAATAAAAAACAATAAAACATCAAGAAATATCCTTATTAGAAAAAAAAAAAGCAATTAAGCTGAGTGGGATAAAAAGACACTTGCAAGGGAATCTTAAATAAATAGACTCCCCTGCCACTAGGAACTTAGATTTTAACACATTGTTCTGGAGACATCAGGGAACATCTGCGCCTTTTGTCCACAAAAGGAAACATCTCTCCATTGGAAATACAATTTAAACAACCTACATTTGTCAGCGTTGGACACTAAAACCACTACAAGAGTGGCCCGTATTGCTATTGTGTCCATAGAGGACTCCAAGAAGGCTGACAAGTCCAGGCTATTGGCTGACATCAATGAGTCCATACCACCCTCCTCCTCAGATTCCATCTTCTTTCCAGGCAACAGATAGAACAATAAGTCCAGCTGAATCTCCTTGGGATTACCAATCTTCAAAATATCCCTTAAATAATTCACCAAAGCTCCATAGTGCACAACAACCTGTCCTTTTGTTAGTTTAGCAGGCATATGTTCTTAGAGTGACTTGCATTTTCCACCAGCTCCATCTACTTCCCATTGCAGACTGAACAGATGATATTTGGGATTCAACTAAGCCAACATGCCTTTGTATTACACCAAAACCTTTTTCATGCTCTTCTAGCTTGGCCACTGCTTGCAGTGAAAAGTCAGACACTGAGAAATGTTAGTACTTACAGAAGCCTTGAACTTACATAGCACTGTCCAAATATATTCAAGGCCAATCTTCTGACCAAAGATTCCTTCACTCCAGGTAGAACCATACCAGGTAAAAGCTTAGGCAGAAGAACCGAGGCTTTCCAAGTCATACCTGATGCCAAGGACACCGGGCTTAGGCTTGCACCCAACTTGTAGGGTCCAACTACCTCCACTCCTCCAGTCATGCCACATTCCTCCCTGCTCCAAATACATCAGAAACCTGGGTCTCAGGTTCCGCCACTCTGCTCAACTGCACAGACTCCAGAAATTCAGGAGGAGGGGCTTGGCTCAATTATGATGAGCAGTTTCAGAAGAGTCTTTCCAAGAATAAATCTGATGCTTGGGGTTTTTCGGGATGTGGATATATGGTTGGCAGAGATTACCCTGATCAGTTTAATTTTGGCAGAGGTGGTGTTCCTTGGTCAGCAGGTTTAGCAGTTGGGGTGCAGTTGAGGACAGGGATTGGTAGGAGTGAGAGGTGGGAGTCTAGAAGCTGGGTGCGGGGGAGTTTTTCCTAATGCCAGGGGTTTCGAAAGTCTAGATTGGACAATGCTTGTTAACAGCTTAACACAGGCCATTGTGAGTGGCCCATTTGTAGTTTCAAGCACAGATGTTGAATGTGTGGCAGTGGGCACCCGGACGTTTGGTGCCTCTTTCATGGTGGGGGACAACCCAGAGGTGGGCAACCAAGATTGTCAGGCCTCGGTACTGCAATAGTCCCTAGACAAGTCACCATTTCCCATTAATGTGGAGGCACTCAAGCATTATCTGCAGGGTTACCCAGACTTGTATGCAACCCAATTGTTAAGTGGGGTGGTTATTCCATTTTCTGGGCTTTCCTTGCATCATTGGTCATGTAATGCTCTTTCTGTTCTTCGGTTTCAGGGTAGAAGTTGGAGCTGGGAAGAATGGCGTGACCGTTTGACTGTCTGCCTTTGCCAAATTTGGTTATTTCTCCACTGGGCGTGGTGCTGAAGGAGGAGGCCAGAAAGTATCATTTGATTTATAACCTGTCTTATCTGGTGGGGTGCAGCATGAATGACTATCAATCTGGTTCTTTGTTTGGTGCAATATGCATCATTTGATTCAGTGGTGCAGTTGTTGCAGAGAGCAGGGCAGGGTGCATTAATGGCGAAGGCAGATCTTGCATCAACTTTTTGTTTGCTCCCCATTCACCCCAGTTCTTTCTATTTGCTGTGTTTTTGTTTCCAGGGGAAGTATTATATGGATAGGTGCATGCCAATGGGTTGCTTGAAAACTTGCACCTGTTTCAAGACATTTTTGTCATTTATCCATTGGGCAACACAGCTGGCAGTGGGGTCTGATTTCCTGGTGCATTATTTAGTTGATTTCCTCTTCATTGGCCCTGCTGGCACTAGGGAGTGTGCTCGGTTACTGGAAGTGTTCCAGCAGTTAGTGGCTGTTTTACACTTGCCACTTGTGGTGGAAAAGACGGAGGGACCTTGTACCTTGTGTACATTTTTAGGTATTGAGCTGGAGTCTGAGCAAATGGAGTCTTGTTTACCTATTGCAAAGGTGTAGCGGTTGGTGGGTTTGATTGAGCAGGTGCTCACTCATTCGAAGCATACTTTGCGACAGGTCCAAGAAAGTTTGAGGCACTTTATTTTGCTTGTCAGGTGATACTCAAAGCGGTCTATCAAATATGTTTTAATAAAGATAAAGATACTGATGGGTAGAGTTTTCATGAGAAGGTTAGCCTTCTTAACTATGGGAGTGGTCCTCAACCATCACTTTATCCAGTTGAGTAGTGATGAATGGGCAGATTTGGCCCTTTGGTTGAGTTTTCTTCAGGGAGTTCAATGGCATGTGTGTCTGGCAAATGCCTACAGCATCTAACCATGACCCAGAGCTGTATATGGATACTGTCACTGGATCAGGCTTATTGGGGGGGTGGTCTTGGTGTGCGGAGTTGTGGCCTGTTGTGTGTGGTGGGAGAGAGGCTGGTGCCGGAATGTTGCCTTCTTGGAACTGTTTCCGGTATGGGTTGTTTTGTCAATTTAGGGTGAACGCTTGCATTCTGATAACAGGATGGTGGTTCAGACTATCAAACATCAGTCTGCTAGTTCTGCATTGATAGTGGGCCTCTTGTGCTTGCTGGTCTTGCGTTGTTTGTAGTTGAATGTGTTTCTGGGGTGGATAATGCAATTGCGGACTCTATCTAATTTGCAGTGGGCTTTGTTCCAAGCATTGGCTCTAGGAGTAGATGACTTCCCTTCCTGGATGCTGGAGCACTTTTGGGATGTCCTCCCGAATCACTTGCAAGATTGCTGAGATCTGTGTTGGCTGTGAATACTTGGAAGGCTTATGCGGCTGACTGGCGGACAGTGTATTTTAGACTTCGTACCAGTGGGATCTGTAGTTTTGGGGTGCAAGACTGAGCAGGGGATTGTGTTATGCTTCATTATGCATGCCTGTGAGCAGCGGTTTCCACCCTATGTTCTTGCAGGTGCTCTGGCAAGTGTGGCCTTTGTGTCTAAGATTCAAGGGTTGAAGGATCCTACCTCTTCATATTTGGTGCAGAAATTAGTGCAGGGTTATGCTAGAGCTCAAACAGTTTTTTCAGTGAGAACGCCTCGTCAATCTATTAGGCATGATATGCTGTGTTCACTGTTGTAAGTCCTGCCTAGGTTTTCCTTTTCTTCATTTGAGGTGCATTTATTTAGAGTTGTTTTTTCCTTTGCTTTTTTGTGGCATTGTGGGTTAGTGAGCTGGTGGCGATGACCATGACTTCTTGTGGAGACCGAGGTCTGTTAACGAATAATGTGGTGGTGTTGGAGGATGAAGTGCTGTTGCATTTTCATCATAGTAAGATGGATCAGTTGGGTAGAGGGGCCTGGGTTTGCCTTCGATAGGGCTCCTGGGCTGCTTTCCTGCCCAGTTTATTGTGCACATATGTTTTTGCATGTCTGGCCATAAGGTGGTCTTTTTTGGCTGTATCATACGGGGAAAGATCCTGTGACAAGGTTTCAGTTTACTTCCATAATGGAGCGTGCCTTAGTGGTGGCAGGTGTGCATACTGAGTATTTTGGTATGTATTCATTTCAGATTGGGACAGCAACATTCGCCACCACTCAGGGCCTTTCAGTGCAGGCGATACGGTGGGTGAGGCATTGGTAATCTAATGCTTATAAACCATTCTCAGTTATTCTATTGTTCTTTGGTAATCCTTTTATCTTCTCTTTCTTTCAGTGTCCTCTGCAGGCTTCGCAATGAGAGAATTCTTGGTGTGAATGTGTGGGCACTTGTTGTCTTCTGGGCCCGGAAGGGAAAAGTAGAATCCAAATGGGGTTTGAATGTTGGCCTGGCTGAGAATGGTGTACTGTTGCAGTGGATGGGCCAGAAGGGGATGCGTTGGTCACATCTTCTGCCATTGTTACTGGATGTGTGTCAATACAATATGCTTCAATGTATTTTTTTTTCATTTGAGTGGGAATGATCTTTGTGACATGAAAGGGAGAGACCTTATCCAACAAATGAAAAATGATTTATTTCTTAATTCATTGCTATTTTCCATGGGTGACTCTTATTTGGTCTGAGATCATCCCTCTGAGGCTTTGGCATGATGTGATTCAGCCAAAGACAATGAAGCATCTGAGACAGCAGGTGAATACTGAGGTGGTTTTGTTGAAGGGACTGATATTGCCTCATAACTTAATTTCATTGGATTATGTATCGCCTGGATGGAGTTCACTTGTTGGATATTGGTTATGATCTATTTATTAATTCTACTCAAGGATGTTCTTGCGGGACGTAGGAGGGCATTCATAGCCACAGCATGTGCTGGGGGTGGTGGGGACATGCAATGTGCAGTTCCCACTCATAGCAGTATTTGAAGGTTGGTCACTTCCCCCCTTCACTGTTTTGTTATTCCCTAAAGATGGGGGGGGGGACACACAGGAGCTCTGACTTTGACATTCCGCAGCATGGGTGTCATCACCATGCATATGTCAAGTCAAAAGAGAGCTCCCAACAATCAAAGTATGCAGCAGTCTGGTATATGGCATGCGGGGGGGGGGGGGGGGTGAGGGGGTATTGAGAGTTCTGGGACGAAGAGCAGTTCAGGGTTAAGGATATCACCATCTAGCCTGATTAATAAAATGTATTTAATTGCTGTGAATAGTGTTCTATGGATTTGTTTGGTTGTTGGAATTAAAGCTGTGGCCATTTTCTTTCCAACTACTGGAGCCTTTGGTTTTATTTTACTGTGTTTGAAAGTATAAATGGGTTGCAGTAGTGTGAGTGCCTATGTTAAATATGTTCTGAAGTACAGTATGAAAGCACTAAACATCATTTTATTTATTTGACTATTCTTTTATACTGCTTTTCCATTGGTCAGAGCAGTATACTCTGTACGAGTTTTTACATCGAACAGAGTATACAAGAAGGAGGGTTACATCGAACAGGATACAGTACAACTGGGATTACAACAGTAAGCAGTGAGACTTTCTCATATTGTTACAACAGCATATGAAGCATTACGTACTAAAAAGTCCCCTCAATAAACAAATGGAGGCAATGTAGTCATATGGGTCACAGATTAAAGCACAGTAAATATAAAAGCTTTGGGCACTATTTACTAATGTGCATAAGGCAGTTAATATGAGCTAATGCACAATGAGTTAAGTGTGTGACGTGACATTGTAGAAAAGACATTTAGGAAGAATCTGGAACATCCAGAACATAATGTTCAAAAAACTGATGGAGTGGTGGCATTGAAAGGAACACGTGTAAGTGCCTTCTGAAATCGCTATGTCTCCACCCCAATAAATGAACGCCCCGGTAGCCAGTTCTGGACAGCCCCCCTCCCACATATTGCAAGGCTGGGTACACGGACAAGTGAAGGTCATTTAACAATTGTGGACGTCCCCGAATTGGATATCCACAGAAACGGGTACTTGGTTGTGATAAATAATATGAATCCTGATCTTGAATTCAATATTTATTAGATTTTCAAAATACATCCAACAAAAACGTATACAATAGAAATATTGAGAACACATTATTACCCAAGTAGGTAAAAAGGAAAATTTACAAAATCAAAAACATCTCTCATCGATTAGTCCACAAAAGAAGAAAAGGAAAAAAAAGAGAGGCATCAGGAAATAAAAGAAGAATCCCAGGGATTAAACCCTAGTCTACTACAAAAACATTCAAAAAGTCAAAACAGGTTGAAGACTTACGCGTCAGCCATGTGTGAAGCCACATTAACCACAATCCCTCGCTACTAGGAATTCCAAAAGCTGCCCTGGTTTAAAATACAGAAAATTTTTATCCTAATAGGAAATTATACAATGAGAGGGAAATCTCAAATAAACTTACTCCCCAGGGAGAGGACCTAGGAACGTTTTCCTTCTCTGTTGGGTAACCCGTGATAAGTCAGGAAAAATGTAAACATATGATCTAAAAAACTGCTCACTAAAATCCTAAAGTAAGATCAAATAATTACAGATTTATTGGGTTCCAAAGCTAAAGTTATAAGCAGGTTAGTTTGCTCGGTGATTACTTCCAAAGAACTCTCCAGAAACCCAGTCAGGAGCTAATACCTTGTGAACCAGAGCCCAAGGGCAAATAATGGGCTTGCACAAGAAGGGGCAAGTTTTCCGAAGGTAACTTAAGTAACTCCTGGAAATACTTGCGCACCATCTCCAAGGCAGATAGAATAGGGGATTCAGGAAAATAGAGCAAACACATTATTTCTGCAGACCTGATTGTACAAATATTCAGTTTTTCTCATAAGCACAGTTCTGTCTAACTTGGGCTGCACACAGACCACGAAGTTGCAGCAGATCTTCTTCCACACGAGCTATCTTCTCAGCTTGTTCCTCTTGTAGCCAAGACCCCTCTAAGATACTCACAGAAGAAAGTTCCATGCTCACAGTTACAACCACGCTTTGGAGAGAGGAGTTCATCATGGCAAGGACATCCCATAGTGCTTCTAAAGTGATTCTTCCAGATTTAACCAAAGCACCAGACACTGGAATCTGTACTCTTCCACCACCTACTCCTGAGCAGTCCTCACGAACAGATACATGGTCCTGCTGATCCTCCACCAATCCTAAGATTTTGCAGTGGAGGAAGCCACAGAAAACCCAGCCGCGGTGTCCTCTTCACTCCCCCTCTCTGGCATGCTTATTGGCAAGCCAGAGGGAAGCACTCCTTCAGCCGCAGTATCGCTTCCGGGTCTCAGCAGTGAGGTTCGCTGCTCCAGAGAGAGCCATACCCCAGACATGCCCAGGATCGCCAAAGAACCAGTCAACAGCCCCACCAAAGATGCTGTTCCCACCTCTGGAGCCACACTCCATCAAATCTTTTGCCCAGAATTGATGTCCCCAGCCAAGCCTGAGGATGGGCTTGTTTGCTTGCTTCCGGTTTATGACACCCCATGGCTCCAGCAAACAGTCTCACGGGACTCCAGACTGACAGGTTAGTTCAACCACCCTGAGGCTGCTCCCTGCTGCCATCTTGCTTCTCAAAGTCACTTTTCAAAGAAAGAACAGATCATGTGAATCCTGTTTAGCATGACAGCATCGGTTTTGGGCATTGTTAACTATACACTCTGCATTTCAGTCAACATAAGAGTGTACAATAAGAAAGTTTTAACCATTTGATAATGAGTAAAATTTTGACTTAAAATAATTTTGTATATATAAATAAAGTAAAATTAACCTTGCCTGGAACTAGCTTTGAATATACCTATAGTCTGCGTATTAAAGGGGTCCGTCAAAAAAACAATTTTTGGACTATAAATGTTAGTGGGAATTGAGTATTTGCACATAGTGAAGTATAAATAATGCACAATAAGTTAATTTTTAGAAATGGAAAAGCAATTCTAGAATCAGGGGGTCAGGATATAAGATTCAAGAAGTTTGGCCTCAGGAGTAATAGAAAATATTTCTTTACAGAAAGGATGATAGATGCACAGAAGTCTTTAAATAAAGGTGAGGTAGTTACATTTAGCATCAGAACACAAGAAGGTGTGCAAATAGTTCTGAACACCCTTAATTGTGAAAAAGGGTAAAACAAAATGTCAAGTCAAGTCACAGATCTAAGAACATAAAAAGGAAACAGTTTGACTAATTGGGCTGTTTAGTTTTTATCTACTATCAATCAATATCTAGATGGTAGAAATTAAAACAAGTAGAGAAGGCATGTAGAGATATGGCTTTCAGAATACTTTCTGACCTAGATCAGTACAAGGATTTGCTGCCAGTTAGAACTCTTGTGTTAGAGGTCTGCATTCCAACACAACTCCCCTCCCTCACCCTTATCTCACATACTACTGTCCAACCACAGGACTGAGGACAGCGGAGGGAGATCATATCTCCCCCTACAAATTCACTAAGAAGAAGTGGTCATCCTATAAACTCTTTCCTTCTCTTAAAAAACTTACTACTATACTGAGACAATAGGAATGTCATTAAAACTAATGGCAAAATGTGATGAATGAAAACATTTTTGGTTTGGTTCCTTTAAACTAACAAAATGCCTATAACATCTGAAAATCATTCGTTTTCAGATCCATTATGTTTACAGGGCAAGGAAAATAGCTTCTCTCTCTTTGCTAGACAAAGTGGACCTGTCTTCAGAAAGGCCACAAAGAAGCAGGAGTCACTTCAACAACAGTACTAAAACTTTTTTTACCAAGCAGCCAAACTTAGCCCATCCTCACTTGTTCAAAATCTTATGGCTGCTATCAACAAGAAACTGAAAATAGAAATGTTTTAGAGAGATAGGATAGCTTGTTATCTGCAGGGTAGGAGTGCAAAAAATAAAAAAAAATGATAAAGAGATGAACACTGAAAAATCTCATCAGCTTTATCAGAATTACAACAAATGACAGTACACTCAAGGTTCAGGCACAGTTACAGGGGGTCTGGGTTGCCTGATTTCACTCTGCATATCAGTATTAAAAACCTTGAGGCTTTATGTGCTAAAGCTATAGACTATACAACAGAAGACAGACTCTATAGTGAGGAATCTGACTGTGAAAGAGCAGAGGACAGGCAACGATAGGGAAGGGGGGAAAGGCACAGGGCACAAACATACTGCCTTTGTTGGTTTAAAAGTCACTGTGAATAAAGTCGGCATGTCGTGTGGGTATACAGACCTAAGTGACTGTGCCAAGTGTGCTGCAGTGTCAAAGTGATTTACTGGGCAGGGCAAAGGGCACAAACACTATGGGCCCAATTCTGTAAGGTGACTAGAGGGCTGAACGTCATGGTGGGACGAGCAACCCCACTAGCCATCCAGCTCAAATTCCGGCAGCCTCTCTCCCTGCATGCACAGAGCCACTGTGCAAGGAAATAAGGATGAGGGTGGAGCATGGCTGGGCCGGGCCGGGCCAGGCACCCAGATGTACAGGACCGATTCAGGTCATGGCCCTGTACATCTGGAGAGCACCATGGGGGCACACATGGAGGTAGAATAAGCATTGGGCGCCCATGTGCCCCGGCCTGGCAGCTGCCCTCAACATGACGGAGCCACTAAAGGTACTGCCCCGGCACTTGATCCTGGCTCCAGCAGACCATGCTGCCTTCAGGATGTTCCCGTGGCTGCTGCAGGGGCACACTGAGCTGTCCCACTGCCCAATCCTGCATATGTGGGACTATCTAGCTCCTGCGATGTAGAATCAGTTACAACAGAGCCCATCCTATGCTGGGACATCTGGATGGTCTGGATGTGTTCCTTCCTGGATTGGGCTCCACAGGGATCAATCTGAACCATGAATAGCAGGGATGTACATCCGTTTTGCACATACAACCCCTGCTATTTGTATTGACCCAATTATGCACCTCTAGCTCCCTGCACGCACAGGATCTTTGTGCAGGGAGCTCTGGTCACGAGCCGGAAGGGGCGGTGAAAGGGTAGAGAGGAGGCGGAGCAGGGATGGGCCTCAGAACACAGACATACAGGGCCTATTCCGGTCATGGCCTTGTACGTTCAGCGTTGACAGGATGGACATAGGACTTATTCTACCTCAGAGGTGGTAAAAGTCTCATTCATGGCAGGGATTGGGCCCACAGGCCCGCAGAAGTTCCAGGACAGCCAGAGGTAAGTCCCTGACACCCAATCCTGGCCCTGGCTGCTCCCACTGAGGGCCAGGCAGCAGGGGAAAGAAAAGCAGGATTGTGTCAGGCCTTTCAGTGCTCCTGCATGGTGTCTCAATGGCAACAAGACTCCATGGCACCGGGATCCTAGCAGGAGCATAGGGATAGCCGGGGAGGTTGATGAATGTTCAGCGCAGCAGAATTGGGACCCGTCCGGCCCATCTAAGTACCTGATTCTGAACCTGCAAGAACATCTAACTCCACAGGTGCAGAATTGGGTACACATTCGGGCCATCCATATTTTGGATGTCCTGCATGTGCCCCGATTGGAATTGGCCTCCATGTGGGTGCACAGAAATGAGTGTCTATGCCACAGTGACAGTATTCATATTAGTTTCAGCAAAGGATACACATGTAACTGCAAAATATTTTGGTTTACTTTAAGAATGTTGCATGCCAATATAAGTGCAACATATTGACTTATTTTAGCTTCAAGATGGACAGTGGTAATCAACCTTACAGGTCCTGGATCTTATACCCAAAAAGATGCAGATAGAATTTTTCATTGGTGCTGCTTTACGCATCTCCAAATGACTTGGCATCTTCATGTCATTGCTTATTTATTAATTTCACATGTTACAATGCTATATTTGGGATTTGTGGATAGCACCTCATTTGTGCCAGGGGAACACTATAGACAGATGTTTAGGATGAATTCCAATCTTACTTTCAAAGTAGTGGCCCTAAGTCTTTTTATATGACCTTCCTGGCAGCACAACAGAAAGTAGGGTCTTGCCATCATATTATCTGGGGGAAAACATGTCTATGGAGACACTTGTAAACACCTTCATACACCTCCTCTAATAAGCTCATTTTCCCAGGCAATCCTGATCTTAAAGTAATCCTCTTGATGCTTCAAAACTCGGAGGATGTGAGGTCTCCATTCCAATGTTGATACCACTTTACCCCCGCTTTCACTGCCTTGGTGTTTTGCCCCTCTCAACTTGATTTTGAGTCTTCATGCCACTGGTAATGCCCTTTGCCCCTCTTTTGGTGCCATGGAAGCACTCTTGATGCCTTGCATTACTGTTGCCTCTGTGGAAGATGGCCATCAAGTTTTAAGATAGTTTGATAAAAATGAATGAACGCCACCACTGCAAGGTGCAAAATTGCTTGCCCCATTGACGTTAATCACAACCATGAAACAACTGATACAAATAACCCAGAATCCAAATATGAACCAAAATTGTGATTGATCTGAACTGAACATGAAATAAATTGTTTCTTTTTCTGTGAATATCCTTCTGAGGCATGGCTTAACTTGGAAAGCTCTTCCAAAGTCACGCATCTGTGTACTTTCTCACTTTTTTTCATTTAGGGGATGTTTACTAAAGTGTGCTAAGCAACTAGCGCAGGTTTTACTATGCGCTAACAGTTTTATTGTTGTTGATGGTGACCCAATGGATAGTTGCCCATATTGCGACTATCCCCTGAGGTTTGTTTTTGGCAAGGTGCGACCAAAAGTAGATTGCTCTCAGAAGCTATGCATGGTCAGGCCTGATTGATACTTGGATGGAAGGCCTACTGTGTGGAGGAAAGGACTGGTACTAATAGCACATGGTAAAACTACCACCAAAATAAAAGCCTATGCTAAGTACTTAGCAGGGGTTTGGGTGGGATTAGGGAGAAAAATGGGTGTAGTGGCCAGTGACAGCTAGCATGCAGGACTGCATTGCATGTTAGCTCTCATGACTGTTGATAGCACAACTACACCAAATGCCACCTCAAGAGGTGGTATTAACTGCAGCTGCACTACTGACAGTCTGGTACTATGGCCACTGCCCATCTACACTGAACCAAGATGCATTAGTACTCCACCCTCCCCACACATCAGCATAAACCTTCCCCCTTTAACACTTACTCTCCACCAAAAGCAAATCCAATACCTGAAGGCAGTTTGCCTGGACCCCACTTTCAACAGGATCTAACACCAACCATCTAGCCATCACAGTACCCCCACTCTTCCAGGTCTTATCCAAGGAATCCCTGGTAGTCCAGTGGTCTTTGGGGCAGGGCACAGTCCCCCTCTACTCCTGCCCTGTGTTACAAAGGTCAGCAGTCCTTCAGGACTTTAAAATCTTAGTTTGAAAGAAATCACAAACGTTTGAAAATCATCCAAAAAGTCCAAAATTAATCAACTTTTTCTGTGCACACCTCCTTATTAAAAAGTATGGGGTTCATATTCAAAAGGATTAATTCAGTTATCAGACCTGCTAACCATGTTAATCTCAGTGAGTGGGATATTCAGGGTGTGCCTATCAGATAGATGTATTACCTTGCTAGTCATGATATCAGGTAACCAAAGCCAAAGCCCCTTTACTCTCTGTGACAACCTGACAGCAAGTACACAGTCCAAAATATGCCCATGCATTGACATCAGGTTATGAATAAAGCATGGGAAATTTCTAAAAAGAGAAAAAATATGTCTATTTATAAAACCCATATTAGTACATCTTATTAATGATGCACATATACTTCAAATTCAATCACAGTGGATTGTTTTAAATTATTCTGTTAAGGCAGTGAGTAGAAAAGGTTGCATAAAATGTAAATGTGAATCTCCAATGAGATCATGTTGTTTTGACCTTTGCACATTTATTTCATTTTAGAGGTTAAGTATTCATGCGGAATATGCATTCAAGAATCCATAATATTGAGAATCCATAATATTGAATGTCACTTTACCATGGCCTAATTCCTGTTATACAATTAACTACACAATTATCCTCAGTAGGAATATTTTTATACAAGGAAAAATTATGTTTATTTTCCCTTAAGGTGATAATGATTAGTCTGCCTGTTCAATGTAAAGTTAAGAAATAAATTAAAAGATCTGGCTAGCTACTAAAAGGCACACCAATTCCCCCCCCCCCCCCCCTTCTATCTACCAAGACAAGAGGTAAGGCTAAACAATGTCTCAATTACTCTGCTTGCCTGCCTACAAAGCTACAAGTCTCCCAAAATCTCCCTCCTTCTTCCTGTTTGAAATATATTAGCTCATGTATTTCCCCCTATCTACAATTCTTACATATTCCCCAAGATCAGCCTAGCACCTCCCAGATAAAGCAGTAGGAGGTTGCATCCTTCCATCCTGCTGGCTGGATTTCTGGTGTTGTTCTGATGATAATGTTAGTAGGCGGCCACTCAAAATGTATCTACTTAAAAAGAGGCAGTGGTATGGGTGTTTCACAGTCCTGGATTTAGTTTAGCCAAATAGTGCTGAAGACCAGATGAGTGCAACTGCTGAAAAAGCTGTCACAAAGTCATCCAGATAAATGCGTTTAGATTACTTTAACCAGCTATATCAGTGGTCAGGCTAATTTGCTCAAGTCTGTTGAACAGCCAGTTAAAGTTTTATAAGCAACTTTCACCAGGCACTAGTGCACTTTGGCTCTGCAAGTTCATTTTTACAGAACATATAGTAGATTTCTTTTTTCTGCATTAGATGCCTTAAGGCCCAAGTTAATTAACACAGAGCTGACATTGGGTAAAGAAAATCCATATTAGTGTTAACGCAACCTTAACTCGGACAAATATGAAAACAACCAAAATGAGTAATTTACTTTACAAAGATGTGCTAAATATCTCATGAATAATTAGCAGAAATCATGTCAAGTAACAAGATTTGCACTAAAATTCCAGAACCACCAAAAAACTGAACTACACCTTTACTTCTGTGTTAATCTTAGCAAGTTAATGCAAGTGCCCCTTATTGCACCCAGTGGAAAGATAAAAGATCCTCCTTGCTCTTAAACCTTCTGACCAAAAGATGAAGAGAATGGTGTGCCCTGATACCCCCACCCCCTCCTGCCATGTGGGGCAAAAGACCTTGTGAGCTCTATCAGCAGTATTTTGGAATTTTACATCAGTGGGGCAGAAAGTCATCATGTTCTCTCTTGCAACTATACTTTCTTCACCAACATCATAAGCAGTGGTGAGAAAAGAGGAGAGGTCAAGAGGGTCAACTAAGGAAGAGAGGCCCCTTGATCTTTGAATCGGGGGAGGAGGGGGTTAGCACACAGTGGCCACATTGGGACATGCCTTATTGCCGTTTATATTCTAAATGAATGGAGTGGGTGGTTCATGAACCAACAAGAAGGGAAGCAATTTTGGTCCTAATCCTTAATGGAACAGAGGATCTTCTGCAAGAGATAATGGTGTTGGGGCCACTTGGCAACAGAGATCATAGTATGATCACATTTAACTTAAAAAATGGAGGGAGGAGGACAAGTTATTTTACAGTACTAGCTTTTAACTTTCAAAAGAGAGATAATGATAAAATGAGGAAAATAGTTAAGAAAAAACTAAAAGGGGAAGCTGCAAAGGTTAAAGATTTACATCAAGCATGAGTGTTGTTTAAAAATATTATCTTGGAAGCCCAGAACAAATGTATTCCATGCTTTAAGAAAGGTGGAAAACCAAAAAAACTGCCAGTATAGTTTAAACGTGAGGTCATAAAAGCTGTTGTAGCCAAAAAAAGTATCTTTAATGAAATGGTAAAAGGAGCCAAATGACAAAAATGATGAACATAAGCCCTGGCAGGTTAGATGCAAGGCATTGATAAGGCAGGTAAAGAGAGAATTTGAAAACAAGCTTGCCATGGAAGCAAAAATGCACAATAAAAATCTTTTCAAGTACACTTGTAGCAAAAATACCTGTGAAAGTCAATTGGACCATTGGATGATAGAGGGGTAAAAGGGGCACTAAAGGAGGACAAGGCCATAGCAGAGAGACTGAATTAATTCTTTGCTTTGGTCTTTACTGAAGATGATATAGGGAACTTACTCATACCTGAAATGGTATTTAAAGGTAATATATCAGAAGACTTGAAACAAATATCAATAAACTGGGAAAATGTATTACTACTACTTGATAAACTGAAGAGTAGCAAATCAACTGGACCAGATGGTATATATCCCAAGATGCTAAAAACTGAAATATGAGATTGCATACCTACTATTATTAATCTGTGAACTATCATTAAAATCATCTGTAGTACCTGAAGATTGGCATTACGTTGGCTATTCTTCAATTTTTCAAAAACATACTATGTGTGATCCTGCAAAAAGACCGGTGAGCCCTAAATCAGTACCAAGCAAAATGGTAGAAACCATTATAAAGAATAAAATTATTGAACATGGAAATAATCATGGTTTAATAGAAGAACGCCAACACAGATTTAGCTTGTGCTGGGCCCGCTGCTTTTTTTTTTTTTTTAAATTCTTTATTTATACAATTTACACATTACAACAAAATAACGACACACAACACCTACAACAATATCCCACAGACTACTTACACACACACCCCTCCCCTAGCTCTTTGAGGGACAGTCCGTCAAAACCTAGGCACCAGAACCCTGACTATACAAACATACCCTTAATACATTCCCGTTTCCATCACAGTACCACTCTTCTGTATTATGAACCCAGGTGGGCAACTGGAATGAATTTTCGTCCTTGAGACATAATCATCCAAAGGAGCCCATTTTTCAGACCCACCCGTCGACCCAGAACAATGTACTTTAACAAATAATTTCTCATAACTAGCACTTTGAGCAACCATATTCCACCATACATCACCACTTAATTGGGAGGATACCTTCCAGTTGGTAAAAATAACTTTTAAAGCCACCGCCATCATAAAGTTAAACAAGAAAAGATGGTGTCTGTCCAGGTTCAAACTACGCTCTAATGAGCGTAAGCATATAATCCGCCACGTAAGTTGAGCAGTAAAGCCCAATATGCGTTGTATTTTCCCCCAAACCGCCTTCCAAAACTTCTGGACAACGGGGCAATCGAATACCATATGTTGGAAGGTACCCAACCCATCTTGACATGACCAACACTTCCCATCAGACTTCTTATCCCACTTAGACAGTTTGACCGGGGTTATATAAGCACGATGGAGGAAAAAAAACATTGATTGAGTGATTGCCGCAGACCTGGATACCCTGGTAATGGGACCCCACAGAAGTTTCCATTCCTTCTCAGTAAGAGAAGACTCCATCTCCGTATCCCAATTTTTGGACAGTCCAATTGGATTCATAGAGGCTAAATCTCTAATATATGCATAAAACCCCGATGCAGCTCCCGGCTTCTCACCCAGGCACCTAACAGTGTCAAAAACAATATCCGTCTCGGGTAAACCCATCACTACAGCTGACAAGTCTTTCATTGAATGCTTCAGCTGAAGCCACTGGAAGTACGCAGAAAAAGGAAGAGAAAACTCCTGCTGAAGTTCCCGAAAATCTTTCAACCCCTGTACCCGCAATAGCTGCCCAAGCGACCAGATACCACGCTCCTGCCATTGTTTCCAAGCAAACATCTTTCCACTAATTTTCAGCCCAGGGTTCCACCAAAGGGGAAGTCTGTTAGAAAGAGAATCCTGCCTCCCAGCCAATTGTACCAGTAACAAATAAGCTACCTGAGTGGCAGCTATCGGACCACTCACCAGGGTCTCCTCTGGATGCTTCATGCCAAGAAGCCTGTCCAAAGGACAAGGTGCCACAATTCTACTCTCTACCTCTACCCACCTGGGAGTCAGCATTGGCGAGTCGTCCCTTAACCACATGGCCCCTTGTTTTAACAGAAACGCAGAGTGATACCATTTGAAATCTGGGAAATGAACCCCTCCTCTTTCCTTAGACGCCTTAAGCTTCCTCAGAGCTATCCTTGGCTGCGCGCTACCCCAAAGAAATTTGGACAAAGCCCTTTCCAGCTCGGCCAACAAACTGGCTGGAATTTTACATGGCAACATCCCCAAAACATAATTAATTCTAGGCATTAAAGTCATTTTAATGGCCTCCAAACGGCCCCACCACGTTAAATGCAAAGGTGACCAAGTTACCGCAGTTCTCTTAATCGCGTTTAGCAAATCTGCAATGTTATTCTGAACAGTAGTTTCAGCACTGGCGGAAAACTTAACCCCTAAATACTTGACACTACCAGCCTCCCAACGAAAAGGATAATCCGCCATCATGGCCGAGGACGCCCAAGAGTTTAATGGGAAGGCCACTGACTTGGCCCAGTTGATTTTATAGCCGGACAATTTAGAATATGACTCGATCAAATCCAAAATCAAAGGGACTTCCACCGGTTGCGCAAATAAAAGAAGATCGTCCGCGTAAGCGGATAACTTAATTTGAAGATCCTCAACTACTACACCTTTAATGTGTTTATGCTGCCGGAGAGCTATTGCAAGTGGTTCCAAGGCTAGATCAAATAATAAAGGAGAGAGGGGACATCCTTGACGGGTCCCTCTCTGCAAAGAAAAAAGCTGAGACAGGCTTCCGTTAGCCAGTATCCTAGCGCTAGAATTAGAATATAAGACCTGAATCATTTGAATGAACCGGGGACCCAGACCAAACCACCTTAGCACCTCAAACAGAAAGGACCATTCAAGTCTATCGAACGCCTTTTCTGCGTCCAAGGCGAGGCCAACATAAGGGAGATTACTTAAAGAGGCCCTATCAAACACATTCCAGAATAATCTAGCATTATCCGAGGTTGCCCGTCCCGAAACAAAACCACACTGATCAGGATGTTTCAGACTACCAACCACGGTGGACAGACGACTAGCTAGCACACTCGCATATATTTTATAATCAGAGTTTAATAGTGATATAGGCCTGTAATTTGCCACTTGAGAAGGATCTCTACCAGGCTTTTCCAGTACCACCACAGTAGCTTCAGCGAAGTTCCCTACCTGATTCAAAGAATCATACAATGTTTCAAAATAAACTAACAATGCCGAACTCAGATCATCCCGAAAAACTTTATAAAATTCAGCGGGAATGCCATCAGGCCCTGCCGCCTTGCCATTGGCCATACTGTTAATTGCCTTATCAACTTCTAATCTAGAGACAGCCTTATCTAAGACCTTCCTCTGCTGCGCACTCACAGTAGGATGCGTTAAGTGTCCCAAGAAATCCCGAACACCATCCAGGTCAGAACTCACTTCAGAACTATAGAGGTTCTGATAATAAACAGAAAACGCATTCAAAATTTGTCCGTTATCAGTGAGATTACCAAGGTGCCCATCAGATAGAGCCACAATACGGGATTTCTCTCTCCGACCCTTCAAATCGTTAGCTAACAACCGTCCCATTCTATTTTTTTCGACGTGGTATCGCGCACGCTGTTTAAACATCACTTGTTCTACCTCTGCACTCAATATGTCATTACACTGGTATCTTAAGCGCTGTAAACGCGTCATTATGCCAACTTCAGAATACTGTTGCCACAAACGTTCACCGGCGCAAATTTGTTCCTCAAGACTCACCAACAACGCCTTCTTCCGCTTAGACTCCCTAATCGCGTAACTCATAATCACAGAACGAATATGAGCTTTAAAAGTCCCCCACCATGCCCAACACGGGGTATCCCCTACCTTATTTATCTCAAAGTATTCCTTTATAGCGATTCTGACTTCCTTTTGAAAAGAAGAATCCATCAACCACGACCTGTTAAAAGACCAGATCGATGACTGATGGAGATTAGCAAATAGCCCAAGTGTTATCTTAAGAGCCGCATGATCAGAGATGTGCATACTTAGAATTTCAGCCTCCCGAACATCTGTTACCAACAATCTGGAAATCAGGAAAAAATCAATACGTGAGAAGGACTTGTGAGGTGGCGAAAAATATGTAAAGTCCTTCTCCCTAGGATGAAGGATGCGCCACACATCCACTAACCCAGCGGAATCCTTTAGGGCCTCGAGGGCTACTCTCGCTCTAGAAGTGCTGTCCACCCTAGGAGGGAGCCGGTCCAAGACCGGATCTAATACTAAGTTAAAATCACCCCAACAATAAGTGGAGTAGGGACTTCTTCCAATATGATTCCCTCCAAATCCTTGAAAAAGCTGGGATCATCTTTATTGGGGGCATAAACATTGATAACTACCCGACGGACACCTCCTATGGAGATAATGGACTTCGCCCATCGTCCTGCTGTATCAGAGCGGGTGCCCTCCACTATAATCCCTAGTGATTTACGGATCAGTGTTGCTACACCATTTTTTTTTTGGACTGCCGGGGAATGCCCAATTAACTTATATTGTCTATCCTCTAATTTTAGAGTTTCAGCGGAGGACAAGTGTGTTTCTTGAAGAAAAATCAGGTCCGCCTTTTGTTGCTTACCATATGCAATGATCTTTTTCCTCTTAATAGGGTTCATAATACCCTTTACATTCAAAGATAATAGTTTAACATCCTTAGCCATGAAACATAAATACTAAATCTGGTGCCAACATACTTCCTAAATAAATATATCATGACACAACAATCCCAAAGAGCTACCCAATAACCTTAAAAGAAAAAGGCCCCGTTCAATAGGTGAGGCAACCCAAGGCAATAGGCCTAGTAGAAGACCAGAAGAAAACAGATACCAAACCCACATCCCCAAGACCCATAAAACCAAGTAAAAAAAAACAAAGAAAACATTTGCATAATAATATATAACATTTCTTTAACTACTCAGGAGATCAAAACTGCTCCAAAACGCAGATTCTGCTTGCCCACAGAACTTTTGCCAGCCATCAGCAGCAGAGCGTCCCGATCAAGCACGCTTAACAAAAGTCTTTTGCTCAGGCCATGGCCACGCGAGGCAGTAGAAAGTGTACCCACTTAAAAGTACAGGCCTAACAGTCTAGCAGAGCAAGTCCACATTGCAGGTACTTCATTGCATGGCCAAGGCTTCTTGATCCTCTAGAAACTGTTCCAAAACCTTTGGGTTATCAAAGGTTTTTGTAGAGTTATTCAAAGTCACCTTAAGTCGAGCCGGATAAAATAATCCAAACCGGGCTTGTAGATGAAGGAGCCGCGGTCTAAACGCAAGAAATAGTTTCCTCTTATCTACTGTTGTCTTGCTAAAGTCAGGATATAGAGCCACCCGATGGCCTTCGAATTGCAGCTCCGAAGTAGATCGTGCCACCGACATTATTAGCGCAACTTGCTGGTATCGCAGCACACAGCAGATCAAAGGCCGCGGCTTCTTCAGCTGCGTGGTAAGGGCAGAGGGAACCCGATGGGCCCTTTCAATTTCAAAAGGCAATTGGAAATCAATTTTTAAAGCTCTAGGGAGCCACTCTTGCAGAAATCGTATGGGGTCTTTCCCCTCCGCTCCTTCAGGGATCCCCACTATACAAATATTATTTCTCCGAGCCCGATTATTCATATCCTCCAGGTTGCGTTCTAGCGCCTCTATTCTCCGTGCTGCATGAGGCAGCTGGCTCAGCTGTTTCTCATGTTGAGCTACAGACCCTTCCAGTTTTTCCATTCGGCAGGTAAGCGTACCGATCTGTTCTTTCACCTCTTTGACATCGGCCTGCAATTCATCTAAAGATTCGCCATTCGCCTCGACTTGTTTGCGAACCACGCGTATCTCCTTCAATATTTCTGCCGCTCCCTCTACGGCCTCGGTCTGCGACGCCATTTTGTGAGGTGATAATGGGTCCGTTTTGGATCGTTTGGAGCCGGCACCCTGCTGATTTGTAAACTCCAGCCGAGTCTGCTTGGTGCCGGACATGATTAAGAAGCCACAGGTACTATACAATTACACTCCGCCAACTCCTGAGATGATGAGAACAGGATTTTACAGAAGGATCCTGGGGAGCCGATCTCCTACGCAGCCATCTTGCTCTAAGATTGGCTCTGCCTCCGGGCCCGCTGCTTTTTAACATATTAATAAATGAGCTAGAAATGGGGATGAGTGAGATGATCAAATCTGCAGATGATACAAAATTATTCAAACTTGTTAAAACATGAGGATTGTGAAAATTTGTAAGACGACTTTGATAAATTGGAAGACTGGTTGTTCAAATGGCAGATGAAATTTAATGTAGACAAGTGAAAAGTTAAGCACTTGAGGAAGAACAACCCAAATTATGGTTAAACAATGAAAGGTTCCACATTAGGAACCACCTCCCAGGAAAAAGATCCAGGCGTCATCATGGACAATACGTTGAAACCCTCTGTCCAGTGTGCAGTAGCGGCCAAGAAAACAAATAGAATGCTAGGAATCATAAGGAAAGGAATGGAAAATAAAACCAAGGATATTATATAATGCCTCTGCATCATTCCATGGTTAGACCGCACTTTGAATATTGTGTGAAGTTCTGGCTGCCATATTTTAAAAAAATGATACAGGAGAATTAGGAAAAGCACAGAGAAGAATCACCAAAATGGTAAAGGAAATGGAAGGAAAGATACCCCTATGAGAAAAGGTTTAAAGGTTAGGACTCTTCAACTTGGAAAAAAGACAGCTGAGGGGAGGTATGATTGCAGTCTATAAAATAATGGGTGGAGTGGAACGTAGATTGGTTCTTTACTCCATCAAAAAGTAGAACGATAAGGGGACACACACTGAAGCTATAATGCAAACCATTTAAGACTAATAAGAGAAAATATTTTTTCACTTAATGCATAATCAAACTGGAATGTTTTACCAGAGGATGTGGTAAATGCTTTTAGTGTAACTGGATTTAAAAAAAAAGGTTTGGACAAGTTCCTGGAGGAAAAGGCCATAAACCCTTAAGGAGGACCAGGAAATACACTACTTACCTTAGATTAAGCATCGTGGAATCTGTATTTTTTTTGGGAACCTGCCGGGTACTTGTGATCTAGATTGGCCATTGTTGGAAACAGGATACTGGGCTTGATGGACCTTGGTCTGACCCAGTATGGCATTTCTTATGTTCTTATGACAGTAGCGTATATGCGCAGTGAGCAATAAAACCCAGTTGTAACACCTAAATTTTAAGGGCCTCATATGCAAAGGGGAAGCTATTTTGGACCTTGTCCTTAGTGGAACACCAGATCTGATGCAAGAAATAAGGGTGATGGGGCCACTTGGCAATAGTGATCATAACATGATCACATTTGATTTAATTAATGGAAGAGGGATATAGAACATATAGATAGTCATGGCCTAATGGGAGACAGCCAACATGGCTTTAGACAAGGAAGATCTTGTCTTACTAATCTGTTATGTTTTTTTGAAGCTGTGAATAAATAGGTAAACAAAAGTGAGTCGGTTGATACAGTGTATCTAGACTTTCAGAAAGCCTTTGACAAGGTCCTTCATCAGAGACTTTTGGCAAAACTAAAAAGTCATGGGATAGGAGGCAGTGTACTATTGTGGATCAGGAACTGGTTAAAAGATAGAAAGGATAGGGCTAGATGGCCAATTTTCCCAATGAAGAAAGGTGGATAGTGGAGTACCTCAGGGATCTGTGCTGGATCCACTGCTTTTTAACATACTCATTAATGACTTGGAAATGGGAATAACGAGTGAGGTAATCAAATTTGCAGACGACACAAAACTAAAGTTGTTAAAACCCATGAGGATTGTTGAAAATTGCAAGAGGATCTTGATAAATTGGAAGACTGGACATCCAAATGGCAGATGAAATTTAATGTGGACAAGTGCAAAGTTATGCACCTAGGAAAGAAAAACCCAAACTATGGTTACACGATGCAAGATTCCACATTAGGAACCACCACCCAGAAAAAGATTTGTGGGTCATCATGGATAATATGTCAAAACCCTTCACCCAGTGTGCAGCGGCAGCCAAGGGAGCAAATAGAATGCTAGGTATCATAAGGAAAGGAATGGAAAATAAAACAAAGGATATTATAATGCCTCTGTATCATTCCATGGTGTGACCACACCTTGAATATTGTGTGCAATTCTGGTCGCCATATCTTAAAAAGGATATAGCGTTATTAGAAAAGGTATAGAGAAGAGCCACCAAAATGGTAAAGGGGATGGAAGAATACCCCTATGAAGAGAGGCTGAAAAGGTTAGGGCTCTTCAACCTAAAAAAGAGATGGCTGAGGGGAGATATGATAGAGGTCTATAAATTAATGAATGGAGTGGAACGGGTAAACGTAGATTGATTGTTTACGCTGTCAGAATATAGAAAGACTAGGGGACATGCAATGAAGCTACAAGGTAAACTATTTAAGACTAATAAGAGAAAATATTTTTTCACTCAACGTGTAATCAAACTCTGGAATTTGTTACCGGAGAATGTAGTAAAAGCTGTTAGTGTAGCTGGGTTTAAAAAAGGTTTGGGCAAGTTCCTGGAGGAAAGGTCCATAAACCATTATTAAGAAGTGACCGAAGATATCAATGCTTGACCCAGTACAAGCATTGTGGAACCTGTGTCTTTTGGGGAAACTGCTAGGTACTTATGACCTAGGTTAGCCATTGTTGGAAACAGGATACTGGGCTTGATGGACCTTGGTCTTTCCCAGTATGGCATATCTTTTGTTCTTATCTAATATTCTTAGAAGACCTGCTAACCATGTTACTCCCTTTATCCGGGATATTCAGAGGCACAAACATGGTTAGTACCGCTGAATATCCTTAGGTGCAACCTCTGCACATCCCGAGGCTTACCATTAAGGACATTCCGGGGTGACACCTTGCCATAACTGAGCAGTGGCAATGTAGAGCCACTGCCCGGTTATGGCTATGTGGCGAAAGTCAGGCGCAGCAAGGGCTAGCCTAACCTGCATCATGAAAGTTAACCAGTTAGCAGCTCAATATTGCTGCTGCCCAATTAGCTTCTTGCAAATTTGAGCAAGCCTAATATTTAATGCTGGGGTCAGATATGACCCTGGCACTGAATGGATTTAAAATTCAGAGGTGGCAGCTAGCCAGATTAGTTTGGCTGGCAGCCACTGCTGAATACCAGGCCCTAAGTTCTTAGAGGTTTATTCACTAAAGCATGATAAACATTTCTAACATTAATGCATTGAAAAAGTGAATCTCCTCATTCAAGCCCCCATAATCAACCTATTACACAGAACCATTAAGGTACAAAAAGAAGTCAAGTAGCTTGCTGTCATCCTAGATCAAAACCTCAGCCTTCAGCCCCACATAAAGAAAACCACTGCAAATGCTTACTGCAAGATGAAACTCCTCAAGAACATAAAACCATTACTTAACTAGGATCACTTCCATACTATATTTCAAGCAGTCATCACACCAATCTTAGACTACTGTAATTCGATACACCAGGGCCTATCAAGATGCTCCATACACCCCCTCAAATCGGCACAAAATACGGCAGCCCATATTATCATTGGAAATTTCAAACAAGATTGCATAACCCCCATACTTAACCAACTACGCTGACTTCCAATACACTTACGATCTAAGTTCAAGACAATGTCCTCAATTTTAAAAATCCTACACCATGCCTCTGCAGATATCCTGCAAGAGCTAATTACTCGAGACACCAGCACACGTCCCAGGAGAATTAACAATAAAAGCATGATTGTACCATCCTATCTGAATACCAGAAATTTAACCAAACTACCTCAAAAAGGGCACTTTCCCCCTCTTCCCCAGCGTTAAGGAATTCCCTGCCGGAAGATATTAGAACCACAACAGACATCAAGGACTTATTACAGAAGTTAAAGACACACCTATTCACTGAACATTTTGGACACATCATCTAAGTAAACTTTATCCTCGAACCCTGCTAATACAGCACACAACATACCTGGTCACCTACAATCTGAGTTTTAATTACCCTTATGCCTGTCCCTCTTACTGTACATAAGCTCCACTGTATATAAGTTCTACATTGTTCTTGTTTATCATTGTTAACATGACTGTGTTCAATGTAACAGTTAATTTAGTGTGATCTTGCACTCGTTTCACTGTATAAAATTCATGTTCAATGTAAACGACTTTGATTGTAGGATAAGGCGGTATAAAAAAACTGGTTAAACAAATAATGCAGATAACACACATTATTTGTTCAATTAGCATCATTGGAAATAACTGGGGACCACATTTAACTTTCAAAAGGGAGATTATGATAAAATGAGGAAACTAGTTAAGAAAAAACTAAAAGGAGCATGTTAGTGTGCATTTTGGTGCTTTAGTGAATTAGTTTTTGTATACACTAAGATTGTTTCTAACACCTATGTTATAACTGTTTCACTAGCCTACATTAAAAGACAGTTTCAACACAGCCAAGAATCTTGTTTTCAAATCATAGTTTTTTAAAATTACCATAAGAACATAAGATATGCCATACTGAGTCACACCAAAGGTCCATCAAGCCCAATATCCTTTTCCAACAGTTGCCAATCCAAGTCACAAATACTTGTCAGGTTCCCAAAAAGTATACAGATTCCATGCTGCTTCCCTAGTCTACTTTAATAATGGATAATGGACTTTTACTCCAGAAAAACTTGTCCAACGTCTTTTAAATCCAACAACACTAACAGCTTTTATTACGGCAATGAATTTGAGAGTTTGATTATACACTGACGGCCCGATTCTGAAATGGACATCTGGCCCTCTGTGCATCCGGTCAGAGTTAGCCGGTAGTTTGATCCCACAGGGCATGTCTAGCCCTGCGAGACCAGAATCACATCCAGGCCTGTACGTACCGGCCAGGACCCCGATTCAGTCTGGCCTGCATGTATAGGCCTTGCCCGGTTAGCTCATTTAGGACTTTTCAATGGAGCCGTGGCATCCAGTTGCCATGGCATCATGGTTCCATTGAAAAGCCGTGATCCCCCGGTCGCCGGCTCCAAAGGTGCTTTCCCCGTAGCCCGACCCCTGATCTGCTCTCCCAAGGCCAGGGTTGGACTGCAGGGATTGTCCTCTGCCCCGTCCTGCCATTTCTGTGCCCCGGGCCTACCGTCCCCACTGACTAGGGGATCTTATGCCATCTCCAAGATGGAATAAGTTCACTATTCAAGCCGTCGGCCCTGTACGTCCAGGGCCGATGACTGCCCACCGCAACGCCGTCCCCAATCCGCCCCTTTCCCGCGCCAGTCTAATTTCCCCATACAACTCATCCCAATGGGACATCCATCCCTGCTATTTGTGCCACAGAAAGACCCTGTGAGTGAAAATTGTTAATAATGTGTAAGCATTTTATGATGACCAATTTTCTTTTTGCTGGAGATCTTTGCATAAATACAGTCATGTCTACAAACCAGTAGGGTTTAATTGGACAGAAAACAGGGAAAATATATAAATCTCAAGTTACTTACGAAGTTTCATGGATAAAAATACTCATTTCCTACTTTTGAAATAGAGTGAGGGGCTTCATATCTTGAAAGGGTTGATTAAACCCCTTTTGTATAGATTTTAAAGTCAGCTCTCATTCTCTAACCTATACTATTTATTTTATTTATTTAACTAGGCTTCCATACTGCTTTTCTACAAGTCAAAGCAGTGTACATTCAGGTACAGTATATATATTTCCTCTTGTCCCCGAAAGGGCTCACAATTTATGTTTTTGTACCTGAGGCAGTGAAGGGTTAAGTAGCTTGCTCAAGACCACAAGGAGCACCTGTGGGACTAGAAACACCGGTGCTTCTTGCCCAAGGTTGCTGTCCTCTAGCAGGATTCGAACCCCTGGCCCGAGGTAACTTGCCCCAACCACTAGGCCACAAAACTACATTATTAACTTTATCACAGCTAACACTGACCCACTGAAACTCCGCGACAGGCCTGTGTTGAGATGGGAGGGTATCTGTGTTTGCGGGTGTTCTCTCCGCCATGTTTTTCCCCCTCCATGTTAGCTCTCCTTTCCACTGCTCCCTTCATGCGCTCATCTCCCTCTCCTATCCTTTCTACTTACTCTGTCTCCCCTCCCCCATCCTTAACACTTTTCCTATATTCTTTATTAAACTATATATATCACACCTTTACGGTAGCAGTAGGGGGTGTACAATTTCCACATAATAAAAAATGAAACAGAAAGGAACGCCATAATCAACAGGAAAGAGCTACAGTCAGACAAAAGGGGACAGAAGGAAGGCTTCCTTTTCTTCCTAACCCCTGGACCCCCCATCCCTTCCCCCTCACCCATGCTTTTTCTCCTTAGAGGACTAGGCTAAGAACCAGCGACGTCATATTTCAGATCCCACTGCTGCTCACTGTGATCTTGGACAATTTACTTAATCTTCCATTGCCTCAGGTACAAACTTAGAAAGACCTCCAGGGACAGGAACATATCTAGTGTACCTGAATGTAATGCAATCTGAACTCCTTCTGAAAAAGGTGTGAGCTGAATCCAAATTCCCTCCTCTTATTTTCATTCCATCCCCTGTCACCCCAAGGGTGTATCAACTTCTCCTTCAGTCCAGATGGTTTTGTTCCCCACTAGCACACTGGTCACTCTTCGCCATTGATGAGAGATGCTTTTCCCAACCTGTCTCATTAGTGGCATGGACCTGCATCTACTGCAATCTTTTTCTCTGTTGGTCAGGAAGTTCAGCAAAGTGCTTCTGCTATTTTATATATACCTGAGACTTGATTACTTTTTGGATATGGATATGCAAAATTTCTCCCCGTTGTGAATATCTAGAATAGGGAGGAGGCGGTGGCATAGTGTGAAGGAAGGACAAGATACCAAATACTTCAATTGCCCTCACTGCTTCCATAGGCCAAAGAAAAAAGTGACAGGAAAAAGGACAAAAATCGGCATGGAGATGCAAATGCAATGTGTGCCTTTGAGTCAGTCCTGACTCCTGGTGATCCAGAAGCTCCTGGGTTTTCTTGGCAGTGTCACTGGAAGTAGATTGCCAGGCCTTTCTTCCAAGGCAATGGAGGGTTAAGTGACTTGCCCAAGGCCACAAGGAGCGCTAGTGGGAAATGAACCCTGGTTGCTTGGTTACTAAGCCAGTGTTCTAACCACTAGGCTACTCCTCCACTTGTATTCCACTAAAAAAAAAACATATTCTTATGTATAAGTAAATTGTTATAAAAATCTGCAGTAATGAAAGACTAACTTGAAATAATAAGAAAAGCTAAACACTCTTCTTCTGCATACATTTCACTTTTATCTACAGTACCTTAACAGCTGGCCAGGCATCAAGAAGGATTGGTGATTGCTCACAAGAAAAATGGCCTTTTTCATGTTCACTCAAAAAAATAGGTTGCTTTGACAGGTTTAGGTTGGTCTGTCCTGATTTGTCAAGATCCCTTGTAGTTAAAGTACAATAGTATTTTTTTAGCTTCATATTTTTTAAAACATTTAATTGCTTCTTTAAATGCATTATCCAAACAGTTTATAAACCATTTGAAAGCTTCTATCCAATACTTACAGACTTGTCTCTGCTGCCAATTTAGCCGCCTTTCCAAAATGTAAACCAAATTTTCAAAACGGAGGTTCTCTCCCTGTCAAAGCTGTAGAGACACAACCTACCCTCTCCCTCTTACCTACCTATGAGCATCTATGGATTCCTCTTTCTGCTACAGCTACAGCACGTATTTAAAAAAAAAAAGAAAAACAAAAACAGACCCTTAATTTTCTGATTCATATTGAGCATTTTAACAGCACTCTCATTTTTATTACAAAATTTAAAGGGCATTAGTAATTAAAATACTGCATGTTATTTTCAGCTTAGGCAACTATGGCTGTTTATTTTAGTTCCTGGAAGTTTTTCCACCAACCATAAGACAACCTTTCCTATATTTCTATTAAAACTCAGACACAATGGCTATAGAATGTCTACAGTCCCTTGCAAAATTACACCTTTTGTTGTCTTATACCCTGGAAGTACAATGAATGAAAACACTTTCTTCAATGTATCCACAGATGCTACCCCACAATGTCCATATGAGAATTATATTCCAATAATCTAGAAAATGAAGTAGAGAAAAAAACAAACATGGAATATCTTGGTTGGATAAATACCCCCCAATATTTCTATAGCAATTCTAAATACTATAAACTTTGATGGAACCAACTGACTTTAAAAGCATACAGGTTTGCTTTGTGATTTTCACCTAGCTTAAATGCATTTTTATGTGTGTATTTATTTATTTAACTGTATTTCTATACCGCTTTTTCTTACAATCAAGGCGGTTTCACAGCAAACAATCAAAAGGGGTGATAGTGTTTTTCGTGCAGTGAAGGATATATCGTGACTTGTGTGTATGTTGTGTTGTGTGTTTGATTATGTTGAGCTATGTACATTGTGTGCTATGATACATCGTGTTTTATAGTACATTCTTTTATACATTTAGTGTTAAGAAACATCATTTAATCCTATTTTATAGGGCTGCTGTAAATTCCCTCACCTAAATTTGTAAGGAACGTGTGTAAAATATAGGATTTTTTTTTTATTTTATCTTTATACATTTCACACAAATTCAAGCACAATACTTGAAAGGAAAAAGGCTTCAAGGTTACAGAATTAAAGAATTGCAAAAAGAAAAACATATTGCACCCCCAAGCCTACTAGCCCAACAATCAGGAGATCCAAGAAAATAGGAAAACAAAATAGTACAAATGTGAAAGGAAAGCAAAAAAGGCAGTTTAATCCACTTCTAAAATTATCTCTGCATCATATATGAAACCTAACCGGTTCCCTCCGTAGATGGAGGAGGGAGTTGTGAACTAACAAAAGCTGCCAACTGAGTAGGATAAAAAAAAAAAAAAAACATAACTCTGAGACTGCAAACGTATAAGACATTTGCATGGAAATTTTAAGAAAAACAGACTCCCCAGTTGGGAAACCCTGGGCTTAAAAGTCCCTCCGGCGCCGCTGAGTCTCACGGGCCAGATCCGGATATATTGCAACCAACAGACCTTTAAAGGAAATAGAACACTTCTTAAAGAATAACTTAAAGAGCCAGTCCCGATCAGATGATAATGCTAAGGAAATTAAAAATATAGGATTTTATAATCTATGCCCATAATTTTGCGCCCCATCCAAAGTCCACCCGTTTACACCCATAGTGAAAATAAGCTCAATTGGTCTAACATGCGTACTTAAATAGCAAACAGATAAAGTACACACACAAATGCCCACTTACATGTATAAATCACTAAAGTACCATGATTTACACATGTTGATGGCTCATACATTTATGTAGCTCCTTATAGTATTATCTCCCAAGTGTATTGGCCCACCTGTGTTAAATTGTCCCGATTTATAGAATGGCAAGAGTACATTTCTAAGCAAAGATCCGACCATGAGCAGTAAGGAACTGTCAACAGAACTCTGAAAAAAGGTATGAAAGGACACAAGATAGGAGAGGGGTATGAAAAAATTGCAAAGTCTGTTACAAAGTGCAAGGTGTACGGTACTATCAAGGTCCTTCCTAAATCAGGCATTCTCTTCAAACTGGACAGATGAGCAAGGAGGAGACTGAGAAGCAAGCAAAAGGGCAATTGCTATTTTGAAAGAGTTACATGTATATGTTTCCATGGCCAAGACTAATCAAAGTGTGCATATGACAACCAGGGCTGATGCTAACATTAGGAGAACTAGATGGTTGACCGAAGAATGAGCATTCTGCAGGCATCCATTTCCACTGCTCCCACCCCTCTTTGGGACCTGCAGTGGCAGCAAAGGCTTTGAAACTATGGCACAGCATATACCTGAAATCACTGGCACTGTGTCACAGTTCCTGTCTTCTACCCCCTGACACGTCCACCTCCCTCTGGAAGTCTAATCCTTGCATTGGCTCTGGTGACTACAATATCCTAAGAATGTCACTGATTTGGCCCATAAGGTACAGTGGCATAAAGGAAGCTCAATGACTATTTTTAATACCATTGGAAGTACACTAAGGAACATTCAGGAGATACGGTAACCATGTGTCAAAAGGTTTTGTGGCTTGGCAAAACTAAAATCAAACTTTTAGACTTGAATTCAAATATTGTATTTGGTGCACACCCAACACAGTACATCAGAGAACACCATCCCTACTATAAGTACCGTGCTGACAACATCATGTAGTAGGAATGTTTTTTATTGGTAGGGACAGGGACACTTGTCAAGATAGAAAAGACAATTAATGGAGAAAAGTGCATACAAATCCTTTAGAAAAGCTGCTGCTCTCTGCATAAAAGCTGAAACTGGGAAGGAGGTCCATTTTTCATCATGGCAACAACCCGAAACACAGATTCAAAGTTACAGTGAAATGGCTGAGGAACAAAGGTCAAATAGGGTTATTTTGCAAGAGATGGACATGGTTTGGATGTCCAAAAACAACAAGGTGGTCGTGTTTCCAGCAGGGATGTAGAAAATGCCATTTCAGAACCTGGCAAATCCGTACGTCCCCGTGACCAGCATGCACAAATGCCAGCATTCCAAAATGGGCATGTCAGAGGGCATTCTGGGGCATGGGCAGGAGTCGTCAGGTTATAGACACCTAAAGCGAATTTTGCTTAACGTCCAGGACAGACTGTGAATGGCAGCCAGATGTCCCAGTCTAGATCTGCTATAAAGTATGAACAGGTAAAGGACTTTGCTGTCCATGCTGACTGTGAAAGTGATTGTGCTAAGAGGAAAGCGAGAGAGAAGCCTGCCTGTTGGTGTCGTATGCTGCATGCTGTGCCCAGTGAACCCCTGTGTCATAAACCTGCACTATGTGTGCTTGTCCCTGTGGACCCAGCCTCACCCCTTGGCCCCTCATCTTCTACCCCAGCCACAGGCATCTGTTCCATCCCATCCCCTCACTGCCAAATCAGGACCCACGATCCCAGTATCTCCACAAGATAAGCCCATAAGTGTAAAAATGTGTCTCCACCTGTGCCATCTCCTCCATGCACTCATCTGCTTCATCCTGCAGATGTGGCTGCTGTGACTCACCCTTTTCCCTGTCCACCATGGCACTCATCTCCTCCTGTCTCTGACAGTACTGAATGCCCACATCTAATGTGCCTGGGCAAGACACCTTGCTGACCCTCTCCGAATGCTGCACCACCTGAGTTGGACATCTCAATGTTCAAAATAGATCACTTGCATGGACATCCCCATGACCTGGACGTCCTGCTCGAAGTTGACTCCTTCGACACATAAAACCTCTATTACAGTTCTCTGACTTTAGAATGATAATGCAAGCATTAATCACACCACACATAGACTACTGTAATAGTCTACTGCATGGTCTTTCAAAAGTATCCCTTCACCCACTCATTATGGCACAACATACATCCGCACGAATTACCCACAGCTCTCGAAGTGATCACATAACACCAATCCTGTATGATTGGCATTGGCTACCGATCCAAAGCCAGATCAAATATAAGATTTTGATGATTATATTTAAGATTATTAGGAAAATAGCTCCCCCAGCTCTCTCCCACTTTATCAAAGTTGTATCTAATGACCGGCAAAGAAGAAATCAAATGATCAACTCCCTCAGTATTCCTTCAGAATACTATAATACTAAACAGTGCACTAGCAATAGAGCATTTGAATACATATTTCCAACACTCTGGAACTCATTGCCAACTAGCCTTCGGAACGTTACAGACCTATCCTCGTTCCATTCCCACCTCAAAACTTACCTCTTCATAGAACATTTTGGTCACAACATAACATAGAACATTTTGGTCACAACTGTTACCGATCCTACTCAATAACCATTTCTCTTATTCACTAACCTAACCAACCTTTTAACAGAGTTTCCGCCCCCTCCCATACCCCTAAACCGTCCCCTAGGATTAATGACATAGTAACATAGTAAATGATGGCAGATAAAGACCAGTATGGTCCATCTAGTCTGTCCAGTAGGATGGCAAGAGTAGGTGCACCTGCCGCTCCGTGCAGGCCACCCCTTCCCATGTCTTTGTTTTAGGGGTGAACCCACTGTTCCATGTAGGACACCCCTGTATGTTGAGAAATTAGTTAGTTAAGTTTATTTTGATTTTATCCTGTTGCTGTAAAGGGATCCTGTAAAGGGACATTATTCGTCATTAAAATTGTTAATAAGCTATTTCAGTAGAATTATGTAAAATTGTAATTGCCTGTTTGAACACCATTTATATTGTTAATATGTTTAAAGTAACTGTTGTTCATTTGTAAACCGCTCTGATTACCTGAAATAGCAGTATAAAAAAAAGCACACAAATAAATAAATGCATGAATGTCTTTGATGCTAACATGATGTAGAGAGAGTCCAGGCGGTTGTGGGGATATTAGCTGTGCACCCAGGGAACACTGTAGTGAAGAGTGGACAGTGGTAGGGCCATCCAAGCCTTCTGCCACTAAATGGATGGATGGCTGATGTTCATATGATGTGTGATAAGGAAGCTTATCATAGCTCAGGAAGGAGCTATAGAAAAGGTGAAGTGACTCTGAACAAGCAACCTGTCAGTTCTGGTAGAAATAAGAAAACAGAATTTTCCCATAAAAGACTACCAGTCCCAGAATGCACCAGGTTTCCAACAGTCATTAGAGGAGCTGAAGTGGGGAAACGTGTGTTCAATCAGGAGGGCTATGAGGTAATCCCTAAGCACTCATCTCAAAGGGCAGGGCCTGATTCAGCACAGCTGCGCTGTGTTAGGGAGGAACACTCATCTAAGCAGAATAAGAGTAGAGTTTATTCTACAGATGACCATCTTCATGATCTTCATGATCACCTTGGATATCCAGAGAATTGTCCTCAGTATCCTGAGAATCAGCTTGAGTTTGATCATCAGTTTCATCTGAAGGATCATCAGAAGCAGAAGCCAAACCGGACGGACAGAGAGGGAAAGAGACCCTTTGGAAGAAGGAAGAGAAAAGCCTTTGAGAGGTCTAGAAGAGTCCAAAGCAGTACGTATACTGGGAGGTATTCCAAGGGCCAGCATACACCATTGGACTGGGGAAAGCCAGAGGAATGGTGCTGCAGAGCTAGGAATCACCAGAGGCTACCTGTGAGGGAGACGGCTGCACGTGGAAGGGACCCTGGGACCTGTGCCAGAAGGTATGTGAAGAGAGATCCAGTGTTCAGGGATCTGGATTGGAAAGCTGGACATAAGAACTGGACTACATACTGGCCAGGCTATATAGAGAGGAACTCTAGCAGCAATGGAAGCTCAGGTATGAACACTGATCTATGCCCTAGCTATAACCTTGAAAGACAGCAGGGAAACAAGTATTCTCCTGAAAATGCTCCATTGAGAGATTCATCTGTGCCAATCCATGATATTGAACCCATGCTTGTTGAACAAGGGGGAATAATAGCAGATGAGGATCCTGTTTATATGGACTGCTCTCTATCTAAACTCCGTTGGTAACTTTCTGTTATAAAGTACAGCAACCATCACAAAGAAATACAAATTTGTTCTTTAATCTACTCAGAAAAGCTCCTGAAGCAGGATTTGACCCACACAGTGGAAGGCAAGCCAGCTAAGGGGTTTCAGCTGGTGACTGCTAGCAATTAAGCCTTACCTAATTGCTTGTGAGCTAGGAGAGAATCACTTCTGTATCTATGTGGGAAGTAATCAGAAGTTAACCTGAAAAGAACAGTTTGTTTCTTGCTTTGTGGCTTTTCATTTGTTGTTTTCCTGATTTTGACTTTGTTTTTCTAAGTTAACACTGAAAGCAAGTAACCTAATTTATGTGCTACCAAGCATATCTGTGTTGGGAGAAATAACCCCATAAATAAAAATCTTATTGGCTTTACCCAAGAGCACAACTAAATTATTGTCAGCAGCTGTGTCTGGTGTGAATGAACCACATTGCCCACAATACCTTGCAAATCATATAGAAATATGCACTTGCCAAGAGTGTGAGGATTCTCACCCAGGCAGCCGTCTGACAGATGCCACTACTAACATGTCCTGGATACTCATGTGCAGGAAATGCCAGCATCCATCTTGACCCTGGAGTCCCTCTTTGTGTTGAAGATGCCAGTTGAGCTGAATGACTGAAAAATGAGGGCACGCTGTATGGGACCACATAGCTGTGATGCACCAAAACAGTAGGCATATGTATGGGTATTGGACCCCAACTCCAGGGGGAACAATCTGAGCACATGGGTCTTACCTACAGAGTGGTACAGGTACATGTGATGGGGCAAGGGTGCTGTTGTCATGCCAAGCGCAAAGGGACAATGTCAGGATGGCAGCCTGGGTGAGTGAGACCAGCTGGCATCTGCATGTTCTACATGTTTTTCCCTCCTGCATCTGTGGCACTGGGGTACAGCCTTAGTGCTCTGTGAGATATACATCATGGTCTTCGTGCACATATCTCTGTGGTCATGCGGGGTTCAAAAGGTGGTGCTCATCCTTGTTGAGTCCCCCAATTGGTAGACTCAACTATGCAAGGGATTACTGGCATGCATGTGCTTGAGAGTGGAAGAATGACTCAGATGCAGAGGTAGAATAAACTTAACAGTAGTGTTTATCAACACATTGTAACAGTGTACTCCTGACAGCGGCCTGTTCCCATCCCCTTACCCGCTGCCCTCCCCCTGGGAGAAGATATCACTGGGGGCAGAACTGAGGCCCCACTGGCCCAACAATGTCTGCCTTAAGGCCTGTAGGTGCAGCAGGACATCTGGAATGTCAGGGCCCAGAGGGGCCTTATGGTAGGGAATCTCTGGTGGTGTAACTGGGAGCCCCTACTGTTCCATAGCCTCTGAGAGCTGTGGCACAAAAGTACTGTCACTCACTTCCAGTCTCACTTCACCCCTCCCCTCAGCCTCGCCCCACTACCTAACTACCTCCCTCCACCCCCTTCCACATCCAAAGCCAGCCCTAGGCATGTGTGGGCATGTTACCTGCACATAACCTCTCCCCAAGGAGTCCCACAGCGCTGACTGGCTTAAGGAGTGTGCCATTGAAGCCTGAAGCTTGCCTCACCAGCTCACCTCTACACAGCCGTGGGAGCATTTTTCTTTGCTGCCTGCGACTGTCCTAATTTGCAGCCGCTGACACCACAGAGCTCATAGAAGTGAAACAGGGGCACATCCTGTCTTGTGCCTCGGACAGAAAATGCCCTGGTGTCACTTCTACAAACTTCATAGTGCCAGTGACTACAACTAAGCACAGCCACAGGCAGTAAAGAAACATGCTCCAGCGACTGTTCAAGGAAGGTAGGCTGTGGCAGGGCCAAGGGAAGAGGTGAGTGGTGGGTTTGATGCCAAGGTTGTAACTAGAAGAGGACTACTGTTTGGGAGGAGAGGATGGAATGCTGGCACCTAAAGAGGACTGCTAGAGAGGTAGAACTAGAAATGAGCTGATGCTGGGGGGGGGGGGGGTTGCTGGCATTGGAGGAGGATAGATGCTGGGGGCAGCTGTGGGCATTGGAAGAGAGCTGCTAGGGAGCTATGAGTGGAAATGGTTTGATGCTCAGAGGGACAGGGAGTGGAATTGGAGGACAGATGCTGGGGGGGGGGGGGGGACCTGGTGACCTAGGACTGGAAAAGAGCTGATGCTAGGGGACAGGGCTGGGAGGGAATAGAAAAGATCTGACACTGCGCGGGGCTGGACGTAGAAGAGAACTGATGCTGCAAGTACTGGGACAGAAGAGAATTCATGCTGAAAAGGGCTGGAACTAGAAGGGAGGCAATGCTGGGAGGGACTGAGATTGGAAGAGAGATCATGCTGGGAGGGAGGAGTGGCCTAGTGGTTGGGGCAAGGTACTTCGGGCCGGAAGGTCGGGGGTTCAAATCCCACTAGAGGACAGCAACCTTGGGCCGGAAGGACTGGGGGGTTTCTAGTCCCACAGGTGCTCCTTGTGGTCTTGGGCAAGCCACTTAACCCTCCATAGCCCATGTTCCCTGTAAAATAGTTCTCTGTGTGCTGTGCTTTCCTGTCTTATCAATGTGTTTATACCTCAAAAATTTCCTGTCATGATTTGACAATTTCCAATCTGTAATCAAACCTCTGCTGATCGCTGGAAGTAGCAGTATACAAATGTATACTAAATAAATAAAGGGACTGGAGAAGAGCTGATGCTGGGAGGGTTTGGGACTAGAAGAGAGAGATGAAGCTGGGAGAGTCTCGAATGGAGTTGCTGCTGGCAGGAGATAGGACAAGAAGGGAGCTGATGCTGGGACTGGGACTGACAGAGTAGAGAAAAAGAGGCAGAATGGGGAAGTGAAGATAGAGAGGGGAACAGATGTTTTGTGTGGGAGGGAAGAAACAATATCAAACAGAGAGAGGGGCATAAGAACAGATGCTAGGGGGTAAGGAGGAGGAAAGGCAGGGCAATGTATATTACAGAAGGAAGTAGATGAGTAGGTATGGCAAGCTGGATGCAAGGCATTGATAAGGTAAGCAAAGAGAATTTGAACAAAAAGCTTGCTGTGGAAGCAAAAATGAATACTACGTTTTTCAAGAACTTTTGCAGCAAAATATCTGTGAGAGAGTCAGGTAGACCACTAGATGAGAGAGGGGTAAAAGGGGCAGTAAGAGAGGACAAGGCCATAGCAAGAGACTGAATGAATTCTTTGCTTCAGTCTTCACTGAAGATGGATGTAGGGAATACCATGACTGAAATGGTATTTAAAGTTGATGCATCAGAAGAATTGAAAGAAATGTCAATAAACCAGAAAGATGTTTTACAACTAATTGATAAACTAAAGAGTGGCAAATAACCTGGACTGGGTGGTATATTTCAGAGGGTGTTGAAAGAACTGAACTGTGAGATTGCAGACCTACTATTAGTAATCTGGGAACTATCATTAAAATCATCTGTAATACCTGAAGATTGGCGAATGGCCAATGTAACACCAATATTTAAAAAGGGTTCCAGAGGCGATCCAGGAAACTACAGACCAGTGAGCCTGATGTAAATATGGGGGAAAAAAGTAGAAACCATTATAAAGAACAAAATCACTGAACATGTAGACAGTCATGGCTTAATGGGAGAAAGCCAACGTGGCTTTAGCCAAGGAAGATCTTGTCTTACTAATGTGTTATATATTTTTTTAAGGTGTGAATAAACAGGTAGACAAAGGGTGAGCTGGTTGATATAGTATATCTGGATTTACAGACAGCATTTGGCAAGGTCCCTTATGAGAGACTGTTGGCAAAATTAAAAAGTCATGGGCTAGGAGGCAGTGCACTACTATGGATCAGGAACTGGTTAAAAGATAGAAAGCAGAGGGTAGGGCTAAATGGCCAAATTTTCCTTTGGAGAAAAGTGAATAGTGGTGTACCCCAGTGATCTGTGCTGGGTCTCCTGCTTTTTAACATATTTGTAAATGACCTGGAAATGGGAATAATGAGGGAGGTAATAAAATTTTCAGATGACACAAAATTATTCAAAGTTGCTAAAGCACAAGAAGATTATGAAAATTTTCAAGAGGACCTTAATAAAATTGGAAGACTAGACATTCACATTCAAATGGCAGATGAAATTTAATGTGCACAAGTGAAAAGTTATGCACTTAGAAAAGAACAACCCAAATTAGGGTTACACAATGCAAAGTTCCACATTAGGAACCACCATTCGAGTAAAAGATTTAGGCGTCATCATGGATAACACGTTGAAATCCTCCACCCAGTGTGCAGCAGTGGCCAAAAAGGCAAATAGAATGCTAGGAATAATAAGGAAAGGAATGGAGAATAAAACAAGGGGTAATTATAATGCCTCTTTATTGTTCCATGGTGCAACCGCACCTTGAATACTGTGTGCAATTCTGGTCACCTTATCTTAAAAAGGATATAGCGGAATTAGAAAAGGTACAGAGAAGAGCCATTAAAATGATAAAGGAGATGGAAAGATACCCCTATGAGGCTTAAAAGGTTAGAGATTTTCAACCTGGAAAAGAGACAGCTGAGGGGAGATATGATAGAAGTCTATAACTTAATGAATGGAATAGAATGGGCAAACATAGATCTATTGTTTATGCCATGAAAAAATTGAAAGACTAGGGGACTTGCCATGAAGCTACAGTGTAACCCGTTTAAGACATACTTGTTTCAACTAGTTTACGACTATATACTCGTACCTTAGTTAGGGCATGAATGTTAGATTCTACTGTTCAGTTCTCCCGCTTGCACATTCCAAGTTCATGTTCCCGTTTAACATTTAATGTTTTAGCCACCTGTTCTGTTTAATACCTGTTCTATGTATCTCGGTTATATGTAAAATACCTGTTCCATTTGAAATTATTCTACTGTTTCATGTTATATGTAAACTGCGCTGATTTTGAAAGAGTGCAGTATATAAAAGCAAATAAATAAATAAAGACTAATAAGAGGAAACTATTTTTTCACTCAACGCGTAATCAAAATCAATTTGTTACTGGAGGATGTAGTAAAAGTAGTAACCAGGTAAGGCGGACGTGGCCCTACGTCCCTTCAACCCCGACATCCCCCCCCCCCCCGTTTTTACCCTTCAAATAACCACCACAGAATCGCTTATTGGCAAATTAACTGGTCGCAGCATTATTAAACAAGCACAAAATAACATTACAACCATAACTGTTTCAATTACGGTTCTGGCAGCAGGACAATCCCTCACCAGCCATATGGGTAGCAAAGTGAGTTCCTACCCGACTCCGCCGAGAACCGTTCCCTGGCAATTCCATCCCCCTCTTCCGGCTTCGCCATATTACTAGCAAAAGCCGAGGGCTTCTCCGGGTCGGGGGTACCCCCACCCCCGCCCTGCATATTGCCATGCCTCCGGACCCGGACACCTCCGGGATCCCGCCCCCCCCCCACCCGCTGCAACCCCCCTTCTTCCCAGCCCCTAGCCCCACCAAAGGGAGGGAGGGTGGGTACGCCCGTCCTCTCTCTCTGTTCCGGAGGACTGGCGTCTGACCGCTCGCTCCTCTTGGCTCTTCCTCTCGCCTCTCGCCCTCATTGGCTCCCACAGCCGCCTGGACACGCGGGAGCCAATGATTTTAAAACAATACTCCCGCTTGGGAACGCGCCTCACACCTCCGCCGGGGACCCGTGCCACTCCGCCCCCCCCCCCCCGGTTACTGACGGCCGTCGGGCACGTGGGCCCGCGGCCTCCGATTAACCAGGTAAGGCGGACATGGCCCTACGTCCCTTCAACCCCGACATTCCCCCCCTCCCGCTTTTACCCTTCAAATAACCACCACAGAATCGCTTATTGGCAAATTAACTGGTCGCAGCTTTATTAAACAAGCACAAAATAACATTACAACCATAACTGTTTAAATTACGGTTCCGGCAGCGGGACAATCCCTCACCAGCCATATGGGTAGCAAAGTGAGTTCCTTCCCGCCTCCGCCGAGAACCGTTCCCCGGCAATTCCATCCCCCTCTTCCGGCTTCACCATATTACTAGCAAAAGCCGAGGGCTTCTCCGGGTCGGGGGTACCCCCACCCCCGCCCTGCATATTGCCATGCCTCCGGACCCCGGACATCTCCGGGATCCCGCCACAGGCTCAGGGACCCCTGTCCCTGAGCCCCCCCCCCCCCACAAGAATCAAAGCTGCGACCAGCCAGCCCGCCCGACACAGCCAACTCCAAGGCCTCCTGCCAATCATTCAGGAGTAAATCTCTCCCAACCGGGGAAAGATGTACTCCATCCGAACGATACAGTCCTGCGCATTCGACCTCCACCCAGGAATGCAAAATCTGATAACCCCTGTGTGCCAAAACCCAACGGCCAATTTGCCGATTAACTTTAACTAACCCACGGGACCACTGCCGATGGCCCCAGCAAGCAGGCCTGGGAATTAGGTCAGACCAGAGCAATATGATACCGGGGAACATTAACAACACTTCCCCCAAATCCTGCTGAACCGCTCTGATCAGCTGCTTCACTGTCCACGACCCCAAATCATTGCCGCCTAGAAGCAGCAACAAGTACTCCGGGGATCCTCTGACGCGCTGATGGTGCTGTAGCAAAGGCAAGAGTTGCAATCAGCGAAGGCCGCGCTCGCCCAGCCATGATAATGCCACCTCGTCAGCCTGCAGTCCAAGGTTCACCCCAAGCGGCCGTGAAGCTGCCTGCTGTCCGGCCCAGTACACAAAAGAATGGCCGATTATCCAGCAGGCAAACGGCGTCCGAATCCCATCTAAAAGAAAAAACACAGTTAGCACCCAATACACAGACAGCCATGCTCACAAACGTACATATCCCCTAAATGCATTCGAACGCCAGCGGCCGATCCGCTGAATCTCTGTACCCGGCAAACCAGCCACCGCCGCACTAGTAGCGGCCCCAATCCGGAAGGAATGCGGGGTGAAGTCCCCAGGGGATAAACCCATCTGCTGTACTACCATCCACAGAACCGCGGCGAACTGAAAACGCGTCAAGCACCGCGCATCCGCATGCACAAATAGCAGTTCACCCCCGGAGGACGTACCCGCAAGTACGCTGCCATTGCCGCTACCGGACCGATAGTAGACGCCGGAAGCGGCCTTAAATGCACCCACACACCCCGCCCTCTCTGATCGGTCTTAGACCTGGACAACCATATGCTCAGCTGCCCTTGTGCCAAACGCACATGCTGGAGTTGCAGAGCCGCACCCCCCCGATGCCCGACTGGGCGCCACCAATTCCCCCGACCGAAAGGCCCCAAAGAAGGCCACACAAAACACAGCCCGGAACAGCAGGGCCTCATATTCGGACTCCACTATTATTGGCAAAGCTGCGCTCATCCGTACCAACAGATCGGGGGTAATTGGCCATCGCGTGTCCGACTGGGGCGGGGTAGCGTGCTCCCACCCCAATAAGAGTTGGCGAGAAAGAAACCCCCGACTGTGCACCGCCCACCCAACCGCCCTAGAGAAAAAGGCAAAGCCGGCAAGGTGAGACCGCACAGTAGATTTAGCCACCCCCGCGGCCTTTTCTGCCACAATGTATGCACCAATGAGGTGATCAGGCGCCGGGCCCCGACGCCATCCGCGAGTCACCAAGAAGTCCACCACACTGTCACAGCCCTTGCAGTAAGAACGCCAGGTCGCCGACGACGCCGAGCACCTCAGCAAGCTCAGGATACCTGGAGGCCAAGCTGCCATAAACGCTCGGGGACCAACTGCCCCACCGGGTCCGCCTCTGGTGCCAAGCGCCGAAACAAATCCCACTTGAAACGAGAAAGAGCATCAGCGACTTGGTTAGCATATCCTGGAACATGCTGAGCCCTCACTACCAGATTCAACTGCAAACAGGCAAAAATCACCTCCCTCATCAAAGCCGCCACTCGCGCGCAATGAGGAGCATAGCGATTAATAACATGGACCACCGCCTCATTGTCGCACCACCACAACAGTTGGCGATTACGAAGCCTATCCGGCCATAGCTCCAAAACCACCAAAATGGGGAACAGCTCCAAGAACGTTATACTGTCGGTTAATCCCGCCGCCCGCCAGGCCGACGGCCATGGCTCAGCACACCATGCTCCACCGAAATAGACGCCCAGTCCGAAACCGCCCGCCGCGTCAGTGAAAATCTGTAAATCAAACAAAGACACTTCCTTCGCGAGGAGGACCGTAACCCCATTAAAGTCTCTCAAGAACTGGTCCCAAACCCCCAGATCCGCCCTCATGCTCCGGGAAACCCGGATGCGATGATGCGGACGCTGCACACCCGAGGTAGCCATCGCCAAGCGCCGCAGGAACACCCGGCCCATAGGGATAACCCTGCAAGCAAAGTTAAGGGAGCCCAACAAAACCTGCATCTCCCTCAAGGTAACTTTCACCGACCCCAAAATGTTCGCCACCAACACCCGCAAACGCACTACCTTGCCAGGAGGCAGGCGCGCCACCATGTCAACCGAATCCAATTCCACTCCCAGAAACATGAGGCGCGTGGCAGGACCTTCAGTCTTGTCCGCCGCCAGAGGCACCTCCCACTCCCGCGCGAGCCACATGAAACCATCCAGCAGCTCACGACATAGCCCGGATGGTGGCGAACCAACGAATAGAAAGTCATCCAAGTAGTGGACCACGTTCTGAGAGCTGACGGACACCTCCAGAGCCCAGTGCATAAAGGAACTGAACATCTCAAAGTAACGGCAAGAGACCGAGCAGCCCATCGGCAGGCACTTGTCAAAGTAATAGCAGCCCTCAAACACAAAACCCAATAAATGGAAGAAATCCGGATGCACCGGGAGCAGGCGAAAAGCGGACTCAATATCCACCTTCGCTAGCAAACACCCGTGCCCACCCTCGCGCACCAACCGCACGGCCTCATCAAACAATGCGTATCGGACCGCGCACAATTCCCTCGGGATGAGATCATTCACCGATGCCCCCTCAGGGAAAGACAAGTTGTGAATGAGCCTGAATTTCCCGGGCTCCTTCTTTGGCACAATGCCCAAAGGAGAAACCACGAAATTCCGGCATGGCCGGTCCACAAAGGGCCCAGCCACCCTGCCGAGGGCCAACTCAGCAGCCAATTTACTTCTAACCACCTGAGCTAAACGCTTCACCGATGGCGCGTTGCGTGCCATCACCGGGCCCCCCTCCCCCACTACTGGTATGGGGAACCCGTACTGGAAGCCCCCCTCCAAGACCCGCCGAGCCTTAACCCGCCTATAACGCCTCAACCAAGGCCTGAGTGCTGAAAAATGAATAGGAGTAGGGGCCAACTCCATCCTACTATCATTGCTTCGCGGCCGAGGGTATGGGCCCTTTCTTGCCGCAACAGAGAGCGGAATGTCATCCCCCACAGACGGAGCAACTATGCCGGAACTTACAGTCCGGAAAGGGGCAAGACGACTTATTAAAGCGCCAACAGACGTCCACGACTCCCTCACTAGCGCCTTTTTGCAACCTGGGAGCCGGGACGCTCCGAAATGGCCGCCCTGCACTCGCCGACGAAGCGGCGACCCCTTTATGCACCCCCACACCAGCTCCCCCTTTCGCAGACATCTGCGTTAACCAGAGGCTGATGTCCTGGGTCCCCCAGGACAAGGCCCGATTCTCCTCCATCTTATCCCGAAACTTCTCATCATAGTTGAGCCATGCCCAACCATCATGAGTCTGAGGCGCCTCAAGAATCGAGTCGGCGTAGGCAAGTAACATCCCGTATTGCCCCGGGTAACGCTGCCCCCAGATGCTAGCTAACCGGAGAAAAGCCCTCGTCCAGTTGATAACGTTCCGAGAAGCCTTCTTGACCCTGCCCGCTTTCTCGTCCGCTTTCCGTTTACGCCTGCTGTCCCCCAAACGCTTCCTTCCTTCCAGCAGGCGGAATATATCTATGTATTTCCGCTTCCATATCTTACGCCTAAGCTTACGCGGCACCCCCTCCCACAGCTCTGAAAATGAAGCCAACGTAGCACCCCCACCTCCCCCGACTACCACCCCCCCACCCCCCGACGGGTTGATTGCCCCCTCCCCCAACTGACGAGGACAACGAAGATGAAGACGAAGATGAGCCCCCCCTCCGACGTCGCTTACGCGAGTGACGGTTCTTCTTCTTCACCTTGCCTCCAACTCCCCCTGCCTGGCTAACCGCCACGCCCTGCTCAGCCAGATTCTCTTGTAACTCACCATCAGCCGAACTCCATGGTCGCACGATATCTGATAGGGTAGACACAGATGCCGGAAGCGCTTCCTGCAGGTTCTCACACTGCGCCATTGGTACTTCAGCCGTGGTCCGTCCTGCGCGGTGCACCGCTACCTCGGCGCTCAGTGTCGTCGTCCTCCCGTCACCGGTCGGCACCTGTGGAGACACCGGAAAAAAGGAAGGGGAACCCAACAAGCCCTAGGGAAGCTGCCAAGGCCCCGTCCAATCAACCCTGGAGGAACCCTGTCCCCCTCCCCGCCAATAGTCCCAACTCGAAAGACCCCCACCCCCCCGGAACCATAGGCCAACCCCATGGGCCCCCCCAACCCACCCATCCTGACTCCCAGCTGAACACTGCCACCCCGCTGTACCCACCCCCGAGGGGTCCGCAACCGGTTGAGGCGGAGCAGCAATGCCTGCCGCCCCCTCAATAGACCTGGCCCCCATACCCTCACTTTGTACCGGCCCCTCTAGTGCCCCCTGGGCCATCTCCCGGCCACGGCCTGCCCTACTCCCCCGGGGCCTCCCAGAACTGACAGGGGGCACTGCAACCCCACCCCTGCCTGGGACCCTGTGCCCAGCCGGCCGTGGCACCCCTGTCTTCCCCCTAGCCTGTCCTCCCGAGCCCCTAGAAGCCCGACCCGGGGACCGCCTACCGCCCCTCATTCCCCTGCCCCTTTTACCCCTGCCCCCCTCCCCCTGCCCCCTTGTCCTGCCATCACACGATTCCAGCCGCAGAGCTGGATTAAAAACTCCTCCTGTGCAGCTCTAGAAACTGAAGGCAGTAAGTTAGCACCAAAGCCCCCCCTTCCCCGGTCCCCCCAGCACCTGAAATATATCCGCAGCCGCAAGGAACCACAGGAGGCCTGTTCGCCGGTCCGGTACCCTGCTTCTCGGCCCTAGGCCCTGCACGCTGAGTTTCGGCACTGCCCGCCGCAGGCGCCGCAATCCGCGCTCTCAATGGCCCCCTCAGCAGCCCTTCCGCACCCGCTCCTGTTCCTCGAACCGGCACCAACGTCAAAGAGCCGCAAGAGAGCTACAGCCAGACGCCCTTCCTTTCTCTCTGCTCCGGAGGACTGGCGTCTGACCGCTCGCTCCCCTTGGCTCTTCCTCTCGCCTCTCGCCCTCATTGGCTCCCGCAGCCACCTGGACACGCGGGAGCCAATGATTTTAAAACAATACTCCTGCTCGGGAATGCGCCTCACACCTCCGCCGGGGACCCGCGCCACTCCGCCCCCCGGTTACTGACGGCCGTCGGGCACGTGGGCCCGCGGCCTACGATTTAGTGTAACTGGGTTTAAAAAAGGCTTGGACAATTTCCTGGAGGTAAGTTCTATAAACCATTATTAAAGGGGACCCAGGCAATTCACTGCTTGCCCCAGTACAAGCACTCTGGAACGTGTGTGTCTTTTTGGGAACCCGCCAGGTACTTGTGATATGGATTTGGCACTGTTGGAAATAGGATCCTGGACTTGATGGATTTTGGTCTGACCAAGCATGGCATTTCTTATGTTCTTATGTTACATTCTTGTGTGGGAAAGGGATGTAGAAGGCAGGAGGGTAGGTACTGGAGACATGCAGATGGGGTGAGCAGGGATTGGGACTTAGGTTAAGACTTTAAAATTCAGTGGTAGAAAGGAAGACAACAGATTCTTAAGATTGGCTGGGTACTGGGAGAGTAAGTGGGGACTCGGGCAGCTGGCCCAGGGCTGATGCAACACACCATGTATTGAACTCCGGCAATAGAAAAATCACAACATCATGTGACATTATCCAGAGAAACATAGAAAGATGACAGCAGAAAAAGACCATACTATATGGCCTATCTAGTCTGCCCTTCCATATTAATATTATGGTCCCTTTTTTCCATTTTGAGACCTTCTGTGTTTGTCTTATGCTTTCTTGAATTCTGATACTGTCCTCGCCTCTACTGCCTCTACTACCCCTACTGGGAGGCTATTCCAGGCATCTACCACTCTTTCCATATACAGCAGAAATATTTCTGCATAGTACTCCTGAATCTATCCCCTTTCACCTTCATCCTTTGTCCTCTTGTTGCAGAGCTTTTTTTTTCAATTGAAAGAGGCTTTCCTCCTGTGCCTTTATGCCATGGAGCTATTTAAACATTTCTATCATATCTTCTCTCTCCAATATTGAGATCTTTAAGTCTGTCCCCATATGGCTTATCACAAAGACCACTGACCATTTTGGTAGCCATCCTCTGCACAGACTCCATCCTTTTTATATCCTTTTGTAGGTGTGGTCTCCATAATTGCACACAATATTCCAAATGAGGTCTCACCAAAAGGCATTATCTCCTCATTTTTTCTGCTGACCATTCCTCTCCCTGAGCCCAAGCATCCTTCTAGCTTTTGCCATCTTCTTTTCTACTTATTTAGGTACTTTAAGATCATCAGAAACAATCACGCCCAGGTCCCAGCTCCTCTTTTGTAAACAGAAGTACTTCACCCCCTATATGGCACAACCCTCTTGGATTTTTTGCAGCCCAAATGTATGATCCTGTGAAATTCTTAATCATTCTTCAAGTTCAGCTAGAATCCTCCTCATATTTATCAACTCCTTCCTGGATGTCAACTATACTGCAGATTTTGGTATCATCAGCAAAAAGCAAACCTTACCCATCAGCCCTTCCGCAATGTCCCTAACAAAAATGTTAAAAAGAATTGGATCAAGGACAGATCCCTGTGGCACACCACTGGTAACATCCTTCTCCTCATAGTGAGCTGCATTTACCTGTGCCCTTTGTCACTTCCCACTCAACCAATTTCTAACCCATTCAGGGTGCTCAATTTATTTATAAGTCACCTTTGTGGAATGGTGCCAAAGGCTTGACTGAAATCTAAGTACACCGCATCTAGAGCTCTCCCTCTGTCCAATTCTCTGGTCAAACAGTCAAAGAAATGAATCAGATTTGTCTGACAAGACCTTCCTCTAGTAAACCCATGTTGCCTCAGATCCTGCAAGCCACTGAACTTCAGAAATCTCACTATCCTGTTTTAGCAATATTTCCATTAATTAACTCACCATTGAGGTCACACTAACTGCCCTATAGTACTCAACCTCATCCTTACTTCCATTTTTATGCCTTTCTTCAGTCCTCTGGGACCACTGCCAATTCTACAGAGGCATTGAAAATGTCAGACAGTGGAACTACTAGAATGTCCCAGGTTCCAGCAATACTTTTGGCTGTATCCCATCTAGTCTCATCGCTTTGTCTACTTTTAGTTTAGCTAGATCCTCACGAGCACGGTCTTCTGAAAATCATTCAATATCCCCTTCACTTCTGTTCCTATTTGTGGGTGGTTTTTTTAGGTCCTGCTCCTGGCCCTTCATCTGTGAATACAGAACAAAAATATGTGTTAAGCAATTCTGCTTTATCCTCATTAGCTTCTACATATTCCTACCCTTCACCCTCGAGTCTCACAATATCGCTGTTGCACTTCTTCCTCTCGCTAACATATCTGAAAACTGTCTTGTCCCCCCCAGCTTACTGTATTTGGTATTTCTTCTTTTTGTATTTTTGCTTTCCTGGCTTCTTTTCTAGCTTCTAAGTTTTTCCAAATATTGATGCTTGTTTTCCTCTTTCTTTGAGCTCTTATTTTATGAAGGCTACCCTCTTTTTCGTCACCTTTTCAGCCACTTCTTTTAAGAACCATAGTGGCTTCCTTTTCCTTTGACATTTATTTATCTTTCTAGCAAAAAAGGTTTGTTGCCCTTAAAATATCCCCTTTCAGTTTTGCCCATTGCTTTACTACATCCCCCAGTTTTCCCCAACCCACTGATCCTTGAGGTATTGTCCCATCTTGGCAAAGTTAGATTTCCTAAAGTCTAAGACCCTTGCTTTTGAATGGACTTTATCAGCCCTAGTCCTCAAACTGAACCACATAATCTGGTGATCACAGGATGTGAGATGATCTCCCACTATAACATCAGAAACACTTTCCCCATTGGTAAGCACTAGATCTGGGTTCTGTTACCAGTTGACAGAATAGTTCCTTGATCTTGAGAAGCAAATCTTTCAGATCTTCTTCACTTTCAGCATAGCGAAGGTTTTTGATGAGTCTTCCATCAATCTTCACACCCCAGTTGTCTTCATACAGTCCTGCTTCTCTGATTAATTGTTCTGCATACAAATTAAACAGGTAGGGGAAAGGTATACAGCCGTGTCATACACCAGTGCTTATTTTTAGCATTCTGTTTCTCCTTGTGCTGTTCGAACTGTTGCTTCTTGATCAATATAGTTGTGCAAGAGAATTATCAGGTGTTCTGGTATACCCATGCTTCTTAATGTAGTCCAGAATTTCTTTTAGAAAGTACCCTATATAAAATGGCCCAGAAGAATCTGCATAGGTTCCCTAGGGCTCAGTGTCAAAACATATCCCTATCAATGATAGGGACCCTCAGAATACAAGCATTCAGCAGTGCAAACAGCAACAATACATGCTCAACAGCAACACCATTGGTCCCACAAAATGTACATTATGGGCATGCTTTAGTGCTATTTTCACTGTTGAGTGTTCTTATTCTGAGGGTCCCTTTAGCATTGACAGGGATGTATTTTGTCATTTAGCTATGGTGACCCCTCTCTGACCTTGACTGCCCAATCACACTGCCACCCAGTGACACTGTGGCCATTCATATGGTCCAGGTACTGTCCAGGCAATACATGTCCCCCCCTGGATTGCAGATGAGCATAACAGATCCCCCCATGCACTCCTCCAACCACACACACACTCCCTTTCTGTCACAAAAACATGATTCTGCCAAAAAATTGCCCTGAACATGACAGCTATAACATATCATCATTGCATGGGGTACCAGGAATAAAACTATGATCCCCATTTCTCACCCAAAAAGGAATCCATTCCCTGCTCAAGCCTATACTATCCATGCATTAGCAATCCCATTTTCAGAACATGGGAATTGTTAGGGTCGCATAGATTGACTGCTTTAGATCAAATAGCTCTTTAATGCATATCCTGAATAACCACTATTGCTCTTCTTACTATTTCTGTGAGGGTGTTTACTAATGTGTCTATACAAATATAATAATGGTCGAACTTGTCACAGAGCAATAACTTTGTCAATCAAAAACTCAACTCTGTATGTCTAACTCGAAAGTACAGCAGTATCACCTAAACTGATGTGTTCATGTGAAAACTATAGACTTTTAGAAGTTAAATTATTGAACCCCAACCAGAAGCAGCTATTACGTCTCAGACTTAACGAGCAAACATAACCCAGTCAAAAACATCTGACTGGTCACAGCCCTTATTGCATCAATGACATTTGATAATTAACTGCTCTGGAAAAGGCATACTAATGTATCTATACCTTACTACATTCCTTTACCTTAAGACGGCATCTTGTGTTTTTTCCAGTCTGCAGTCATACCAGTTCATGATATACTTGTCACAACCATTTTTCAATATGGGCCGCATTGCAGAGAATAGCAGACATGTTTTCTAAAGTCCTAGCCTTATAACACATTTCAGCAGGAATAAGGTGGACGTTTCCAGGAAACACTTCATACATACACAGGCCTTTCCTGAATATGCTTTCTATGCCTCCGTGGCTGACCATGCCCCCATTCCGCCCTTTCTCGCCCATGTTCTGAGAATCCTGTGGTAGTGCCAAGGATGTGCATGTCAGCAGTGTTTTGGAATATGGTCTGGGATGCTTTTGGCACAAATTTCCGTGCCGCATGTGATAACCCCTTATTCCTGTTCTGGAATGCCCCCCATATCAAAATCACCTATCACTAACACTTCTCATTTCATGGCAATATTGTATATTTCTTCTATTAAATCTCTGTCCTCTTTTTCTGCCTGTGAAGGAGATCTGTGGGTTCTAAATTAGCAGGGTTTTGTAGTACTTTTTAATGTGCCTGGCAGTTGGCACTGGAGTATAATAATGTAGAAATCTGGTAGCCCTTTCTTTATCTTCACTGTCCATGCAAATGGTATTCAGACACTCATTAAGAGATATGTTTACTAAAAGCTAATGCACATTCACAAATGTTAAGGTGCGTGAAGTGCAGCAACACCCATTTATTTCTATTGGCACAGTGGCACTTAATGCACATTAATGTTTAGTAAACATGCCCCTAAGTCATTGCTGGAACCAAAAAAAAAAAAAAAAAAGGCTTGCGAAGGGCTCATTTGAAAGCTGCCTAAAAGTTTGGATGGGCAGCATATATATTTTAAAATAAAATAAATACAATTTTTGCTAATTAAGCCCAGTGGATATGCAAATATGTATGCAAATGACAGCCAGTAATGCATCTACGCACATGGCCCTGCATCACCCTTGGGCTGCCCCTGTCCACCTGAAGCACTTTCCCCCAGCTCAGTCCCATTAGCGTGGGTGCACCTCATGCCACCTATTGAGATGGTGTTAGGTGAACCCATGCTAATGCAGTTAGTGTGCAGTGTGAATCCAGTACTAACTGTGCTGAGTTCACCATGCCCCCTTTCCGCCCCTAACTCACAACTCCTATTCCCACGCTAACTGTAATGCACACCCCAGCGCATGCCAGAACACCCCCTGGCAGCTAGTGCCCATTAATAAAGACCCTCTAAATGGGAATAAAACCAAATTGCTTTGGTTAAGTCATTCATTTGGGACTACATCTAAAAAGAATTCCATTATTTCAGGCTGTAAGACTCCATTAGTATCAACTTTGAAAATTGTAGGAGTAGCTTTAAATTCAGCTCTAATTATGGAACTGCAAGTGACTTATGTAGTGAGAAACGTGTTTCTAAAATTGTACCATCTTAGGCAAATCTGAACATTACTGTAAGAGGATGATTTTAGAATGTTTGTGCAGATCTTTATTTAAACTCAGCTAGAGTACTGCAGTGCATTTTATCTGGGCCTTAATGTCAAGCAGAGAGGTAGGTTACAACTATTACAAAATACAGCTTCAAAGCTTAGAGTGAAATACTTTACAATGGCTGATATTACAGGCAAGGATGATTTTTAAATTCCAATGTTTAGTATTTAAAATATTGGATGGATTAACTCCAGAGTGTATGGACTATGTGGAGTGCAATTTTATAAACAGTAGATTAATTTTAGGCACCCAGAATCAGCCCCGTACATCTGGGATCACAGCCCCACCTGCTGCCCACCCTCATTCCTCCCCCAATCCACCCCTCCTGCCCACAAACAGAGCTCCCCTCACAAGTGATCTGTACGTGCAGGGAGCTCTGTGGCCGCCAGTGCAATCTGGACATTTAGCGGGTCTGGGTGTATGGATCAGACATCCAGACCCATTAAACAAGGATCAGAATCTACCCCTATGTGTGTATGTGTGTGGTACAGTGTGGGGGGTGGGGCATCTGCCTGTGTGTGTTTGGTGCAGGGATGGGGTCCCTGTCTTTGTGTGCATGCTATGTGGGTAAGGGGTGCGTGTGAAGAGAGAGATGTGGGACTGGGTTACCTTTGTGTCTTCTAGTGGAGGTGAAGGTGAGGGGGTTGGGAGACCGCGCCTTTTAGCATATATTCATTGTGCACTTTTATCCCCTCTCTTTAACTTACAATTCCTTCAACTCTTATGTCCTTCCCTGCAGGACCTCTCTCCTGTTGCCTCCCCCCGATTCAGTAGCATACCAAGTCTGGGCAGTGGGAATGGCCCACCCCAGGTGCCGGCAAAAAGGAGGTGCACAAAGAGTTGATGCAGCAGCGGTGCTCACATCCACGTCAATGGCAGCAAACTTACTTTACTTGTTTATCGTGCAGCATGCCATTGTCTCCATCCCATGCCCCATGCTGTTTCCTCCCAAAGTCTTGTGATAACACTGCGAGACTTCATCTGTGAGGTGCCAGGGACAGGCCTGGAGCAGAGACACACATGCTCCAGGTGCCAAAGAGGCTCAAGTAACCTCTGCCCCCCACTGTTACCTCCCTTCCACACCTCTCTTTCCCAAAACCATTGCCCATTTAAATTTCATCCTACCTCCTGTGTATCTTCGGCCCCAGCTGCTTTTCCTGCACACTTCTTCTGCTCTTCAGGCCGCAGGAGCAGTCCATCCTGTGGCACAAAACAGAAATGTTGGTCACAATCCCTTCAGCATATAGCTCATTCTGACTTAGGAGGAGACTGCAACAAGGTATTCTTCTTGGGCTTTGACTTCTTGATCTTGCCCACCCAAATTTTGGAGGGCTTCTAGAGCATGATCATTGTTATAATCCAAGTTATAATGCCCTGTTCAATGTAATTTCAGTTTGTTCAATGTAAACCGCACTGATGCAGAATAGCACGGTATATAAGAGAATGTAAATAAATAAATAAATAAAATTGAATTCTGTGTTTTTTCCTCCTAAAATGTCTAGGACTTGAACCACTGGAGCTAGAACATTTCCTTGGAATCTGGTCAACTTTTTTATCACCCTCATTTATTTATTTTATCTTTATTTTTATTTTGGCATTTAATATACTACCTAGATGGGCCACTTTCAATGTACGTATTAATATTTTAGTGCTGAATCCAATCCTTCCAATGTCTACATTCTACGTTACACAGAGAACATAAATATGGAAATATTCTTGGAGATGCAGCATAGTAATCATTCATCATAGAAGGTATTGGTAGTCTCTTCGTCTGAGCATCAGACTGTCACAACATGGATACCCAATTTCCTTTCAGAAAGTTAGCTGTCATGTTAGGACTGAATCAGACAAGGCTGAACAGTAACAGACTGCATAGCAGATTCAGGAATTGTTTGGTAATTTTGCTGATTCATTACAATGCCCATCAGAACACTCGATAGACTGGCCATTTGAACACTAGCCTAGTTACCAAATTATGGTTGATTCTGAATTCTTTTAGGTTTCACTACAGGTGTAAACACTTGAATAGGATTGCTTGCTGGAGTAGTAGATTGTGATTCTGACATGATTTTCCTATTACCTAATGGAGTTTGATGCACAGTTGATATCTTCCTTTAAAGTAGACTTGAAAAAATTGCTGTGTATTTGATGTTTCATTCTGAAAGTCCATCTGTCTTATTTCTTCAACAGGAAATGTTCCCTGGTTAGATCTTAAAGTTGATTGTTGAATCTCCATGGAAATGGCAGATTATGCCTGTACTGCTTGATAGTCGTTTCTCGTTTCTAAATTTTTTACAGGAATGTAGATATGCCTATCAACGGGATCTTCATTATAGCTATACTTATTTCCATGTCCATAATCTATTATGTGGCTCTGTGCAGGCTCACTTATTCTTCCTCTGTTTTTAGCATCATCTGTATTGGAGATCTGGTTACCCATTTTATGCAGTTGGATATTCCTCAAAATCAAAGGCATGTTCTCTGGAGTCAGCTGATCATCTGAGTAATGACTAAGCTCCTCTAGATCTTCATTGGAGAGTCCAAAGCTTGCTAAGATACTGAAGGCATTCTTTGTTGTCAAATCTGCTCTGGACTACTGGAATGTGCGCTGCATCTTGGGGAATGGAAATTTGTTTTGTCATTTGCACATGCCCATCTAAATCACACATCGATGTAAAAGCCTGTGGTTCCCATCTATTAGGATTTTTGGCCCTCGTTTTCGTCATGGTTTCTTTCAGCAACCAAGGATCAATTCTGTGCTATGCAAACTGCCTGTTTATCTCCAGATCTTGAGGGTGCTTTTGTTGACCAATCCTCAGAAAAGACTATGCCTCCAAATCTTTGCAGATTTCGAGGTCCTATCATTCTGTTAGGTGTTCCTTGTAAACCCATTCTTTGAGACATTCCTTGTAGATTCATTTATCCCAGCTGGGCTCATCCCAAGCATATTTGTCTTGGGTGGTCTCTGACCAGGAAAGGCTCCTCTAGGTTTATACATGATGATGATTTTCAGCAAGGCCTTATTTAACAAAGCACAAGCAGGTATTCATCTCTGAGACCACCAAAATCAACTGATGGAGAGCCAACTCAGTCTTAATTTGAACAATCTATAAAGTTGACAGCATGCCAAAATTCAATGAAATCACAACTGGTGCACTTCTGGAGCCAGACAAAGAGTCTCAGAATGATCATGCAGCTTCTGACTTCCTCTGCACATGAGAAGCTCCCACACTGACAGTTTCTACAAGTGGCTGTGTGCACCACCCCTACCCCCATGATCACAGCCAGCATGGGTATTGTGGGCCCACAAGACAGGCTGTTCCCGTGGGCACACAACACTACTGCTGGCCAGCTCCCTTGAACAATGGTGTCCCCCTGCTGTGCTTAACTGGCTTACTGGGTAGTGAACATAAGAACATAAGAAATGCCATACTGGGTCAGACCAAGGTCCATCAAGCCCAGTATCCTGTTTCCAACAATGGCCAATCCAGATCACAAGTACCTGGCAGGTTCCCGAAAAAATACACAGATTCCACGATACTTAATGCAAGGTAAGTAGTGTATTTCCCTGGTCCTCCTTAAGGGTTTATGGTCTTTTCCTCCAGGAACTTGTCCAAACCTTTTTTTAAATCCAGCTACACTAAAAGCATTTACCACATCCTCTGGTAAAGAGTTCCAGAGTTTGATTATACATTAAGTGAAAAAATATTTTCTCTTATTAATCTTAAATGGTTTGCATTATAACTTCAGTGTGTGTCCCCTTATCGTTCTACTTTTTGATGGAGTAAAGAACCAATCTACGTTCCACTCCACCCATTATTTTATAGACTGCAATCATACCTCCCCTCAGCTGTCTTTTTTCCAAGTTGAAGAGTCCTAACCTTTTAAACCTTTTCTCATAGGGGTATCTTTCCTTCCATTTCCTTTACCATTTTGGTGATTCTTCTCTGTGCTTTTCCTAATTCTCCTGTATCATTTTTTAAAATATGGCAACCAGAACTTCACACAATATTCAAAGTGTGGTCTAACCATGGAATGATGCAGAGGCATTATATAATATCCTTGGTTTTATTTTCCATTCCTTTCCTTATGATTCCTAGCATTCTATTTGTTTTCTTGGCTGCTACTGCACACTGGACAGAGGGCTTCAACGTATTGTCCATGACGACGCCTGGATCTTTTGCCTGGGAGGTGGTTCCTAATGTGGAACCTTTCATTGTTTAACCATAATTTGGGTTGTTCTTCCCCAAGTGCTTAACTTTTCACGTGTCCACATTAAATTTCATCTGCCATTTGAACAACCAGTCTTCCAATTTATCAAGGCCGTCTTACAAATTTTCACAATCCTCGTGATTTAACAGGTTTGAATAATTTTGTATCATCTGCAAATTTGATCTTCTCACTCATCCCCATTTCTAGCTCATTTATTAATGTTAAAAAGCAGCGGGCCCAGCACAAGCTAAATCTGTGTTGGCGTTCTTCTATTAAACCATGATTATTTCCATGTTCAATAATTTTATTCTTTATAATGGTTTCTACCATTTTGCTTGGTACTGATTTAGGGCTCACCGGTCTTTTTGCAGGACCACCCATAGTATGTTTTTTAAAAATTGAAGAATGGCCAACGTAATGCCAATCTTCAGGTACTACAGATGATTTTAATGATAGTTCACAGATTACTAATAGTAGGTATGCAATCTCATATTTCAGTTTTTACCATCTCGGGATATATACCATCTGGTCCAGTTGATTTGCTACTCTTCAGTTTATCAAGTAGTAGTAAATTTTCCCAGTTTATCGATATTTGTTTCAAGTCTTCTGATATATTACCTTTAAATACCATTTCAGGTATGAGTAAGTTCCCTAAATCATCTTCAGTAAAGACCGAAGCAAAGAATTAATTCAGTCTCTCTGCTATGGCCTTGTCCTCCCTTAGTGCCCCTTTTACCCCTCTATCATCCAATGATCCAATTGACTTTCACAGGTTTTTTGCTACAAGTGTACTTGAAAAGATTTTTATTGTGCATTTTTGCTTCCATGGCAAGCTTATTTTCAAATTCTCTCTTTGCCTGCCTTATCGATGCCTTGCATCTAACCTGCCAGGGCTTATGTTCATCGTTTTTGTCATTTGGCTCCTTTTACCATTTCATTAAAGATACTTTTTTGTTGCTACAACAGCTTTTATGACCTCACGTTTAAACTATACTGGCAGTTTTTTTGGTTTTCCACCTTTCTTAAAGCATGGAATACATTTGTTCTGGGCTTCCAAGATAGTATTTTTAAACAACACCCATGCTTGATGTAAATCTTTAACCTTTTCAGCTTCCCCTTTTAGTTTTTTCTTAACTATTTTCCTCATTTTATCATCATCTCTCTTTTGAAAGTTAAAAGCTAGTACTGTGAAATAACTTGTCCTCCTCCCTCCATTTTTTAAGTTAAATGTGATAATACTATGATCTCTGTTGCCAAGTGGCCCCAACACCATTATCTCTTGCAGAAGACCCTCTGTTCCAAAAAGGACTAGGTCCAAAATAGCTTCCCTTCTTGTTGGTTCATGAACCACCCACTCCATTCATTTAGAATGTAAATGGCAATAAGGCATGTCCCAATGTGGCCGCTGTGTGCTAACCCCCTCCTCCCCCGATTCAAAGATCAAGGGGCCTCTCTTCCTTAGTTGACCCTCTTGACCTCTCCCAGCCCTGTAGCCTTTTGCATGTACTTACAAAATAGCAATCAGCTAAAGTACATATGTGAAAACTCATGCACATGCATAAGACACTGAAAAGACAACATGACTTTATGTGGCTCCTTATAAAATTCTCTCCATATTGTCTTGTTGATCATAAGAGAGCTGCGATAAAAGGAGAAATACTACTATTAAAAAAGGTAAGATGGATAAAACACCAGGAAACAAATTTAGAAGATAGACAAGAGGAAACATTTATTTATTTTATTTAAAAACTTTTATATATCACAATATTCTTTAAAACAAGACACCGCCTATTATCCAGATTTGTCAATACTAATTTATATGGATTAAATGACAAACATTTTGTTTCTCATTTGTATTTGATCGAATACCCCTGATTGATTAGCATTTGGAAGCCAAAACATTTGTCCTATTTGTCCCCATTCAAGTCTATGGAGAACAGTGAGGCTTGCCAGGGTAACAAAGATCCTGCTTGGTCTTTTTGTCAGAGTGGAAAATTCATGTCAAAATTATAAACACTCACTCGATGTATATCACAAAGTTGTTATGTTCTTATCATCAAGGGTATGATAAGAACATAACAACTTTGTGATATACATCGAGTGAGTGTTTATAATTTTTGAGGGTAATGAAGATATCAAAAAAATCCAAACACATTCCACCCTCCACCCCCCCCCCAATTCTTACTCCTCCTCCTCCACATCCCATTCACCCCAGGCTCACCCCTTAATTTAGAGCCAATTATCCCAATTAAGAGTAAAAGAAGGAAATGCCAATAAGTAACAGTTCATTGGGGAGCATACACAAAATGATAGCATGTATCATATAATCATAAGGCTTTATATTATTTTAGGCATCTTTATTACCCTGTGATCCAATAATATAAAGAGGTTTCTTCAGGAGTGGAAAACTATGTCAAAAAAAATCCAAACACACGCCACATTTATCAAAAATTATGATGAATTTCAAAAAAGGCAAATACTTTTAAACAAGAAAAGGAGGTCTCAGAAATATCGGGCAACACACCGGCATGCAGGTGTGTTGCCCTACAATACACCACAGCACATCTATTTCTAATAAGCACAGACGCCCCAATCAATCTGTACATTCAGACCACCCAGGATCACTGTCTGCAAAAGAAAAATCCAACATTGCTCACACACCATTAATGTTTGTTCCCTCAATCTACCTGCCCTCCCCCCATCACCACATCAATACAAAAGCACCGCAAGTCATTGAAAAACATGGCCATAATCAAAACAATGTTGCACCATTGGAGCCTCCCACACCTTACAATTAAGCCTGCTCTTATGCTCTCCCATTCGTATCCAAAATGGTCTAGTGGCCTTCCCCACACACATTAACCCACATGGACACAAAATACCATATACAACATATGATGACCCACAAGATGTTTGTTTCTTAAGTTTATATGTTACCCCATGATACATAAATGTCATTAACTCACATGACACAGGACATATCAAACTATCACCACATTTGCTATGCCCAACCCTATTATCCAAATGAGGAGACAGGGAGTGTAACATCTTGTGGTTCATCATATGTTTTATATGATATTTTGTGTCCATGTGGGTTCATATATGTGGAGAAGGCCACTAGACCATTTCAGATACAAATGGGAGAGCATGGTGTGTGAGCAACGTTGGATTTTTCTTTTGCAGACAGTGATCCTGTGTGGTCTGAATGTACAGATTGATTGGGGCGTCTGTGCTTATTAGAAATAGATGTGCTGTGGTGTATTGTAGGGAACCCCGATAATGTCATCATATAGAGTATTTTAGGGGTTGGTCCTAAGGGAGTTCACATGCGTGGCGTTTTTTGAGTAAGACCTGCCATGTTGAAGGAAGGCTGGGTTGTGAATTCTCTGGTGCACAGCGCTGCTTTGGGGTAAGAGCAGTTTGTTGGAGGTATTATTTGTAAGATCTGAATAGTGGGTATTATGAGGATATTATTAAGGTGTACTACAATTTGTTTTTAAATCTATTGTTGTTTTTTCTTTAACAACGTTTAGATATTCCCCTGATGAAGCATTTATAGTGAAACGCTTGAGGGGCGCCGAAGTGAAGCGTTGGGGAGACAGACCGATCTTGTTGTGCTTTAAAGATTGTCTGCATAAGTTAATTTGCTGCTAACAACATTTGTCTCTGCTGTTTTTGGATATTGTATATGTTTATGGATACAATGTATATTTTTTTGTAATAGTTGAAAAGGTGGTCATTGATGCGATAGGGCTAAGGCATACGGGTTTCCTGCATGCCGGTGTGTTGCCCGATAGTTATGAGACCTCTTTTTCTTTTTTAAAAGTATTTGCCTTTTTGAAATTCATCATAATTTTTGATGTGTGGAGTGTGTTTGGATTTTTTTGACATAGTTTTCCACAACTGAAGAAACTTCTTTATATTATAGGATCACAGGATAATAAAGATGCCTAAAATAATATAAAGCCTTATGATTATATGATACATGCTATCATTTTGTGTATGCTCCCCAATGAACTGTCACTTATTGGCATTTCCTTCTTTTACTCTTAACCGGGTAGCCGGACCCGACACTCCCCCTTGGAGCTTAACCTTATCAGTCCACTCCTCCACCACCCCATCCCACAAATTGCACAGACAACCTTTGTGGTAACAACAGGTCGCAGCTTTATTTCCAAACAACATAATTGACAATAACAGGAATGCAACAAACCCACCAGCGGCGCGATAAGTCACCAGCCATGCCATTAGCAAGGCGACCTCGCCTCCGCTCCAGCCCCGGTCCCACCACCGGCAACGTCCCAACCACCCCTATCCGACTTCGCCATATTACTAGCAAAAGTCTTCCAGGGGTAGTCCGGGTCGAGGGCACCCCAGCCCCGTCCCAACTCGCCTAAGGCTCCGGACCCCGGAAACCTCCGGGATCCCGCTGCTCACCCCCTACCCCCCCCCAGCTGCGAAAACCTGACCCAAAACACCCCCCCCCCCAGTACCATAAGGGGGTGGGCTACTTGCTCCAGACCGGCTGCGCGCACGCTGGAACACATGGCCAAACTGCCCCTGATTGGCTCCGCTTGCACCCAGCAACGAGTGGAGCCAATCAGTTCAAAAGATGCGCTGAACATCACAGCGCTCCACGGCCTGAGCACCCGTCTGGCGGAGCGCAACCCCCCCTCTCCCCCAGCCGAGATGCGAGCAGGGTCCCGGGCCGGGCCAGGCACCCGGTTACGCGCGGGGGCCGGGCCGGGCCGGGCCAGGCACCCGGTTACGCGCGGGCGCCGGGACCCTGCCCGCGCCCTTAATACTAATTGGGATAATTTGCTCTAAATTAAGGGATGAGCCTGGGGTGAATGGGATGTGGAGGAGGAGGAGCAAGAATTGGGGGGGGGGGGGGTGGAGGGAAAAAGACTAACTAGGCCATATTAATTTTGGACCTTCACAAACAAGTTAATAAGTAAGGTTTGCATTTTAATGAAAATAAGACATAGGAGGGCATTTTCAAAGCCATTTAGGCAGTTTGCAGTGGGCAGTTTAATAGTTATAACATTTGCTGATCCCCTGAAAATCTTTGCCTATCCCAGTCCAAATGATGGCTGTTGATAAAAGGCCGCTAACCAGAGATCTAGTAATGGTGATCATTCCTCATGTGGAGCTTATGGTTGGTTTCTTTCATAAAGAAGCTATGGCCTTCCACTTCATGTCATGCCCCTTATTATTTTGGCGATAGCAACATGGTAAAAGCAGTCTATCATAAGAGCCGGACTCTCAGACACTTATGCTCCTTGCTAGAACCAGACGACTTCTAAACAATCTATCAAGCGCTGATCATCCCACATTTCAATTATGCCAATGCGATCCTACACGGGCTTCCACGAGCCACGCTGTGTCCACTCCAGCTAGCAATGAATACTGCAGCCAAAGTGTTACATGGCACCTCCAGGCGTGACCATGTGACTCCCATCTTGAAACAGCTCCATTGGCTCCCTATCCACAGCAGACTCACCTTCAAGACCCTACTGTTGACCTTCATGGCCATCAATGGGCTCTCCTCCGCCTCACTCACAGAGCTCACCCACATGACTCCCCCCAACAGGGCCAGAAGATCTGCAGCAATAAACACACTGTTAATCCCTAAGACAGTAACTCAATGCACCCAGGCAACAGTAAACACGGCATTTAGATTCTGCACACCCAGATGCTGGAATGCCCTACCACCTGACATCCGGGCAATCCCTGACCTAACACAATTCAGGAAGACTTTAAAACACCACCTCTTCCTCAAACACTACCTAGACGTAGGTGTACCAACAACCATCTCACATACACCAACACACCATCATTAATCTACGATAGGACCTGATATGAAGCCTATATGTAAATAGTTACCCCAGTTTATCCAAGTTTTAAGCACCTGTTTATTGTAAATACGGAATAGTCCCCTGCACTGTATAAGTTTCTGTTTCATGTAAACCGCACTGATGTCGAATAGCACAGTATAAAAAAGACTGTAAATAAATAAATAAATAAAATCTGAATGGTCTTGCAGGTGTAAGGAAAGGCCATGCATAAAGGCTTGACATGAAATCACACATAAACAATATCGTAAAATCTGTATACTTCAAAATACGCACTCTTAGACACCTGCGTCCCCTACTAGACCACGAAGACTTCAGAACCATCTACCAAGCACTGATACTGCCGCACTTCGATTTCGCCAATTCCATTCTACAAGGACTCCCACAATCCACCATAAGCTCCTTGCAACTCGCAATGAACACCGCTGCCAGGGTTCTTCTAGGAGCGGCCAGAAGTGAACACATCACACCTATCCTCAAAGAGCTCCATTGGCTCCCTATACACGGAAGACTTACATTCAAAACCCTCACTCTCACATTTAAGGCCTTAAATGGTTTATCGTCCACATCACTTACCAAACTCATCCAATCCGTCCCATCAAATAGAAATAGGAGACATGCAGCATTAAACTCACTAACAACCCCAAAGGCTATAACAACGTGCAGCCTATCAACATCAAACAGAGCTTTCATGTTTAGCGCCCCAAAATACTGGAATGCTCTCCCACCTGATCTCCGCGCCATAACCAACCTAACCCAGTTCAGAAAGGCCCTTAAACTGCACCTTTTCATCAAATACTACCCTACATGAACCGTAACATAACAGCCTCACCCTAGTATAATCCACAATATCCCTCTTGTTCCAAGCATCACTGCTAATTTTATGTAAATAGTTCGAGCATGCTATCTAGCTAATAGATTATATACTTCATGTAAATAGTTCTCCCATGTTATCCAAGTTGATACTCCTGTTATATTTAATACCAAACAGCCTGTTGTTCTGGTTCCTTTCTGTTATTTGTAAACCGTGCTGATGTCAAAGAGTGCGGTATATAAGAAGTTGAAATAAATAAATAAATAAATAAATAAAGGCCTCTAGCAAGCCTGTCTTCAGGGGAAGGATTATTTTTCATTGCCAAGAAAAATATGTCTATGCCCTCGTATTGACTATAGGGGCCATAACAAAATTAAAATTAAGAACTGCTACCTCCTTTCCTTAATCTCTTAATTTTTGATTACATCTAATGTGCTTAATTTACACAAGTGTGAGAAGTGTACAGCCTGATCAAATTAGGGAAAGAGAGGAGTGAAAGACATTGTTTAACACCTACGACGGACACTATGAATACCTAGTGATGCCTTTTGGACTCAGTAATGCCCCTCTGTCTTCCAAAGCTTTGTCAATGATGTTTTGAAAGATGTGTCAGAAAAAGATGTCATCATATATGTGGACGATATGAATTTCTTCTTGAAGTATCCGAGGAAGTGTTTTATTAAGCATAAGGGATCAGATTGTGTTTTTCTTGATCCAAGACAATTAGAGGAATTTATAATTAGTCCGGAGCTAGCCAATAACAGGGATAGTGTATAGGCTGCTAGAGATAAAGAGTAACTGGGTATTATTGAGGGTAATAAGTATAAGGGCTGTGAATATAGAATGTGGATGTGTTCCCTGTAATTTTGATTTTATTGTTTTCTTCTGTACGGCTTCTCTCCCATTATTTTCTTATTTCTTTACCATCTGAATTTATTTCTTGATATATTTGCCTTGATATGTCAAAGGATCTATATGGTTATTTCTGTAATATGTAATTTACTGTTCTCCTTATTGATGGTATGATTTTGATAAAAACATAAGATATGCTATACTGGGTCAGACCAAGGTCCATCAAGCCCAGTATCCCGTTTCCAACAGTGCCAATCTAGGTCATATGTACCTAGCAGTTCCCCCAAAAGACACATGTTCCACAATGCTTGTATTGGGTCAAGCATTGATATCCTGGGTCCCTTCTTAATAATGGTTTATGGACCTTTCCTTCAGGAACTTGTCCAGACCTTCTTTAAAAGCCAGCTACACTAAAAGCCTTTACTACATCCTCCGGTAACAAATTCCAGAGTTTGATTACACGTTGAGTGACAAAATATTTTCTCTTATTTGTCTTAAATAGTTTACCCTGTAGCTTCATTGCATGTCCCCTAGTCTTTCTATATTCTCTCCATTCATTAATTTATAGACTTCTATCATATTTCCCCTCAGCCGTCTCTTTTCCAGGTTAAAGAGCCCTAACCTTTTTAGCCTTTCTTCATGGGGGTATCCTTCCACCCCTTTACCATTTTGGTGGCTCTTCTCTTAACGTTTTCTAATAACACTATATCCTTTTTAAGATACGGTGACCGGAATTGCACACAATATTCAAGGTGCAGTCGCACCATGGAATGATACAGAGGCATTATAATATCCTTTATTTTATTTTCCATTCCTTTCCTTATGATACCTAGCATTCTATTTGCTCTCTTGGCCGCCGCTGCACACTGGGAGGAGGGTTTTAACATGTTATCCACAATGACGCCTAAATCTTTTTCCTGGGTGGTGGTTCCTAATGTAAAACCTTGCATCTTGTAACCATACTTTAGGTTGTTCTTCCCTAGGTGCATAACTTTGCACTTGTCCACATTAAATTTCATCTGCCACTTGGATGCCCAGTCTTCCAATTTATCAAGATCCTCTTGCAATTTTCCACAATCCTCATGGGTTTTAATAAATATTAAATGAAAAGAAAAAAAAATATATATATGGATGATATTCTTATTTTCCCCACTTTAATTCTCCACTAACAACATCTCAAAAATGGCCTGTAGTGCTTATGGGATAACTATCTAAATTGTAAGCACAAGAAATATTTGTTTGAGGTTGCTAAAGTACCTTTCTTGGGGTAAATGTTTTCTACCACTGTGTTTGACATGGATCCCATCAAAGTATCAGCTGTCATGAATTGGCTCCGTCCCCAAATCCTTCCTAGGCTTCCAATGTAGCACCCACTTCTGTCCTCACTCGGAAGGGAGCTAACCCCAAACAATGGCCTCCAGAAGCAGTTAAGGCCTTTCAGAACCTCAAGACAACCTTTTTGATGGCTCCTGCTTTAATGTATCCCAACCCTCATTTTTCTTGTATAATGGAAATTGACATTTCAAAGGTTGAAGTAGGGGCTGCTCTCTCTCAGTGGGACCCAGACTCTGCCAAGCTTCACCCTTGTGCATACCTCTCTAGGAAAGTTTCTCAAGCAGAGATACAACTATGGCATTGGAAGCAAGGAGTTGCTAGCAGTTATGTGGGCATTTGAAGAATGGTAGCACCTTTTGAAAGGAGCTCAGAATTGTACTACAGTGTTCACAGATCACAAGAATCTGGAATATATACAGTCTGTTCAAAAATGAAGCCCTGCCAGTTCTTTACCAGATTCAATTTTGTTATTATATTTCAGTCAGGTTCAAAGAACATCAGAGCTGAACCCTTTCCTGGAGTTTTACTGCAAGCCCCTCAGACAACTAATAAGGAGGCCATATTACTGAAGACCAAAAGAGTACCAACTTTAACCACACAGCTTACTACCAAATTACCTTACTCCATGCCTAAAAGTGGCACCCAATGGCACCCCCACCACCTGTTTTTTTGTTCTTAATCTATGCAAAACAGTCTTATCAGAAATGTATAACAGCAAACAGGCAGGGCTTCCAGGGGTTTCCAAAACTATTTGCTAAGTCGCTCCATTTGGTGGCCAACTATGCTAAAATATGGCAAGAACTATGTTTCCTCTTTCGCAGGATAGGCTTTAGCCAAGTCCTTTCACTCCCATATGTTAGGATTACATCAACCCATGTCTGTGCCTTTATACTGTAACCAGATGGTTTAAAAAAAAAAGTGGTTGAGACCCTGATGTTTCATTTCCCCTCTGGGGAATGGGGCGCTGCTCCCATGGCTGCAATCTGCAGCCAGGAGAGGGTTTTTATTATTATTATTATTATTGTTATTATTATTATTATAGGACATGATGGTGACAGCAGCAGCAGTAGGAACACTACCTAGCTGAGTTAAAACTCTAGTGAGGTAAACATTTAGTGTCAGTTGATGTCTGTTTCTGTTTGTGAGTGAGAGTGGAAGTGAGAGTGCTCGGATACAGAGGCCTTTGGTTAAGTGTTTTGTGCAAATTTTGGAGTTTGGAGGGAAGAATGATTTGTAGTGCAGGAGAAAAACACGGTTACAAGTGTACTTCATTTTATTTTTAGCAAAATTGACGGATTGCTCCTGAATGTTTAGATAGAGAGTAAAGATAGTTCAGGTAGGTTCATTTGAGTTTAATCTTTTGTTAAATAAATTGAGAGCCAAGAGATTAGGATTAATGCAAGGATTTGAAAAAAAAAATTCAAGAAATTGAGGTTCACGGAGTTCCACTTCTGTTAAAGGAAACCTGAATTAGGAAATAAATAAATTCATGGCACAAATTCAGGATAGAGGATAAATGTAGCTTTTGGGAGCACCTATTTATACCTAATTTTAATTTAGATAAGATTTTTGGGGTGTTAAATTGAGAGATTACCCAAGGTATGTTAATATAGATTTAGTGATAGGGATACAGTAGATAAACAAGAGTAGCAGCAGGGATAAAGAGTTGATGTGAGGAGAGTCAAGGAATTGTGAGATAAAAGGTGAAAGTAGGCATGATGAGGAAGGGAGAAAAACTGAATGTGTGTATGTTGTTAGTAAGAGGTTTGATCATTTATTTTTTTATTTAGGCTAGCCAGAGTTTATTGTGGCTGGATTTCGTTTTTAGTATTTTTTAGTCAGTGATTGGGAGGAGTTATTTGATGTAACTAGGCTTATAACCGCTTTTCTACAAGTCAAAGCGGTATATTTCCCTTGTCCCCAAAGGGCTCACAATCTATGTTTTTGTACTTAAGGCAATGGAGGGTTAAGTGGTTGTCCAAGGCCATAAGGAGCACCTGTGGGACTAGAGTTAGCAGGCTGAAGGTAAGGGGGGTAAGATAGAGAACCTGCTGACTGTCCACCTTCATTTCCTCCTACTGTGAAATCCCACTGAAGAGATGGCGAGCCGAAGTTCCTGACTATTGAAGAATTCCTGAAGGCTGAGAGTGAAAGTAGTCTTCAAATTCCAAGGGCCCCAACGTTCTTCACCTGCCAGCTGGAATAAGTAAAATTTGTGCACATTCACATCCTAGAGAAATGTAGATATATTTGAGCTCAAATACCGAATTTAATATTCTGGTTAACTCCAGTTTCTGGATAGAGAGAGTCTAGAGTGCAGTTGTACATTGTGCACCACAAACAGATTGTCTTCGTATAATGCATTTTATTTTCATATTGTAAACATTTCCTTTGGTACCATTTACTTACCATAGTTGGTATATTAAAGCAAATTGTTAAACATACTTACCAGAAGTTCCCTGAAGTTTTGTTTCATCCAGTAATACAAAAGTTCCAGTCCTTTATTAGATTAAATAGATTACTTCACCAGTTGGTTCCTTTTCTCCATCTTTCCCTATCGGGAGGGAGAAAGAAAGAGAAAGTCCTGGGAAGTCTCAGTTTTCCTTTGTTCTGGGTACTTCTCTCTATGAAGGTTAAACACTCAACATTTCTGTACATGGTCACTGTGACTTATATTACATCACCCCAGGGAAACCCGAGAGTCTAACTGAAGGAGACAGAGGTGCCAGATTTACAATACCCTTGGTTGCATATCGCTATGGATTTTATTTATTTGTTTTATTTATTTATTTATTTAAAATTTCTTATATACCGTGCTATTCATTATCAGTGTGGTGTACATTAGAACAGAAACCTTATACCGTGCAGTAGGACTGCATGGTATTTACATTGAACCGGATGTAGAACTTGGAGTTAATTTAACGTCTTTCCTATACCGTCTTTCTATGAGTCAAGATGGTTTACAAGTAATGCAGTGCTTTGAACATAAACGAAAAGTAACAATGTACTTACATTAAACATTAAGTAACAAAGTAACAATGAGCAAAAAGGGGAGAACGTAGTTCTGTGAATGTTACTATGTACAAGGGTAACAATGTATTGACTTAGGTATTTACATATGTACAAGTGGAGTTACAGTTAGTGAGGTTGATAATGTTCGGTCGATTTTGCAAAGAGTCTGCACCATGAAATTCCATGAATAGTTAGGTTTTCAGCTTCATATGAAATTCTTTGATGGTTTTGATAGCTCTTATGTGGGGTAGTAGGTTGTTCCAATCACATCAAGGCAGCAACGATGTTAAAAGCCGCCATTCCAACGGCGATCGGGGCCACGGAGGACTCTAAAGCCGACATCGGGGCTGTGAGCAGGAGCTCTGCTTCATCTCCTTCACCTGCCAATCACATCAAGGCAGCAACGATTTTAAAAGCCGCCATTCCAACGGCGGGCCCGCGCCTAAGGACCACGCCAAAGGGCCCTTTGGCGTGGCCCTTAGGCGTAGGACCGTGGGGTACCAGGGTAACGGCTGATCTATGTTGGTTATGTTTGTTGCCTTGTTCTGTGTAGTTAATTGTAATGTAAGGTATTTACTGTATGTCCCTATGTATGTGTCTATGCTCTGATGCTTGTCTCCTTACCTGTTTGTGTAATATGTGCTGTATTAACCACTTTGATTTAAGGAAAAGGTGGGATACAAAACTTATTATATAAATAAATGCCATGTATGTACTGTAATGTACTCCTTGTGTTATGTAATCCCATTTACTACTGCTCTGATGTAACGAAGAGTGGTATGTTTCCCTCACCTTTGTACAACCTGGTATTGTAATGTATTGTATTGTACTGTGACCGCTTTGATTGAAAGAAAAAGCGGGATATAAAACCTGTTTAAATAAATAAATAAATAAATAAATATTGTGGGAGCATAGATGGAGAATTCTCTATTATTGGTCCTTTGGGTACTGACCCATTTTTTGGATGGTATGTTTAGTTGGTTGATATGTCTTTTTGGTCTGTCATTGGAGGCATTTGCAGATTGCTGATGTATGATCTTAAACAAGTTGAGGATTGCTTTGTATTTTTATTCTAGCTATCATACAAGTGGTGTGCAAAAGTCTGAAATCACTTGTGAGTTTTGCATTTTTCATACTTTCTAACAGCTTTTTTATAAATTTTGCATTAGCCCAGTATATTCATCTTTCTACTACGTTAAAAGGGATACATTTGGCTATTAGAGTTGACTTTTTTGCATTCCTTGCTTCCAATTTAAATACTTTACAGACACTGGGAGATAGCTACTACGATTTTTGTGGATCTTGCGTCAAAACTGGATGGAGATTATCCAATATGCACACGTTATTTCTGACCAATCAGGAGGCTGGTTTCACTAACCAATCACAATGCAGATATCTAACCAACAGTGCAGCTATAAAAACGCATGGAATATTTGAATTTCATATGCTTTCTGGATCGACCATGAAGATGACTGAGACCCTGACGTTGGAGGAGCGTGTTCGTGTGTCCTTGATGAGTGAGGAAGGATTTTCAAGCAGTCAGATAGCCAGGAAAGTTGGCTGCAGTCAGAGTGCTGTTGTTAAGATTGTACAGAAGAAGAAAGAAAAATGGGTTCAGTGGTGGACAAGCCTCATTCAGGTCGTCCACGTGCATCAATATCACAGCAGGACCGCGCACTATGATGCATTTCACTTACTAATCACAAGTTGACCTATCCTCAGCTACTTTGAGAGTGGTCAGACAAGAGTGAGGTCAGTGTCAGCTCATCAACAGTTCGTTGCCAGTGCCTGCAGTTTGGTCTCTGGGGCTGCAAAGCATGGAATAAGCCACTGATAACTGACATACAAAGGCGCAACCGGATCGTGTGGGCGAGAAAGCACTCAACCTGTTTAACTGAAATGTGGGAAAAGGTATGCTATTCAGCAATGAAAGCACCTTCTGCCTGTTTGGTAACCAGGCTCACACCTATGTGAGGAGATTTCCTGGAGAGGAATTCAAGCCTGAGTGCCTCAACCTCACTGGGACGCATCCTTTGAAGGACATGGTCTGGGGCTACATGGCTGCCAGTGGCATTGGACATTTTCGCATCATCGATGGAATGGTCAGCGGGGCCAAGTATGTCACCATACTGCAAAAGTGCATGGTGCCATCAGCATACCAGCTGTTTCCTGGCCAGTTCCTGTTCCAATATGACAATGCACCCTGCCATCGCTCCAGACAGGTGATCAGTTGGAAGCAGCGGAACAACATCAAGTCAATGGACTGGCCTGCCCAAGTCAATGGACTGGCCTGGCCTGTGGCACAAGGTGGCCTTGGAAATATCCAAAAGGCATCCGACATCAAAGCGTGAGCTGATTGAGTCACTCATTGCAGCTTGGAACTGCGTTGTCACCAAGAATCACCTTGTCAGACTGGTTCATTCAATGCCGACAAGGTGCAGTCGGGTGATCAAGAACAAAGGGTGGCCCATCAAATACTGAGCCATCACTGACACATAAAAACAGCCTTTTTCAAGGCCACATACATTAATTTGAAGGAAACCTGGTGTGCGTCCATAATATTTTAAAGCATACTTACAATAATATATCATTGTCCAACGATGTACATTACGCAATTTTCACAGAAAATCTATCAACAGGACAACTATGGGGAACAAACTCAGAAAATAAGGGCCAAACCAGTACTAAAAGTTGGCCCTAATAGCCAAATCTATCACTTATCATGAGATACACAGAAAAAGCCACTGGGAGGAAAAATAAATTAAGATATAAGGTCTTGAAGTTGAAAAAAGGTCAAATTTGCAAGTGATTCCAGACTTTTGCACACCACTATAGGCAACCAGTGGAGTTATTTGAGGATTGCAATGATGTGCATCTGTCGGGAGGTTCTTTGACTAATTCTTGTAGTCATGTTTTAGAACAGATCTACCTCCTGTCCAAGAATAACAGCTATATGGGTGGTAATGGACAAATTTAATAAAATGACCCATTTTATAGCCCTAACTAACCTGCCCACATCGTCCCATTATCCACATTAGCTGTCCTCATATTTTACTTGCATGGTGTGCCAGTGGACATTGTATCCTCAATATAGGAAACCAACTTATATCCAAATTTTGGAAGACTTTCTGCAAGCAATTGAAAGTAAGAACTTGTCTGTCTTTCTGCTTGGCATACCACCCACAGTCTAAAGGTCAGACCAAGAGACACATTTCAAATGGGACATCCAAGTGCAATCTCTAAAGAAAGGCTGGTATGTGCAAGTTTAGGCAGAATTCCAGAAACATGGATGTGCCCAATATGCACTTGTACCAAATATCTAAATAGATGTCCCCAGGAAGGCATTTCAGAACCAAGATGGCTAGAGCTGGGTACCATTATGGCTTAAGAGCTGGGTAGCTAGGGTTCAAATCTCAATGTGGCACTTCATAATCTAAAGCTAGTCACTTAATTCTCTGTACTCTGGATGTTTTAAAATGAAAACAAACACTTTATTCCTGCTCCAGGCATGAGTAGGCATCAATAAACATGCACCACCTCCTACTCTTCCACTCATTCCAACCCCTCCCCCTTTTTTGCATATATAGGATACATCCTAGTGCCTTCATATATACCCGTCACCACAGATATGCCTGCAGTGGATTAATTTGCTCACTGTTCTGGACTCTACACACAGAAACAACTGGTAGACTGCCATCATTGTGCAGGGATCCACTACAGGAAGGGAGACATGTGGCTGTCCACCAGAAATGTTTGGTTCAGGTTACCCTCTAAACTGGTCCCTAAATACATTGGATAAAGAAGTATATAAAGGAGTTAAATAAATAAATACAACATTAGTGTTGGGAGCCTGTTTCCATACACAAAGTTACCATCCTCTCTACTCATTGCCAATGTGTATGGAGACCCTTGAATATGAGATCAATCTATTGTAGACTCTCAAAATTCCAGGGGAAAACTACACTATTTAGTATATTGGAAGGGGTATAAACTAGAAGATCAATCCTTGGTAGATGCCTCCAATATTTATGCCGTCTGGCTTCTTTGATAATTTTATAACTGTTAGTATACTAAGCCCAGTCCTAGGGGTCCTGGACCCCACCATAAAGGGGAGAGAGCACTGTTGCACACACATCCCAGCAATAGGGTCTTATCAGATGCTGCATGGAGTTCAGTTGATCTGTCAGAATGAACAAAGTTATCCGGAGAGTAGCAACATTCATTCCACTATCTGGATAACTACACGGGTAGGAGAAAGAAGCCCCAGCTACTGGTGCCCAGCAAAACAAACATACCACTGCCTCCTCCTGCACAAGGTTGGCACAGGTCAACCAAAATAATGGAAGCAGTCCCTACACCATCCCCTGCCATGGACACAACAACCGCATGCTTCCTGACACACCCTTACCTGGGACATGAGGACTCAAGAGCCAGAGGCATGGCTGGAAGAATATAACCATCTATCACAGACCCACCAAAGCCAGACTGGATGGGGCGTTACAAACTGCTCTTCTCTCTCAAAAACAATAGCACCGGCCGGGTGTAAGTGGTCACAGCATGATACTATAGCTGTTAATACACCACTGTGGCATGATCAGCAGCACGACTGAGGCCCACATAGGCATACTGCAATCGAGTGGATGAACGGTTGTCAGTGTGGTGACTCATAAGAAGAAACCCAGTATCATGTACTGTAGTGTTTGCCTTCAGTCTGCCCATACTGCCCTTCCTGCTACTACTCTGCTTCACAATGCACTACCTGGTTGAGGCACCATGTACTGGGACGACTACAGCCTGGTGTGGGGGAGCCACATGCTGAGTCTGCTGATGGATGATGAGCACAGCAGAATCCATTTCCTGTGAGTGGCGAAATGACAGGTTACAGAAAAAGCACTAAGTGCAGCGGTGCAGAGAATAGATAGCTTAGGGACCAGAAGCAATATTATGAAGAATAAAATTTACCTTGAATGAATAAGTGAATTTAAGGTCACAGGCTTCCTCCCTTACTGAGTGGTAAGAAAACTGCAACCATTGTCTCCAACACTGTCAATCAAACAGCATTCGGGCTGATTAAGATAAAGATCTCCCTATCTCCTCCTTCACCACCATTGATTCCTTCTTTCTCCCAGAACTGTCGGTCCTGGAACTGGTAACTTGGTTAACTGTGGGAATCTCATCCCAATGAGCCATGATCTTTTAGGGATTCATGGAGACTTGGATACTAGTCTATAAAATAACATATCCCATATTGTTAAGCTAGTTTTACTACTCGTAACACCACCTGGTCTATCTGAAATAGACAGAGACACATTACTACTAGCATCACAGCTTGGTCTGGACTGAAATAAACAGTGACCATTTTGGTCTATCAGTTTTTAACTGAATTTTAAATTAGATACTTAATTGTATTTTTTTCATATTAGATGAACTTTTCTTTTCATCCCTCTCCTCTCCCTCTGATAGAACCTCACTTTCCTACACAGCCACTTCTTAAAGGGTGGAATTTTACCTTGATTATTCCTAGATGCTTCTTAATCCCCTCAATCCTTCTCCTACCTATACTTCAATTATTTCTTCTGCTGTTCTCCCAATCTCATGACTCCACATCATTTTTGATTCCTAATGTTGACTCTCCCTAATCTTCTCCCCTTATACCAACAAATTCAAACCCCTCCCCTTTATTACTCCCTCTTTACCATCCTCATTTCTTCCCTCATCTTGTCATCCACCCTTTCATCAGTTATTGAGCTTCACATTTTTCTTCTCATTCATCCCTCTCCTCTCTCTCAAGTCTCACCCTCATTTCCACTGTTCAAGTTCCTCTCTGCCCCACACTTTTCGGCTCCTTCTTCTTTCATCTGGTGATATTAATCCCAATCCTGGCCCCCCTAGACTTTTCTCTCACTCCCAGGACACTTCCTCATGCAACTGTTCCAATCTCATTCATATCCTTCTTTTCCCCTCTCTCCCCTTCTCATGTGCCTTATGGAATGTACACTCCATATCTAATAAGCTTGCCTTTACTCATGATCTATCTCTCTAATGCTCTCCATCTTCTGGCTCTTACTAAGACCTGGCTTCTCCCTGATGACTCAGTTTCAATTGCTGCCCTTTGTCATGGCAGCTACCAATTCTCCCACACACCTCATCCCATGGCCATGATGGTGGTATTGGGTTTCTACTCTCTCATTCCTGCCAATTTCAACCACCTTTTCGATCCATTACCTCTCCGGATAGCTGCTATTTATTGACCCCTAGAGGAGTACACCTCTACCTTTCTCACTGGCTTTGACTTGTGGCTTTTCTTCTTTCTGGATTCATCCTCATCCTCCCTTATTTTCAGTGATTTTAACATTCACGTTGATAACTCTTCTGACCCTTAAGCTTTAAAGCTCCATTCCCTTACCTCCTCATTCAACCTCCAGTTTTGCTCTACTGACCCCACTTATCAGCACGGTCCCTGCCTAGACCTTGTTTTCTTCTCTAATTGTTTACTCTCTAATTCATGTACCTCAGTTCTTCCCTTATCTATTACCTACTAACCTTCACTCTTCTTCACTCCCCACCTCATTCTCGCCCAGTCTCCTCCAACCTCTTTAGAAATCTTCATGCTCTCATTGACTTTCTCCACTATTGTCTCATTACCTCTTTCCTCTGCTATGTCATCAAATTCTGTTGAGTCTGTAGTTTCCTATAACACTGCTCTGGATGCTCTTGCCCATGCTATGTCCTTTAAGGTGCACTGTACCTCTGCCCTGGCTGTCTTCAACTACCCATTATCTACATTTCTGTGCCTGCTCTGCTGAGCACATTTGGCTCATATCCCACACTCTTGCTGACTTTCTTCACGTCAAATTCATGCTTACCTCTTTCTAATCAGCCATAGAACTCACCAAGCAAAACTAGTATATCCATCTCACTAACTCTCTAGCCTTTGACCCCTGCTGTCTCTTTACAACTCTCAACTCTCTCCTCAAAGTGCCTCTGCCTCCATTCCTTCTTTCCTTTTCTGCCCAACACGACTGACTATTTCCATAACAAAATCCACACAATTACATTCCAATTCGCCATGAGATCAGTTCTATCCCCTCTTCACTCCCAACTCTTCCCCTCAACTTCTGCTATAGTTTCTTCCTTTTCTCAGATCTCCAAGGAATATACCACTTGTCTTGTTTCCTCCTCTAAATTCTCCATCTGCTCCTCTGATCCTATCCACACCCATCTCCTTAACTCCATCTCCTCCACTATTATCCCTTCTCTCTCTCATATTCTCAACCTTTCACTCTCCATTACAAATGTCCCTGCAGCCTTCAAGCATGCTGTGGTCACACTTCTCCTCAAGAAACCTCCATTAGACCCTATTTTTCCTAATTATCAATCCATCTCCCGCTTCCTCTTCATTTCTAATCTACTTGTACACGCAGTTCATTGCCATTGCCTTGACTTCCTCTCCTCTCAAGCCCTTCTAGAACCACTGCAATCTGGCTTTTGTCCTTTACATTCTACTGAAATGGCTTTTGCCAAAGTCTCCAGTGACCTGTTCCTGGTGAAATCCTTGGGCCTTTGCTCAATCCTCATCCTTCTTTACATCTTTTCTGCTTTTGGCACTGTTGACCACCACCTTCTCCTTGACACCTTGTCCTTGCTTTGTTTTAAGGACTCTGTGCTATCCTAGTTCTCCTCTTCTCTCTCCCATCACTCTGGTGAAGAAACAGAAACATGATGGCAGAAAAAGACCACGTGGCCTATCTAGTCTGCCTTTCCATATCAATTACTACAATACTCTTCCTTTTGTCCCATGCTTTTTTGAATCCAGATACAGTCCTCATCTCTACACCTCAACTGGAAGACTATTCCATGCATCTACCACCCATTCTATAAAGAAATATTTCCACATTTTACTCCTGAGTTTATCCCCTTTCACCCTCATCATATGTCCCCTCAATAGCAGAGCTTGCTTTCAATTGGAAGAGGCTCTCTTCCTGTGCATTTATGCCACAGAGGTATTTAAAACATCTCTATCATATCTCCTGTATCCCGCCTTTCCTCTAAGGTATACATATTAAGATTATTATGTCTGTCCTCATATGCTTTATAATGAAGATATTTAACCATTTTAGTAGACACCCTCTGCACCAACTCCAACCTGTTTATATTCTTTTGGAGGTGTGGTCTTCAGAACTGCACACAATACTCCAAATCAGGTCACACCAAAGACATATACAGAAGCACTATCATCACCTTTTTCCTGCTGCCATTCCTCTCCCTATGTACCCAAGCATCTTTCTAGCTTTTCTACCTGTTTAGCTACTTTAAGATTGTCAGACACAATCACGCCAAGGTCCCACTCTTCTTTTCTAGACAAAAATACTTCACCCCCTACACTGTACCAATCCCTTGGATTTTTGCAGCCCAAATGCATGACCCTGCACTTTTTTAGCATAAAATCTCAGCTGCCAAATTCTTGACCATTCTTCCAACTTAGCTAGATTCCTCCTCATGTTATCTACTCCTTCCTGGGTGTCTACTCTATTACAGATTTTGGTATCATCTGCAAGGAGGCAAACCTTACCTGACAGCCTTTTCACTAACACACCAATGGTAACAACCTCCTCCTCAGAATGAGCTCCATTTACCTGCACCCTTTGTTGCCTCCCACTCAACCAATTTCTAACCCAATCAGTAACTTTAAGGTCTATCCATAGGGTGCTTAGTTTGTTTAAGTTGTCTGTATGGAACAGTGTCAAAGGCTTTACTGAAATCCAAGTACACCACATCTATGGCTTTTCCTTGGGTCAAACTCTCGGGTCACCCAGTCAAAGAAATCAATCAGACTTGTCTGACAAGACCTGCCTCTGGTGAATCCATGCAAAGAATGAGAGAAGGGCTCATCTGGGAGCTGAATCCAGGACCTCTCACACTCAAAGCGAGAATCATATCCCTAGACCAACGAGCCACCAGCAGAAACTTCCTGTACTGCTATCCCACTCTCGGTATACCTAAAGGGTCTGTCTTTGGCCCTCTCTTTCTATACCCAGCCCCTTGGGGCACTCATCTCCTCCCATGGTTTTCAGTATCATCTTTATGCTGATGACTCTCAGATCTACCTCTTTTCACCTAAAATCCAGGCCCGGATCTCTACCTGCCTATCTGACATCACCGCCTGGATGTCTCACCAACATTTGAAATTGAACATGGCCAAAAATGAGCTTCTTATATTTCCTCTCTAAACCCACCTCACCCTTCCTCTTTTCCCAATCTCTGTGGATAACTCTCTTCTACTCCGTTTCCTCAGACCGCAACCTCGGGATCATCTTTGACGCCTTCCTCTTCTTCTCCACACATCTTTCTCTATATCAGTAAAATTCACCCCTTCCTTTATGAACACTCTTTAATCACCTCCCATCTAGACTATTTTAACATCCTCTTTGCTAGTCTCCCTCCAAGTCATCTCTCTCATCTTTAATCTGTTCAAAACTCAGCTGCACAACTAATCTTCCACCAGCCCCGAAATGCTTGTATAACCCCTCTTCTCAAGTCACTTCATTGGTTCCCCAGTGATTCAAACTTCTCCTTCTGCCCTATAAATGCACTCATTCTTTTGCCCCCATTTACCTTTCCTCTCTCCCTACACCCCTCCTCATGAACTCCGCTCTTCTGATGGATTTCTTCTGTCTGTGCCTTTTCTTCCATTGCCAACTCCAGACATCAATCCTTTCACCTTGCTGCTCCTTATGCCTGAAACAAACTACCTGAATCTGTACGTCAAGCTTCATCTCTGCCCCTTTTCAAGTCCATGCTAAAAGCTCACCTCTTTGAGGCTGCTTTTGGATCCTGATCCATTTAGTCTTGTTTTTGTCTCCTTACCTATTCTTGCCACTTTGCTGGGCAGACTAGATGGACCATGATGGTCTTTATCTGCCATCACATACTATGTTACTATGATTGAGTTAATTCCTTCTAATGCTAGCATTAGAAATGGAATGTTAATACAAGCCCATTAAAATATGAATTGAGGTGTGACTTTTTTAAAATTTATTCAACATAGATTTATCAGGGGAAGATCATGCCAAAACATTGTATCGAGTTTTTGACTGGGTGACCAGAGAACTAGATCAAGTACATGTGATGGATGCGATATACCTAGATTTCAGCAAAGCCTTTCAAACTATTCTTCATAGAAGGTTTATCAATAAGCTGAGCAGCCTGGAGATGGGTCTCAAGGAGGTGAACTGGATCAGAAACTGGTTGACTGGGACAACAGAAGGTAGTGGTAGACAAAACTCACTCAGAAAAAAGGTGGGTGTGTAGTGGCATGTCTCAGGGATCAGTCCTGGGACAGATACTGTTCAATGTATTTGTGAGTGATATAATGGAAGAATTGAATGGAAAAGTCTGCCTTTTTGCAGATAAGTTGACAATTTACAGTAGAGTGGACACATCTGAGAGAGTGGACAACTTGAGGAAAGATCTAAAAAAGCTGGAAGAATGCTCTAATGCTTTGCAGTTAAGATTTAATGTGAAGAAGTGCAGAGTCTTGCATTTGGTATGCAGAAATCCAAAGCAATTGTATGCAATAGGGGGCAAAAGAGTGATGTGTATGGACTAGGAGAAGGGATCTTGGAGGATGTCAAGTTGGGGAAACAATGCGACAAGGAACTAACCAAAGCTATAAGGATGCTGGGCAGCATATAGAGATGAATAACCAGCACAAAGGAGATATTAATGCCCCCTGTACAAGTCCGCTGGTGAGGTCTCGCTTGAAGTATTGTGTTCAGTTTTTGAGACTACATCTCATAGGATATAAAAAGACTTGAAATGGTTCTGAGGAAGGCGATCAAAATGATTTGGAGCCTGCACCAGAAGATGTATGAGAAGAGACTTGAAATATGTACACCCTGGAGGAGAGGAGGGACAGGGGAGATATGATACAGACATTTAATTACTTAAAGGGTATTAATGAACAAACCAATTGTTTTCAAAGAAGGGGAAACTATAAAACTAGAGGGCATATGATGAAGCTGCAAGGCAGTAAACTTAAAAGCAACATCAAGAAAGTGTGGTTACTCACCTGTAACAGATGATCTCCAGGAACAGCAGGAATTTAGTCTTCACATATGGGCGACATCGGTACCAACTGAGCCCGCATGGGAATGCTCCCCAGTGTCCAATAGGAAAGCCTGTGGGAGAATCCCACTGTGCCTGCACTGCTACCTTCCCCACTTTGAGACTCTCCCTCCTCAGCTCAGTTTATAGCTGAGATAAAAGGAGAGAAGGTGAAGTAGTAGAAGACGTACATCTCCTAGGGGAGGAGGGTGGGTTGTGAAGACTAAATTCCTGCTGTTCCCGGAGATCACCTATTACAGGCGAGTAACTACGCTATCTCCAGGAACAAGCAGGAATGTAGTATTCACATATGGGATTCCCTAGCTCCCAAATGCCAAAGAAATGCCTCCAGAATTGGTAGATTTGCCTCAGAGCAGGCCTCAAGAGGGCATGGATCCTTCACAGAAGTCTGGCATTAAAAGGTTCTGGGATGGAGGGTAGGAGTTGCCCTAAGTCTGAAAGAGCTGCTTGAGTACAGCTTAACCAAACATGGTATCCCAGTGGGAGTCCTTGTCAAGATGGGAATGAGCAGCAAAGGTATGCACCAAAGACCAGGTGACTGCTTTACAAATTTCATCAATGGTGACAGAACTTAGGTCTGTCATCGAGGTAGCCATGGCATGAACATTATGGGCGGTGACAAGACCTTCAAGGGATAGTCTTGCCTTATCATAAGCAAATGAGATGCAATCTGCTATCCATTTAGAAAGGGTACTTTTGGATACTGGCGACCCCATGTGACTGGAATCAAAGGAGATGAGCAGAGCCTTTATGGTGCTCAGCTGTTCTTTGAAGATAGAGTGCCAAGGCCGGTTTACAGTCTAGGATATGGAGGATTGCCTCTGCCCTAGAGGAATATGGTCTAGGGAAAAAGACAGGAAGGTAGACTGACTGATTCAAATGGAAAGGAGACACCACCTTGAGCATGAAATGGGGTGAATCCTAAGCACAACTTTATCATTGTAGAACCAGGTATAAGGTGGGTCTTCCACCAACTCCTGAAGCTCACTGATGTGTCTAGCTAAAGTGAGTGCAACAAGGAAGATGACCTTCCAAGAGAGAAACTTTAGTGAGTTTGTGGATAAAGATTCAAAAGCTGGCTTTAGGTGCTGTCCTAACATGACATTAAGATCCCATGCCACCAATGGTGGCCTGATGGGAGGCTTGTTCAATAAGAGCCCTCTCATGAAACACATCACAAGCATTCATGAGGAGATAGGCTGCCTATCCAAGGGATGGTAAGAAGCAGCAATTGTACTGAGGTGAACCCTCACCAAGTTTGTCTTGAGACCAGAGGATGAAAGATGAAGGAGATACTGAAGGAGAGCTTCCACAGGAGCTGAGAAGGGATTGAGATCCTTATGGGAACACCAAGTGGAGAACCTATGCCACTTGAAGTCATAGGAACATCTGGTGGATGGTTTTCTTGAGGCTAGCAAGATCTGATTTACTTCCTGAGGAAGGATAAAATCTTGCAACACTATGCTTTCAGCAGCCAAGCCATGAAATGGAGAGACTGAGAATTGAGATGGAGTAAGGTCCCTTTCTCCTGTGAGAGGAGATCGGGAACTGACCCGAGACTCAGGGGGCAAGTCTGGGACAGACGTAGGAGGAGAGGAAACCACGGTTGATGTGGCCAGGGTGGGGCTATGAGGATCATGTGGCCCCTGTTTGCTTGAAGCTTGAAAAGCATTTTGGGAATCAGGGGTATGGGAGAAAAGGCATACAGGAAATCCTGACCCCAGTGAAGGCGGAAAGCATCCACTTGTTGGAGGCTGGATATCAGGGTTCTAGTGTAAAAACAAGGTAGTTTGGCATTTTGTGGAGTGGAAAAAAGATTTATCTCTGGAGTTCCCCAGGTCTGAAAGATGTAGGAGATTGTCTCCTGATGGAGGGACCATTTGTGTGGAAGGAGGATCCGACTCAAACCTGTCTGCTAAGACATTTTGCTGTCCTGGCAGATACACTGCTTGGAGATGTATTCGATGAGCAATGACAAAGGACCAGAGTTGCAGAGGGCCAAAGAGCCCATTCCTCCCTGCTTGTTTACAAACAACATAGCTACCTGATTGTTTGTCTGGACAAGAACTCTGTGGCCTTGTAGTTGTTGTTGAAACACTTTGAGGGCACTGAAGATAGCACAAAGCTCCAGTAAATTTATCTTGAGTGGCGATTCCTGTTTCGTCCAGAGGCCCTGCTTGGAGAGAGAATCCAAGTGGGCCTCCCATCCCAGTTTGGAGGCATCCGTTGTCATGATGCATTGATGTGGAGGCATCTGAAAAGGTGACTCTACGAGGAGATTTCCGGGTGTAGACCACCACAGAAGGGAGTCGATGAGAATGTCTGTGTCTTGGATCTGCTCCCTGAGAGCCCCAGAGACCTGCTTTCACTGGGAGGCAAGAGTCCATTGAGCTGTCCTCATGTGCATATGGCCATATGGAACTACATGCACTGTAGAGGCCATATGGCCTAGAAGTTGTAGCATGTCCCTGGCTGAAAGGTTGTCTTTAAGCCTTACTTGAAATGCTAGCTGCACTAGGTGAGTACAATGATCCTGGGATAGGAATGCCCTTGACCGTCAAGTGTCTAGGAGAGCTCCTATGAATTCTAGTTTTTGAGTGGGAACTAGATGGGATTTTGGAAGATTTATCACAAATCCCAGATCCCGGAGTACCTGCATTGTATGAAGGAAGGATAGATGAATCTTCTGAAAAGTGGCTGCCCTTATAAGCCAGTTGTCTAAGTAAGTAAAGATGAATATTCCGAGAGTCCTACAACTGCCATACACTTTGTGAAGACTCTTGGGGCAGAGGAGTCTGAAGTGAAGGACTCTGTATTGATCGTGATTTCCCTGGAAGATGAAGTGTAGATACTTCCTGTGTTATGGATGAATGAGGATATGCGTATATGCTTCTTTTAGATCTAGAGAACAGAGCCAGTCCTGACTCTGGAGATAAGGTAGAAGGGTTCCTAGTGAGACCATTTTGAATTTTTCTCGGACTAGAAACTTGTTTAGGTTCCTGAGGACTAAGATGGGTCTGTACCCTCCATTTTTCTTTGGTATGAGAAAATAAGGAGAATACAACCCCATCCTCTGTTGAGTCTCCCAGTGGAGGTGGTAGAAATGAGGATAGTATCTGAATTCAAAGCAGCATGGGGCAAACACAGAGTATCTCTAAAGGAAAAAAGGGGACTGTTGTAATGGTTGATATGGAAGGACAGACTAGATAGACCATGTGGTCTTTTTCTCTCATCATGTTTCTATGTTGGAACTTCTTCTATGGCACACTCTGACAGAAGAGAAGTGATCTCTTGCTGCAGGAGAGCAGCAAGTTGGGATTGAGAATGATAGTCCCCTACTAGAATGAAGGGGGGGTATGCTGTATAGATGAAGTTTGTACCCTTATCGCACTGCTCTGAGGTGATAAGATGCCACCTGTGGGCATAATGATAGTCTGCCTGCTATGTGGAGGGGGCAGGGGTTCTCCAGAGGTGGGGTGGCTATGTTCTTTAAGAAGAAGATAAAAAAAACAGGCACAAATTGGGTATGCACAGCTGGTTGGGGTTTAGAAGCCTGTGGCTTCTTCTGTTGCTTAGGAGGCTGTTGCTTCCTCTGGGTACCCTGAGGTTGGTATTGAGAAGCTGGGAGGTAAGAAGGGTAAAATTTCTTCTTATCATAGAAAGGCTTCTTTGCAGCTGCTTTTTTCTTGGCAGGGTTGGCAGTAGCTTTGGAAAGCCTATTGAGGGTAGTATTCTCAGACTCTGAGAGGCCTTATCTTGCCAGACCTTTCCAAACAGTTTCTCACCAATACAGGGAATATTATTCAGCTTGTCCATAACCTATTGTTCAAGGTCTGATGCCTGAAGCCATGCAGTCCTCTGTGCACCTATATGGATAGAAGTTGCTCTGCTAGTGCATTCAAAACAGTCAAAGGTTTCCCTGTTGACAAACTTGGAAAAATTTTTGGCATGTTTGACTAATGTAAGATAGTCTGCTCTCTTATCATCCGTGAGAAGAGGAGTCATTGATTCCAGATCTCTAGTTACATCCCTAAGGAACATACCCATGTAGAGTATGTATGAATTTATCCAGGCTGAATGGTGTGGAAGCTGTGTTTTGTGGAACCTGGGGCTTTCTGGTACCTGATACATGGTAATGAGTCGTCGAGTATGGGGAAAAGTGGTGAGGGGCATTTCCCACTTCTGGAGCATAAGATCCTGGCATATACAGTGAATAGGCAGAGTAGTCGCCTCTTTAGGAGCTGTAGGGTATTGGAGAATGTCCAACTCCTCTGCTCTGGGTTCTTTCTCCGATGTAGGAGTAATGGATAGACCCATCATATCTTTGATAAACTCTTGGAAAGACATATCTTCAGGAAGTGCCGTTGTGACAATGGTGAGGGTTCCTCCAGAAGACTTTGCATCTCTCGGGTACCGATTGATTCATCATCCAAAGAATCAAAATCAGTAGAATCAAAGTATCATCTGGAGCAATGCTCCTGGCTCTTGTAAGGTTCGGCACTGATCGAGATTGATATCGGCCTGAGAGACTTGCCCTACTGGTACCTCAGAACTGGAAATGGACTCGAGGGCCAGTATGGGCAGGAGTGTGTTGAGCAGCATGAAGCCCAATGCCAACTGCTTTGGCATAATTGATGGTACCAGTGCAGACGATCCCGCCGGTAATGTCTTGACTGGTACCAAGCCCGCTAACAGAGCAGCTAGACTCTGCTCAATGGCCAGAATACGCTGATCCATAGAGCTTGCTGATGCCTGGGTATTGGTACTGGAAGCATGGGCTACTATTCCAGAGCATGGCACCAGAAGCTCTTCTGAGGTGGAGGCCTTGGGAGCATCCTGGACCCCTTTTGTGGCTTTGGAGAGGAAGTCCTCCCGCCAGGGTAGTTTGGCCAGTCGATCCAACTCCAGGGCAATGCTCAAGGCATCTCTATGTTTCGATACCAGAGGTCCATGTGAGGAAGATGATGCCCTCGATGACGAAGCGAGTGAAACTGCATCTGAGGCAAAAAGGGAGCAGATTTTCGTGGCCCGATTCTGTAGGCCTCTCTTTGTCATCTTCTTTCATAGGGGACCTTCAGATAGCTGTTGATTCTGGGCCGAGGCATTTAAGACACCAGTCATGGGTATCAGTAGTAGAGATAGTGCTATCACACTTAGAACATTTCTTAAAACCACTGGTTGGACTGTAGACTGTAGACAGTAGACTGTAGACAGTAGACTGGATGGAAGGCCCAAGGCCTAAGATGGCGTTGATGTTCCATAAAGAATTAAAGGGGGGTTTATTTTTGTTTTGTTTTTAAAAAGAAATAAATAGAATCAAAGAGATTGGTTCTGGCATTGACGGGAAGGCAGACGCAACGACAAAAAACTAAGAAGAATGAAGAAATTTTCTGCGGTGATTGGATTTGCTTCCTGCTGGCTCCACGGAAAATGAAGAACTGAGGAGGGAGAGTCTCAAAGATTGGAAAGGCAGCAGCGGAGGAGCAGTGGGATGCTCCCAAAGGCTTTCCTATTGGATGCTGGGGAGCATTCCCGCGCGGGCTCCATTGGTACTGATGTCACCCCCTTTGTGAAGAGTACATTCCTGCTTGTTCCTGGAGATATACTTTTTCACTGAAAGGGTAGTGGATGCTTGGAATACCCTCCTAATGGAGATGATGGGGGCAGATACAGTGATGGAAATCAAAATGGCATGGGACAGACATAATGGATCCCTTATACAGCAAGAGGATGAAATCAAAGCAAACTTAAATATTTTTTTTAATTGAATAAAGGAGAGCTGACCTGAATGGAGTGGCAGGCACAAACCTAAACACAGGCATAGAGAGGGGTGACATGCATGGACCGGCAGTTACAACCCCTCCAGGAACCTCATTGGGCAAACTAGATGGACCATTTTGGTCTTCATCCGCTGTCATATTTATTTATTTATTTATTAATTAATTTATTTATTTAACATCTCTTCTATACCACACTATTCATATCAGTGTGGTGTACATTTAACAGAACCTTATACAATGCAGTCGGGGCTGCATTGTATTTACAATAAACAGGAACTATAACTTGCACATAACTGGGGTAACTTTCTACAAATTATTACACTAATAAATGTATTGTACATACTGAGATTTACCGTTACTATGTTACTATTGTATGATATACCGTTACTATGTTACTACCTTATGTTACAGTTTAAGCAAATTGTTTATGATAGCAATATTGCTCTCTCAATTGGTTGTTTTCACAACTGGGAAAGGGTAAAGTTCTTCCCATTGCTCATTTTCCCCTCTTCATCAATTCTTTAGCCATAGATATTACTATCAATAACCCTGACAATCCAAAAATGAAAATGCATTTCCTGGACTATTAGTACAAGTTTCCAGAAGAGTCTATTTCCCATTATAGCTATACAAGGTTAAATGTCAAATTCCATATCTTTATGCAGCATTAATTTATTATGAAAGCCCAGTAATAGCAGTTCTGCCTTCAGGTTCAGAAAGATTCATATAGTCCAGCATGAGATGCTGCCGTAAATGGCAATGATTTTCTTCTTGTCATGGTTGCAGATTTGAATCTGTAGCTGTACAAATGGCTCAATAGAAAGGCTGATTTAATACTAAGTATTTTCTTGCATCAGGGAAAATGTCGGAGGACTTAACTTGTAATGATGTTGAATCTGCTAGAGAATTTTTTATGCTCTCCTGAATAATGGCTTCTTTTGTCTAATACATCATGAGTGTAAATCATTCTGCATTGCTTGTGTCTTTAACATGTCTTTATTCTCATGATGAGGCAGTACTTCTGAAAGCATGCTGCTCATCCAGAAAGGGCATGCCTGTAATGTGTTTAACCAATACACTGTAGTTCTCAGACTGAAATGTTAAATCACAGCCGCCATTACCTGTGATATTATGGCAAAATGTTGAAGAATGAATGATGCATGACCCAGTACCAATTCTCTGTTATATCATTATCTTGAAAAGGTACTATTTGAAACATTGCAGTAGGTCATGTTTATTTCTCTCATTTAGATGGAAACAACCATGACCCGATTGTGTTCTCATACATTCACCAATGAAAATTCACCACCACCACCAAACATCCAAACTCCTCCTTTCAAATCCCTATCAGCACATCACACACCTCTCAATTCCTCACTCTTCTCATTGTTGGACACTACTAACCAATCACAACATAATATGCAAATACAACCAATCTTCAAAAAACCAACCCAAAATCCTTGCATAGCTACATTCCAAATGAGCTATGGGGTTCATTTGTTCGATGGGTTTTGGGGCTCATAGAGGGTAATGGGTAATCTATGGGTTTATTTGAAATAGAACTATATGGCGATGTTGGGTTGGTTTTTGAAGATTGGTTCTATTTGCATGTTATGTTGTTATTGGTTAGTAGTGTCCACCAATGAGAAGTGTGAGGAATTAAGAGGTGTGTGATTGTCTTCTTTAATCCTTATCTAGCATTTGGGGAGCAGGTCGTCCCCTCAACCAATATGCTGCTGTGGGTGCTGCTGGATTCCGTGCACTGTTTACAATACGGAATGCACTGTGATGTACTGTTAGGGATTTGAAAGGAGTAGTTTGATTGGATGTTTGGTGGTGTTAGTGGATTTTCATTGATGAATATGTGAGAGAGCTTGTAGTTTAAAAGAGGAAAAGGGAAAGGCAGTTTTAATTGGGCTTTCCTACAGGAAGGATGTGTATCAATAAGGTGGGTTTGTTATGTGTTAGGGGGGTATTGTTTAAATTTAAGGGTATGAGCTAATGGTTATCCCTTTTGTTTTTTACCAACTAAAATCACTTGTGAAAAAGCTGCTTTGCTGCAAAAACATTGGCCGTGGTCACTTGTCTGGAACAAACAGTCATTTAACATAAGAACATAACATAAGAAATACCATACTAGTTCAGATCAAGGTTCATCAAGCCCAGGATCCTGTTTCCAATAGTGACCAATCCAGGTCACATGTACCTAGCAGTTTCCCAAACACACACACACAGGTTTCATAATGCTTGTATTGGGGTAAGCAGTGGATTACCTGGGTCTTCTTTAATAATGGTTTATGGACCTTTCCTCCAGGAACTTGTCCAAATCTTTTTAACCCAGCTACACTAACAACTTTTACTACATCCTCCAGTAATGAATTCCAGAGTTTGATTATATGTTGAATGAAAAAATATTTCCTCTTATTAGACTTAAATAGATTACACTGCAGCTTCATTGCATTTCCCCTAGTCTTTCTACATTTTGATGGTATAAACAATCGATCTACATTAACCCGGTTCCACTCCATTCATTAATTTATAGACCTCTATCATATCTCCCCTCAGCCATCTTTTTTCCAGGTTGAAGAGCCCTAACCTTTTTTTAGCCTCTCCTCATAGGGATATCCTTCCATCCCCTTTACCATTTTGGTGGCTCTTCTCTGCACCTCTTCAAATTCCGCTATATCCTTTTGAAGATACGGAAACCAAAATTGCACACAATATTCAAAGTGCAGTCGCACCATGGAACGATACAGAGGCATTTGTGGCAAGGTAATCTATCCTGAGTATGGGGGAGGTGAGAAACGTTAAGAATTCACCCTAGTAAAGGGTCCGCTTTTAGGAGTGCAGGTTGAGAAAGCCACAGCCACAGCTAAAAACCAGAAAACCCCCAGCTGGAACAGATTTCATACAGTGTCTAATAGAGTAAGAGAGAGAGATTACAGGCACGAGGTCCAAAACCCTTACTTCAACAAGTTCCTTGATTACTCAAATACCAGAAGGCAGGGGGATTGTCAACACCTGGGAAGGAAGGAGGTGGGGCTAGAACCCTGGAGGTATAAGCCTATCCTAGAGTATACAGACAGGGGGAAGAAAGGAGGAGAGGGAGGAGAAGGCAGAGAAGGTGCTGACTCATGCAGAAGAGCCGAGCTACCAGGAGCTGATAGGGCTGAATTCCCTGCAACAGGTTGGCAGCAGAGGTTGGAGCCAGGAAGTGGAGAAGCTCACAGAGCAACGGAGAGGTTGTCAGCTGAGCAGTCTGACCGGGTGGGTGAGTCAGAACCCATGCAGCTGGGAGAGCCAGTGGCAGAGTTGGGGGAAGAAGACATCCTTATGGATTGCTCTCTGTGCCAAGCTTTAGACATGGAGCCTTGAGGAAGAGCCAGCCCTTAAAGAATTGTCCTCCTTGAAAATGTAACCTAAGAAACAGGCAGTGTGGTGATAAATTCCCATATGTTTTTAAAAGGGAAGTTTACTGAAACTTAAAGATAAGCAGGAAGCTGTGATTCATGCTTGTTATCCACTTGTGGTTTGAAATGTGAAACGGCAAGAAGCCAATTTACCTGCTAGAAGAGTTTTTCTTTGCTCCTCTATTATGTGAAAAGCCTGTTGAGAGTTTTTGATGGCAGTCTGAATGTTTGCTTCTTGTTTTGAGTTCTGTTGTACCTGAAATGCAGCCTAGAAGAAATTGAGGCTGATAGAAGCCAAACTGCCACAGGAGATTAAGCTTGTTTGGACTTTATGCTGTAATTAGCAAGGACTAAAAAGGAAGGTGGCAGCCTTGCTATCAAAGGCTGTGCTTATGAAAGTAAGAAGACTTTAAACAGCCATTTTTGGGTTCTGTTGTTTACTTTGCCAACCATCTGCTGTACCTTGAGCAAATCCTACAGAAATAATCCTGTATATGATACTTTGAATCTTTTTATGGGAAATAAATTTTCTGTTATATGCCTTACCTCAGTGGCCTTAACTACAACCTTCTACCTGAAGCACAAACACATCTTAGCAGTACTACATTTCCCAGAAGACACCACAAGGAGATAGGCTGCTAAGGCTGATAGGGGAAGGTTCCTCCAATCACCACGCCCCTCTAAAACTAGAGGCGAGGGGCTCGGGCGTTTGACACATTATAATATCCTTTGTTTTATTCTCCATTCCTTTCCTTATGATTCCTAGCATTTTATTTGCCTTCTTAGCTGCCACTGCATGATGACACCTAAATCTTTTTCTTGGGTGGTGGTTCCTAATGTGGAACCTTACATCATATAACCATAGTTTGGGTTGTTCTTTCCTAGGTACATAACTTTGCACTTATCCATGTTAAATTTCATCTGCCATTTGAACATCCAGTCTTCCAATTTATCAAGGTCCTTTTGCAATTTTTCACAATCCTCTTCTTTTAACAACTTTGAATAATTTTGTCTCATCTTCAAATTTGACTACCTCACTCGTTATTCTCATTTCCAGGTCATTTATGAATATCTTAAAAAGCAGCGGATCCAGCACAGATCCCTGGGGAATTCCACTATTCAACTTTCTCCATAGGAAAAATTGGCCATTCAGCCCTACCTTCTGCTTTCTATCTTTAATCAGTTCCTGATCCACAATAGTGCACTGCCTCCTATGACTTTTTAACTTTGCCCAGAGTCTCTCATGATACACTATATTGACCTGCTCACCTTTGTCTACCCATTTATTCATATCTTCAAAAAGATATAACAGATTAGTAAGATAAGACCTTCCTTGGCTAAAGCCATGTTGGCTTTCTCCAATTAAACCATGACTATCTGCAGATTCAGTAATTGTGTTCTTTATAATGGTTTCTACCATTTTGCCTGGTAGGCTCAAGGGCCTGTAGTTTCATGGATCACCCCTGGAACCCTTTTTAAAAATTGGTGTTACATTGGCCATTTTCCAATCTTCAGGTACTACAGATGATTTTAATGATAGTTCACAGATTACTAATAGTTCTGCAATCTCAATTTTCAGTTCTTTCAACACCCACGGGTATATACCATCTGGTCTAGGTGATTTGCTACTGTTTAGTTTATCAAATAGCTGCAATATATCTTTCCTTGTTTATCAATATTTCTTTCAATTCTTTCAATGCATCACCTTTAAATACCATTTCACTCATGATTAACATCCCTACATCATCATCAGTAAAGACCGAAGCAAATAATTCATTCAGTTTCTCCACTATGACCTTGTCCCCTCTTAGTGTCCCTTTTACCCCTCTATCGTCTAATAGTCCAACTGATTTTCTCATAAATGTACTTGAAAAAGTCTTTATTATGCATTTTTGCTTCCACAACAAGCTTCTTCTCAAATTCTGTCTTTGCCTGCATTATCAATGCCTTTCATCTAACTTGCCAGTGCTTATGTTGTTTCCAGTTTTCATCATTTGCATTTCGTGAAAGATGTTTTTTTGGCAACAGCCTCTCTGATCTCACCTTTAAACCATGCTGGCAGTTTTTTGGACTTCCTTCCATTTTTGTTAAAATGTGGAATACAGCTGGCATGGCCTTCTAAGATAATATTTTTAAACCACGCCCAAGCTTGATTTAATCTTTAACCTTTGCAGCTGCTCCTTTTAGTTTTTTCTTAACTATTTTCCTCATTTTATTATAGTCTCCCTTTTGAAAGTTAAAAGGCATTACTGTGGTTTTCCTTGCCGTCCTTCCTCAATTTATTAAATCACTACTGTTGCCAAGTGGTCCCAACACATTTATCTCTTGCACCAGATCTTGTGTACTGTGATGAAGCAGAGACCAGTGAACCTATGGAGATAGGAAAAATCACTGATCCCTTTAAAGAAAGTGACAGACCTAAAGTGCATTTACTGCAAAGTGCAGTCAGAGGGAGCAAGCACGAAGAATCAGAGGGTAGGCTGACACACCCAAGCTTGGATGATGCAATAACTAACTCAAGGGATAATCAGACATACCTGGTCAGGGTGAGAGAAACCCTAACCGAGAAGCAGCTTTATAAGCAGGGCTTAGACAGGACAGGGAGAGCAGCAGCAGATGCAGAAGAGAGAGGAAGGAGATGGCTCAGAGGAGAGAAGGAGAGGCAGTTGGATTTGCGGTCCTTACAGAGAAGGAACAAGTTCCAAGAGAAACAGTTCCACGGTGAAAAGCTCCAGGGAGAGGTCTTCAAGGAAGACAGAGAAAGGAGAGGGACCTGGAAAAGAAAGTACCAGAGAAGCACAGCTCAGAGAGCAGAGGTACCTGCATACTTCCTTTCCTGACCATGAGCTACAAGGAGTTCAGAGGTGGGTGCACAAGACTCAGCCCAGGAGTCTGAGAAACACAACACTGAACCGGGAACTGTGGCCAAGCCCTAGAAAGGCATGGAAGCCAGAGAGCCAAAGGTGCAGTAAACACAGCTGGAGAGAGGTTTGGGAACCTGTACAAAAAGTGCTAACTAAAAGTCCTGTTACCTGTTTTCCAGACCAGGTAGAGCAAGGCTGGAGAGTTTTAGAGAGAAACTCTGAAGTGAAGCCAGAATTACATGAGGAAAGCTCAGGGTCAGCAGATATATCGTCAGAACAGGAGGAGATGCAAATAGACCCTGCTGAACCCAATTCATTGCTACCTGACTGTCTCATGGATTGTACACTTTGTCTAGCCGGGAGTTTGGAATCCTTGGCAGAAGTATAGCTTGCAGGATATACGTTAAAATACAGTTTTGATAAACTAAAAGAAGAAGCTTGCTTTTGTTTGCCTGAACTGGGTTATTCTAACACCTGCATAGCTAATAAGACTGTGAAGCACATCTAACTTTTGAATTCTGTAAATACCTTTTTGAAAATCCTGAATGAGGCGAGAATCCTGTTTCCTTCGTTGAACTTTTGTTTGTGCATTATGGGAATAAACCTTATCCTTTACCTTACACATGGCTTTCACAACTAATTATTTCAAGAAAGGGACTACTAGTACCAGCATGCATCTGGGCTAAGAAAAGTTTCACCTTTGATGAGAACAATAATGTCCACCCTGACCCTTTAAGCACGTGGCTCGGGGGGGCTAGGGTTGTGACAGTACCACTAAGGACTAGGTCCAAAATGTCAGTTGTCAGTTCATGAACCAGCTGCTCCAAAGAACCAGTCACTTACTTCATCTAGAAACTTTATCTCCTTAGCATCTCTTTGTCTCCTTAGCTGTTAAATGTAAACCGCACTGATAACAAATAGTGCGGTATATAAGAATTGTTAAATAAATAAATAAATAAATGTCCTGCCTTGACTATGACCCAGTTGATTCCAGGGTAATTGAAATCACCCATTATTATTACTGTAATGTAACTTTTGTTTGCATCCCTGATTTTTTTGAACATTTCATCATCCATTTGCTCATTCTAGCCAGGCGGTTGGTAGTACACCCCCTACTACCATTGCCGTCCCATTTTTACATGGAATTTCAATCTATAGAGTCTACAGTGTATTTTGTTTTCTGCAAAACTTTAATTCCATGTGACTCTAAAAGAGAGCAACCCTTCCACCGATTTGATCTACTCTATCATTGTGATATAATTTGAACCCAGATACAATTTGTCTCCTGACCATGGCTTAGCTTCATGAGCATGGTTAGACTCCCTGAAGCAGCCTTGGTGAAACACCCAGCATTGGAGTTTGACCTGCTGTTTGTTTTACCTTTGAAGTTAATTGTTAACAGGATTGTTTTTAGAGGAGCTACATGAACCTTATGAAGAATGCCAGGATTATGTGTCCAATTGCCATGTGAAGAAAAGCCATTTTTTAATATATTACTGGAGGGATTTTATGATCTATGATGTGGAGGATGAAGTATAAACTGTGTTAAGCTGGTAACAGCTATTGCAGATGACTAGTGTGCATATACACTGGCTTGAGCCATTGCGTTGGTGTTATAGATACCCTGAGGTATTTTTCCTCCAGTATTTTACCTGTTGATATTTTTCACTTGTGATAGGCTATTTGCTATAGATAACACAGGTACACTACCAAAAAACTGCCTCCAGTTTTGCAACTGATTCCTATAGATTTTGGGGTGCTGAATTCAGGAAAAATAGCCAAAATGTTCCATCACGTCACGTTTTCTTGCAAAATTAGATTTCTTACCCATATAAGGAATGTTCACATAATTTCTTTTTAGCCGACTGCAGTTTATTTTCTTGGCCCAAAATAGAGGTTGTAATGGTTAACTAACTAGAAACACTCCCTCATGATATTTTAGAGTGTTTTGTATTCATTTTATACATTAACAGGACAATTGGGAGGCGGGGGGCTAAATCCAGTACTCGCGCTGACGCATGTTCTTTCCTGTTCGCCTCGCCTCGTTCGCTCGCTCAAACACGGTGGTTGCGACATGAACGTTCCTGTCAAATTTCAGTTTCTTGCAAGTTCATTATTACCTTTTGTTTGCTCAGTCGTAATCCAGCTTTATTCCGAAGTGGTTCACTACAGTTGTAGTTTGCAGTGCTGTGTATTTGTGATGGCTCACAGAGCCAGAGGTTGCGTCAACTCTCCGGACAGTTTTTGTTTTATTTGTGGGGAATATACCGTGAAAAAGCGGCAGAGGAACATTTCTGCATTTATTAAAAAAGTATATTTCGCCTATTTTGGTTTGAAGTTAGGCGATCAAGACAAACCGTGGGCTCCTCACAAAGTGTGCAAGACATGTGAGGAAGATCTACGCTTATGGATGAAAGGTAAAAAACAAGCATTTCGTTTCGGAATACCTATGATGTGGCGTGAACAAAGAGGCCACAGCAGTGACTGCTATTTTTGCTCTTGCATTGTGAAGGGATACAACTTAAAAAATAAGAACGTAATAAGTTACCCCAACCTTCCCTCAGCAATTAGGCCTATGCCTCATAGCAACGAAGTACCTGTGCCTGAACCACCAAAATCTTTGGATCATATTTGTGTGGACGGTTCTGATCATGATGAGACTCATCAGATGGCTTTTCCCGATGAGTCCAGTACTTCCGAGTTTGAAACTGAACCAGATCCGAAACCTGAACTTTTCTCTCAAGCTGAATTGAATGATTTAGTCCGGGATTTAGGACTCCCAAAGGATGCTGCCCAACTGCTAGGTTCTCGGCTTAAGCAGAAAAATCTATTGTCACCAGGAACAACTTTTTATTGGTACCGCAACCGCGAGACACAATTTTTGAAGTATTTCAGCAAAGAGGAAGATTTGGTATTTTGCAACGATATATACGGAGTGATGGAAAAGTTTAAACCCAAGTATGATCCTGCTGAATGGCGGCTGTTCATTGATTCATCAAAAGACAGCATAAAAGGTGTTCTTCTTCATAATGGCAACACATTCGCTTCAGTTCCTATTGCTCACTCTGTTATTCTCCAAGAAAAATACGAGAATTTGGCCCTGATTCTTCAGAAGATTCGTTATGATGAGCATAAGTGGATGATTTGTGGAGACTTTAAAATTCTATCCATGCTATTAGGGCAGCAATCCGGTTTCACCAAATATCCCTGCTTCCTTTGCTTGTGGGATAGCCGGGCCCGCGACCTACACTGGGGGAAAAAAGACTGGCCAATTCGGGAGTATTTGAGACCCGGTGAGAAAAATGTTCTTCATGAGAGCTTGGTACCTCGTGATAAAATTCTATTACCACCTCTCCACATTAAGTTGGGTCTCATTAAGCAATTCATCAAGTCCCTTCCAAAAGATGGTGAGTGCTTTCGGTACCTTTGCTCAAAGTTCCCCCGACTTTCTGAAGCAAAGCTAAAGGAAGGAGTGTTTGTTGGCCCTGATATAAGGAAACTCATTTCAGATGGAGAATTCGCTGAAACGATGTCTGAGAAGGAAAAAGAAGCCTGGGATTCCTTCAAGGATGTTGTTCTCAAATTCTTGGGGAACAGGCGGGATGAGAACTATAAGGATATTGTTGCCAGGATGCTCAATGCCTTCAAAGAACAAGGCTGTAACATGAGCCTGAAAGTCCATTTCTTGCACTCCCATGTGAACTACTTTCCCGAAAACTTGGGGGCGTACAGTGAAGAACAAGGTGAAAGGTTTCACCAGGACATCAAGGACGCAGAGAGAAGGTACCAAGGAAGATGGAACACCACTATGATGGCTGATTTCTGCTGGTTGCTGCTGCGGGAAACCCCAGATGAAAAATACGCCAAGCAGCGCACCAAGAGAAGCATTCAGGGGAAGAAGAAACGGGCCCACCAGGAGATTGATTGACCCAAGAAAAAAGAAAGACTGAGCAAGATGGCACCCTTGGGCAGGAAGGGGACCGCGCATGCGAGCTGCATTCCCAAAGGCTTTCTTTGAAAGCTGGGGAAATGCTCCGCACGGGGGCTCCGTCGGCGCCAACGTCACCCATATGTGAGGACTGACTTCCTGCTTGGTCCTGGAGAACAGCAGGTACAGCCCTACACACAGGCACAGAGGGGGGTGACCTGCACGGAGCTGCAGTTACAACCACTCTAGCTACCTTACTGGGCAGACTAGTTGGACCATACTGGTCTTTATCTGCCATCATATACTATATTCTATGTTAAGATAGATTGGAAAAAACAAATTCAATACATACATTTATAAATTGAAAGAAATCCATACTGCATTGCTTAAAAACAGCCCCTGAAATGCCTATAGTCAAAATAGTATGATGTGAACAAGCGCACAGTTAGGTAGAAGAGGAAGGACATGGCATTTAATTTGTTTCTCTTAAAATTTTTTTTAATATATTTTGTTATTATTACTTTTAATATTGCCACTGACATCTCTGGGGGCTAGATAATTATGGTATTCCCCTTTTAGGCCGGGGTGATGTTTTATTTTTATTTATTTATTTAATGGTATTTCTATCCCGCCTTTTCCTTTAATCAAGGTGGTTACACAGCAAACAATCAGTAGAAGTGTTACTTGGGTTCAGTGTGTGCGGTATGTACAGTGAAGTGTGTGTGTGTGTGGGTGGGCTGATTAGTGTGCGCTATTTACAGCATGAGCTATATACAGGGAAAGTGTTAAGAGTGTGCAGGTAGGCTGTTAGTCCTTGGTTGTAGCACTCATTCTGTGTTCAGTCCGTAGTGCTCCAGGAATAGCAGGATCTTTAGTTGTTTTCTAAAGTCCTTAGTGTCTTCTGTGTTAAAATTAAATGCCCTTTCAGAGAGCAGCTGGCGAAAAAAACCTAAATTCTGCTGGAATATCCTTCTTCTCATAGGTAAGTTAACACCAGTCAGAATATAAAATATAACTAAAACGATTTAAGTTTTTGGGACACTCAGATGATAAAAATATAGTTTTGTTTTACCCAGATGGATGTTATAAAACAGGTAAGTATAAAATTTCCTAAAATGTATTGGATGATGTTATAATTACCCAAACAAGAACATAGAAACAAACATTTAAGAACAATGCTTCAAACCAATTAACTGGCTACACATAAGCCCTTTTGCAGTGAAATGTTGCTACTCTCTATCAGAGTCCAACCACTTTACGAGATTCTGATAAATATTTGAGCTCAAATATAGAATGTGTTGTGCATGTGAAAAATCTTTTACTTATCCCAGATGTCTTCAAATGTTGGGGCCCATATTCTTTGTTTCTGTTTTAGCTGGTCTTCAGAAGTCATCTTTCTTCTTCAGAAACTCCAAGATGTCTGGCTTCAGTGGCGGTGGAATTAACTCTAGCCTATTTCCTAAAACTCACAGGAAAAATGTCCTAACATAGCTATTCTTACACATTTATTTTATAACAATAATAAAAGTTACTATTAGTGCAAGCTTGCAATGCTAAAGTGGATCTCTCTCTCTCTCTCTATTCTTCTACCAAACTCCATTCTCAAGACTCTCACTCATTCACTTCCACTTTACTCTCTCACCACTCTTACAAATAAAATATAATTCCGGTCACTCTCCTGAAAAATCAAAACACCTATGTACTTCTACTCTCTCATGCCCCACAAGATCAACCTATAGAAATTACCCCTGTCAGGTAAGCTTATCCCTACATCACAGCCTTGACTACTCAGGAAAAAAAAACAAGTTTACAGAATCCTTAAGAACCGCTCTTCCTCGGCTCTTGCCTCTCCTCAAAAGTCTTACAATATAATAGAGTAGGCTATTTTTAATTTTCCTGGTCTCTTTTCCTCTTTCTATTCTTGAAAAAAAAAGAAAAAACCCAAGAAAAGAAATCTAAGGATCTCTTTTTTCTCAACTTGCATATGTTTCCTCTTTTGACTATCACTCTTCTCTTTCTCTCTATTCTTCTGGAAACCCAATTCTCAGTTCACTCAAAGAAAATCAGGAAAAACCTCTCAGAAAAACTTGTCCATATTCACTCTCCTCTCCAATACTTTCATCATCAAAACATCCAAAACTTTCCATAAACCACTCAAATACAGGGCCCTATCACCATACACAACAACATGCAACCATTCACACCAACATTCAAGCTCCAGCTGACTCTCAGTCACCACAACACTAACATTCTAAATAATTTTCCAGCAGCGTTCTTGCACCTGCTGATGTCAGGAAATAGTCCTTGTCCTCTATCAGTAAAACCTTAAATCTTACTAATTTAAAAAAAAATTCTATAGAACTTACGTAGGTATCTTTTGAATATTTTCCATACTTTTTCTTTAAACTTTTCAGTAACAGAAGAGTTTGTCCTGAATCTGCGTCAGTCAGTTCCCTTTAGCTGTGTCCTGTAAGCGAAGTAGGTCGGACTCGATGATCTTCAAATATCCCTCCCCCCTTTTCACCTCCCCCCCACCCCCTTCCACAAACACTCCAACACAAATCTTTTGGGTAAACTCCTGGTCGCAGCTTTATTATCCATTACCAGGTTAACAATCAACACCAATAACAATCCTTTTAGCATACCACCAGCGGAATAAGCCTCACCAGCCATGTCACTAGCAAGGTGCGCTCGCCTCCACTTTTTCCCAACAGCTCTGCCCCACTTGGCCCCGACTTCGCCATATAACTAGCAAAAGCCAGCCAGGGGTTGCCCGGGTCAGGGGTACCCTACCCCCGTCCCAAGCTTATCTTAATGCTCCGGACCACGGAAACCTCTGGGCTCCCGCCTATCCGCCCAAACTGTGACACCCCTAACAACTCACCCCTTTAAAGGGTGGGCGGGCCACCAACCGGACCTCCCACCAGACTAACCCTGGCCTTCGGAGCCGTCCTGCTGGGCCCACCTCCTCGCTTCCTCTCATTGGCTCCCCATGCGCTACACATTGGGGGAGCCAATGATTTTAAATGACGCCACAGCGTCACAGTGTCTCCTCCCCCCTGCCACGCAGCCCCGCATCTTGCCGAGCCACCCGGTTACAGGCAGCCGGCATGTACTGGGACCTGTGGCCTTCATTTACAATATTGTTTCCATCTGGATCACTCCCCCTTTCCTCAACATTTGCATGCTTTTCACATGCTTAAACATACTTTTTAAAAAAATCTTAAACCAGCATATCTCTACAGTTTTTATTACACATTTACATACTTATATCAGAAGCACATTTTTTGAATACGGGTACTTTAAAACACTTTTATTTGCACTGTAAAAATAATTGGAAATCACAACTTTAAATGGGCTTAAAACTCCAAAAACCCCCTTTCCTAAGGGGTCACTACCACTCATATACACGCCCTGATTTTTTTTTAAACTTTTAAAAACTGCATAATGAAACTTTCATAAATTGGGCCCCTTTTGCCCAGGCCACCCCCTCTAAACAAATGTTGTAAAACGTAGTGAGATAAACTTTTAAAATTAAAAAGGACACTTTTAAGGCTTCCCAGCCCTTCCCCACTCTCATAACCTTTAAATGTTAACAACCCTGGAAGCCTTCACTACCGCTCCCACGGACCACCCCCCCCCCCAGGTATTTTCTATTAAATTCTTTCATCAGGTTACAATATAAACTGCTTTAGTGTCAAAAGACCAGAAGGTGGTCTAGGAAATTTTAATTAACAAAGCACAACATAACACCTTTCTGTATCTGCGGTAAGTTCAGTCAAAAGAGAGGATGGAAGCTTCAGACTCCGAGGCAGGAGTCTGTGAGCTCCCCTTTACATAGTAACATAGTAACATAGTAGTTGACGGCAGATAAAGACCAGCATGGTCCATCCAGTCTGCCCAGCAAGATGGCAAAAGTAGGTGCACCTGTCGCTCCGCGCAGGCCACCCTTCCCCATATCCTTGTTCAGGGGTAAACCCACCACTCCATGTAGGACATCCCTATTTGTTGAGACGTTATATGGTTCAGAAGTTAGATGGCACCGTTTATTTTGTTTTTTTCCTATTTCTGTAAAGGGATCCTCTGTGTTTGTCCCATGCCTTTTTGAATTCCATCACCGTGTTCGCCCCTACCACTTCCATCGGGAGGGCATTCCAAGCATCCACCACCCTTTCAGTGAAAAAATATTTCCTGACATTGCCTTTCAATTTACCCCCTTGCAGTTTCATGTTATGCCCTCTAGTTTTACAGGTTCCCCGTCTTTGGAAGAGGTTTGTTTGTTCATCATTTCTCTTTAAGTATTTAAAGGTCTGAATCATATCTCCCCTGTCCCTCCTTTCCTCCAAAGTATACATATTTAGGTCTTCAAGTCTCTTCTCATAAGGCTTCTGACGCAGGCTCCAAATCATTTTGGTCACCTTCCTCTGAACAGTCTCCAGTCTTTTTACATCCTTTGCAAGATATGGTCTCCAAAACTGAACACAGTATTCCAAGTAAGGCCTCACCAGTGACCTATACAGTGGCATAAGTACCTCTTCTTTTCTGCTGGTAATCCCTCTTTGTATGCAGCCCAACATCCTCCTGGCTTTTGCCACTGCCTTGTCGCACTGTTTTGCCACCTTGAGATCAGCAGAGATAATCACACCAAGGTCTTTTTCCTGAACTGTGCATACCAACCTTTCTCCCCCTATCGCGTACATTTCTCTTGGATTTCTGCTACCCAAGTGCATGACACTGCACTTTTTTGCATTAAATCGTAGTTGCCAAGCTTTAGACCAGTCTTCCAGCTTTTGTAGATCTTTCTTCATGTTAACCACTCCCTCGGGGGAGTCCACTCTGTTGCAAACTTTTGTGTCGTCTGCAAAAAGACAGACCTTTCCATTCAGTCCTTCAGCAATATCACTCACAAATACATTGAACAGTGCCGGGCCCAGGACCGAACCCTGGGGCACCCCGCTAATCACCTTCCTCTCATCCGAGTGAGCTCCATGTACAATCACCTTCTGAAGTCTGTCAGTCAACCAATTTCTAATCCAGTTTACCATCTTGGGACCCATCCCCAAGCTACTGAGTTTGTTGACAAGCCTCCTATGAGGAACAGTATCAAAGGCTTTGCTGAAATCCAGGTAGATGACATCCATTGCATGCCCCTGATCTAGTTCCCTGGTCACGCAGTCAAAGAACTCGATCAGATTTGTTTGGCAAGATCGTCCTTCGGTAAAACCATGTTGCCTCGGGTCTTGCAAGCTGTTGGTTTTCAGAAAGTTCACTATTCGCTCTTTCAGGAGTGCCTCCATTACTTTTCCCGCCACCGAGGTAAGGCTCACGGGCCTGTAGTTTGACACTTCTTCCCTGTCACCACTTTTGTGTAGAGGTACGACATCAGCCATTCTCCAGTCCTGAGGAACCTCTCCTGTTTCCAAGGATCTGTTGAAGACATCCTTTAACGGTCCTGCAAGAACCTCTCTGAGCTCTTTCAGTATCCTGGGATGTATCCCATCCGGTCCCATGGCCTTGTCCACTTTCAGTTTAGCAAGTTGTTCTAACACCTCTTCTTCTGTGAATGGTGTGGTATCTACTTCATTCCCATTTTTATATTTGGGAGTCACAGCTGGTCCATCCCCAGGATCTTCTTTAGTAAACACAGAGCAGAAGTAATTGTTTAGCAATTTTGCTTTTCCAGTGTCACTTTCCACGAGTCCTTTCCCAGCACTTCTGAGTCCTGCAATTCTAACTCTGATCTTTTTCCTTTCCCGAATATACCTGAAGAAAGTTTTGTTGCCACCCTTAACATCTTTAGCCATCTTTTCCTCTGCCTTTGATTTTGCTATCCTTATTACTCTTTTAGACTCTTTGAGTTGGATCCTGTATTCATTTCTGTGTTCTTCTGTCTGCAAGCTTTTGAATTTTGCAAAAGTTGTGGTTTTTGCCTTTCAAGAATAGTTTCTATTATGGATGAGGGGGAAGGGGGAGGAATGTCCTGGAGGGCTGTGGGTGGCAGTGCACCTTCAAAGCCATAATGGTGCCCACTCTTCTTTGCAGTGAGGAGGTTTCTCCCAGAGCGATTCATCAGCTGTGTCCTGTTGAAACTGCCACCACTAACAGTACCGGAGCAGAGACACACAGAGATCACACAAGTCGCATACCTTTAACACTGGCCTTATGTATGTGGTTTATGTCAGCTCGTGTGTGTCTCTGTCTCTCCTCAATTCTGTCTCTTCTTTTTGCTGTTTTCCTTCTCGTTCTATCACTGTGTTTGTTTCTGGCCCTACTCTTTTGCTGTTTGATTTCTTCCTTTGTCCCTGTTTATGTGCCTTTGTCCATCTTTGTGTGCTTTATCTGTCTCTAGGTGCGGAGAACTGGAGAACTGGAGAACTGGAGAACTGTCATATAATTTTAAAACGATCCACAAAAATAAAGGCCTTTCCTTTCCATCACACTTCCTCCTTTTCTGCACAATGTGAGGAAACCACCCCTGTGGTAAAAACAAGAGAGGACGTGAAAGCCATGTACATACATGGATTTGCTAGCTTTTTTATTTAATGTTTTCCCTGTTAAACATGACCTGAACCTCATGTCTGGTCTTTTTTAATCTTACCATTTTTTGGGAGCATGCTGGACCTTAGCCCCTACCAGGTTTCAGACTGGTCAGATCTATTTCATGGAAGTTCAGCTGCACCTGCAAATGCACAGACTGCTATAGATCCTTTGCATCCCAGGGTGAGAAGCAGTAAAAAGAAAAAAAAAGAAATAGTAATGTCAAAATTAAAATGTTGCAGAAGAGTTTTGGGCATGGCTGCAGCCTCTCTGCAAGGAAGCTACAGTATGCAGGCACTAAGGTGCTGCTGGAATTTCCTTTCTGCATGGTGAGATGTTACCGTATTTCATTCATTTGGATTCTGTGGTTTTTATATGTCTCACTGGTAATACATAAGGTTTACCCTTTTTATTACTGTAAACCATCATGATGTAGTTTCACGAATGGCAGTATACCAAATTTTTGAATAAATTATCCCTAATTCAAGAACAAAAAGAATAGGATTTTCCAAAGAAGTAAATGTACTTGCCCTAATAATAGTCAAGGAAGGGAAAAACCAATCTGGGTTATCTAGAAGAGATCTGGAACCCTCAGAGCAGTCTGCCATGATCTTAGGGGAGAAGGGGAGGTAACATAGAAACATAGTATATGACGGCAGACAAAGACCAGCATGATCCATCTAGTCTGCCCAGCAAGAGTACTGTAGGTGCATCCGCCACTCTGTGCAGGTCACCCCCCTCCACATGCCTTTGTTTAGGGTTGTACCCACCGCTCCGTGCAGGTCACCTCTGCTTGTTGAGATATCAGAGACAGTTATGTTTATTTTGATTTTATCCTGTTTCTATAAAAGGATCCACTGTGTCAGTCCCATGCCATTTTGAATTGTCACTGTATTTGCCCCCACCACTTCCATTGAGAGAGCATTCCAAGCATCCACCACCCTTTCAGTGAAAAAGTATTTCCTGACATTGCCTTTCAGTTTACTCCCTTGCAACTTCATGTTATGTCCTCTAGTTTTACAGCTTCCCCGTCTTTGAAAAAGGTTTGTTTGTTCATTAATACTCCTAAAGAATTTAAAGGTCTGTATCATATCTTCCCTGTCTCTCCTCTCCTGTAGAGTTTGCATATTTAGATCTTGGAGTCTCTTTTCATACGTCTTCTGGCGCAGGCTCCAAATTGTTTTGGTCGCCTTCCTCTGAACCATTTCCAGTCTTTTTATATCCTCTGAACTGAACACAATATTTTAAGTGAGGCCTCACCAGCAACTTGTACAGTGGCATTAGTAACTCGTACCACCTCCTTTCTGATGGTAATTCCTCTTTGTATCCAACCCAGCATCCTTCTGGCTTTGGCCACCTCCTTGTCACATTGTTTCGCAACTTTAAGATCCTCAGAAACAAAATCATTCTGAGGTCCTTCTCCTGGTCTGTGCACACCAACCTATTGTCCCCTATCTCATATATTTCCCTTGAATTTCTACATCCCAAGTGTGTGACATTGCACTTCTTCATATTAAATGCTAACTGCCAAGCATTAGACCATTCTTCCAGCTTTGGCAGATCTTTCCTCATCTTATCCACTTCCTCAGGGAAGCCCACGCTGTTGCAAATTTTCATGTCATGTGCAACAAGACAGACTTTTCCATTCAGTCCTTTAGCAATATCACTCACAAATACATTGAGAAGTACCGGCCCCATAACCAATCCCTGGGGCACGCCCCTATTCACCTTCCTTTCATCCAAGTGCATTCTGTTTAATATCACCTTCTGCTGTGTGCCAGTCAACCAATTTCTGATCCAGTTCACCACCTTGGAACCCATCCCCAGACTGGTCAGTTTATTGATAAGCCTCCTATGAGGAACAGCATCAAAGGCTTTGCTGAAATCTAGGTAGATCACATCCCTCACATGCCCTTGATCTAGTTCTGTAGTCACCCAGTCAAAGAACTCAATCAGATTTGTTTGGCAAGTTCATCCTTTGGTAGAACCATGTTGCCTCAGATCATCCAACCTGTTGGTTTCGAGAAAGTACACTATTCACTCTTTCAGGAGCACCTCCATTACTTTTCCCATCACAGAGGTAAGGCTTACTGGCCTGTAGTTTGACACTTCTTCCCTATTACCACTTTTGTGAAGAGGTACCACATTGGCCCTTTTCCAGTCCTGCGGAACTTCTCCTGTCTCCAAGGATCTATTAAAAAAATCCTTTAAAGGCCCTGCAAGAACCTCTCCGAGTTCTTTCAGTATCCTGGGATGTATCCCATCCGGTCCCATGGCTTTGTCCACTTCCAGTTTTTCAAACTGTTCAAACACATCTTCTGTGAATGGTGTGGTATCTACTCCATTTCCATTTTTATATTTGTCAATCACAGGCAGGGCCGTACCAAGTGTGAATCATGCACTGTGCGACTTCCACATCGGGCGCTCCTCCCCCTCCACCTCCATCCAGCCACTTTATGGACAGCAGCAGGAGAGAAGAGACATGCCCGATGTGTAAGTCACCGATGTGCTAAGCCAAACTGTCCCTCCCTGTTCTGACATCGCATCAGAAAAGGGAGGGACCAGACCCACTTAGCGTGCCACGAAAAGGCTTAAGGGGCGCATTTAAGCTGTCTGCCATTGCCTGCCGCCGCTGAGAGAAGAAAAAGTGATGGCCGCAGGCAATGGCAGACAGCTGAAATGCACCCCTTAAGCCTTTGCATCCTGTGCGGCCGCACCGCTTGCACAAGGCTTGGTACGGTCCTGATCACAGGTGGTTCTTCTCCAGGATTTTCTTTAGTAAAAACAGAAGTATTTGTTAAGCTTTTTCTCTTTTTCAACATCACTTTCCTCGAATCTGTTCTCAGCACTTTTGGGTCTTGCAATTTCACCTCTGATTTTCTTCTTCTCCCAAATGTACCTGAAAAACGTTTTATCACAATGCATTAAATCTTTAACCATCTTTTCTTCTGCCTTTGATTTTGCTATACTGATTTCTCTTTTTGTCTCTTTTAGCTTTATCCTGTATTCTTTTCTGTGTTCCTCTATTTGCAAACTTCTTAATTTTGCTAAAGCTGTGTTTTTTGCTTTTATTTGTGCAGCCACTTCTTTGGAGAAACAAATAGGTTTCCTTTTCTTCTTTTTTTATTTACTTTTCTTACATATGAATCTGTTGCCCTTTTTATTGCCTCCTTTAGTTTAGCCCATTGCAGTTCCACTTCCTTATTTCCTCCAACCTTACCAACTCCTCCTTCAGGCACTTGGCCATTTTACTGAAGTCAGCGTTTTTGAAGTCTAGGGCTTTGAGCTTGCTATGAGGGGACTCTGCCTTGGCCTTTATCTCAGACCACACTGTGTGATGATCACTGCTGCTCACATAGGCACCCACCCGGACATTTGACATGCTATCTCCATTGGTGAGTACTAAATCCAGCATTAAACTTACCCTGGTCAGTTTCATCACCATTTATTTAAGCAATGCATCTTGGAAAGCATCCACAATTTTTTTACTTCTTTCCAGATTTGCAGAAAGAATACACCAATCCACATTGGGTAGATTAAAGTCACCCAATATGATCACTTCCCCTTCATGGCTGTCTTTGTAATATCATTCATAGCACTTGTGGTATCTGCATGTTCCATTGCTCCATGAAGCTTACAATAGGAAATATTAAATCGAAACAAGAAGGGGGGTTGGGTTCAGTGCCATCTGTATGCGTAGATGAAGATAGTTTGCATATACGCATGCAGATTATAATCTCCACCTATGCACTGCATGCGTATATGCAAACTATCTTCATCTATGCATACAGCTGGCACTGAACCCAGACCCTATCAATGTAAAGAGCTGGAGGACAGGAAGCCAGAAATAACAAAACAAGAGCCATTCTGAGACCCCAGGACACCAAAGGGAAGAAACGGAAATAAAACAGCACATAAAGACCATACAGCCTATTCGATCTTCCCTTCCGTACAAACTACTACAATCCTTTCTTTTCCTTTAGAGATCTTCTGTATTCCATGCATTTACCACTCTTCCCATAAAGAAATATTTCCACATATTACTCCTGAGTCTATCCCCTTTCACCTTCATCTTGTATTCCCTCGTTCCCAGAGCTTTCTTTCAATGGAAAGTGGCTCTCCTCCTGTGCATTTATGCCATGGAGGTATTTAAACTTCTCTAACATCTCTCTCTTCTCCAGCCTTTCCTCCAAAGTATACATATTGAGATCTTTAAGTCTGTCCCCACGTGCCTTATGACAAAACCCACTGACCGTTTTGGTAGCCACCCTCTGCACCAACTCCATCCTGTTTATATCCTTTTGAAGGTGTGGTCTCTGGAATTGCACACAATTGTAACAGACAGATGTTTTATGCATTATAAACCAATATTTGTGTTAGATTACAATGAATTAGATTTTATGCTAACAGGAGAATCTACAGTAGTCTTCTTAGTGGATTAAATAATGAGGAGAGGCGATGCAGCTGCAGGAGGGGAAGCAGGGAAAACGGATTGTTTCTTCTCCATAATTAGTCAAACAAAAAGGTTTTTAGGTTCTTCCAGAATTTGAAGGTCCGTATCTTGTAAGACAATATGTTCCAGTGTCCTGAAGCATAGAGAGAAAGCACATGAATACAGGCTGCTTGTACACTCCAAATTTTGAGTGTTGGGAGTGACAAATGTATTTTGCATACATGACCGTCAAGTTCTGCGAGTTGTAGCATCTTGCAATTTGGGTGTGAGGCATTTGGAAAATACGTTGTATGCTATTTTGAATATAATTAGAAGGCTTTATATTTGACTTGAGCAATGATAGGGAGTCAGTGGAGTTGTTTAAATGGAGTAATATGAGATCTTTTGATGCACTGCAGAGTATGCATGCAGCAGTGTTTTCTGCAAGCCGTAAGGCATGAGTATAATATTTTGGCAGGCCCTAGTAAATTATATCACAATAGTCAAAATGTGGGCCTATAAGGATCTGGAACATGGTATGAATTAATTTTTCAGGGTCTTCTCATTCAGTATTGTCTGCTTTGTTATGGTATTCTTTTAATGCAATCATATGTATTTCGCTCAGATGTTTTCTTAGTATGTCACCATTTTTGTTCTAATTGTCTGAGTTTATGTTTGGATTCCTTAAGGTCTCAGCATACCATGGAGCACTGTGCTTTCCCTATATAATCTGTGTATTTGGGGCTCATTTATTATTTGAACAAGTCCTAACTTGTATGGTAGTGAAAAGGTGATCAGGCTGTGATCAGACCATGGTACCTTGGAGAGGTGTAAAGGCAGCCGATCCCTCTCATTGAGCATTCTGGTGGGAGGTAAAGATAAAGCCTAGAGTGTTTATCTTTTCATTGGTAGCTTCCATCACAATTTGTGTGTACCCCAGGGCAGACATTGCATTATAAAAAAAAATTTGCAGTTGACTTCCGGTTGGCGATGAGCTGAGCTAGACGTATGTAAACTCGGCTCCGGAACTCCCCACCTTAACTTTCCCACAAGTGGATCGAATGAGAGAGGTGTGCAAGGTGAAATTTAAACTGAACAATTACAGCAGAAGTTATGTTAAATAAATGAAATACTACCTCAGTAGATGGCGACAAAAACACTGCGCAAGAAAAAGGTGCGTGGAGGGGAGATTAAAATGGCAGCCTGCACCTCACTGCCAAGCCCAGATATGGCAACCTCAGCACTCGTAGAAGAGGTTTCCACAGCGGTGGTGAGAGCACTGAGCGAGCATTTTACTGCCATAACTGCACAATTGGACCATTTAAATGGCTTGGTAGAAGAATTTACCGGAAGACTGCAGCATGCAGAGAACCGGATATCTGCAGTGGAAGATGGAGCCTTGCAGTTGGAGTGCAGAATTCAACATTTGGAAGAAGTGCTCAAAGGTGAACACAAAATTGATGAGCTGGAAAATAGGGGACGTAGGAAAAACATACGAATAGTGGGTCTGCTTGAGTCAATACCAGAGAAAGACCTACATGGGCTCTTAGAACACTGGATACCTCAGAGCATACAATTCAGCGAAATGGCGGGGATGTTACAGGTAGAGAGAGCCCACCAACTGGGTCCACACAGGGAAGGACAGACGATATTGAGAGTGGTACTGGTATGTTTTCTAAGCTTTCAGCAAAAAAAATGGTTCTTCGTGCAGCTAAAAGGCAGACCCGGATCGAGTATGAAGAAACCCAAGTACTCTTCTTCCGAGATTTTTTAGCAGTGGTAACTCAGAAAAAGCATGCATTCTCAACTGTCTGCAGCTCCTTGGTCAGCAAGGGGGGTAAGATTTGTGCTCTTATACCCAGCTAAATTGTGATTGACTGTGAATGGCCACCAGCACACTTTTGTGGAGCCAGAAAAAGCGCAACAATTCTACAATAATCACATTAAAAAGAGGAGGGAAACCAGAACTGATAATGGATAGTACAGCAAAGCAAAAAGGAATCTTGTAAAAACGAAAAATTTAGTCGGAAATGGCCTGTCATGTGGATACAGAATTCACCAAGTTAATAGAACTATAAGCTGGACTTTGGTAATATTGCACCAATGGTGATTAACAAATGCAGCTAAGACCAAGGAAACAAGAAGGTATGAGAGTGAAGGTCATGTAAAAAGGAGAGCCAAGGTGTAAAGAAGCATATGCAAACGACCATCAGGAATAGCTGGGAGATTAGCAAACTCTGAATAAAGTATGGACTTTCAGAGGAATCAGCTGCCAAACTGATATAACAGGGACAAGAGAAACATAGCTTTGGAAGAACAGATATGATGGGGAGGACATGGAGATGGAATCAAACCACGCTGGCAATGTAGAATGAGTACAGTGGACTCTATGTGCCTTCTTTATGTCAAAGTGTTCTGAGCATGTTGTTTTATTACTAAAAATATATCTGAATGAAGGTAAATAGGTAAGATATATATGGCGTGCAAATTAGATACGACTGGCCTAAATGTTAGAAATTGATAGATCTCATAAATACATATTTGTTGGGGGCAGTATGTATAAGGGTAACTGTTTCAATGTATCAATAAGTCACAATGAGCTGGTCAATTTAATATATGATCAAGAGGGTGGTAAGAAAAACCCACTAACCTGCTTTATATAATGTCTCATGCACAAGAAGCTAGGGAGAGCATTGGGGATGCCTGGGAAGGGGGGAGGGCGATAAGAATGACAATCATTGTAAGAATTATATGTCTCACTCCCCGGCCCATAGGGGCATAGAGCTCCCCATGAGACTTAAAGAGGAGCTCTAGTGTGAAGGTCTCCCTGAGACAGTAATGAGACCTACCATAATTGGGAGAGAGAGAAGGGAGAAGGTGAATCTGGGACATGAGGATAAGAAGCGCAGAGACATTAGTATAGAGAGAGAAGAGAAGTGAGGAAGGGTAAATTACAGAAGAGGGCCTGCTAACCCAAACAGGTAATCATTCCTATTTGCCTGTTTAAAGTGTGGAATGATCCAATAAAATAGAGGCAAGTTGGGGTACCTACAAGGTCGCGCAATGGCATGGAACATTCGGAAGTTATTAGCAGCCCAGCAAGAAGAATAAAGAAGTAGTGCCTTCATCAGCTTTGACACAGAAAAAGCATTTGACCGGGTTCAATGTGCCTATATGTATATGGTTTTGGAAAAATTTGGAATAAGCGGGGAATTTGTCAATATGATTTGTCTTTTATATACAAAACCTTGTAGCGTGTTATTAGTCAATGGACAAAAAACACAAGCTTTCCCGTTGGAAAGGGGCACCTGACACAGCTGTCCCTTGTCACCGCTACTGTCTGTACAGCAGTTGGAGCCTCTGTTGGAAAGGATTCTCTCGCACCCCTCTCTAAGAGGAATACAACTGGGCAGAGATGAATTTCAGCTGTCGGCTTTTATGGATCATATGTTGGTGTGTCTGGAGGATCCAGTGAACAAGATAGCAATGTTGTTGGAAGAAATCCAGGTATACGGAATCTTTGCAGGCTTGAAACTAAATCTGGATAAATCAGAAGTGCTTCCATTATTACCTGGCATGAAATGGGAGTGGCCAGGGCAGTTTCCATTGAAATGGGCAAAAGACCATATTATATACTTAGGAGTATGGATTACGGCACAACCAGAGCAACTGCATACAACCAACATGGCAGCACTACTCAAAGACATATAAATGAGAGTAGTTTGATGGAAAGAGTTGCCGCTGTCCCTTATTGGATGGATTACCTTATACAAGATGATAATCTTTCACCGTTGGCTATATGTACTGCAAACCCTACCAATACTGAGACATCAAGAACAGAAAAGAATGAAGATCGAGTATTGACTTCATTTTTGTGGAGAGGGAAGAAGGCTCAAATACAAATAGGGGCACTCAAAAAACTATGAGAACAAGGAGGATTGAGCCTGCCTGATATAATAGAATACAATTTGGTCTGTGTATGTAGACCCTTAAAAGACTGGCTCCATGTGTCAGAGGATTATACTTCTCTGGAATCTGAATGGGCACTGGTGGCTCTCAGATATATACTACATGCTCCTCCAACTTCACCTCAGCTGGCAAAGGATACGCTAATTACCTCGCGCACTCTGTGTATCAAACTGGGATGGCCACCAGAGACCACACTATTCCTTCCATTGCAGGGAAATGCAGCCTTTCAGTCAGGCATGACTGGACAAACATATCAACAGTGGCAAGAGCGTGGATTGGAAGGGGTGGAATAGGTGGTGACAGAGGTTGGGGAGATGCTGCCATTCCCCGCACTACAAGAGCAATTTGCCCTTTCCACGAAGGACTTTTTTCCATATCTTCAGGTGTGGAGTTATGTTCGTTCACTACCGCAGGAAGGCATAAAGCATCAAATCTTAACTCACATAGAAGAGGTGTTGATGGCCAGAGAGGAAGGCTGAGTCAGCATTTCAGATATATGGAAAGGTCTACTGGCTATGGAGCCAGCGCCTGACCTGATGAGGCTGATGGGCCAGTGGGCAGTGGGACTTGGAGATCTCTCTTGATGGGGCTGAGGTACTAGGTGCATTAGCCAAGACCCCTGGATTAATGACCAATGCTGCCTTAAGAGAAATGCAATTTTGAATATTTCAGAGGCTTCATTTTGCCCTATTAGGGCATATAGAGCTGGAATTGCGGACTCTCCGGATTGTCCACCCAAGGCATCTCTAGGCCATATGTTTTGGAAATGCCCAATAATAACAATTTTGGACACATTCGAATGACTACCTGAGCAAGGTACTAAAGTCTCCACTAACATTGAGCCCTCAAATAGCAGTTCTCAACCTGGAGCAGGATCAACCAAATTGTCCAGTAAGAAGGGGGGGGGGGTGTGGAGATGAAATGGATACATATAGCGACAATGTTAGCACATAAATATATTTTTGGAGCTTGCCTGAGCCCAGAAGGACCGGCAGTGGGACCTTGAAAGCTAGCCCTACATCAGCATATGTTATTTAAACGGGAGCAATCAAGAGCAACGGCCCACCTATGGGAATGCTTCCTAAATGTATGGGAACCTTACATTCAAACATTATCCTCTAGACTGAGAAGCTGAACACTGATCCAGTGCCTACTGGACAATTGAATGAAGGAATCTAGGCAAAAATGTGAAGTTGATGATCTAATTTAAACCCTACTGCAATGCAAGATGGTGAGGGTCCCAGCACTCTCCATGGCTGCTCCAACAATATGGAACAAACTACCGGACGATTTGAGGGCAACTACAGACCTCAAGGACTTCAGAAAACAGCTGAAAACCATGCTGTTCATAGAACACTATGGACACATCACATAAACTAAGTAACTGTATAGCAGCACACGTTACCGCCTAACACTATATGTATATAAAATGTTTTTAGCACCACTGTATATAGCCCACATTGTACATAGCTCAAACCAATCTAGCACACAATACAACACACACCCAACTAAATTTCCACCCTCACTGCATGTATAACACACTCACACTACCAGATTGTTTGCTGTGATACCACCTTGATTATTATGATAAGGCGGTTTAGAAATACTGTTAAATAAATAAAATAAAATAAATAAATAAAATAAATACCATGCTCTATTATAAATATAATCAATATATTAATAAATTAAGCACAGTACATGCCATAATCAATATGCAGATTTGGTAGAACAGAGATAGACAAGAGGTAGGCACTCAGGCTGGAGACATAGAACTTTAAACGAGGGGAGAGTAACACTTGCGAAGGGAATAAGGATGTAAGCCTTGATATGCTTGTGCCACAAAGGATTTCTTCCTTCCCAGAATACAACATTAAAATAGGGATACTTAAGTTGTCACTATGACTACGCAATATTCATACTCAATGGGGTGGGAGGGGGTAGGAGTGGGATGGCGGGGGGGGGGGAGGGTGAAAATGAAAATGGGTAAACATAAACAGAAGAATTACCCATATACCTGATAGGTAAAGGAATTTGGCCTTTGAGGTCCCTAAAGGATGTATTATTTATTTAACAATTTTTCTATACTGCCTTATCTTGAATCAAGGCGGTTTACAATAAAACTTCAGTTTACAGTGAACTTACAATGGGGAAACAATGCTTAACCAATTACAGATTAACTTCATAGGTATTCACAAAAGAGATAGGAGAAACTGGGAGTGTTAACGTTAAACTTATGCACAAATGTGTATGTAATTGTCAATAAGGGAAGGGACAATCAGGTTTCGGTGAAGTGTTCTATGAAAAGTAGAGTCTTGAGCTGTTTTTGGAATTCCTTTATGTCTTTGGTGGTTCGCATTTTCTCTGAGAGATTCTTCCAGACAAAGGGCATGGTAAGCGAGAAAGCTCTCTTAGAAGTAGTTTGTTTGTTTTTTGTGAACAATTTGGGTGTTGGTATGGTATTGATGTTGCTGTTTCTCATAGGTCTGTTAGGTTTGGTGCAGATGAGGTCTTGGAGACCTCCGGCTGTGAGGTTGTTTTTGATCTTAAAGATGGTCAGGGCAGATTTATACTTGGCACGTAGTATTATTGGTAGCCAATGCAGTTGGTGCAGGAGGGGAGTTATGTGTTCTCATTGGGATGATCCCATAATGGTTTGGGCAGTGGTGTTTTGGACCAGTTGCAGGGGTCGAATCGTTTGTTTAGGCAGTCCTTGTAATAGAGCATTACAGTAGTCGAGATGGTGTTATGATGGACTGACATACTGTGCAGAAGTGTTCTTGACTTATGAGAGGTATTAGTCTCCTAATTGTTGCGAGCTTGGGGAAGGAAGACTTGGAGATTTTGTTAATATGAGCTTGTAGATTGAGGTTCTTGTCTATAATGACACCTAGGTAACGGACTTCGTCTTTTATTGTGATTTGTGAGTTGGAGATTTTGAATGAAGCAGGTGGGTTGAATTCAGTGTTCCTTGTAATGATTATTGCTTCTGTTTTCTTGATGTTAATGTTGAGGTTGTTTTCAGTAAGCCATGCTTTCATTTTGTGGAAACAGTGTGACATTGTAGTGAGGTCTGGAGAGTCTAACTGTATTGGTGTGTAGGCCATATCATCATCTGCATATATGGCATATTGTATGTTGTGTTTCTTGAAAATGTTGCAGATTGGCTGTACATATATGTTAAATAGGAGGGCAGAGAGTGAAGATCCTTAAGGAACTCTTTGGACAGTGTGGAAAGTTGTTGAGGTGAGTGGACCAGATTTGACTGTCTGTTGTCTGTCTTCAAGGTATGACTGGAACCACTTAAGGGTGATGTCCTGGATCCCAATTGATGACAGTCACTCCAGCAGGATATTGTGGGAGACTGTGTCAAAGGCAGATAAGAACATAAGATATGCCATACTGGGTCAGACCAAGGTCCATCAAACCCAGTATCCTGTTTCCAACAGTGGCCAATCTAGGTCATATCTGCCTAGCAGTTTCCCCAAAAGACACAGGTTCTGCAATGCTTGTACTAGATCAAGTATTGATATCCTGGGTCCCTTCTTAATAATGGTTTATGGACCTTTCCTCCAGGAACTTGTCCAAACCTTTTTTAAACCCAGCTACACTAACAGCCTTTACTACATCCTCCGGTAACAAATTCCAGAGTTTGATTACACGTTGGGTGGAAAAATATTTTCTTTTATTAGTCTTAAATAGTTTACCCTGTAACTTCATTGCATGTCCCCTAGTCTTCCTATATTCTGATAACGTAAACAGTCGATCTACATTTACCCGTTCCACTCTGTTCATTAATTTATAGACTTCTATCATATCTCCCCTCAGCCATCTCTTTTCCAGGTTAAAGAGCCCTAACGTTTTTAGCCTTTCTTCATAGGAGTATCCTTCTATCTCCTTTACCATTTTGGTGGCTCTTCTCTGAACCTTTTCTAATAACGCTATATCCTTTTTAAGATACGGCGACCAGAATTGCACACAATATTCAAGGTGCGGTCTCACCATGGAACGGTATAGAGGCATTATAATATCTTTTGTTTTAGTTTCCATTCCTTTCCTTATGATACCCAGCATTCTATTTGCTCTCTTGGCTGCCGCTGTACACTGGGCCGAGGGTTTTAACATGTTATCCACAATGACGCCTAAATCTTTTTCCTGGGTGGTGGTTCCTAATGTGGAACCTTGCATTGTGTAACCATAGTTTGGGTTGTTCTTCCCTAGGTGCATAACTTTGCACTTGTCCACATTAAATTTCATCTGCCATTTTGAGCCCAGTCTTCCAATTTAACAAGATCCTCTTGCAATTTTCCACAATCCTCTTGGGTTGTAACATCTTTAAATAGTTTTGTATCATCTGCAAATTTGATAACCTCACTCGTTATTCCACTTTCCAGGTCATTTATGAATATGTCAAAAAGCAGCGGACCCAGCACAGATCCCTGGGGTGCACCACTATTCACCTTTCTCCATTGGGAAAATTGGCCATTTAGCCCAAACCTCTGCTTTCTATCTTTATATAATGATATGTTGACGAAGATTAATAGGAAACCTCTTCTTATGTTGTCAATACCTTTGAGCAGATTATCAAATAGATGGATGAGGAGTGTCTTTACACTGTGATCTTGGCATAAACAGTGTTGATGAGGATCCAGAGGGGTGTGTAGGTCAATGTCGTCCTGGATCTGTCTCTGTATGATCTTCTCAATTATTTTAGCTAGAAATGGAATGCTGGATATTGGGCGGTAATTTAATGGGTTGTTGCTGTGTGGAGGTGTTGTCTTGGAGATGGGGGCAGATGGTAGCTTGTTTTAGCACCAGGGGCATGTATCCTTGAGTAAGTGAAGTACTTATTATTCTTTGTATGAATTTAATTAGGTCATCCTTGACTGATTTGATCCATGCCACTGGACAGAGATCTGATGGTGTTGTAGTAGTATTCAGTTCAGTTATGGTGCGGGCTATTTGTTCTGTTGATGGGATGTAAAACTTCCTCCAGTGGTTTGGGGCACTGGAGCTCATGCTGATTGGTAGTGTGTCGAGTTTTGCATAGTCCTTGTGTCGTATGGGTTGTAGGGGTTTATTCTTGGATTTGAGGTAAACTGCAAATGTTTGAGGGTGAATTGGGATTTCAATCTTCAAAGTTGGGTCCATTGTTAGCATTCAGACTACGCTGAAGAGTTCTTTGTATTTGTTGCAGGCCTTTTGAATTAGGTTAGTGTGGTATTGTTGTTTGTGTGTATTTATTAGAGGATTGCATTCTTATTGCATTATTCGGTATTGTTTTAGTGAGGTTTCAGTTTTGTCATGCTTCCATCGGCGTTTGTAGTGTCATAATTTCTTTTTGGATTCTGTTATTTTAGCGGAGTACCATGGAGCTGATCTTGGTCTGTTGTGTATTTGTCGTGGAATGGTTTGAGCTGGGAATCTTGAAGTGGTACTGATGGTAGTGTTCCAGTTGTTGACAGCATTATCCAGATCAGTACTCTTGGGATAGATATTGAAGAATGTCCCTGGGGAATTGGTCTTTGTTGAAAGCTTTAAAAGCATCTGGGAAGGTTATCTGGTTTCAGTGATTCCTGTTTGATGTTGAGATGAATTTTTAGGCATATGGCATGATGGTCAGACCATGGTATAGGGGTTGTTAAGGCTGTAATGTGACCTTGGTCTAGAATGCTTGCTGGTACGAATATAAGATCTGGGGTGGAGCCAGATTGATGAGAGGGGCCTGTTAGTATTTGTTTGAATAGTATGGATTCCATTGCTTTGTGGAAGGCTGTTTCCTCTTTGTTAGAAGCAGATGTGAGGTTTAAGTCTCCTAGGACTATAGGGGGTTTGTGAGGGGTGTTTGCCGAGTATATGGATTCAAGGATGTCAGATGTATCTTCAGAGTATGCATTGGGGGCTCTGTAGATTAGACAGATGGAGAAGCATTTATTTTCTATTATGATAATGTCACAGCGGTCTGTGCTTATTGAACTAGATGTTTTGAGTTTCAAGTCTTCTCTGGCTAGGATGAGTACGAGGGCAGTTGAATGCGTTGAATGTAGGGGGTGTTACTTGATTCAGGACGACTTGGTCTGAGGTCTTTAGCCAAGATTCGGTAATACAGATATCATCAATATGGTTGTCTTGTATGTAGTCGATAATAGTATTTGTCTTGTTACGTATGGATCTGGCATTTATAAGGGCTACTGATATAGGAGGAGTAGGGAAGGGGGCGTTGTTTTGGAGTATGTGAGGAAGGTTGTATTTTAATAAGTCTAGTGGGCCTCTTGGTGTGTTGTTTGTAGGTGCTATGCTTGTGTATAATCAGGTATGGTTGTGAGAAAAGTGTTAGGTAGGCGGGGGAGGTTTGTAGTGTTGATATTCGAGTAGGATAGAAGCAGATGGTGCTTGGCAGATAGGAGCAAAGGATCAGCGCAAACAAAATGGCTTATAGTTGATGTGCATTTATCCATTTGTGTATGTAAGATTTGGGCTTTGGATTATGAAAGTTGTGGGAGAGCATGGCAGTAGTTGCAGGGGATCAGTGGTGAGTGCCATGAGGCATAGCTTTATTCACAGTTTATGATATCCTTTGAAGTGCTGGGTGAAGAGTTCTTGTGGTAGTTCAGGGGTCATGTAGCTGTTGTGAAGATTGATATGCTGTTTGTCATCCAGTAGATTCATTTGCAGCATACGTGCCTTGATCAGGTGCGGGCATGCCGGGAGGCGCTTCCTTTTTAAAAGAGAGTTCCTGCTGCAGTTGGGCCCTGATTGGCTGCGGGTTGGAGAGTGGGAGGGGTTGCAGCCCTCTGCTCTTCTCCTTGCTACCAATCGGGGCTCAGTGAGGTGGTGTGTGGCAGTCTGATGACGCCGGGAGGCACTTCCTTTTTAAAAGAGAGTTTCTGCTGCAGTTGGGCCCTTATTGGCCGTGGGTTGGAGAGCAGGAGGGGTTGCAGCCCTCTGCTCTTCTCCTTGCAGTCAATCGTGGCTCAGTGAGGTGCATCGCCTTGGTATTTTCGCAGGCCAGACTGAGCCTTAAGGGCCATATCACGGCTCATAACGTTCGAGCCATAGCTGCTTCAGTCACTAACCTGCAAGGGCAGCCATGTGGTCTTTGGTCCACATGTTCACAGCCCATTATTGTCTGGATGGGGATTCCTGACGGGACAGCAACTTTGGCCAGGCCGTGCTCCGGTACCTTTTTGGGTATTATTTTATTTATTTTATTTAGTGTTCTTTTATACCGCACTCTTTTTCATCAGCGCGGTTTACATTAAACAGAAATACTCATTGCAAGCAACAAACTGTGATGAGTTTACATATAACAGGAGAATTCAACTGGGAATTTAACTTTGGGAAAACTTTGTACATATTTGTAAAATTTTTTTTTTTTTTTTTAAACTTAGTACGTATTTGTAATGAACCTGTATACTTATGGAGACTTTATACATATTTGTGAAAAAACCTATATACAGAGGATAGAATTTCTTAGTTACATCTTGAGTAAATAAGGTATTTGCAATTTTTACTGTGCCTGTTAGAGGGATGATGATGTGCTTTGGAAATGCAGAATGAAGAGGTGGTGTTTTATGGCTTTTCTGAAATGCTTGAGGTCAGTAATAGCTCTTATGTTGGGGGGTAGGTTGTTCCAACATCTGGGTGCATAGTATGCAAAGGCCCTGTCAGATGTTGAGTGTTTGCATTTTGTGGTCTCATGTGGTGTAACTAGTGTATTTGCCGCTGCTGACCTCCTGGATCTGATATTGGGAGTTGGATGGATGAGTTTTGAAATTGATGAAGGAGCTATAGTATTTATCGCTTTAAAGGTCATGAGAAGGTCATTAGGTCCAACTCCTGCCTGCCAGCCCTTCTATCTTTCCAGACTACCTACAAAGGTTGACTATATAGTTGATTATATAGTTGTGAAATGATTTAAACAGGCTCAAAGACTGATGAAGATATATCAATGTGGAGATTGGGTACAACAGTGCACGCACATGCATTGGAGTATATATATAAGAATTGCTTTGTAAAACCATGGTTATATTGTAAATGACAGCACAATTGTTCTGTTATGAATAACGTGTTACATGTTGACTCAAGGGTTAATAAACACATTTGAATATAAAAACATTTTGCTTCTTTTGATTGAGAAGTTGTGAAACTGAAGTTATCCAAGAAAAGTAATTAAGCATTGGAAGTGGTTCAAGTACATTCCAGATCTAGGAGGGCAGATAAATCATTGGTAGCAGCTGAAGATGGCCTATAGAGTAAACATAATATTAGTTTCTTATAAAAAATGATAATGTTGTTGGATCCCTCAGAGTGATCAGCTCTTACATTTAAACATTTTGAACAGTTTTTTGTAAGGATAAAAACTTCCCTTTCTCTGCATCCAAGATATGAACAGTTGAATTGATCATAATCTTATATCTTTAGTTGATTCATCAGAATATCAGTATCAGCAAACCATAATTCAGTTGTGCACATATCAGGATTGTGATCAGTGATAGTCATTATTGTTTTTTATTCTGAGCAGAGCGTGCTTTTATGGACATGCATTCAATAAAGTGGTAATATAGCATTGTTACTGATTGCTAGAGTTATCTCTGTGGGAATTCTATGCAGTGTACTGGGTCCATGAGGTTTAATTTTGTGTAAGGGGTTCCATAGCCCATGATGGCCATTGCCATAGACTGTAGGTACGGGATTAGAATGTGGCATTGGTGTAACATATTGAGTAAGAAGTAAGGTGATTAACTTAAATCTGTGAGCTATAGTAGAGAGCCTATCCTGAGCCATGATCCATTATGAGCATATAAAGAGATATCCTAATAAACATTTTAAATCCAGTAGAAATACAAGTGAACGAGTCTTCTAAGAGTGTTATACACTGATGAAGTCTCTTGTAGAGGTGAAATCACCAGTCAGGTTGGCTTATTATGGCTGATTTTGAGTCTTGGTGAAAGTTTCAGTAGTGAAGATCAGGTGATGAACCATGGGGCTGTTGTCGCAATATAAGTATAGTTTAAAACATTGTAAGTGGCCGGTAATGGACGCTCTCTAACCTGTCTCCGAGGGTGCTTCACGTTCACTGCTCTTTCTTCTTTTTCTTGGTGCTGGTTTTTTTTATGCCGCATTCTGGCCGTAAGTGGAAGGCCAAGCTAGTGGTGGAGGCTTAGCATTTGGTATGAGTCCCTCAAAAATGTTAGGGCACACAATCAATCGTATGCACATAAACGTATGAATTAAAGTGTATGCAGTCAATTCGCACACATTAAAAAGTTCTCATGTGTATATAAAAAAAGTTAATAAAACAATGTGGAAAACAAAAGCACACCCAAAATTTAGAAAAAAAAAAAGCAAAGAACATCCCTAGTGCACATGCTGAGGAGCACTTGGCAATGTGGGGCAATCGTCATCCTATTGAGATTAGGCATAAGATGGACTTTTTATCTATTAGGAATAAAGGTAAACCTTGGGTCTTTCCTTCTGGTGCCCAGATACTTTTCTGATGATGATCCTTCTTTGCTGACCAGTATGACCAATAAGGCTGGTGGTAGAATTTTACATAGCAGTAAAGTCTGGCCATTACTTTAATCTCATATTAAATGAGCTGTTTATGTGACTATTTGAATGTACTGAATTTTGTTTTATTTTAGATTGCATAATTCACAAAACTGGGCAGGGGGTACTCTGCCCCCATCCAGTCTCCCCCTCCCCAAATCATGCCCTCCCCTGCCCCTTATCCTTCCCCAAGCTTCCACCGCCCCCCCCCCCCCACCACCTTTACTGCTGGGTCCCCCTTTCAGGCCCTTTTTGTAAATCCTACATGTTTTATTACTTAGTGGTAAAACAGAAGACACCACACACAGTCTTCACTAACAGAATAGTGGAATTTATTATAGTTGGCTTCAGCATAACCATTCAAAACAATAACAAATACAGCATTGTCTAGTACAATGCCCTTCTGTTAGCTCTAGTTTGTTAAGGCCTCCCGAGTCACACACAGCCCCCGTACTATCTGTTTGCGCCATTCTAATTCTGAACCCAGACTTTTACCAAACACGCTCACAAATGAGGTAGTTTGTGGAAGTCCAACCGCAGCCTGCATCATGTACATCAACCTATAATTATTTATTTGACTGTGTTTATATACCGCTTTTCACGTAGGTCAAAGCGATTTACAATAAACTGGAGGTAATACAGGGAACATTTATATTAGAACATTATAACTTTGTACAAAGAACAAGGGTGGTGTAGTTTGGGGTTAACTATGTACAGGTTGAGTTATACATGTACATCAGCATATATACAGGGTGGCCCAAAAAAAGTGAGAACATCTCGTAAATTAAAAGCTTAAATAGTTTACTTATTTACCTTTTTTTTTTTTTAGATATATAGCGTTTTTATTTTTACAATTTCCGGTCGCCATCTTTTTTTTTTTTAATTTGTCAATAGTTTACATCTGTCTTTTTGAATTTTTAAATAACTTATATGCTATGAGATGTTCTCACTTTTTTTGGGCCACCCTGTATATTTGATGGGGGAGTTGCAATTGAAGCACCACTCTCCCCGCCTAAGTTAGCAGCAGCCCTTACTTAGTCAATGCCAACTGAGGACCTGGTTCATAGAAGATCAGGACTCATGCTAAGTCATAAGTACAATAATGAGCTCCTTACCCCTCCCCCCTCCACAGAAGCAGATGGGAGTAGGGGGTATACTAGCCTTGCTGCAAATGTGATGGCTCAGATGGTGGAGGACAATCACTTAGAGGTCACAACCACCCCTCACTTAAGCCTACAGCTGTGTGCTCAGTCACTGGCCAGCAACCACTGTCACAGCCCTCAACAGTGAATCCTCGCTTGTCGTGGGCCCCCACCACTATGCCTCAGCTGTGGCCATACTTGACTAACAGGATCTCAATAAAGTCTTGTATCGTGCAAAGGAAGACATCCATACCTGTTTTGGATAGATGTATGCCACCTCTGTGGTACAGCCCTGGATAACCGTCAGTAATAAGCTCATGTGCTATACAATATCCCCCGATGGACTCCATAAACCTGCACATCCATTTGTTTATCTTTTCCTTATTTTCTCTACATCCTGGTGCAATCTCTTTCTCTTTCATACCCTTCTCAGTATGATGCAGGGCCAGACTAAGTGAGTGGTGGGGAATGTCCCTGCCAGCATAACTAGATCCTTTTGAATTGTTTGTGTCAGTTCGACACTGGGCATGGATGCCTAGTCATTATCTCCCAGATGTATAATAAGGATCTAGGGGGGGAAGATGAGATCTCCTCTTGTGTACTGTAAACTCCCCCTACCAGGAGGGGGCTGATATATATACCGTCAGACTCCTACAATAGTATAGATGTAATTCAAGTGTAGTCAGGGTAGCCGAGAGAGGAAACTGTGTCTCTCTCTTAGGTGAGGGATGAATAGAAAACCACTAATTTAATTTTCTCTTTCTCCACCATGAAATGAGAGAAGCCTAAGAAGAAAATAAATTCTAAAAAGAGGATTGGATATAGGACCCATTGCCAGGGTAATGTTATTCAAGTTGCATGATATAGAAATATAGTTAAATAATCAAGCTCCCAATCCAAAGAGTAATTATAGATTAAATGTATTACTGCTAAACAAGTTATTAACTATTAATTAACATATTCCAATATGTTACAGCTAAAAGAAATGAATCGAGAATCCTAGGATTGTTTCACTAAGACCCTCCAAACGTATTGCAACTAACATTCAAGGACAATTCTTCTCTATTACTGTTTCACAAGTCTTTTCACATATAATTTCCTTGAAACCACCACTCTCTTTAAAAGGGAAAGCTTCTTTACAATTCAGGTAAGTACCTGTTTAAAAACTTTGTCTTCCTTTTTCTAACTATTCAAATTTATTTCTCACAGAAGTTTTCTTTTCTTTTCACAGAAACCACCTTTTAATAGGTAAGTATTCCATTAAATCAGAGCACTCTGTTTTTTTTTTAAATTTATTTTTTAAAGCATTTTACAATATATCAAGAAGTTACAACACTCTTGAAGAAACAGGAAGACATCTAAGAACTACACATAGCAAGAAAACAAAATTACAATGGCATGAATTCAAAACACAGACATTCCACACTAGCCCACAATAAGGGGGGGTAAGGAAGTCGAACAAATTAATACCATACCCAAAGTGATTAGAAATATACGCAGTTGCAAAAACACTTATAGGAATTTATGAGAGAACAGAAGAACCCCCCCGCCGGGGACTCCAGACGTTTAGCATTTATGAAAGCAATAAGTTGGGAAGATTCATAAAAAATATAAGAAATTGAATTTAACTTAACTAAACATTTGCAAGGATGCTTGAGAAAAAAACAAACCTCCCAACTGAAGAATACCAGGGCGCAACAATAGAAATTCTTTTCTACGCTTCTGTGTAGCCCTAGCTAAATCAGGATAAACCCTGACTATTAACCCTCTAAAGAAAAGCTTCAACACCCACTCTCTATCAGATAGGAGAGCGAAGGTTACCAATAATGTAGAGCAGGGGTCACCAACCTGCGGCCCGCGAGGGCCTTCCGTGCGGCCCGCGAGAGACTACCCCGGTGCGGCCCGCCAAGGCAAACTCACGGATTCCTTCATGTCAGCTCTCTCCCTTCTTCTGCAGCCGCGGCTCCCTGCCTCTTAGGGAACCGCGGCTGTGCTTGTAAAATCATCGCGGCTCCGTGCAGCATTGTCCCGCCTCTAAAGGAAGTGGTAAACAACTTCCTTTAGAGGCGGGACAATGCTGCTCGGAGCCGCGATGATTTTACAAGCACAGCCGCGGTTCCCTAAGAGGCAGGGAGCCGCGGCTGCAGAAGAAGGGAGAGAGCTGACATAAAATATAGGTATGAGCAGGTTTCTTTTGGGTTTGTTTTTTTTTCGCGGGGGGGGGGTGTGTGCGGCCCGCGGGTCTGCCGGTAGTCGGCTGTGCGGCCCGCGGCCCTCTGGAGGTTGGTGACCCCTGATGTAGAGGGAGTACGATTTTCACATTCCGATTTCTCCAACAACTCAGTCACATTTAGAATATTAACTTGTTTCTGAGCACTCCCCATCGTAACTTCACCCGTCGTTATCTTAGCCTTAGGCAAATAAGCTCTAACCAAAGGTGGGATTAACTCAGAGGACACAGTACTCTGTATTTTTTAAAGGAAGTTAAGTGTCATGAGCTCACAAATCTTTTTCTCAGTCCAGGTGCTGGTACATGTGCCTCATGCATCCTCGTCGCTCTCTTGCATCAGGACCACTGTTCCCTCTAAGCTGTGCGCGTGTGCGCGCGCACACACCTCGCCGAGCGAGCGCACATACTTTACAACAGAGCGCACAAAAATTACGGTTCTGATTCTGATAGAAAACAACACAGACGTCTTAAAATTTAAAAGTTGTTGTGTATTTACGGTTTTCACAAGTTCTACAATATTTTCTAGTGCAATCAATGTGGTGTATATACTGTATTCTGACGTGTAGTCAAATTTTAAAGTATATAACTCCGAGTGTTGTTATGTGGCGCACAAAAATGTAACCTTCCTTCAAAAGCTGCACAGCTGATATTTTATGCGCACACAGCCTACAGAAAATTAGAGGGAACATTGATCAGGACCCAATGAATTCAGTGACTGCAGACTCCTCAGAGTCCAATTTAGTTCTTCAGCTCCCCAGATTCAGTGAAGCTCTCTCCAGGAAAAAAAAAAAGATAATTAAAATTCCCTATTTCCTCTTTCCCTGACACTCACATTAACACTCTTCTGGGTATTCTAACAATTCACCATTTCTGGAGGGAAATTCGTATCCTTAATATTTTCCTGCCAGGAAGCTATTATTTGGAAAGTGCGGTTTGACAAAGCACCTACTTTTAAATTCAAAGCGTCTGAGAATCACACAGCAGTACCAGTCAGTCAGATCATCAGCATTCCCTTTACTTCTGCCTTCCGCCTAGTCAGAGCTCAGACAGTTTTTTTAAACTTATTTTGTTTTATTCAGAAAATATTCCTCCACATTCCTGGATGTGAGCTTTGTTCAAGTTCTTATTACAAAAGGTCCACAGCTCCAGGCCTCAACAAATCACAACAAGCATGGAGGGCCTCTTCTATTTCTCTCCAACTTAGTTATTAAGTTTTTCCAACCAATTTTCTCCTTTGTCACCAGAAAAAAAAAGTTAAACCTCTTTCTTTTGTCCAGGATCAGAAATTTTTTAAAGCACACAGCGGGTTTTTTTTCTATAGTTACAGACTCCTCTTTAAAATCCACAGTTTTCCAACAATAAATCAAGTCAAAATATTCCCCCAAAAGCTCTCAAGGCTAAACAAAGTACTCACCTCAATGCTCAGTTAAATCAGGGTGAACAGGATTACTTTCCAGGCAGCAGCTCCTGTAACAGGCAGTTTTAACCCCTCCTTTTTCCAAAGTCAATCTAAAGACAGCCAATATCTTCTCAACTATTCTCCTCTCTTCATCAGTACTTTTAAACCTCAAATCAGGCTCACGCATACATAGTCCTACCCAGGGGCGGCCCAAAGGGGGGTGCAGGGCCATGTGCGGAGACTCGGTGTGGGGCCTCATTTGCATAAGTGGCCTCATTTGCATAAATATTTGCATAATGTTACCATGCACTAACTTTTAGTAAACATATCTCAATGAATGTATGGATAAAGAAAGACTAAAAGATTTCTACATTACTATAATCCAGTGCCAACTGCCAGGCACATTAGGAACTACTACAAAGGCTGCCCATTTAGAACCCATAGCAAACCCACCGTATTATAAAAGCACTACCAGGACTCATAAAGCACCAAACCCTACCTATCAAAAGGCAACACTGCAAATATTAAACCAATATATTTCAGAGAATAACAATACATGGCCTACTGGGGAAAGAGAACAAGTGGCAATGTCAAATAGGAATTACATAAACAGAATACCTCAGCGCAGTTACACATGCAGAACATAGACCAGCGATGGCGAACCTATGGCACGCGTGCCAGCTGTGGCATGCGAAGGCCTTGCAACTGGCACGCGGGAAGGTTCGCAATCAAGATATGCGGCATTAAAAAAAAAAAAAAAGCTGTCACTGCCGGGGCCGGGGCCGCCGCGGCAGAATCGAGTGTGCCGCGGGGCCCCCCCCCCCCCGCCCAACAGAGCCTGCCCTCCGTCCCCGGTATCACCTCTCTCAGCTGCCTCCAGTCACACGCGCCGGCTTTCAGAGCACGAGGGGAGTTTCTCCCTCGCTGCTCTGTTAAGCCCGCGGGGGCTGATGGGAAGTTCCCATCAGCCCCCGCGGGCTTAACAGAGCAGCGAGGGAGAAACTCTTCCCTCGCGCTCTGAAAGCCGGCGCGTGTGACTGGAGGCAGCTGAGAGAGGTGATACCGGGGACGGAGGGCAGGCTCTGCTGGGCGGGGGGGGGGGGGGCCCCGCGGCACACTCGTTTCTGCCGCGGCGGCCCCGGCCGCGACAGCTTTCTTTGTAAAAAATTTCGGGGGGGGGGGTTATGACTGGTGATGGGCTGGGGGGGGGTTAGGAGTGGTAATGGCTGTGGGCTGTTGGGGGGTTAGGACTGGTGATGGGATGGGGGGGCTAGGACAGGAAATGGGATGAGGGGGGGGTTAGGAGTGGTGATGGGCTGGGGGGGTTAGGAGTGGTAATGGGCTGGGGGGGGGTTAGGAGTGTTAATGGCTGTGGGCTGTTGGGGGGTTAGGACTGGTGATGGGCTGGGGGGGTTAGGAGTGGTAATGGCTGTGGGCTGTTGGGGCTAGGACTGGTACTGGGCTATGGGGGGCTAGGACAGGAAATGGGCTGATGGGGGGTTAGGAGTGGTGATGGGCTGGGGAGGTTAGGAGTGGTGATGGGCTATGGGGGCCTATGGGCTATGGGGGAGCTAAGTCTATATGGGCTGATGGGATTAGGACTGGAAGTGGGTTGATGGGGGCTTAGGACTGGTAATGGGCTATGGGGGGCTAGGACAGGAAATGGGCTGATGGGGGAGGGTTAGTCCTTGCGGTGGGCGGTGGGGGGGGGTTAGGACTGGTAATGGGCTATGGGGGGCTAGGACAGGAAATGGGCTGATGGGGAGGGGTTAGGACTTGAGGTGGGCTGTTGGGTGGGGTTAGGACTGGTAATGGGCTATGGGGGGCTAGGACAGGAAATGGGCTGATGGGGAGGGGTTAGGACTTGAGGTGGGCTGTTGGGTGGGGTTAGGACTGGAAATGGGCTGATGGGGGGTTAACACTGGAGGTGGGCTGATGGGGTTAGGACTGGTAATGGGCTGTGGGCTGATGGGGGGGTTAGGACTGGCAATGGGCTATTGGGGGGGTTAAGACTGGTACGGGGCTGTTGGCTGATGGGGGCTGTCTGGTAATGGGCTATGGGGGGTTAGGACTGATAATGGGCTATGGGGGGGCTAGGACAGGAAATGGGCTGATGGGGAGGGGTTAGGACTTGAGGTGGGCTGATGGGGTTAGGACTGGTCATGGACTGTGGGCTGATGGGGGGGTTAGGACTGGCAATGGGCTATGGGGGCTGACTGGAAATGGGCTGATGGGGGTTAGGACTGGAAGTGGGCTGATGGGGGGTTAGGACTGGTAATGGGTTATAGGGGGGCTTAAACTGAAAATGGGGTGATGGGGGGTTAGGACTGGAAGTGGGTTGATGAGGGGGGGCTAGGACTGGTATTGGGTTGGGGGGTTGCTAGGACTGGAAATGGGTTGGGGGGCTGCTAGGACTGGAAATGGGCTGATGCAGGGACTAGAAGGGAATGGATGCTGGGTGAGGCTGGAACTAGAAGGGAGCTGGTGTTGGGGGAGGATTAGAATGGGATGGGGCTGGGAGAGTAAAATGGAGAGGGGAAAAATATTTTGTGTGGGAGGGATAAAAAATCTACAATTGGCCGGGTATTGGGAGAATAAGTGGGGATTGAGGATGGAGGGGTAAATTTTGAGTAGATGAAATAGGAACGAGGAAAGAGCAAAAGGAGAAAGATTAGTATGTTAAAGCAGATGTAGAGAGAGAATGGAAAAAAAAAAAGACAGAAGAAAGGACAAATGGACAGCAGATGGAGAGTTAGCAGAAGACACGAAGAAACCAGAAGAAAGTGGCTGGAACAATTGCAACTGAAAAAAAATGCACAAAAGGTAGAAAAATATCTCTTTATTTTGAATTTATTAACTGGAATATGTCAGCTCTGGGAAATGTGCATCATTAATTTTTGCGCTTAGTTTAGTACAAGAGGAAATTAATTTATAGTTTTATTTCTACAGTGTTGTTGTATATTCCAAGTTTGGCTTTTGGGGTTCCCAGTTTAATTATTGTCTTCCTGTTTCTAAATTGTGATTCCTTGTTTGGTGATGGTCTGTTCTGCATGTGTAACTGAGCTGAGGTATTCTGTTTATATAATTCCTATTTGACATTGCCACTTGTTCTTTCCCCAGTAGGTCATGTATTGTTGTTCTCTGAAATGTATTGGTTTAATATTTGCAGTGTTGCCTTTTGATAGTTAGGGTATGGTGCTTTGTGAGTCCTGGTAGAGCTGTTAGGATACGGCGGGTTTGCTATGGGTTCTAAATGGGCAGCGTTTGTAGTAGTTCCTAATGTGCCTGGCGGTTGGTACTGGATTATAGTAATGTAGAAACCTTTTAGTCTTTCTTTATCCATATACTCATTAAGAGGCATGTTTACTAAAAGTTAGTGTATGGTAACATTATGCAAATATTTATGCAAATGAGGCACCTTATGCAAATGAGGCTTTAATTGACGTGCTGGCACTTTGAGGAAATTCTTTGGTTTTGTGCGGCAGTTTGGGCACTCGGGCTCAAAAAGGTTAGCCATCACTGACATAGACCATCACCAAACAAGGAATCAAAATTTAGAAACAGGAAGACAATAATTAAACTGGGAACCACAAAAGCCAAACTTGGAATGTACAACACTGTAGAAATAAAACTATAAATTAATTTCCTCTTGTACTAAACAAAGCACAGACGTTAATGATGCACATTTCCCAGAGCTGACATATTCCAGTTAATAAATTCAAAATAAAGAAATATCTTTCTACCTTTTGTGCATTTTTTTCGGTTGAAATTGCTCCAGCCACTTTCTTCTGGTTTCTTCGTGTCTTCTGCTAACTCTCCATCGTCTGCTGCCATTTGTCCTTTCTTCTCTCCTAGTATTTTTCCATTCTCGATCTCTCTACATCTGCTTTAACATACCAATCTTTCTGCTTTTGCTCTTTCCTCATTCCTATTTCATCCACTCAAATTTTACCCCTCCATCCTCAATCCCCACTTACTCTCCCAGTACCCGGCCAATTGTAGATTTTTCATCCCTCCCACACAAAATATTTTTCCCCTCTCCATTTCACACTCCCAGCCCCATCCCATTCTAATCCTCCCCCAACATCAGCTCCCTTCTAGTTCCAGCCTCATCCAGCATACGCTCCCTTCTAGTCCCTGCATCAGCCCATTTCCAGTCCTAGCCCCCCATCAGCCCATTTTAAGTCCTACTCCCCCATCCATTTCCAGTCCTATCTGAGTCCCTCCATCAGCTCATTTCCAATCCCAGCCTCTCATCAGCCCATTTCTAGTCATTTCCTAGCCCCACCATCAGCTCATGTCAAATCCTAGCTCCCCTCTACTCAGCCCAATTCCAATCCAAGCCCCCCATGAGCCTTCTTCCAGTTCTAGCCCCTCCATGAGTCCATTTCAATCCAAGCCCGCACCACAGCCCATTTCCAATCATAGCTCCCCCCAACAGCCCATTTCTAGTCCTATCCTAGCTGCTCCATCAGCCCATTTCCTGTCCTAGCTCCCCCCCACTCAACCCATTTCCAGTCCTAGTTCCCTCCCCTCACAGCCCACTTCCATTCAAAGCCCCCTCCCCATCAGTTATTTGCAGTTCAAGCCCCCCTTCCACTCAGCCCATTTCTATTCCAAGTCCTCGTCTCCATCAGCTATTTGCAGTTCAAGCCTCCCCTTCCACTCAGCCCATTTCCAGTCCTGGCAACCCCCAACCCATTACATTGGTCAACATTGAAATTGTTACTGACTTTGAAAGGCCCTAATCTGCAGTATCTTGGTGAGCTGAACATGAATATAACATTAAAAATTTTGTATTGGCTCTCGTTTTGAAGATATTGCATGCAGTTCATTTTTGACGTTTCACCGAGTAAATTTATCCAGTAGGACATCAACAACATCCCAAATAAGCCTTGAATGATGTAATATTGCATCACATTGCATAATACCAGCATGCACACATCATCCAGAGTTGATTGCATCATTTTCTGATGCAATGCAATACAACTTCCAGACGGCTGCTGAAGCCATCTGACGTCAGCAGTGTACTATACACAGTCGGAAAGGTAGAGCATTTAAAATATTTCAGACTGTGTGCGAGACAGTTTAAGCTACTATTACATGTAACTTATTAATCATATAATTTTAGCCATTTAGGTACAATACAGAACAGTAATGCCGCGAAAGTGAGTTAATACCGTTGACAATTTCTGCTACATTTGTGGGGAAGTGACATTTGCCAACCAGAAGAAAAGTATCACTTCTCAACTGAAGAAGGCATATCATCTTTACTTCGGATGCAAGATTGGTGACCAAGGCAAGCCTTGGGCCCCGCATATATGCTGCGCTACATGTACAACACAGCTTTCACAGTGGTTGAATTGCAAAAGACCATCAATGCCATTTGCAGTCCCCATGGTGTGGAGAGAGCCAAGCAACCACATAAATGACTGTTACTTCTGCTTGGTTCCTCCTCTTTCCAGCAGAATAACGAAGCAAAAGAAGTTGAGCATAGTCTACCCAAACATTCCGTCTGCATTGAGACAAGTTCCACATGGTGAGAGACTTCCTATTCCAGAACCTCCATCAGAATATTCTCTTGATTCATCTGATGAGGACAAGGGTGAGCCGACCTGTTCTTCTCCTTATCCGTCAGCATGCAGTGACCCAGATTTTCACTGGGATGCATATCAACTCCACACAGAATAACACAGGAAGAACTAAATGACCTGGTTCATGATTTGGATTTATCCAAGAACAAGGCAGAATTGCTAGGATCAAGACACCAACAATGGAATCTTCTAGAAGAAGCCATCAACATTACTTCATATCGAAAGCGCCACCAGCAGTTGGAGCATTTCTTCAGAAAGGAAAGTAATCTGGTATTTTGTTCTGATATTGAAAGCCTCATGAATGCCTTAAAAATCACTCATGACCCACAAGACTGGAGACTATTAATAGATTCTTCAAAACTGAGTCTGAAGGTTGTGCTTTTGGACAATGGAAACAGTCTTCCATCTATTCCAGTAGCACATACCGTCCACATGAAAGAAACATATGAAAATTTAAAGCATCTATTGACTTCCATTAACTATAACAAGTACAGCTGGCACCTCTGTGGTGACTTGAAGGTAGTTGCCCTTTTAATGGGACTGCAGCAGGGATATATTAAATACATGTTTTTTATGTGAGTGGGATAGAAGATCAAGGGATTGGTACTACTTGCGGAAGGAATGGAATCGCAGACAAAATGTAACAGTTGGAGAGAAGAATATCCAGCACCCAGCTCTGGTTGAGGCTCACAAAATCCTGCTACCACCCCTTCACATCAAACTAGGTTTGATGAAAAACTTTGTGAAAGCCATGGACCTCACCTTGCCAGCTTTCCAATACCTGCATGAAATATTCCCTCAACTCAGTGAAGCAAAGATTAAAGAGGGAGTTTCTGTAGGTCCTCAGATTCGAGAGCTCTTCAAAGATGACCGGTTCAACAACTTGCTGCAGGGTGATGCGAAACAAACATGGAATGCTTTTCACCTAGTGTCAACAAACTTTCTCGGGAATGTTAGGGCAGAAAAGATGAAATTAGACCTTACCTGCTAATTGTCTTTCCTTGAGTTCTCTCCGGGCCAGTCCAGGGAACGGTAGGGTTGTCAATCCCCTTCAGCAGCTGAGGACTGAAAAACTTAAAGTTTTGCTGACTGCTTAAGCCACTCCCCCTCGTGTCAGTGCTCCAGTCTTCTCTTGCCAAAGCAGCCCCAGCTACAACTAGTAACCAAACTCAACAATTGAAACCAAAACGGTACAAAAACTGCATACTTCCCCAGCAAAGGAGCGCACATGCTAAAACCCATATGATCCTCTGAAATAGGTTTGACAAAGACTTCTAATCCGCATGCTGTGTCATTCTTTTCCTCTTATTTTATTTTTTTTTCCTGTTAAGCATCAGACCATGCTCCTGCACCCAGGTAGACGTAAAGACTGCGGAACCGCAGCCTACTAAGAAGCTCGGGTGGGCCCTGGACTGGCCCGGAGAGAACTCAAGGAAAGACAATTAGCAGGTAAGGTCTAACTTCATCTTCCTTATCGTTTCTCCGGGCCAGTCCAGGGAATGGTAGGGCAGTACCAAAGCAGTACCTAAACATGGGAGGGACCCGCGAGCCCCGCCACCACGGCCGAGGCCCCAAACCTAGCATCCTCTCTGGCGTGAACATCCAGTCTATAGTGTTTATGGTTTAGGCATTTGATATACCGCCCTTTACTTACGCATCAGAGCGGTTTACATGTATACTAACAGGTACTTTTTATTCCCTTGTCCCTGCAGGGCTCACAATCTAAGTGTACCTGAGGCAATGGAGGGTTAAGTGGCTTGCCCAAGGCCACAAGGAGCAGCCATGGGACTAGAGACCCCAGTCCCTCCAGCCTGAGGTTACTTGTCCCCATGTGGGAATTGAACCCCCGGCCCTCCGGCCTGAGGTTCAAAAGTATGCAGCGAGGACCAAGTCGTGGCCCTAAAAATCTCCACCGGAGGAACCAATGCAAACTCTGCCCAAGACGCCGCCTGGCTTCGCGTGGAATGAGCCTTGAGACCCTCTGGAGGCGACTGCCCTGTGGCCTCATACGCCGCCCCTATCGCATGCTTCACCCAACGAGCAATGGAAGCTTTTGTAGCAGCCTTACCTTTGCTGGGGCCTGCGAAAAGTACGAATAACCTATCTGACTTGTGAAATGATGTAGTGGCCTTGAGATACTTCCGCAAAACGCGCCCTAGATCCAATTTCTTCAAAGAGCGATCCATTGGAGAGCCCGAGAGATCGGAAAAAAACAGGCAATGCTACCATCTGATTTACATGAAAGGACGACACCATCTTCGGAAAAAAAGCGGGTACTGTCCGCAAAACCACCTTTTCCAGCAAAAATTGAAGATACAGCTCCCGGCACGATAGTGCCTGCAAATCCGAAATCCTCCTCGCCGAACACAACGCCACCAGGAATGCCGTTTTCCACGACAGTTCCCTCAAACCTACGGATGAAGCCGGCTCAAAGGGCAGTTTCGTTAAAGCTTCCAGAACGATGTTCAAATCCCACGGCAGCACCACCTTCCGCACCGGAGGCCGGATGAGCTTGGCCGCTCAAAAGAAGCACTGCACATCCACATGAGCTGCCAATCTGCGACCCTGCACTGATCCCCTGAAAAAAGATAGAGCCGCCAAATGAACATTGAGAGTGCTGGACGCTAACCCCTTCTCCAGACCGGTCTGCAGAAAAGAGAGCAGCTCTGGCAACGCCGCTGCCAAAGGCCTAATGCGCCGCTGAGCACACCAAGTCTCAAAAACTCTCCAGACTTTGACGTATGCTAGTGAAGACGACCTCCTTTTAGACTGTAGCATAGTGGACACCACCCACTCGGGGTAGCCTTTCCTTCTCAGCCTGTCCCCTTCAAGAGCCAAGCTGTAAGCAAGAAGCGACTGACCTGCGGCATCAGCACAGGACCCTGGGCCAGCAGATTCATCCGGTCGGGCAGCCGCCAAGGTGCATCTATCAAGAGCCTCACCAGGTCCGCGTACCAAGGCCGTCTGGGCCAATCCAGAGCTATGAGAATCACCTTCCCGGCGTGCTATGTTATCCGCTGAACAACCTGACCGATCATCGGCCAAGGAGGAAACACATACAGCAGTTGGCCCGCCAGCCAAGGCTGGACCAAACCATCCAGACCCTCGGACATGTGCTCCCTGCGTCGGCTGAAAAAGCGAGGCGCCTTGGCATTGTGTAGCGTAGCCATCAGATCCATCGCAGGCTGCCTCCAGCGCTCTGTGATGTCGTGAAACACCGCCGCATTGAGTTCCCACTCCCCGGGATCGAGAACATTGAGACTGAGAAAATCATCCTGCACATTGTCTTTCCCTGCGACATGAGCCGCCGACAATGCTAACAGCTGCGACTCCGCCCAGAGAATCAACTCCTGGCTCTCTTCCAACAGGTGTACACTGCTGGTCCCCCCCTGCCGATTGATATAGGACACCATGACCAAATTGTTGGAGAAAACCCGAACAGCTTTCCCTTTGAGCAAGAACTCGAAGTGCTGGAGCGCAAGACGCACCGCCCTGAGCTCCAACCGATTGATGGACCACGAGGTTTCCTCCGCGGACCAGAGTCCTTGTGCTACCTGAGCCTGACAATGAGCCCCCCAGCCCCATAGGCTGGTGTCTGTCGTCACTAGCATCCAGTCCGGATCCTGCAAGGGGATCCCTGCCCGAAGATGACTCGCACCCAGCCACCAAAGCAGACTGCTGCGGACCAACTCCGGACAGATCAATTTCTGTGTGAGCGGATGACGTTGCGGCGACCATCTGGACAGCAACGCCTGCTGCAGTGGACGCATCCGTGCTCTTGCCCATAGCACGAGATCCAAGGCTGCCACCATGGACCCCAAGAGTTGAAGATACCTCCAGGCCGAAGGAGCTGCTAGCCGCAAGAATGCTCGCACCTGAGCCAAGATCTTCTTTACCCTGTTCTCGGGAAGGAATACGCAACCCACTTCCTTGTCGAACAAAGCTCCGAGGTAAATAAGTCACCTCACTGGCTGTAGTTTATTCTTGGTGCGGTTTATTACCCATCCGAGTTGTTTCAGCACCTGAACAACCCGAGAGGTTGCCGCAAGAGCATCCTCCCAGGACCCGGCCCTGATCAACCAGTCGTCCAGGTAAGGATGGACCCTTATCCCTTCCTTTCGCAACGCGGCCGCCACTACCACCATAACCTTTGTGAAGGCCCGCGGTGCCATTGCCAGACCAAAAGGCAGAGGCCGGAACTGAAAATGTCCCATAGGCACGGCAAATCTCAAAAACCACTGATGATCCTCTCTAATCAGAAAGTGCAAGTAGGCTTCCGTGAGATCTATAGCCGAGAGCAGCTCCCCCAGGCGCACCGCTCGTATAACCGCTCGCAGCGTCTCCATCCGAAAATGAGGCACTCTTAATGCGCGATTCACGTGCTTGAGGTTGAGAATCGGGCGAAAGGATCCCTCCTTTTTGGGAACCACAAAATAAATCGAGTATCGACCTAACCCGTATTGGTCGGGGGGAACCGGCACGACTGCCTGCAGCCGTAACAGACGCCATAGCGTGGTCTCTATTGCTTGTCTCTTTGGCCCCGGACCACACGGCGAAGCCATGAAGGCGTCCCCCAACTGGTGAGCAAACTCCAGCGCATAGCCATCTCAAATGATTTCTAGTACCCATTTGTCGGTAGTGATCGCGGCCCAGGCAGAAGAATTCCCACACACGGGCTCCCACAGGAATTTCCTCCTGGGCCAGTTGACCTTCATTGCATCTTTTTAGAAGTGCCCTGCTGGGCATTGAAATAAGTTCTGCCGAACCCTCTAGCACCTCGAAAGGACTGACCTCTAGCACCAAAGCGACCTCTGGGATAAGGAGCAAAGCGCGCTCCTCGAAACCTTCGAGTCTCTCTACCTTGCCCCCGTTGTACCGGTCCCGCTCTGGGAACCTTGGGTCGATCCTCCGGTAACCGACCCCCCTTGGAGTCACCGAGATCCTTAACAATCTTTTCCAAGGCCTCCCCAAAGAGCAGCTTGCCCTTATACAGCAGTTTACCAAGCCGTGACATAAAAGAAGCGTCCGCTGCCCAATTCCGTAGCCACAGGAAGCACCTAGCCGCTATTAGCGACACCATGGACTTCGCTGAGATTCTAACCAAATCATAGAAGGCATCAGCTAGGTAAGCAGTCGCTGATTCCAACTTAGCACCCTCACCGGCTGCAGCTTCCCCTGCATCCGCAGCGGAATTCCCTTGGAGCCAACGAACTGAAGCTCTCGACACAGGCCCCACAAACGGATGCCTGTAGGGAAAGCGCACTAGAATCAAAGGCCTGCTTTAGTAGAGCCTCTAGCTTGCGATCCTGCAGATCCTTAAGTGCCGCTCCTCCTTCCACTGGAATTGTGGTCTTTTTGGTCACCACAGCCACCAAGGCATCCACCTTAGGCATCTTCAACAACTCTCTCTCTTCCTGTGGGACCAGGTAGAGGCGACCCAAGGCGCGACTACCCCTCAGAGTCGCCTCGGGAAACTCCCACTCAAACTCTATCATCTGTTTGATTACGCGGTGCGCCGGAAAACACCTATGCTCGGCTTTGAAGCCCTGTAATAAGGGATCCTCCAGAGGGTCTTGTGACACTGTAGGCAATGGAAGATTTAAAGCCACCAGAGATTGTGATATTAGAGCTCCCAACTCCTTCTTGTGAAAAACCCTAAAGACATTAGGGTCTTCGCCCGGTGCAAGCTCCCCCTCTTCGAACTCCCCAGCCCAAGGGTCAAAAGCTGCCTCTGAAAGAATTTCTCCTTCCTCCAACCCTTGAGGAACTGAGAAATGAGGCTCACAGCTCTCTAAGCTTGATACTGTACCTAGCAGCTGTTGGGAAGAACCCTCCCCGGGTCCATTCCACCCAAGCTAGTGGAGCCCATATCCAAGAGCTGGGAACTTATGGGAGCTACTGGCCGCCTGTGCGGATTTTAACAAATAAGCCTTATGTAAGGTCAAGATAAAATCGGGAGAAAATAAGGCATTCAAATCCTCCTGAATCGCAGGAGCCTTCTTTGTCAGCTTACTAGCAGAAGAAGAGCCCTTATCCAATTTTGCTTTTCTTTTGCCCTGCTTATGATGGCCCGCAGGAGTGAAGCAGGAACGCTGTCTCCCACACCCCCGGAAGGATCACACAGACAGACTAGTATGCAAACAGAAACAGAAACTTTTATTGTGTACACAGGACTCAGAGCCGGCACCCTGGACAAAAGATCTGAGCCCCTAAATGACGTCCCACACAGTCTTATACACAGTACGTCCAAATCCCCTTGCTACCTTCCCATTCGCCCCAGGTATCTCTTCTTCATCAATCAGTAGCCCCTAAAGGGGGGGGGGGGCAGTGGGCTCTCATAAAGCATTCCCAAGTGACCTGTTTAGATTGGTATGCTCTGGTCTACTTGTTTTCTGGGCGAAAGGGTATGTGTAAGTGCTGTTTCGCTGCAGCCCAGGAGGGGAGGGGGGTTTTCTCTCACAGCTGCCTTTCCGGCTGCCTCACTCCCCCCTTTTTCGAGTATGACCTCAACCGCTAGGAGCGGTAGAGGGCAATATTACTAGGGGCAGGCCGCAGAGGGGTATATGGGGTTAGGGCCATGACAGAGGCAGCCGCCTTGCGTTCTACCAAGGCATCGAGGGTGGAGGTGAGAAAGCGGTGGAGGATAGGGATACAGCATGGTAAGAGAACACATAGCAGGAAGAGAAGGAAGACCCCTATAACTAGGGTTTTAAGGCCCCCCCAGCCAACCAAATAACTTCCCGAACCATCCCGTTCCCAGTCCCATGGAGGGGTCTGTGATATGTTTTGCTAAATTACGTAGGTCTTGGATAGAGCGCTACGATGGACACGCTTTCGTCAGTGAGGTTAAAACAACACATAAGCCTTAACCATGGCTGTGAAGAGTTTGAGGGTAAGAGTAGGAAATCAATGGTCATCCTATTCTACAGTATCGCCGTGCGTAAGCCGGACATTTCATGATTCATGGTGGCCAGTATGGTTGAGGTCAGATTAAGGGATTTAGCTAGAGATCAAGCAAGTCGGCTTATCTCCATTGAGTTGTGTAGGGCTAACCCAGGTATTGCAACGATTGATAGCGACAGCCCAAGGGCCGCCTCATCACTGTAGGGTTCTACATTTGAGTTACAGGTCGAGGGCATGGGGATAGAGCGGGGAGGTCTGGGGCGGACTTTAGTTACTTTGGGCGTGTGGAGGAAAGCAGCGGTCGTTAGCCTGCCAAGGGTGCATGGGCCACCGGTAGCATTTATGGGAACATAGGTATAAGTCATCTTCCCACATATCAAAAACCAGCCTAAGGGTAGATACACTTCTAAGTACACATAAGATACCCTTGTAAGAGAGTTGCATGATAATTCAGTATTAGACACATTAAACCCTCCTGTCTTGGTATTTACAAAAATAAAACAATCAGTATCATTAAGGGTGGAGACTACCTCCAGGGAGAAAGGAACTTGGTTAAAAGCTGAGGTAGGCTGGGTGGCTCCAATACTATAGAGGAGGGTAGAAAACGACATGTCAGGTTGTTTACAGTCCAGACTAGTAAATATGGTAATACTCAGCAGTTCACATAAACTGGAGGGTACAGCAATGAGACAGGTTGATAGAAAACCCCCAGTTTGTAGAGAGTTGCGTATGCAAAAGTCTGTCATGTTTAAGGCAGTTTGGGCAAGTAATATTGCTGTTAATAGTCCCCGTGCTCGGCTGGAAACAGGCCCACATCAAGAATAGCAGTAAAAATATGGCACTTCTATGCGTTCTGGGGTGGTTTCATCTCTTAAGCAGTCCAGATGCGTTAGCCGTCACTAGGCAGAAGTATCTCTTTTTAATGTCAAACGCAGAGGCTGGTTTGGAACCATGACAGAAGTCCAGGCTGGAATGGGTTCTGGCGCTGCGGCCTTGACACGGGTGTGATGAATCCACGGAGCAATCTCAGCCACCTTGATAGCCGTCGGGGTAGCCAGCAGAACGGTATACGGGCCTCGCCACTGGGGGGTCAGTGGATCCCTCTTCTACTCCTTGACCCACACTCGCAAACCAGGATGAAGTGTATGGAGTGGTTCTGTCAGGTTGATGGGGAGCCGCTCCTGAACCCACTGGTGCAATTCCTGCAAAACAGAACTGAGAGCCAAAAGTTCCTGTCGGGTTATTTATGAACCTATCTGAATCAAGTCCCCATGGACGCCCTGTATGAGGGGTGCAGGGCGGCCATACACAGCTTCAAAGGGGGAAACACCAATACCCTTTCGTGGGGCTGAGCATATATGAAGCAGGGTTATGGGGAGAAATTGGGGCCACTTCAAGGAGGTTTCCTGACACAGTTTTGCTAAATGCATTTTAAACGTACGGTTCATACGTTCCACCTTCCCTGAACTCTGCGGACGGTAAGCTGTATGTAGCTTCCAATCAATCTGCAAGGCTTTGGCTACCTGTTGTACTATCTGGGCCACAAATGCAGGTCCGTTATCTGATCCCATTACTACTGGAAGCCCAAAACGGGGGATGATTTCATGCAGTAGCACCTTTGTCACTTCTCTGGCTTTCTCTGTACGGACTGGGAAGGCCTCTACCCACCCCGTGAATGTACAAACCAGAACTAACAGATATCGGTATCCATTTGCTCGGGGCATTTCTGTAAAATCAACTTGGATATTTCCCATGGGGGTGACCCCCATAGGACTGCACTCCTGGGAGTTGGCAAGGACCCTGATGAGCATTGTTCTTAGCACACATGGTACATTGCCTAACAGTTGCAGTTGCCAGGGAAGATAAGCAGGAAATAAAGAAATATGGGCGGAAAGTAGTTTCCATGGCTGTCTTGCCAAAGTGAGTAGTCTGATGGAAGGATGACAGGAAAGCTGGGGCAAGGCTGTCTGGGATGACTATCACTGGGGCTGTTCCCTTTCCAGGTAATCTTATCCAACCATCGGAGTGTAATACCCCACCTTCCTCCTGACAGAAGAAATCCATTTCCCATGTAGTGTATCTTTTAGCCCATTGGCTTAATGGGACTGGGAACAGGGGGACTTGCAAATCTTCGGAGCTCTCAGAGTAGGGCTGGGACAAAGAGGCAATCGCGACCCGCCGGGCTTCTGCATCAGCCCGTCTATTGCCCTTGGCTATCCCGTCGTTCCCCTTTTGATGGCCTTTACAGTGCATGACTGCTACAGCTTTGGGATACCAGACTGCTTCTAACAGGGCCACTACTTGGGGATCATTCTTAATTTAGGATCCAGCTGCAGTGATCAACCCCCTTTCTTTGTATAGAGCACCATGGGCATGGAGAGTGGCAAAGGCATATCGGGAATCTGTGTATATGTTTACATGAAGGTTTGTCCCAAGGGTTAGAGCACAGGCGAGGGCCATAAGTTTCGCCTTTTGTGCGGAAGTGCCCGAGGGCAGTGGCTGAGCTTCGACTATTACTTCCATCGTCACCACCGCGTACCCCGCACACCTGCGGCCTTCCACTACCAGACTGCTTACATCCACAAAGTAGATCTCATCTGGGTTGTTTAGTGGTACGTCTGTCAGATCAGGGCGACTGGAAAAGATTGTGTCCATTACTTCCAGGCAGTCGTGATCAGGTGGTCCTGGGCCGACAGGCAGGAATGTGGCAGGATTTAATGCTTGACTAGTGGTTATCCGCACTCTGGGGTTTCCCCATAACATACTCTGGTATTTTAACATTCAGGAGCTGGTAAACCAGTGGCTTCCTTTATGTTCCAGTAAAGTTTGGACAGAATGTGGGACGGTGACTAAGGGGTATGTTTACTAAACTGCGGTAACGGTACATAACGCGCGTTAACCGTAGTTAACGATCGTAAACTCCCGCGGCGCGGTAAAACACTGCAGAAGGTGGAGAGAGGGCGGAGAGAAGGGGTCAATGGGTGGAGAGTGGGGGGGAGAGGCTCCCTTCACACTAACGCGCTGATCTGAAGAGCTCAATTCCAACGCGAATGAAAACCTGCCGTTAAATGCACATTACAGGGGAGAGAAACCATTTTAGTGTCAGCAATGTACAGCCCAGGCAGGGAAACCTAAAAAACGTGATAAGTGTGATGCATGTGCACAGAACAAATGGGCACATAAACACTGAAAATGACCCCAACAAACTGGAAAAAACCATAACCAAGCTGGCCAATAGTGGTATCAATGAGAAACATCAACCTCTCCCCCCCCCCCGAGTAAGCTCCATAGAAAAGATATAAATCGTGGAAGGGTCTATACACCATCCCCATACAAGGTGAATGAGCCCACAGTGAAATAGCGCTGCACAGGGTTTTCCCCACAATTGTACAGGGTTCCTATGGTGTGCACATGTCCCGCAACATCAGGGCGGGCATGTCAGAAAGGCAACTAGACAGATGCCAGAGAAGGGGATACAGTGGGCCGCAGGCAGCACATGCTGTGGTGGAGCTGGGCCACAGTGCGGACTAGGGTGATGCCTAGGTGGCCCATACGAATGCTGAAACAGCAGAGCAGCCAGACAGCAACTGCTGAAGACCAACATGGGCATGAGTGTGTTTCCCACAGTGTCACAGGGGATAGTACCCAACAGCCACCCCCAAGGGCACGGAACACTGGCAGGCAGGGCTGGGGGAAGCGTCGACGTCTATGCAGGCACCCCTACCCCAGAACCCGCATGATAGGCAGCCGCCTACCTGCACACTGGATGGCCTGAGACTGCGCACCACCAGCACCACCAGCAGAAGGGCATGTCAGCATGGTGGCTGAGGGATACTGGTGGTGGAGGGGGCAGTGGCAGCTGCCCAGAGCAGACCGTGGCCTAGCCCTGTGTAGGTGGGTGCCGTGTACTGCAACAGATGGGCCCTGTCTGACGAACAGTCATGGTATCACCAAGGAATGTACTGACTCTGTGACAACAAGGTGGTACAGTGCACAAAACCAGTGTATTCAGAAGCAGAGGGTCACAGGTTCAAGTCCCAGCTGTGGTTCCTGCCAACCCAGTCCCCATATTTTACCCACTACTACAACTTGCTAATACAGACAGCACCTTTATTGCAGATGACGTAAACATGCCCAAAACACCTACATTCTACCCTACAGAGCACAGACACCATAAACATGCACATTACCTAGAGCAGAGTCTCCCAAATGCAGTCCTGGAGGGCCAAACACCATTCCGGATCCATGCTGCCTCTGATAAAGATGCTTGTGTTGCATTTCTATGTGCCACCCCCATGGTATGCAGATGTATCTCATGCATATTCATGAGGGACAGCATGAAAACCCGAACAGTGTTTGTCACCGCAGGACTGGAGTTGGGAACCTCTGCCGTAAAGCAGCAGCCAACAGGGTCAGACACACCCGCACCCACAGGTCCCATTATCCAAAGCCTCCTGGAGAGGCAGGACTTTGGGCTCTGCGTGCATCTCCCAATACTAGCACTTGCATACCTTAGTAATGCCACCCTAAACCGGGGAATATGGTACACATCTATCAAAAGGTTGCTATGATTACTGGTAGACAGCAATTCCTAGGTTAAGTACAATTTTCTGAGTGAGCTGCATCATAGCAACATTTCTGATGTTTGTGGAGTGTGCTACAGGTCTTGTGTCTGACAGTGTTTACCAATCTGGGGAGTGACTCCTACAGTATTGCGTACCATAGCCATGCCTGCACTGTGCCCAGGACTGGTGTGGTGGCCTGGGCTGCCCAACACCTCTATAGTTGCACAATGCTGGCATAGGTGTGGGGAGTGTGTGTCTGTCTATCCAGTGTGTGGTGGCTGCCAACACCCTCCACAGCCCTCACTGCTAGCACTGTTGCCAGTATTGGCCTGCCAATGTGCATAATGAGGAGCAAGGTACCGTGGGAATAGCCTGGATAGGGTGGCCTGACCTGGATGCATCTGCACACGGCATAGGGCAATGGCTCGGACATTGTAGTGCCTGGCCACCACCTGCACGGACAGGGTGGCCATAGCATGTCCTGCTGGGAGGTCACTCTCACCCTGACTGAGCAGTGACCATTGCATGGTTAGGTTCCCCCATAGTGCTATATGGAATTTTTCTCATGTGATATTTATGGGTTCTCTTTTGGGGCCCAATCACTGACTTATCTGCTTGGTGTGTATGCTGACATCCCTGTTCTGGGTGCATGCATCTCCCCCAGGACCATGCACTATGGACTAGCTGGCGGACTGTCTGCAGCTAGTATGTGTCTTGCTGGAACACCTTGCAGGGTGCAGCGGCTGGAGGCTTGCTGCTGGAGAATGTCAGATAATGGTGGGGGGCAGCTGAGCATTTCCAGGCCTGCCGTCTGTCTGCCATTGCGTTATGGATGTGTAGCGCTCTGTCTGTTCCCCAGCAGGACTGGGGTTGATGGTCCCCTCTACTGCTACCATTGCAGGGAGGTAGACTGTGGATCTACTGGTGGGTGCTCCTGTTTCCCACCCTGAGCCCCAGAGGGTGGGTTGTGTGGTGGTACATAATCTGCCTATGGGTCCATACACCCCCCCCCCCTTCACCTACAGCAGGTAACCATGGCACCAACACAGGATATGCACTATTCTGGGTGCATCATCGCCTATAGGGACTAGACATGACCGAGACATACAGCAGGACACAGATGTATCCTAGGTGTGTCTAACGTAACTACCTATCACACACTGATGGGGACCTTCAGCATGGCGTATTTCAGCCATGAAAGGTGCTGTGCACCTGGTGCTGGGCGCCCCACCTCAACCTCAGGGTGGGCACAGTACCCGCACAATGTGACTGTCTGTGGCAGTGACGCACACGGTCATCTCGCCCTACTGGGCCAGGGTGCTGTGGGGGTGCATACCCCCCTCTTGTGTTCATCTCTGGACTGCTGATCTGCATGTGCAGTGCACCATGGGTATGGGTGCGTTGACCCAGATCCTGGCCAACACAGCGGGTGGTTTGGGTGGTGGCCTGACACCCTTCAGTAGGCAGTCAGGGGGTTGTTAGCAGCTATGGGGCTGTAGCCCAGTGGTTCCTTCACTATTGGGTATGTCGAGCTCAGCCTGGCCCCCGGGCCCGAATGATATCTGGGCCTGTAGTTTTGCCAGGACATCCCTCCCCAACAGGGGTATAGGACATTCAGGCATATACAGGAACTGGTGGGTGATAGTCCGTCCCCCCAACTGACACATGCGGTTTTGCAGAAAGGATCGTTGCACTCTTTCTCCCGTGGCTCCCACTACAGTTACTGTCCGGGAGGAAATCAGGGCCACTTGCTGAGTAACCACTGAGTGTGTTGCTCCGGTATCAACCATGAACTGCATTTCTTGGTCCCCTAAGTTCATCTTGACCATAGGCTCCTGGGGACCCAACAGAAGCTTGGAGCCCGGTCTGGCCTAGTCTTCATCCGAGTCATAATGTTCCACTGCTGCGAGGCCTTCAAGATCTGGTGGAGGGGGCGGGAAGGTATCGTGTGGATATACCATGGGCTGGCCCCGCCCTCGTGTGGCGTGTATGGGTACCCTTGCACCCCTCATGGACGGATATTGCCCCCTCCGATTTGGACACGCATTCTTCCAATGTCCCTTCTCTTTACAGTATGCACACTGATTGGGACCAGGAGAAACCTCGGCCCCCTTTGTCCTCGTCCTCGTCCATGTCCCCTGCTCCCGTCCTTGGTCCAGGCCGATACTGGTGGCTGTTCGGTTAGGGCAGCCGCTAGGAAATCTGCCTTCTTCATCTGACGCTCAGATTCTCGCCTCTGCTCCTGATCACGATTTACAAAGATCTTCTGTGCCACTTCCATCAATTGTGCAGCGTTCATGCCCGCAAATCCTTCCAATTTCTGCAGCTTCCGCTGTATATCACCCTGGGCCTGTGCTACGAAAGCGGTATTCACCATACGAAGATTCTCAGGAGCTGCTGGATCGTAAGGGATGTATAGTCGATACGCTTCAGACAGACGCTCATAAAACGCTGCTGGGCTCTCATCAGGAAGCTGGAGGATTTCTGCAATCTTGCTGATATTCATAGCCCACTGCCCTCCCTTCTTGAGACCTTCAAGGAGTGCGGTCCGTAAGCGAGTGAGAGCCCGTGCTCCTTCAGGATTACTCGGGTTCCACTCAGGGTCTTCATTCGGGAAATCCACAGTTGCTTGCTGCCGGGGATTTATAACCCCAGCGTCTGCAGGATGTGCCTCCAGCCACGTGAGGGTGGCCCGCACAATACGTGCTCGTTCTTTCGTGCTGAATAGGGTGGAAAGCAATTGTCTACAGTCTGACCAAGTAGGCTGGTGCGTTTGCATAATACTAGTCATAAGGTCTGTCAACTCCTGAGGATTTTCAGTATAGGAGGCGTAATGGGTTTTCCAATTCAGCAGGTCAATGGTAGAGAAAGGAACATATATCAGACTAGAAGGTCCTACTGCCACCCGTCCGGCAGCATCAAGGTACGGGAGTCCCTGTACTTGTCGTAAAGGCAGTTGGAAATCCTCTTTTGTCTGCTTCTCTGCAGTAGCTGACTGCAGGTGCTGGGACAGCAGGGTAGACGACTTAAGCTCAGCCGGAGTGCTCTCAGGGGGTGAGGCAGTAACACTGGAGACAGTACCGGGAGTAGGAGGAGAGGAGGATGATGGAGGTGTCTGAAGGGGCGTATCACTATGAGAAAGGGAATCTGATGAGGTGCTGGAATCTGCAGAATCCTCCCCAAGTCCTGCTTCACCCGCCACAGGGGAAGGTTCTTCTGACTCTTCATCTCTTAGGGGCGGATCCTGTAAGGGCGCAGACGGGACAGTAGGGTAAATCAGATTGAGGGGGCATGCAGGGACCTCCGGGGAATCCCACCCCGGTAGACAGGGGCAGGTGTTCGCTCCTTCCGGCGACTGGCAGCTGCCACCATTATTCTACACTGATCTTCATGGCAGCGCTGGAGCCATTTTGGCCATTTCTGGAATATGGCCAGCCATGAATCAATATAGGGAAACTGATCCGGGTGTTCCTTCACTACAATCTGATGGACTAAAAACACAGTAGGCAGATCAGTGGACCCCTCAGGAGGCCACAGCTTCACTAAGGCCAGCCACTCCCGTTCACATAAAACAGACAATCGAGAGGCAGAGAGTGAAACCCCGTAATCCTCTCCAAACCCAGACTTAAAATTATGGAGCATGCACTGCAGGGGTGTCTGCTCTTTAGATTCTCCTGCCCCCATGCTCTAATCACAATATGCTATAATCACAATCACAATGCACAATTCTCAATGCAGTAACACTGGCAGTATTTCCAGCTCATACAGGGTTAAACCGACAAACAGACAGACACACTGAACACCGAACAGGACATTTGAGAGGAGAGAAAAAAGAAATGCATGCCCGAACCTGGACTCCGCCTCCCCAAGGGGAGGAGGGAGCACTTGGAGAGCCTAGTTGCTCGGACCTCACGCATAGGACAACAGAGGAAACGAAGGGAGAAGGGGAGGACAGAAACACATTAACTACAGGTACACATACACAGCTACCCCTCCTTCCCCCGCCCCCTCAGCACAGACTGGACGAGCGATGGTTTCAGAACCCCCCCTGGGGTCCTTACTCGGACCGCTCGTGCGGGTGATCAAACCGCTACAGGTTTACAGATTACCAGGATTTCCAGACTCACAGAACTACCCAAAACAGAAAGGCAGTAGTACTCACCAGACCTCCGGCCGGAGAATGTTTGGATGCCAGTCTATCCTGCCGGATTTCAAACGGAGTAATAAGCCCACCGGGACCGACCAGCCAGACATGTCAAGGAGTCCTTCCGGACACAAGGGACCCGGTGGCGCCGAGGATTGTCGACGACCTGGGGGCTGGTCACCGTCCGGTCGAGGCCTGGTTCTGCAGAACCGCAGAGAGGTTCCCTCCGCGGGTGCGAGGAGAAGAGAGTTCCTGGCCACGCACCAAAATGAAGCAGGAACGCTGTCTCCCACACCCCTGGAAGGATCACACAGACAGACTAGTATGCAAACAGAAACAGAAACTTTTATTGTGTACACAGGACTCAGACAGAGCCGGCACCCTGGACAAAAGATCTGAGCCCCTAATTGATGTCCCACACAGTCTTATGTACAGTACATTCTCAAACCCCCTTGCTACCTTCCCATTCGCCCCAGGTATCTCTTCTTCACCAATCAGTAGCCCCTGAAGGGGGGAGGGGACAGTGGGCTCTCATAAAGCATTCCCGAGTGACCTGTTTAGACTGGTATGCTCTGGTCTAGTGGTTTTCTGGGCGAAAGGGTATGTGTAAGTGCTGTTTCGCTGCAGCCCAGGTGGGGAAGAGGGGGGTGTTTCTCTCACAGCTGCCTTTCCAGCTGCCTCAGGAGGACCGGCGGGCTCCCCCAAAATGGCCGATGTTCCCGCCTTTTCAGCAGAGACGAGAGGCCTTTCTGCGTTGTTTAAAGGCTTTCCTTCCATTAAAGCAAGCAAGAACCGCCACTTCAGAAACCGCTCCCTGGCATCTACAGCACACGCGGTACCTGAAAACCGCCGAAATCGCACCTTCCGCTTCTGTGCCGGTCTCCCCAAACCGCTCGGTGTCGCGCACGCAGCCCGCAAACCACACCAGAGCTCCACTCACAACAAATACACCCACCTGAGTGCGGGACTAAGGAACTCGCGGCTGACCGGCGCAGAGAGGTGGTAACCGGGGCTCCCAGCTCCAACAAAAAAACGTCTCTGCAGCCGTCAAGGACCGGAAGAAAGACAGGCTCTGTCCGTCCCGCTGCTGTCCATCACAGCTCAGGTCCGACTCCGTTACTTTATAATAATCCTCCTTTTTTTTTTTTTTTCTTTTATATGCCAGGGAAATATAGCAGTTTAAATAGCTCAGCTAGAGCTAAACTGCTGCAGAAAGCTACTGAAAGAAAAAGTCCTAACAATCAACTTGAGGGAGAAGATCAGCTTCGACGTCCAGTTCAGCTGCTGAGGACTGAAAGACTGGAGCACTGACACGAGGGAGAGTGGCTTAAGCAGTCAGCAAAACTAAGTTTTTCAGTCCTCAGCTGCTGAAGGGGAATGACAACCCTACCGTTCCCTGGACTGGCCCGGAGAAACAATAAGGAACTACAAGGAACTAGTAGAAGACATGCTGATGCAGTATCAGAAACTTGGCTGCAATATGTCTCTAAAGATCCATTTCCTTGATTCCCATCTCGATTTCTTTCCTGACAACTGTGGTATGGTTAGTGATGAACAGGGTGAACATTTTCACCAGGATATCGCAACAATGGAGCAAAGATACCAGGAAAAATGTTCCACTACAATGCTGGCTGACTACTGCTGGACACTCCCCAGAGAAGCTCCCGAACAGCTGTACAAGAGACAGGCGAAAAAATCTAAGAAGTAGTCTATGACTTGTTTTTTTACAGGTATTAACCGAAGGCCTATTATATTTACTATTGACATGCATTTCATGATGTAAACATTAATTCTTATAGATTACAAAAAAACTAGAGCCAACTTTGCAATTTCACTGTCATATTCGTTTTCAGCATATAAAAATTGATAAGAAATGACTATTTTTATTTCAGTAACATGACTTTTGTAAAATTTGTTGACCAGTGTTACCAGTCCTAACCCCCCATCACCCCATTTTCAGTTTAAGCCCCCCCATAGCCCATTACCAGTCCTAACCCCCCATCAGCCCACCTCCAGTCCTACCCCCCCATCAGCCCATTTCCAGTCCTAGCCCCCATAGCCCATTACCAGTCCTAACCCCCCCCCAAAAGCCCACAGCCCATTACCAGTCCTAACCCCCCCTCGGCCCCGGTAAAAAAAAAAAAAAAAAAAAAAAAGCTGGCTGCTGCTGAGGCAGCCATAAGGTTTAGCTGTGGGAACCCCCCCCCCCAAGCCATGAGACTCTTACATAAATGATCAGCCTGACCCTTCCCCCAAGCCATGAGGCTCTTACAATCCAAAAAGCCTACTACAAGATGCGAATCATCAGGAGACTGAAATCGCTACTCGCCCCGGAACACTTCCGGACCATCTGTCAAGCACTGATAACCCCACTGCTGGACTTCTGCAATCCGATATTCCTTAGGCTACCGAAACAAGCCCTCAAACCACTCCAACTGGCACAAAACACTGCAGCACGAATCATATCAGGAACTGCAAGACAGGAGCACATCACACCTACCTTAAAGGACTTACACTGGCTTCCAATCGGTGCTCGCATCAGATACAAAACCATCATAAACCTATTTAAGATAAAACAGCACACATCAGCCAACAGCCTGCACTCCCTCATACAACCAGACACCAGCACTCGTCCCAGAAGAAAACAAACACACAACCGAGTCAGCACCCCCAGTGAATACAAACACACACGCAAGGACACAACAGACAGAGCACTCTCCATAGCTGCTCCAACAATATGGAACAAGCTCCCGGACGATTTGAGGGCGACTACAGAACTCAAGGAATTTAGAAAACAGCTAAAAACCATGCTGTTCATTGAACACTATGGACACATCACATAACCTCAGAGAATGCATAACAGCACATGATACCACCTAAACAACGTATGTATGGAATATGTTTTTGCACCACTGTACATAGCCCACTCTGTACATAGCTCATGCCAATCTAGCACACAATACAACACACACTCAATTTCACCCTCACTGCATGTATAACACACTCACCTTACCCGATTGTTTGCTGTGATACCACCTTGATTATTAAGATAAGGCGGTTTAGAAATACTGTTAAATAAATAAATAAATACATAAGTGATCAGCCTGACCCTTTCCCCAAGCCATGAGGCTCTTACATAAGTGAACTCCAGGTCTGAGCACAATACCCCTTGCCCAGAAATCAGCAGACCAGAGCATACCGGTTTGGACAGGTCACCCAGGTACCTTCCCCAGGGCTTACTGATTGGTGGACAGAAAATACCTGAGGCGAATGAGATTGTAGAATGAGTTTTAAAATTGTACTGTATATAAGGCATTGTAGGACGTCCCTCGGGGCTCAGATTTTTTGTGGAGATTGCTGGTTTCTCTGTCTGGGCCTGTGCGCACATTAAAAGTTCCTGTTTGCATATCAGCCTGTCTGTGTGTTTTCCTTCTGTGGGTGAGTGAGAGAATTAGAGCTTTTTCAGCAGCTATGCTGCATCATTTCTGGCACCCCAGGTGGGACGAAATTAAATGAAATTAAAAGAAAAGCCTCTCTCATTACACCCACGGTTGGAAGACTACTTTTTTTTTGCAGGATCGGGCCTCCGCCAGTCAGGAACCGGGCCCCTCCAGGTGATTAACGGTCCTTGGAGCCCCGGGCCCCCTTTTGTGCTCCGGAAGGACAACTTGACTCATCTGGTCGGTCGGTCCCTGCGGCTGACCCCCCCCCCCCCCCCCCCGATTGAAAACCGGCTGGATAGACCGGCATCCAAACTCTCTGTCTGATCAGAGTTCTGGTGAGTACTGCTACCTTACTGTTTTACTGTTTTGGCTAGTTCTGTATTCTGTATCTGGAAATCCTGGTAATTCTGGTATAAATCCTGGTAATTCTGGTATCTGGTAATTTCTGTGAACCTGTAGTGGCATGATCACCCGCAACGAGCAGTCCGAATAAGGGTCCTAGAGGCTCTGAAACCATTGCTCGTCCTGTCTGTATCTGGTATCTGGTAAATCTGGTAGGAATAGGGGGGGGGGGGAGGGGTGCTTGCGAGTACCGATAAATAACTGCAGTATAAATTTAACTTTGCCACCTCGGGCCCCTTAAAAGTATTTAAAGCGCTGCCAAAGCTATTAAAAAAATTGCCTAAAAATTTGTATTAAAAATTTGTACTGTCCGTAATTTGTCCACGGGCCGGCTGGCTCTCCCCTTTTGGATCTGTTCTTTTTTGGGGGGTTTTGCGTGCCGTGGGCCGGCTGGCTCTCCCCCTTTGAATTGTTTTTTTTTTTCCCTGTTGTTTGCCTCGTCGGCGCACTGGAGCGTCCGTTTCGGGCCTGCTGGAGGTGCCCTTCTGTTTGCTGGGGGAGTCCCGATCTGTTTTCCCTGCTTCGGTTTTAAAATCCGGAGCTGTTTGACCCGATGCCTATCCCTTGTTTTTTTAAGTCCAGGAGCAGCTGAGTTGGGGTCTGGAGGTGTGCAGTGCCATTGGTGGGGAGTGAGCCGAAGCCGGTGTGGAACACACGAGGAGGCAGCCATCTTGTGAAGACCACGTGTAAGCTACATCGAGATACTAAAAGGAACAGCACTTAAAAGTGATTCTGGAGCTCTATCTAGTGGACATTAGCTGTATTTTCTCATACTATCCTCATGGTTAAAGTAATCCTGGAGCTCCATCTAGTGGACATTTTTAAACTAGCTAGCTATACTTATATCACAATTATCCAAATCAAATCTCATGCTGTGTATTTTGTAAATTGAATTTTTCCTGAATTGAGATTAGATTAGATGTGTATTTTGTAATATTGCATTTTTTCCTGAATTGAGATTAGATTAGATGACGTCTTTTGTAAATTGTTTTTTCCTGAATTGAGATTGGATTAGAAGATCCACATTGTATACTGCATTTAGTCATTGAACTAGAATTTGAGCATGGGGTCGGGAAAGTCAAAAGTGCAAACGCCCCTGCAGTGCATGCTTTGCAATTTTAAATCTGGGTTTGGGGAGGATTATGGGGTTCCCCTCTCCCCCTCTTGATTATCTTTTCTATGTCAGAGAGAATGGCCAGCCTTAGTCAAGCTGTAGCAATCAGAGAAATTTTTCGTTCACTATTAACTCCAATAGGATTAGAGTATCAAAACATAATTCTTCAAAGCACAAAAAAACAATTGAATAGCTTCCGAGGTCTCAGTTCAACAGCAGCAAGGCCTCACAGACTTCCGTCATAAACAGGCCATTTTGCTTGATAACATCAGTGACCTCGATGATAAGATAAACAGCTCCCTTAGTCCACAGTGTAGTGTTCCTTTCTTGTTATCACACTATTTGCTTCAAACTTAATACTTAAACACCATAAAGAAAGTGCAATTCTTCCCTCTGTGTAAAGGGGGCTGCTTGCTCATATTCTTCTTTAGGATCCCAACGTCAATCCCCGGCATCGCTTAGACGTTTCACTAGGTGTTTCCTCAGGGGATCATAATGAATCTAAAGATAAAAACGAAAAACAAACTCTATCACCTCAAATCCCTCCTATTCTCCCTTAAAAATTTAACTTACTAAAAGAACCTATATATTATCTAAGGAACAACAAAATCCTACCAGTGATGCTGCCCGCGTTCTCACTCCCAACTGAATCAGTCCTTCATCAATAACATCTTCTCCAAAAAACGCCGCGCATGACTATTGAACCCTTAACGGCCATATTTAAAGGCTGCAGGGAATCCCGCTATCAGCTGATCTTTTTACTAATTTAAAGGCACACTGTTCTATCAGAGCACTCTCAAAAACTCCACCATGACCTCCAGCCCTTACGCCGTACATACCCATTGACCAAAATACCCCCCAGGAAATTATAAAAGCCTTTTAGGCGTCAAAATCGCACACTAAATTGGAAGAATACCATTGACTCGCTGAGTTAAAAGATGCCATGAACATATAAACTCTCCTGTAGTTGTATTCGACCCTCCGATATGGTTTGTCCTTCTTAAAATGTATTGCCCTTGATGAACTAGGGACTAAATCTAAAGAACCCTCTATTGGCAAACATCCCTCAAGCCCCACAACGTCTCTCCAATTTATCTCAAAAACACCCGATGTCACGTGGTCTGATGTTAACAAATGCAATACTGGGAAAATGGGACAATCCGCTGGTGGTCCTACCTAACTTTTCCATAAGGGCACTTATAGAAATTAAAGTCTCTTCATTATCTGGGGCTGACCACCAGCGGATTGTCCCATTTTTCCAGTATTGCATTTGTTAACATCAGACCACGTGACATCGGGTGGTTTTGAGATAAATTGGAGAGACGTTGTGGGGCTTGAGGGATGTTTGCCAATAGAGGGTTCTTTAGATTTAGTCCCTAGTTCATCAAGGGCAATACATTTTAAGAAGGACAAACCATATCGGAGGGTCGAATACAACTACAGGAGAGTTTATATGTTCATGGCATCTTTTAACTCAACGAGTCAATGGTATTCTTCCAATTTAGTGTGCGATTTTGACGCCTAAAAGGCTTTCATAATTTCCTGGGGGGTATTTTGGTCAATGGGTACGTACGGCGTAAGGGCTGGAGGTCATGGTGGAGTTTTTGAGAGTGCTCTGATAGAACAGTGTGCCTTTAAATTAGTAAAAAGATCAGCTGATAGCGGGATTCCCTGCAGCCTTTAAATATGGCCGTTAAGGGTTCAATAGTCATGCGCGGCGTTTTTTGGAGAAGATGTTATTGATGAAGGACTGATTCAGTTGGGAGTGAGAACGCGGGCAGCATCACTGGTAGGATTTTGTTGTTCCTTAGATAATATATAGGTTCTTTTAGTAAGTTAAATTTTTAAGGGAGAATAGGAGGGATTTGAGGTGATAGAGTTTGTTTTTCGTTTTTATCTTTAGATTCATTATGATCCCCTGAGGAAACACCTAGTGAAACGTCTAAGCGGTGCCGGGGATTGACATTGGGATCCTAAAGAAGAATATGAGCAAGCAGCCCCCTTTACACAGAGGGAAGAATTGCACTTTTTGTGGTGTTTAAGTATTAAGTTTGAAGCAGATAGTGTGATAACAAGAAAGGAACACTACACTGTGGACTAAGGGAGCTGTTTATCTTATCATCGAGGTCACTGATGTTATCAAGCAAAATGGCCTGTTTATGACGGAAGTCTGTGAGGCCTTGCTGCTGTTGAACTGAGACCTCGGAAGCTATTCAATTGGTTTTTTGTGCTTTGAAGAATTATGTTTTGATACTCTAATCCTATTGGAGTTAATAGTGAACGAAAAATTTCTCTGATTGCTATAGCATTATCGTTCAGGCAACAAGGGCTATTGTAGTTTAGTGTTAGTCAAGCTGTGGCCTCCCCAGGGGTCCACAGATTTACCCACTGTGTTTTTAATCCATCAAATTGTAGCGAAAGAACACCCAGACCAGTTTCCATATATTGATTCATGGCTGGCCATATGCCAGCTCAGACCAAGATGGTTCCAGCGCTGTCACAAGGATCAGTGTAGAATAATGGTGGCAGCCATCGGTCACCAAAAAGGACGGACGCCTGCCCCTATCTACCAGGGGCGGGACTCTCCAGATATTCCTCCACGCCCCCTCCCTCTGCTTTAACCCCATGTCCCATCCGCACCACTGCAGAATCCGCCCATAGCTGAAGGGACAGGAAGACCTCCTCTTGGGGTGGGTGATGCCAGATTTAGGGAAGATTCTACGGATTCCGGCCCCTCATCTTCAGATTCCCCTCCCACATCCTCCACCCCTCCCACTTCTGATACCACCTCCAGTGCCACCATCTCCTCCCCTGAGAGCACAGAGGCTGAGCTTGAATCGTCCACCCTGGTAGCCTGCCGCCTGCGGTCGCATGATCTCCAATTGCCACTACGACAAGTACAGGGGCTCCCGTATATTGATGCTACTGGACAGTGGGACCATCCAGCCTGATTTATGTCCCTTTCTCCACTACGGACCTGTTGAACTGGAAAACCCACTATGCCTCCTATACTGAAAAGCCCCAAGAACTGAAAGATCTTATGACCAGTATTATGCAAACACACCAGCCTACCTGGTCGGACACTAAACAATTGCTTTCCACCTTATTCAATACAGAAGAACGGGCGCACATTGTACGGGCCACCCTCGAGTGGCTGGAGACACATCCTGCCCGTGAGGGAGTTATAAATCCACGGCAGCAGGCAGAGGAAGATTTCACGAATAAAGACCCCCGCTGGGACCCGAACGACCCTGTTGGAGCACTGGCTCTCACTCGATTCCGGACTGCGCTCCTTGAGGGCCTTAAGAAGGGGGGGGCAACGAGCTATGAACATCAGTAAAGTCGCAGAAGTTCTCCAGCTTCCTGATGAGAGTCCAGCGGCATTTTATGAGCGTCTGGCTGAAGCATACCGATTATACACCCCCTACGATCCAGCGGCCCAGGAGAATCTTCGTATGGTGAATAATGCCTTTGTGGCACAGGCACAAGGTGATATACGGCGGAAGCTGCAGAAACTGGAAGGGTTTGCGGGCATGAATACAACACAATTGATGGAAGTAGCACAAAAAATATATGTAAACCATGACCAGGAGCAGAAGCGAGAGTCGGAGCGTCGGATGAGGAAAAAGGCAGACTTCCTAGCAGCCGCCCTAGTCGAGCGACCACCAGTTCCAGCCTGGGACAGAGGAGAAAATAGGGGACGAAGACAAGGCCGTGGATACGGGGGGCCGAGGTTTCCCCTAGGCCCCACTCAATGTGCCTACTGCGAAGAGGAGGGACATTGGAAGAATGAGTGTCCAAATCGTTACACAAGGCGAGGGAGATATCCATCCACGAGGGGTGTAAGAGCACCCGTACGAACTACACGGGAGCAAGACCAGCATGATGCTTTCCCGCCTCCACTGGGACCAGCTATCGCAGGCCTTGCAACTATGGAACATTATGACTCAGATGGCTACTAGGCCAGACCGGGCTCCAAGTTTTCTGTTGGGTCCCCAGGAGCCTATGGTCAACATGAATTTAGGGGACCGGAAAATGCAATTCATGGTCGATACCGGAGCAACACACTCAGTGGTCACCCAACAAATAGCCCCGATCTCCTCCCAGTCAGTAACTGTTGTGGGAGCTACGGGGGAGAGGGCCCAGAGACCTTTCCTGCAAAACCGCACGTGCCAGTTGGGGGGACGGACCATCACTCACCAGTTCCTGTATATGCCTGAATGTCCCATACCCTTGCTGGGTCGGGATGTTCTGGCAAAGCTCCAGGCCCAAATCTCATTCGGGTCTGACGGCCAGGCTGAGCTCGAAATACCCAGCCTGGGCCCAACAGTTTTGGTACTGTCCGTCCCCCGAGAAGAATGGCGGTTATATGAGAACAGGCCCAAATCTGATGTGGCTACCATGGATACGTGGGAATCAGTGCCCCCTGGAGTATGGGCTGAAGGAAACCCCCCCGGAATGGCCATTAACATCCCTTCCGTATGCGTTGAAATGAAGCCGGGAGCCTCCCTGGTACATGTGCGACAATACCCGCTGCCACGGGCAGCTGTGGAAGGAATTCATCATCTGGTGCAGCTACTACAGCATGGTATCCTGCGGCCCTGCCAATCGGCATGGAACACTCCTTTGCTGCCAGTCCGAAAACCTGGAACCACAGACTACCGACCTGTTCAGGATCTCCGTCGTGTCAATGAGGCCATTGTGACTCTGCATCCAGTAGTACCAAACCCTTATACACTGTTGGGCCTCATCCCGGCAACTGCTTCTCACTTCTCAGTACTGGACCTAAAAGATGCCTTCTTTTGTATACGCCTGGCTACTGCAAGCCAGCACCTGTTTGCCTTCGAGAAAGAGGACCCTGTTACTGGTAGAAAGTCCCAAGTTACCTGGACTCTCTTACCACAGGGATTCAAGAACTCCCCTACCATTTTCAGCACAGCATTGGCCCAAGATCTCGCTAGTTTCCCTCCGGGGGAGCCCGGCAGATGAGTACTTCTGCAGTACGTTGATGACCTGCTAATCGCTGCTGACTCTGAGGCTGAATGTATACTGACAACCACAGAGCTTCTCCAACTTCTGTACGATGCCAGTTGGAAATGAAGTATCTGGGATTCCATCTGTCGAAGGGAAGCCGACGGTTGGGGAGTGAGAGGAAGGAAGCAGTGTGCCGGATCCCAGCGCCAACAACCCGCAAGCAAGTACGCGCCTTTCTTGGGGCCGCTGGGTACTGTCGTATCTGGATTCCCAACTTCGCAAAGATTGCAAAGCCCCTCTATGAGTCTACAAAGGGCCCAGAGAAGAGTCCCCTTGAATGGGGTCGTGACCAACAGGAGGCCTTCGAACATTTGAAAAGGGCATTACTGTCATCACCAGCCCTAGGCCTTCCGGATGTTACCAAACCTTTCACTCTCTACGTACAAGAAGCAGCAGGAACAGCTTTGGGGGTCTTGACCCAACAACTGGGGTCTTGGCCGCGACCAGTCGCCTACCTGTCTAAACCACTGGATCCAGTGGCCAAGGGATGGCCACCTTGCCTGAGAGCAATAGCAGCAACAGCCTTGTTGGTGTAAGAGTCTGATAAACTGTCCATGGGCCAAGGCCTTCTAGTCACCATCCCACATTCAGCCCAAACATTGCTAGAGCATAAAGGAAGTCACTGGTTCACCAGCTCCCAGATGTTAAAATACCAGAGCATGTTATGGGGAAATCCCAGGGTGCAAATAACTACCAGCCAAGCCTTAAACCCTGCTACATTCCTGCCTGTTGGCCCGGGACCACCTGATCACAACTGCCTGGAAGTGATGGATACAGTCTTCTCCAGTCGCCCTGATCTGACAGATGTGCCAATAAGCAATCCGGATGAGACCTACTTCGTAGATGGAAGCAGTCTGGTGTTGGAGGGCCGCAGGTGTGCGGGGTACGCGGTGGTGATGATGTAAGAGATAGTCGAAGCTCAGCCTTTACCCCCTGGAAAATCCGCACAGAAAGCAGAACTCATTGCCCTTACCCGTGCCTTAACCCTTGGGACTAACCATCATGTGAATATATACACAGACTCCCGGTATGCCTTTGCCCCTCTCCATGCCCACAGGGCCCTGTACAAGGAAAGAGGGTTAGTTACTGCAGCTGGCTCTGAGATAAAGAACGGCCCCTAGATATTGGCCCTGTCCCAATACACCCCTCTGCGGCTTGCCTCCAGTAATACTGCCCTCTACCGCTTCTAGCGGTTGAGGTCTCACTTAAAAAGGGGGGAGTGAGGCAGCCATAAGGTTTAGCTGTGGGAACCCCCCCCCCCCAAGCCATGAGGCTCTTACATAAGTGATCAGCCTGACCCTTCCCCCAAGCCATGAGGCTCTTACATAAGTGATCAGCCTGACCCTTCCCCCAAGCCATGAGGCTCTTACATAAGTGAACTCCAGGTCTGAGAACAATACCCCTTGCCCGGAAATCAGCAGACCAGAGCATACCGGTTTGGACAGGTCACCCAGGTACCTTCCCCAGTGGTTACTGATTGGTGGACAGAAAATACCTGAGGCGAATGAGATTGTAGAATGAGTTTTAAAATTGTACTGTATATAAGGCATTGTAGGACGTCCCTCGGGGCTCAGATTTTTTGTGGAGATTGCTGGTTTCTCTGTCTGGGCCTGTGCGCACATTAAAAGTTCCTGTTTGCATACCAGCCTGTCTGTGTGTTTTCCTTCTGTGGGTGAGAGAGAATTAGAGCTTTTTCAGCAGCTATGCTGCATCACTGCTGCCGCGGCAGAATCGAGTGCCCTGAGGGACCCCACCCCTGCCCGGCTGAGCCCTCCCTGCCTGGCTGAGCCTCTCCGTGACGGCTTTCAGATCCGCGAAGGGAGAGTGTCTGTCTCCCTCGCGTCTCTGTTAAGCCCGCAGGGGCTGATGGGAAATTTCCCATCTGCCCCTGCAGGCTTAACAGAGCCAAATTTCCCATCAGCCCCTGCGAGCTTAACAGAGCCGCGAGGGAGACACTCTCCCTTCGCGGATCTGAAAGCCGTTGCGGAGAGGCTCAGCCGGGCAGGGGGGCCCCACGGGACACTTGATTCTGCTGCTGCCGCGGCAGCAGCCAGCTTTTTTTTTTTTTTATTATTTAATTTATTTTTAAAGCAGAATGTTCTTTGCGCGGGGCCCCCTGAAACGCAGGGCCCTGTGCAAAAAACATTCTCGCTCAATGGACAGGCCGGCCCTGGTCCTACCTTTGCACTTAGGCTCTCCTTCAAGCTCAGCCCCACACTACTGCTTTTGTTACACTTCCCTCTCTCAAGCTTCTGCAGTTTTGTTTTCCCAGCAAGGCTGCTCACTACTCAGCTTCCTGCATCGCAGGAAGAGCTTCCCAGCCTTTTACAGGTCCGTGTCTCGAGTGGAAGAAACAAACTGATACTGGAAAAATATTTGTAAAGCAAATACAAAGTGTATTTCTGTGCTGCAGCAAGGAGCTCTTCTCACAAAGCCAGGAGTAACAGTCCTATATATAGATTGTGCAATGAGAGAAACTGACAGACATGCAACATGACATACAAGTCTCTGCCCAGTATTGATTAGGTTGATATTTTATAGGATAAAAAAAAAACAAGAATAAATGCTAAGAAAGCAGAACTGAAGAGGCCCAAAACAGGAGCTCCATCCTGATAGGTTAAGGCTGTTTAAGAAGAGTTGTAAACACCAAAGATTCCTAGCTCTTCGGCTAACAGTTTCTCATTCTGTGTTCCCATTAGCTAGCTCATAGGGCAAGTGGCCCCCACTACAATGAGCAAGCATAACTGTTCTGACCCTTTTGACCTGGCTTTGTGTTCTTTGTTTGTTCCTTATTTGCTGTGAGCCCCTTCAGGCTTATTTATTTCAGTTGGGCAACCTCCTTTAACTTATGGCCAGACAGGTCATACTTTAAACCTTGAAGCTGTAAGACTCATTTGTAACTCTCTTAACATTATAAATTGTATATTAACAATTGGAGTAACAAGATCAGGGTTTTGATTTAGTTTTATCCCTTAAATGTATCACGTAAGCTGATGCCTAATGGAATCTGTCCCCATTAGTAATATTTCAACTCTGTAGATTTTGGGGCTTGATTACAAAGCTGCAGTAGCGGTTTCCGATCGTTATCAGAGCCACGGCCCCATTGAAATCAATGGGGCCACGGCTCCGATAATGATCGGAAACCGCTACCACGGCTTTGTAAACAAGCCCCTTTGTATCAAAGTTATAAGGCAAGCACAGGAAGTTCTATCTTATATGCAACCTAGGTGGCATTTTGTTAGGTGGAAGAAAAGGTTTTGAATGGAAATTTACTTTGACGTGCTAAGGAATTTATTTATTTAGTTAACATTTCTTATATATTGCCTTTCATGATATCAAGGCGGTTTACATTGAACAAACTGAAATTACATTGAACAGGGTATTATAACTTGGAGATAACTATTTTACAGGGAACATGGGCAATGGAGGGTTAAGTGGCTTGCCCAAGACCACAAGGAGCACCTGTGGGACTAGAAACCCCAGTCCTTCCGGCCCAAGGTTGCTGTCCTCTAGTGGGATTTAAACCCCTGACCTTCTGACCTGAGGTAACTTGCCCCAACCACTAGGCCAGTCCTCCCTCACAAGACTCCCTTTACAAGCCTAAGAGATGGGTAGCCATAGGTGTAAGATATTAGAGATTTGGTTTTGGAACTTAGGTCTCTTCTGCATTAACAGTATTCTCAGGCAATATTCTCAAACTATTAAAATAAATCTAAAATTTAATAAAAGCAAAAAGGAGTTTTTGAAAATAAATATAAAATTAAAACTTTAGGATATACTGTCTATTCTAACTTGTGCATCTGCTAATGGATGGGCTTAAAGTTGTGGTTAAACTGTTCATTTTCTAGCCATATTGTTACAAAAGAGGAATACTCCTTTCCGTCAGCATTCAACTGAAGGACAGGAAGAAGGCAGCCCCAGCTTAGTGGAAACTTCCACTGTAAGCACAAACTACAATTAACCATGGTTTGCTACTGTATATGTCTTTTGCACAAGTTCCCTTTGTCCAGAAGGGTCCAGAGTTGCTAAGACTAGAGGCCCCTGTCCAGTGACCCTTAACAGCTGTACCACCCCCACCTAAACACACAGCCCCTGGAGCCGAAAGCAAAACAAATCCAGCTACCACAGATAACGCCGAATAGCACTTCCCCAGCCTAGCAAGGCAAAATTGTATTTTATTTTTAACCCTCAGTTTACAGTAGCAATGTTAGCTGATCTTACATCATATCTCACACACCCATCCACATCACAGAAATTTTGGCCCTGGACAACCACAAGTTGCAATCCATCCAGCGTCCTCCTCAGTGCCACATATCCACACTTCCAAGGGACCTCGGGGGGAGAGGGGAGGGTACCTAAGGCAGATAAGACCATTGCACGATATCCATTATGATACTTAGTAGAAAAGACTGCAGAATGGATGGGTGTGCATGGGGGGGGGGGGGGGTGTTGAACCAGTATTATGAACTATGCCTTGGTCTGATATATAACCTCTATCTTTTAAAGCGCCACCTGCCTATGGACATGATTTGATCTCACACCAGGCTGATCACTGCTATGGTTGTGACTTCCCTGATCCAAAAGGAATGTGTTCTATAGAGGCTCTCATTGAGACCCAATTCGGAGAGGCCAAGCTTCATTACTCTAGAAAACTGAAAACGTGATAATGGGGCGCCATCCCCATGGATAAATAGTGAGGAGAATCCTTGTGGATGAAGTAGAATACAGTCTTTAAAATTCTGTACTGGGCAAGTGGGATCTTCTTCTCCTCCCCCCACCCCCCCACCCCCACACACACTTGGGACCAGCATTACACTCAAACCTCTGCCTGTGGAATTGTTTTTTTTATCTAAGGATATAGATTGCTAAAGCATTGTTGCACAGGGGAACATTCTCCACCTTGAGGCCAGATGCTTTATGAGGGAATTTAGATGCAGCCACCAGCTCACCCACCCTCATGGCATCAAAAAAGGCAATTGCAAATGCACATCTAAATAATCAAGTTTCACACGCATTGGAACATATCTTGTCTATGACACTAACAACAACTTCAAGCAATCGTGAATATTGGGGCATCTCCGATCAGGTAGTTGCTGGGACAGGGCTGCCCAACTCTATCATTTTGCCAATGAGGAAGCTGTCAACCAAATTTCTCATTCCTTGTGCCTTAAGCAAATAAACCTGATGCCTGCTGTGTCAGCACTGTTGATCTATACATGCCTTTGGACTTGCACTTCATAATGAACTGCACAATGGCATTAATGTTAACCAAGCAATTTTACAGATGAGTTCTCCCCTGTGCAAAAATCCTGAAACCCTTCCCAGGCCCTCTAATGTTTCCTTCTAGTGTTCTCAGTCAGAGAACTCATCATCAAGCTCCAAACTGCTGAGGGAACGGGTGCCTTGTCTCTCTCTGCTCCTGGAGTGCCGGATCTGAAGATAGACATCTTAAAACGAGAGTGGAATCAGCTATTGTATTACGAGAAACTGGCACATGGGTGGCCCTAAAGGTTATATTATGGACAAGACAGCCCAGGACAATCTCCCTCAGGAGCACAATTCCTGGCATACATATTGTTTATGACCTGTACTACTGCCATATTGTCGGATTGGAAAATTAAACCAGTGTTGGCCAGAGGGATCCGCTATTTTTTCTGTTGCCAATGGAGGACCAAAGCTGTGAGCTATTTTCCTAAAGGACTCCAGGATTGATTTGCACCCTTTGAACCCAGCACCCATGGAAAGGAAATCATCAAGATAATGAATGGCAGAGCCTGTTTCCACATTTTCCTCTACCATCCTGTGAGCAAAAGAGCTAAACAGCTTGAAATAAGGACAGGAAATTGAAGACCCCATTGAGATGTATTTATCATAATAGAAGGCCCCATCAAAGGAGAAACCAAGAAGATGAAATGACTCTGGGTGAACTAGTAGTAATTTGAAAGCTGATTCAATGTCAGCCTTTGTTAATAGTGCATATGGACAATGCTTCAGGAACAAACCACTGGCCAAGTCAATGGAAACATATTGCACCATGCATAGGTGTGGATCAATGTGATCACTGATGGGCTCACCCTTGGGATAAGACAAATTGTGTATTAAATGAAATTTATCAGCTCCTTTTTTGGTGGCAATGCCTAAAGGTAACGGGATCATCTCAGGAAAGAGGCACACTTCAAAAGCACTAGCCACCCTGCCCAAACTGACCTCCCTGTGGATTTTCTTTTTGCTATTTGGAAATGCAGATTTATGGAAAGGGAGTTGTGGGCAGGCCAGATGGTATGGATCTTTGGACCATTATATGGAATACGAAAACCCTGCATGCCTGATCTTCATAATGGTATAATTTGAGCCATGGCAGCATGTTGTTAAGGTTGATGGGTGAGGGAGCTAATTTTTATGTTTATTAAAACTTTATATACTACCCTTCGGGGAGGTGGGAATCTAATATAACTCCAAGATACTTTAAACTAGAGGCAAGTATATCAGGGCTGTTGTTTGCACTGGGGTAACAGGTGGTTCAGAGATTCTGGTGAGCCAAATGGCAGAAATCTTAGGCTTATTAAGTTTCAGCCATGATGTGATCTGAAAGAGGCAAGCGTTAATTAGAGTTAATTGGTGTACTAGGGTTGAGTGTGAAAAATAAGGACAATATCATTAGCTTAGCAGTATGCTGGGATACCACAATCCTGAATAATGACAAGTAACAAAATGAAAATGTTAAAAAGCAAGAATGTGAGAACAGTACCCTGGCGAACAGTGCAGGTGAGGTGATAGGAAGACAAGGAGACAGAGTCAAATGAAACAAAAAAAGAGTAATTAGTGAGGAAGGACTGGAATCATTGAAGGACAGTACCTACAGACCAACATTGAAAAGATAGGTGCAAAGAACTGAATGATCAACTAAGTTAAAGGCGGAGGAGATGTCAAGGGACACCATGAAAGAAATATTAGTTCTCTAAGGAGGGAGATCAGGACGGTTTCTGTGCTGTGACCCGGATGAAAACTGGATGGTGGGGGTGGAGGACATTAGTGTGATCTAAATGGTTGCTAAGATGAGAGAAGAACAATTACTATAGCATTTTAGAGAGAAAAGGAAGATTGCAGACTGGCCTTTGGTTTTCCAGGACAGTTTTGTTGAGTGATGGCATTTTTTAAGGATTGGATGAACTAGAGCTGTCTGCCAGGTGGTGGGAGCAAGGGGGAGAGGGGCAATATCTGAAGAGAGACTATTAAGGATGGCGTGGACAAAAGGTAATAAGGCTAAGAAAGGAGCGATAAGTCAAGAAGAGTCGAGTGGGTCTAGAGAGCAGGTCATTCTAGAGAGTAGGGAAGTAGTTTGAAAAGAATGTCAGGTATGCATCAAGAATAGTAGAGGGAAGGGGAATGTCAATAGAAGACTAAGGCAATGGGCGGGATACAGCAACAGTGTCTGAGGCAGGCATTATTGAGGGAATAGAGGATGTAGATTAAAAAAGAAAAACCTGACATAAAAAAAAGGAGATTGAGTTGTAACACAAAAATATTGGGCTAACTCACTGGCAGATGGAATGTTAGTGGGACATGGGGTGGAAGGTAGGAATAATAAATGGGTAGCCATAGAATATATATATATATACAGGGCTCGACAAATCCCAAGCACCAGGTCACTCTTGCAACTAAAACAAAAATTGGATCTGATGCCTGGAGTTCAGAGCACCAGGACAGAAGCAGCATAGGTGTCTGCCCGCGGGGATCCCAACCCCCATGGGCAGAAGTGGTGAAGAAGCTGCGATGAGCTGGGATCTTTCATGTTTGCCAGTGGGGAGGGTGAAGAGAAGAATGCATGGGAAGTAAAGGGCACAATGTCTGCAAAAGACTCACCCCTCTCTTACCACCCATATGCACATTTCACCCCATCTCCGCAACGCACACACATGTAAGCTTAAAGGGTCAGTGGGGGTGGTGGAAGTGGGGACAAGGGAGGAGTAGGAGGAGTGGGGCAACTGCCTGCTGTTGGCACTGTGCAGTGCTCCATTAAGAGCCCCTCCTCTGTCCCCGACCTCCGGTATTCCGCCCCTTTCCCATCGCTGGTCCTCCTTCCAACCCATCACTCTCCCAGAACTAACAAGGATCCTCACCACCATTCGGAAAACTACATGTCCTTGTGACCCCATCCTCTCGCAGTGGCTCCCCGAGCTCTCTTTGGCTCTGTCCCCTCTGATTCTTTCTATTTTCAACACTAGCTTGCTGTCTGGCGTCTCCCCCTCCCATTGGAAGCACGCCCTTATCCGTACCCTTTTGAAGAAACCCTCCTTGGATCCCTCAGTTCCCTCAAACTGGCGCCCCATCTCTAACCTGCCCTTTTTCTCTAAGCTTCTCGAGAGACTGGTCTTCTCTCAGCTTTCTGCATACCCTGAGGCTTCCTTGGTTCTTCACCCCATCAATCTGGTTTTCGTCCTGGCCACAGTACTGAATCTATTCTTATTTTTTTTCTCAACGAGTTACACGTCGCTCATGATCAAGGCTCTCTATCTCTAGCTGTCTCACTCGATCTTTCTGCTGCTTTTGATGTTGTCGACCACCGTACTCTCCTCTCATGTCTTAGCGCTATCGGTCTGTCTGGCCAAGTTCTTCACTGGTTCCACTCTTTTCTCTTTAATCGATCTTTTTTTGTTCTTTCTGGTACTACCTCTTCTTCTCCAATGCCTCTTCACTGTGGTGTTCCTCAGGGTTCGGTATTGGCACCACTGCTATTTAACATTTTCTTGGCCCCTCTCTCTCTGCTTATTCAACAGCATAGTATCTCTGCGTATTATTACGCAGATGATATCATTCTTCTTTATCACACTGATTCACTCGCTCCTGATATTGATCCCCTCAATGTCTGTCTTTCCTCTGTTTCCTCTTGGCTCTCTGATAATTATCTGCATGTTAATTTATCAAAAACTGCGGCCATCTGGTTCATTGCTGGTGCTCCTGTCGCTTCTCTTGCTCTGCTTTTCTCAGCTGCTCTGCTTTTCTCAGCTGCTCCCATACCTCTTGTCACCTCACTGCGCTATCTCGGTGTTACTCTGGATTCTGCTCTGACCTTTAGAGAGCACGTTTCCTCTGTTGTTCAATGTTCATTTCACACCCTTCGGCAACTCCATGCACTCCGTCCTTTCCTTTCTTCCTCTTCTCTAACCACCTTGCTCCTTTCTCTTATCACTTCACGTTTGGATTATTGTAATGCCTCTCTAGCTGGTCTTCCCCTCACCCAACTTCGTAGACTTCAATTGGTTCACAACACTGCTGCCTGTCTCTTGAACCACACCTCCTGGTCTGCTCATATCACCCCCCTTCTCATCCGGCTACACTGGCTACCTATCCCTTTCCGTATTCAGTATAAGATCCTCATTTTCGTACATAGATCACTCCACACCGGCATACCACTTTACCTCTCCGATCTGGTCCATTTTCACTGCCCCCCAAGAATCCTCAGATCCATTCATGCCAACTGTTTATTTCTTCCCTCTCCCTCCCAGGCTCGCCTTGAGTCAACGCACTCTTCCGCCTTCTTCTTTCTCGGTCCTCGTCTCTGGAATTCCCTGCCATCCGCCCTCCCTGGTACTTTCCTTTCCCGCCTTCAAAGCGAAACTCAAAACCTATCTTTTCTGCACAGCTTTTGACCGTCCTCACCCGCCTCTCTCTTCCTCTCCCCCCCTTGCTGATACCCAATGAGCACTTATTCCTCCTGTTGTTATTGCTGCCTACTGTCCCTTTCCTCTAAGGCTGTCCCTTTCCTATCAACAAATGGCGTTCCTTTTCCATTTCCTTCTTCAGCAGTATTCCCTGTGTTTTTACTGTAAACCGCCATATGCCTCAGTTCTGGCAGTATATTAAGTTTTAAATAAAGATAAAGATTTATTGAATTTTTTCCCCATAGAAAATGGGAAAACAGTCTTAGTAAATCAGGCCCTAAAACCTAAAAAAGTAACTGCGATACACCTTTTTGGGGGGTGGGGGTGTGCACAGTGACCCAGGTTTCAGTGGCCGGCTCCTAGATTTTAAGGCTGGCTTCTAGAGTCCAAGAAAATTTGTCAAAGCCTGTGATATACCATCTCTATGTTAAATCCCAGTCCCTGAAGAATCAGTAAACCTGTAGTATTTAAATTTAACATAAAAACATGCCATACTGGGTCAGAGCAAAGGATAATCAGGCTCGGTGCCCTGTTTCCAACAGTGGCCCCAATGCAGGTCACAAGTATCTGACATATCCCCAAAGTAGCCAGCATTTAAATTAATATCCTTACAAGAACACAAGGGTTTAATCTTATAGAGTAACCGTAATATACCACAAAAATAATTGCTACTCCAAAAGAACCAGAGTACCTAAAACAAAGGAGGGAAATGAGAGGAATGTGACGAGAACTGTGGAATGGCCTCAGACTAGTGGGTTACTTCAAGACAGACACCCATAAACATGGTGTCCATCAGTACCCTTTAGCATCAATGGCCATGTGTCCACCTTTTTGTTAATGATTATTGAGCACACCTCTCTCCCTTAACAATGTCTCATGTATGCTTGAATTATATAGATCTCTTCAATCAACTTTTTGTAATCAAATTTTTGCACTTAGCTTTCTGTAATGCTGAGGATATCACCGAAAACTTTGTGTTTTTTCTTTTTCTTTTTCTGGATATCCCAGCGGTCCCAACGCCTCACAAACAACGTTGACCTGCGTTTCACTCACTGGCTTGAGGTTCTTCAGGGGACTAATTTCAAGACAGCCAAATGTTTAACTGAAAAAAAGATCATCAAAACCGACATGAGTTCAATAAAACCAAAAACAGTGCTGTGTTAAGTACCAAAATATAGAGCCTATTCGTACCTTTCTAATACCACAATTGAGCTAAAATAACAATTAAAATCCTACCCAAAGGTTTGGCTGTAGTTGATGCACAGTTTGCGTTGAAAACATGTTGCTTCCGATCGCTCTAATTTGATCTGGCAACCATTCAAAAAAACGCCGCGCATGGGCAAACATGTAAAACCTCCCCTTCTTATAGTCACTCATTCTCACAGGACGCTGAATCTACGTCACAGCAATGAACCAATGTCCTCTAACACACTCCCCATTCAATCTCGGCGTTCAATCCTGCTGGCTGCAGAGTATGTAGCAAAAAGATCCACTGTTGTTCATGAAACAGCAATGTTTGATTTAGGGATTTACCAAACAGAGTAATTGACTTGTTCAATACAGAAACAACAAAGTTCTTGGAAACTATGATGCAACTCCTCACAATGTGTCACCAGCGGTGCTGACAATACCTTTTGTTTTATGCGACTTTTATGTTCTAACATCCTGGTTTTAAAAGATCTAATTGTCTTCCCGACATAAAATAAATCACAGGGACATGCTATCACGTAAATTACATTCATAGTTTTAAATTGTAAATTGTTTTAAATTTTGTTGCTCTGCTGTTTTCTGTTGCCCCTCTTTACTCTCTGCTATTTCTTTTGCTGTCCTATTATTATTTGGCGTTCTTTTCTTTCCTTCCTTTCTTAGCAGCTGTCACCTTTTTACGATTGTACACCGCCCTGATGCTTCGGCCTGGGCGGTTTATCAAATGTTTTAATAAAGATAAAGATAAAGATAGATTCACACGTTGTTCTATGTTTCAAAACAAAGTGTTTCCCTTGGTGAGTAAAGTGTTGTAATTCATTAGTAATTGCACATATGGAGCAGTGCCCACATTTATAATGGCCCAAGGGATCTTGTGGAATAGTCTCCGAAGACTCAGATCGTAAGGCAGCTGGGCTCAACCTCTCCTTCAAGTTGCGACCTCGCCGCCAAACACAGCGGATAGATTTAGTACTAAGTCCAGGAACCACCTGAAGTATTTTAAGATGTTTAGAGAAGATCTTCTTGATTCGATGACTGAAAGGAGAGTATTGCGTTATGAAGTTGATGACGTCAGGATCAATCTGTTTCTCTTTATGAGGTAACGTAAGCATTTGAAATCTATCATTAAATAATGCTCGATGATAAGCTTGGGTAATGATTCGTGGAGGGTATCCCCTAGCCCGAAAATTAGAGGCCAGTACTTTCGCTTTCTTGCGATAATCTTGAATGTCTGAGCAGTTTCTGCGATATCGCAGAAACTGTGAGAAAGGTAAGCCCTCTTTTAAGCGGGAGGGGTGTGCGCTGTCAAAATGAAGAGAAGTGTTGCGATCAATGGCTTTACGGAAAATCGAAGTTTGCCATTTAGTAGCTGATTTAGTAACTAGAACATCAAGAAAAATAATTTCTGTATTATGGATATTGAAAGTGAATTGAATGTGCTCATCCTGGGTGTTCAACCATGATAGAAAAAAATGTAAACTTTCCATTGAACCCAGCCATAGCATAAAAATGTCGTCAATAAATCTCTGCCAGAGCTTAATATGAACCATGAAAGAAGATGACATAATGAACTGCCTCTCAAAAAATCCCATAAAGAGATTAGCAATGGAGGGGTCCATTGTTGCCCCCATTGCTACCCCTGACGTTTGTTGGAAAATAGTTGTTTCAAACTGAAAATAATTGTGGCAAATCGTTAACTTTGTTAAATCAAGCAAAAATGCCATCTGAAGTTCTGATACATCCCCTCTGCTTTGTAACGCTCTAGCAACAGTTTCAACCGCTTGCACTTGTGGAATGCTCGTATATAGCGCCGTGACGTCCAAAGTGACCAGGATTATATCTGAATTGACCGCCCAATGTGGGCATGTTTCCAAAATAGACAAAAAATGAGAGGTATCCCGAATGTACGAGGGAATCTCTGTTAGTAACGGGCGCAAAAACGAATCTATAAAAATGGAAAGAGGTTCAAGCAAAGTGCCTCTTGTCGAGACTATCGGTCTCCCCGGCGGATGGAACAAATTCTTGTGGATCTTAGGAACTAAATAAAAAGTAGCTAATCGGGGATGTGCTAAATTGAGAAACTTATATTCTTTCTGAGAAATAATCTTGTCTTGTAAAGCCTGAGATGTTATGCGTAAAATCTCCTTTTGTAATCGTGCTGTTGGATCAGTTGTGAGACATAGATAGGCTGTTACAGCAGATAATTGCCGTTTAGCCTCCAATAAATATTGATCCCTACTCCATACCACTATCGCTCCTCCTTTATCGGCCCGCCTAATAACTATGTCTGAACGGCCAGCTAAGGCCTGCAGGGTTTGATTTTCTTTTCGGGTTAACCTAGTAGATGTAAATTTGCGTATGCTCTCCAAATTTTCCATGTCTTGCAACACTAGCAAGGTTTTACATGTTTGCCCATGCGCGGCGTTTTTTTGAATGGTCGCCAGATCAAATTAGAGCGATCAGAAGCAACATGTTTTCAACGCAAACTGTGCATCAACTACAGCCAAACTTTTGGGTAGGATTTTAATCATTATTTTAGCTCAATTGTGGTATTAGAAAGGTACGAATAGGCTCTATATTTTGGTACTTAACACAGCACTGTTTTTGGTTTTATTGAACTCATGTCGGTTTTGATGATCTTTTTTTCAGTTAAACATTTGGCTGTCTTGAAATTAGTCCCCTGAAGAACCTCAAGCCAGTGAGTGAAACGCAGGTCAACGTTGTTTGTGAGGCGTTGGGACCGCTGGGATATCCAGAAAAAGAAAAAGAAAAAACACAAAGTTTTCGGTGATATCCTCAGCATTACAGAAAGCTAAGTGCAAAAATTTGATTACAAAAAGTTGGGGACCGCTGGGATATCCAGAAAAAGAAAGAAAAAAACACAAAGTTTTCGGTGATATCCTCAGCATTACAGAAAGCTAAGTGCAAAAATTTGATTACAAAAAGTTGATTGAAGAGATCTATATAATTCAAGCATACATGAGACATTGTTAAGGGAGAGAGGTGTGCTCAATAATCATTAACAAAAAGGTGGACACATGGCCATTGATGCTAAAGGGTACTGATGGACACCATGTTTATGGGTGTCTGTCTTGAAGTAACCCACTGGTCTGAGGCCATTCCACAGTTCTCGTCACATTCCTCTCATTTCCCTCCTTTGTTTTAGGTACTCTGGTTCTTTTGGAGTAGCAATTATTTTTGTAGCATTTAAATTAAGGCATTCACTACTGCTGAAAATCGAGTCCATTGCTTCTAGTGTGTGTATCTACTCTGTGTATGCCTATTAGCACTTTACAAATGATAAGCAGTAGTAGTATATTACTGTGCCTTGGGAAACACAAAACTATTTAATTTATACCCTTTTTATTGCATTGGAAACCATTTGTTTCAATTAAACAGGGCGTGATTTTAAGAAATCATAATTCTCATTATTTATATACATATATTTATGTGTATTGTGAAACAGACTTTTTCCAGGGGGCAGTTTCTCCAAATAGGTTAGTTGTGCACATATCTAGAGTGTCATGAACCTCACTTCTAAGCCAGGGTATGTGGCATATGATCTCAGTCCCTGAAATTTACTGCTAATGCTCTCCCTAGTGCTTGCACTGTAAAGATCTGTATATATTATCACTTACATTTTCTTTTCCTAGACTCCCAATATTCTGTGGTTCACTTGAGTTTCTACTCGGGATCCATGAATGCTAAACTCCTAGGAGGGGATATTCAACGGTGGTGACTAGTGCTTGTAAAGCGTAGAGCCATCGCTGCTGAATACTAAGCCCATATATTCAATGCCGGGGCCATATCCGGCCACCGGCATTGAATATCTGGGTTGCTGCATAGTGTGAAAGCTAACCGGGCAGCGATGATATTGAGCCTCTGCCCAATTAGTTCCCATGGACAAAGTTAGGCCAGGCTTTGCCACACTTGACTTTACCCACAGGTCACTAACCGGGCAGGGCTCAATATTGCCACTGCCTGGTTAGCTTTCAGGCTATGACACCTCTGCTCCATCCTAGAACACCCACGGAACATCCCGATGTTAAGGAAAGGCAGGGGAATAAAGTGCACCACTACACCAGGTGGTGGGGAAGTGAATATTGGACCGGTGGAAACTGCTCACCCTGAGAGAAAAGGTATCAGCTGGTTTTGATCCCTGCAGCTGTACGCAAAGTAGGGTTGCCAACTGGCCGGTTTTTCCATGGCCAGGCCGGCTGCCGGCGCAGATGTAAAACTGGCCCTTGAAAAGCCGTTTTTTTGCTCTGGCCGCAAGATCGGGAGCGGCCAGAGCAAAAAAACGGCTTTTCTTCCGACCCGAAGTCCAAAAAAAACCCCACCCAGGGCCGACCCACACACCGGAGGGCTTCAGAGGGAGCAGGGTAAGCTCGCGCGAGGCCCCGGCTCCCTCTGTACAGCCGCCAGCGTGAAGAGCCTTTTCCTTCACGCTGGCGGCTGTATCTGTAAAGCCGCGATTGCTTGGAAAGGTTAAAGGCAATACCCTTTAACCTTTCCCAGCATTCGTGGCTTCACAGATACAGCCGCCAGCGTGAAGGAAAAGACTCTTCACGCTGGCGGCTGTACAGATGGAGCCGGGGCCTCGCGCAAGCTTACCCAGCTCCCTCTGAAGCCTCTCAGACAGCTGCGGTGCTGGTCGGGGGGGGGGGGCAAGGACTGCATGGGCTGTGATGGGGGGGAGGGGACCTGGACCGGAAAAGGGCTATGGGGGGGACTTGGACTGGAAATGGGTTGTGATGGGGGGGGGACCTGGACCTGAAAAGGGCTATGGGGGGGGGAATTGAACTGGAAAGAAATGGGCTGTGATGGGGGGGACCTGGACTGTAAAAGGGCTATGGGGGGGGGGCATGGACTGGGAATGGGGTGTGATGGGGAGGGAGACCTGGCCCGGAAAAGGGCTATGGGGGGGGGGGGAGACTTGGACTGGAAAGAAATGGGCTGTGATGGGGGGGGGACCTGGAATCTAAAAGGGCTATGGGGGGGACAGGGACTGGAAAGGGTGTGTGGTTGGGAGGGGGACCTGGACCGGAAAAGGGCTATGGGGGGGGGGACTTGGACTGGAAAGAAATGGGCTGTGATGGGGGGGGACCTGAACTGTAAAAGGGCTATGGGGGGGGGACATGGACTGGAAATGGGTTGTGATGGGGAGGGGGACCTGGACTGGGAAAGGGCTATTGGGGGGGTAACTTGGACTGCAAATGGGCTGTGATGGTGGGGGGGGAACTAGGACTGCAAATGGGCTGTGATGGTGCAGGGGGACTCGGACTGCAAATAGGATGTGATGGTGGGGGCTAGGACTGGAAATAGGCTGTGATGGTGGAATTGGACTGGAAATGGGCTGTGATTGGAGGGGGGCTAGGACTGGAAATGGCCTGTGATGTGAAGGCTAGCACTGGAAATGGGCTGATGAAGAGCTAGAATAGGACTGGAAATGGGCTGATGTGGGGCATGGGAGAATGGGATTAGAAGGGAGTGGATGCTGGGTGGGTCTAGAACTATAAGGGAACTGATTTTGGGGGAGGACTAGAATGGATGGGGAATGAGAATGGAGAGGGGAAAAAATATTTTGTGTGGAAGAAAAGTCTATGATGGGCCGGGTATTGGGAGAGTAAGAGGGGCTTGAAAATGGAAGGGTGAAATTTAAATGGTTGATAAAGGAATAAGGAAAGAATTGGGGGAAAGAGCAAAAGGGAAACAATCAGTATGTTAAAGCAGAAATAGAGAGAGAATGGAAAACATCTAAAAGAGAAGAAAGGACAAATGGATAGCTCGCAGAAGACACGAAGAAACCAGAAGAAAGTGACTGGAGCAATTGCAACTGAAAAAATGCCCAAACAGAAGGTAGAAAAATACTTTTTATTTTGAATTTATTAACTGGAATATGTCTGGTCTGGGAAGTGTGTATTGCTAACATCTTTGCGTTTTTGTTTAGTGCAAGAGGAAATTACTTTATAGTTTTATTTCTCCAGTGTTGTACATTTCATGTTTGGATTTTGGGGTTCCCAGTTTAATTATCTGACCAAGGAAGTTAGCCTACACGTATCCTCGGTAATTTTTGTGGGTGGGGCTGGGGGCGGGGCAGGGGTGGGACTAGGGGCGGAGAATGGGTGGAGCATGGCAAGCCACAGGTGTCGGTTTTTCTCGGTGAAAAAGTTGGCAACCCTAATACAAAGAGAAAGAAAAGGACGCAGGGGGGCTTGTAAAAGAGCTTGAGCTTGGGGAAGAAGAGTCTCCTGGCATTCAGAGGCTGCCCAGCTTCTTGATCTTAAAAGAGCTTACCTCTCATTGGAGGAGGAAACTCTCCCCTGTGCTCAGCAGACCCTCTTCCTGGAGATGACAACAGAGAAGCCCTGGCGATCCAAATCCGGGCTTGGGGTCCAGCAGCAGAATCAGCTCGAGAGAGTGCTGCGACAGCGGAATCAGCTCTGTAGAGAGCTGTGGTGGCGGAGTCAGCCCCAGAGAGAGCTGCAGCAGCAGATAAGCTCCTGGGAGAGCTGTAGCAGTTGTTCCCGACTGGCCAGGAGTGCAACCCCCCTCTCTCAAATGGAGGAAAGCTGGGAGTAGATGGAGTTCAGGCCACAGCTTCAGTGATTGAAGAAGATTACTGAATCTCTCTCTCTTCACAGTCAGCTATCGATCTAGTAGCAGGTGAGATTTGAGAGGTGGTGGGCAGAGGAAGAAAAAGGGAACGGAGTTAGGAACTAGCTTGGTGAGGTTGGACACCTAGACTTTGAAGGTTTACTTAAGGTACTACATACCAGGTTATAATTGGTCATTTGAACTGCATATTTCGTACCCCATATCACTATTTCACCTTACCCTGTATAAAGAACCTGTTTACTGTAAGTCCAGTGAGGCCCTGCCTACACTGGACAAATGCGTTACTTGTAAACCGCACTGATCTCAAATAGCACGGTATAAAAGAAACATAAATAAATAAATAAAATAAATACTTAGTTTAACCCTGGAATTACCAAGATTTTTTGCACACACTGAATACCATTGGGGTCATAAATGACCCCACAACAAATTTTAATTGATAACCATAAACAATTTAAACTAAACAGACAAAATATTATTCCAAATTAATTATTTATTATATGAAGGTTAAATGTTTTGAAATTTAATGCTTTCTCATAAAATTACATGAAGAAGAGTTGCCATGAAAGCAGTTTTTGCATGCACTTGATGAACACAGTAAAGTACTACAGTCATTTGCATGAGACACAGACAATTTCTGAATGTTATTTGCAAACATTGCGCTTGCAGGGGGTGCAAACTATGTTGCTATTTGTGTCTTTTTCTTTGGAATAGCAGTGACACCTTGCCCTTTTCTTTGGGATCCCAACATTGCAAACAGCATCAGTGGCTTCTTCAATGCTGGAAGAAGTCTCGCTGCAATTACTCTGAAGCAGCTGCTTTCCTAATTCCAAGAGGAATAGACGACGTCTGTGCTTTGACTTGGACTGCCATTCTGGATTTAGTGACATCCAAACAATGAAGGCATTCAAAGCACTGATGTCCAACATGTTGTAGAAGATTGTCACTGGCCAGCATCTTGTCATTCGTATTATGGTATAACGTGCGCAACATTTGATTTACCATATCTACTCCACCTTTACTAGAATTATAGTCCAAGATCATGCGTGGTTATTTGTCTGGACGTGTGTTATCTACTTCTTGATCATGCAAACTGTTCAGAAGAACAACCACTTTTTCTTTCTTTGGGCAATAGGAAACCAGAGTGGCGTCATCGCGAAAGGCAAACAGTGAAGTGAATACCTCTCGGTCCTTTGCTGTTACATATTCTGTAGGTAAATTTTTTCTGTTCTTTAGAATTGTCCCCAAAAGTGTCATTTGTTTTTCTAGCAATTTCCGTGACAGGGATAAACTGCAGAAGAAATTGTCAACAGTTAACATTTCTGCCAGATCGTGTCAATCCTTCAGTGAGTTGCAGCACAACCCTTTCACCCTGATTCTGTTCCCTGTTTTGTCCACGTTCCCTTCCTGTATATACTTGAAGATGCAGAACATATGACGTTGCACTGTCACACAACAACCATAGCTTTATGCCATATTTCCAAGGTTTGCTGGGAAAATATTGTCTGAACGGAACACGGCCACGAAATGTAAGCAGTTGCTCATCCACGGTAACATTTTCACCAGGAACAAAGGCATCACTTAGAGTTGCTTCCCAGGTATCAAAAACGTGTCTGATTGGAGCAAGCTTATCCACGCCTCGTTGTTCATATCTGTTGGTTGCATCATCAAATTTGAGAGCACAAGAAATTTGTTGAAAACGGTTACGGGCCATATTTTTGCTGAAAACAGAATGACCATCTTCAAGGTTCCACAACTGAACTATGAATTCATTTCGTGACTTGTACATGCCTGAGAGGATCAGAAGTCCAAGAAAACTTTGAAATTCTCCATCTGTCAAATCTTTCCAAGTGTTGTCATAAATGTGTGTTCCTTGTTTGCTCGTCCACATCATGATTTCATTCAATAAGTTCTTCCTCATGAACAAGTGGAATGCTGCGAGAGGGCCATCAACATTTCGTACGGCATACCTTGTAGGACCTTGTTGTACGGGCATGACATTAGCTCTGGCGTATCTTCCAGCAGCTTGCTTTATAGTTTTCCTGTTCCATGATGTGTCATCTTTAGATACATAGGCTTCAATGGCAACATTTGTGCTTATAGTTGATGACCTCTTAGCTCCTCTATGACCAAAACTACGAACACATTTCTTCCCCAAGTGAAGGCACTAGGCACCAAACAGAAAAGGGCCAATGGAGCCTGCCCTCAAGGTGACTCCAGCCAGGCCTGTCCCAGAAGCATACCCAAGGGGGTGCTAAAAATATATACTATGCATTTCTTAATAAAATCTAATTTCTCTGTGACCAAAAATCACCATAGGAGTCATTCTAGAAGCTCTATTCATGCTTTGGATGTCTGAAAATGAGCATAGAGATATCCAAAGCACAGACATTTATTTATTTTATTTATTTACTTCTTTTATATACCTCGCTATTAAAATCAGTGTGGTTTACAATTGAACAAAAAACATACTGCAATGTCACACGACAATTGAGTTTTTACATTGAACATGGACGAGATAACCTGGAGGTAACAGGGGTAACTAATTACAGAGTAATTATTCATGGAGTATGGTGAGAAATTATACATATAGTATGGTGAGAAATTATACATATAGTATAGCTTGGTTTCAACATATTTATAAGAGGTTTAATCAATAGAATTTGTGATCAGTACCAATAATAAATAAGAGAGGGGATATGGTGGTAGAGCTAGTCATTTTCTTTATGGTGTTGGATTTTGGGTGGGGTGGAGTAGGGTGTAGGATGTGAGGATGGATGGTTGTTTCTGGGATTGGATTCTGGGTAATGGATGAGGAAAAGGTGTTGTTTGAGGGCTTTTCTAAATGACAATAGGTCTGGGGTGGAACGGAGCTCAGTGGGGAGGGCATTCCAGGTCATGGGTGCAAATAGGGAGAAGGCTCTATTGGCAGTAGCCTTTTTGCACTTAGTTAGAATGTTGGGGATCTCTAGAGTGTTTGCTTGATTAGATCTCCTGATCCTGTTGAACGGCCGTCTTTGAATGAGTTTGCTGATGGGTGAGGTGATCTGGTTTCTTAGGGCTTTGAATGTTAGTACTAGGGACTTATACTGGACATCCCCGGAGACATTTTAGAAAGCTCTTTTAAAGACATCCTCAGTGCAAGGATGCTCAAGGTAGGACAGTGACATGATGGAGGTGTGTCCAGGGCATTGCTGAGAACTTCGACATCCAGACTCGATTTCAGAAATGAGCTGGATGTCCTAAGCCAATTCACAGTTTATACCTGCTCCAGGCATGAATAGACATCTGAAAAGTACTCATTTTGCCAGGCAAATATCTGGAGACTGTGGAGGAGTTTACATACTTATAGCCCCTTTAATTTACAGTTTGACAACGAACACTGATGGGGAATGAGGACTCGTGTTTTTGTTTTGGCACACCGCTGGCCATCTTCACATGCAACCTTGCTTGAGATGGACATCCCCACCCCACAGTTTCCTAGCGGTGATGTCTATATGGACACTGGCATGGACACCCAGGTCAGGGGTGTCTACTTTTCTAAAATTAGGCCAAGATAGTCATCCCTGGCATTTTTCTGCATGTTATGCCCTGGACATCACAAAGTGCACTTGAACAGCCTTTCTAAAATGTCACTTTGTATTATCAATTGTGATCAAATGAATACAATACAATTCATAATTATATGGCTTTCCATCAAAATTGATGCTGACCTCTAATTTTTGTATATTTAAATTTTACTGATTATACACCACATTGCATAGCCAGTTGGACTGAGGAGGCAATCTATAAATTAAAAAAAAAACCCCATAAAACAACATATACAACTATCAAGCATACTTTAGATACGACGTATCGCAGGGCAATTGTGAGTTTGGATATTAGAAAGGCATTCAGCCATATTGAAAAAAGGTTTTGTCATATCTAAGCAAAATGACGACATAGATGGAAGGCTGTTATAGGAGTGGGGAACATGAGTTACCAATCTGAAGGATTGCTGGAATGAATTGCATTTACTCTATTTTTTGAGCCTGCATAGAATGCTAGGCAAGGATATCCCCCATTTCTATTTGTATTCACATTTGTTATGGAGTCCTAATATCAAACTATCCTCACACATTCGAGGTCTAAAAGACAGGCAATTCTTAACGTTAATGTTATTTGTTGAGGACATGTTACACTAATATCTGCCAAACTGTATATACTAGTCAGTTAGAAAATAAATGTTTCCAAAGCTGAATTACTCTCTTAAAATGTCAGAACAGTTTCATGAGTGCATTAAATGAAAACCTCCACTTAGGTGGAACTATCAGGCTATTAAGTATCTAGGAGTGAAGATATAAAATGATTGGAACGTATGTAGAATCTGAATTACCCTTCTGTACTTGTTACATTTTATCAGAAGCTAAAAGAATAGCCGCATTCCTTTTGGAAATACTGTATATCATATTTATAATACTGATACTTCCAAGACTCTGAGTCTAGCAGGAACAATATAAAATGGCTATATTTTCAGACAATGTCATGAAATCTATATACCAAATCTCAATTCCTACTTTAATAGCTAAATGTTATGGTTCTGGAAGGTCTTTGGGTTTTAAAGTTAATTATTGCAAACCTGAAGCAGTGAAGGTTAATTTAATTCAATCTCGCAAGGCACAGATACAAGCTAATTTTCTATTTAAATGGATCACCATTTCTATTAAGCACACGTATATGGCTTACTAAAGCATATGCCTCACTATGTAATGCAAATTATCCTCCAATAATTAAAAGTTTAGGTAGACTTTATTTAGAATCTGATTAGAGCTTTCCTGGTTGGAAAAAGTCACAGCAATCAAAATTAATTTTCTTCCCCATTTCTGTTGCTTTCTCTAGTTACACCAGTTGAAGTACTACACAGACATCTTAAGTTATTGCAGAAAAATATTTTACATTTCATTTGAGGTAATAATGTCCCAGGATGACTAAAGTTAATTTGTATTGTCATAAAAATAAAAGGAGAGGGGTGGGATAACAATTTCAAATTTGATTTAATTAGTGATATCAGTTAAAAATCAAGATTTAAATGCTTTGCAATACATCATACAAAAAACTAGATAATAAATATTTGCATTAAGACAGTATCCCTAGGTAATTTGACTTGGCCATAACAGCAATTCATTTCTTAACTGTACAATTCGAAAATATTTAAGGCAGCAGAGCCCATCGGCTAGACAGAGGGTCATCTTAACCTTACTGAGCACGATGCTCTTTCCCTTTTCCTGGGTTATCTAGAGAAGGGGGAGGGGAGGGTGAGAAGAGCTTAGATGAAAAAGTCCATTAATTAGAGAGATGGGCATTGTCATTAGCTCCAGGGCATAAGAGGGGAGCCAATGCAAGGTGAGTGGGTATCCTATGCAGTACGTTTTTGGCACGCTGGGCATTGTGAGAAGAAAGGTGAAGGGGAGAGTTGATCTTATTTTTTTGCTGTGATGCTCATTTTGATATTTTAATTACCTCAGAACTCTAGCAGTCTTCGAGGAGGTTTAAGTATACATGGAGAGGAAAAATGTGTTCCGACCACTTTCAAGGCCCCCTACTCAATCCAATTACTTGAGCGCCCCCCCCCCCCCCTGCTTCTCAACATCCAGGTCCCCTAGAAAACTGCTATGATGATCGTGGCTGGGCCCAAACCTTCCTCGTATCTTCAGACCAGCATTGGGGCACCCATGATCAGGGCCTCTTCCTACCTAACATACTCTTGTGCACCAGCCCCACTCCAAATGCCAGCAGGCCATGCCCAGAGACAACTACGGCATCGTGACAACCCCGCATTACTTAAAACAAAACATTACGGCTTCCATTTTATCAACCAAAGCAGCCTCCCACCAGTGCCCAATTTGTTTTTTATTTATTTAATTCATTTGATTTCCTTTCTATCTGGTTACATAAACATATAATTATTAGACAAAAATTACTGTAATTGAACTTAAAAAATAAATACCAGATTGCATCCAACACCAGAGAAAGATCCACATAAGCTTCTGTACTGTGCAAAGAGTAAAGATAAAACATGCATGTTAGATTTTAACGGTTGATTGGCCATAAGTTATTAGTTGAATAGGGTCTTTTTCAAGACCTTCATTCCCATATGGTGCTTCATATGCATACCCCCCGATGAAGGCTTCCCGCCGAAATGCGTAGGGGTTTACCAAATAAGAATTAGCACCTGTGACCTTCTCCTGGCCTTCGCCCCTTTTGTTTCTGCTATTGCTGCAAGGGCCCTGCTCCCTTTGTGTTCCTCCTTCCTCCTATTCACAATGAATATAAATGAAATAGATCTATGTACAATGGAAGTGCATGCAGATATCTCTCATGCATATTCATTGTGGATACTCTGAAAATCCAACTGGACTAGGGATACCAGAGGACTGTGTTGAGAACCACATCTCTCCTACCCGCACCATCCAGCACGTCCCCTCATTTTCTCATACTATCCCCCACTATATCCAGCATCCCGCCCCCTTTCCCTCTCCTTATGTCCAGCATCTCCTCATCTTACCCTACTCCATGTCCTGGATCTCCTCTCTCTCTCCCCATCCCATGCCGTGCCCAGCATCTCTTCTCTCATCCCATTTTCCAGCATCTGCCCTCTATCCCCCCCCCCACTTTGTGTCCATCCTCTATCTTTAACCCTACCCTGTGCCCATCCTTTGCACGCCATCCTCTATGCCCAACTCATGCCCAGCATCTGCCATTCATCTTCCTATGCCCTCACCCCTTGTCCAGCATTTATCCTCCACACCCCATGACTCCTATTGTCCAATATCTGCCCTCCATTCTTTACCCCATCCACCATTTATCCCCCCCCACTCCCCCCACCTGTAGTGAAAATAAATTAACTGACTACTGATTATGCATGAGCAGTGAGTTGGGGGTTAATTGAACCTCCAAGGTACTTCAAGCCGGAAGGTCGAGGGTTCAAATCCCACTAGAGGACAGCAACCTTGGGCCGGAAGGACTGGGGTTTCTAGTCCCACAGGTGTTCCTTGTGGTCTTGGGTAAGCCACTTAACCCTCCATAGCCCATGTTCCCTGTAAAATAGTTATCTCCAAGTTATAATGCCCTGTTCAATGTAATTTCAGTTTGTTCAATGTAAACCGCACTGATGCAGAATAGTGCGGTATATAAGAGAATGTAAATAAATAAATAAATGGAAGAGAGAGATTCCTGTGCAATTTTGTGAAAAACATCTTCTTGCATAACTACATCATGTGAAATTTATGAGAGGGAGTCCTAAAACAAGGATGTAGATAAGGAAAAGCTTCTTCCCATAGCAACTGTGCTTTTTTTCATAAAGTAAAGGTCATCTACCAGAGTTCTGAGCTTCTGAACCATGGGATGGGAGATGCCCCTCCCTTGAGCATTCTCGGGCATCTGACCAGCATCTTGATTATGTTTAATGGATAGCTGATCCTATTCTGTGTGTGTGTCACCTGATGGAAAATTACTGGTTGTTCTTGCAACAGGATAAAATGGGTGTCTTTTTCAGCCAGAGAAGAGAAAAAGGGATCCCATCCATGGAGCAAACACGTGCATTGCCTGGAAGTCTCCTGGCTGAGAAGTCTCTCTTGCCTGGCTGAATCCAGGATCCATTTAGTCAAAGTGTGGCATGAGATGAAGTTCATGGCTCTGTCGGTGATGTATCATTTCCCTGTATCTTGCTGTTTGTAGATGAAAGCAGGTGATTCACTTAAGTTATCTTTTCTAGCTAAATTATAGGTGAATAAGTAACTTGCTTTTAAGTTACCTTTTCTTTATTTTATAAATAAAGTGTGTTGGCCTTTATTTTTGCACCCCGTTCAATTAGCAAACCATTTGGTGCTGCAAGCAGGATTCAAAAAAAGGCTTGTACAATGTTTAAAAGAAAAGGAAAGTGTGTAATTAGTGTTAATACTGTAAACAGTGTAAATACTGTAAATATTCCCAGCTGGGATCTGTCACCTTATGCGATGTTAGCCAGAGAGTGGTCTTGCTGGTCAGGACTAAGTGAGAATTGGGATTCTGTTTTAAAAGATGCCGTGCCAGGTATATTCTTTTCTCTTTATTCAAGGCAGAGAAGACAGATGTTTGTGAGTGAGTATGGAATGCAGACAGTGTTTAAGAGAGGCAGCCTATTGTAAACATGGTTATATTGCAAAATCCTTTAGAAGGGACTGTTTCAGAGGAGCTATATTTGGAGATAAAGGTACATGAGAAAATTTGAAAAGAAAATATAAGGTGTGTGTATTAGAAGAGAATGTGTATAATGATTTGTTTGCTTTTCTGACGTGTTTTTAAAAGGATAACATTTTATGGCTATAAAAGATATAAAAAGCCTGGCTGAAACTTGATAATTAGTTGTTGTGTTCTCATATGTTGATTTTCTTCCTTAGTAAGTCAGAGCTGTTTTTTCTCAGACTAAGTTGATATTTGAAACTTCTATGTTCTTATCTTTGTTAGCCTGTAATGTGTAAAGACAGATACTTATTGTTTTGTTTCACTCTTGGGTCTTAGGTAGGTAATTTCAATTATTTTTCTTTTTGAGTTGTGCGTTTTGGTTTCTAGAGAGGTGCATTTTGTTTTGATAGCTTTCTGATCTCAGTATGAATGAATAAAAAAAAGGGCCCATATAAATGCTGTAGTGCTGTGATTTCTGTCTGTGCTGTTTTTTTGTTTTGGTTTGGTAATCCTTAATTTAGGAAGTTTTAAGTCTTAGTCTGTAAGGATTAGTGTGTTCTGGTGGTCTATGCATGTATGTTAGCTGGTATGAGCAAGTGATTAGAAGGTATTGCGTGAAGTGAGATATGAGACAATAGTGATAGAAGGATTTTTTGATAGACAGTAAATGAATTAGGGTGGTCTGATGTGATGGGATGTGTTAGTGTGATGAATATAGAAAAGGGAGATGAGATTCTATGATGGATTTTGCAGTGTTAATGTGGACAGCTAGTGTTTTTTTCTATCTGTATCAGTTTGTACTGTAGTATGGAATAGATTTTCTGAGTCAATAGATTGGGATTGGAATGTATTGTACACCAATACCAAGAACCTTAGAAGCAGACAGTACAGATGACGAGCTTGGCAGAGTTTTGTGTGTTTACAATAATTCTGTACTGCGGGATACTGTGTGCAGACGTCTGGCTGGAAGACTTGACTTCAAGTTTTGTTAGAGAAGTCCTCTTAAACAAGAAAAATAGTTTATAGTTAAAGTACAGCCTGAATGTTGATAATTATTTTCTTTTTCCCTGTGAATATATAATAAGAACAACTTCTGATTCCAATTGGCAGTAGAGTTATTAATTAATAAATCTGCATGATCGTAATTGTATTATGTTTAAGATTATCTGGATTTGACAAGTGTGATAGAGGAGGAAGTAAGAACATTAACCATTTCTTTACTTGTGCGCAGTAAATAAGTTTAATCCACAATGTGTACGTTTCGTTTTCTAGGTTAGGGATCTGAGTGTATCCTGGTTAAGAAAATTTGTCTACTGATTTTTGTGTGTCAAGAGACTAGAGTAGCAATGTTCTGGTCTATTATGCTGTTTGTGCTGAATAAAGTATTAAAGAAAAGTTGTAAACAATGACAACTGAAATTCTAACTGGGTTTAAATTCTATGTTTTTGAAAGTTTTATGGTTATGAATTCATTATTTATTTATTTGTTTGTTTGTTTGTTACAGTTTTCTATACCGCCCCTTCCAGAGATCAGGGGTGGTTTACAATAAATTAACACGTTACATAAAACAGTTTTTGGAACTTTTACGTTATAACATTTGAACTTTTGCATTATAACATTTGAACTTTTACATTAAAACTTTTAATTATAATTTTGAACAATTTGGAGTCTTAACATGTTCAAACTATGTACAGTCAGGTTGTAGACAAGGGATGCCTAGTTGGTAGTAGGGTGGGCTCAGCTCTGGGAGAGGTTAGGTAGTCGTCTGTCCACACTATGTGTGAGGCTAGTTGCCTGTGGGTTTGAGTGGTGTTGAGCTGTGTTATGTGTAGGATAGTTGTCTGTGGGTTTGAGTGGTGTTGAGTTGTGTTTTGTGTACCATAATGTGCAGTGAAGAGGTGTGTCTTGAGTGATTTTTTAAACAGCTGGAGGTATTTAATTGAACGGATTGATAGTTTATAGGTGAATTATAGTTGAATAAGTGAATTACTTGCTTTTAAGTTACCTTTTCTTTATTTTATAAATAAACTGTTTATCTTTTTTTTTTAATTTGAATTTTAGCCATATTACAATAACCAAAATAAACTACAGGACAATTTTTAGCTTCTCAAAGCAATATACAAAAACTTGAAGAAGGAAAATCCACAAGGATGCAATACATAGAGGACTAATAATTTAGACCACATCAAGAGAACTCAGCAGCAATACCTGAAAGTAAACAGTCAACCAGAAACCAGGTCAAAATAAAAAAAGACCACAATAATAGAGGTGATTCAATCAAGCATTACCCTCCCCTTCTAAACCCTGCTTGTCTAACAAAAGTTTTCCAGATAAGATACATCTACAAAAACATAAGAGGCATTCTGATAATTAATAATACACTTGCACGGAAAGCGTAAAAAAAAAAAGAAGCACCCAAGGCAGAAACCCGGGGCTTAAGAGACAAAACTGCCTTCGGCGCATTTGAGTAGCAGGAGAAATCTGGAAATATACTAATAGGCTGTCCACAAAATTTAGCAGACCTAACTTTAAAAAAGGCTTTTAAAATACGCTGCTTGACTGCTACTGACAAAAAAGTTACTAACAAAGTAGACCATGTAGTAATTTCATCTAGGGAATCCACCAGAAACGCTGTAAGATTAGTCAAGGAAGGAACAATCTCATCAAGTTCACCCTCTACAGGATTGACCTTTTTGGACCCAGCAGGGAGGTAATATATCTGAGCAACTTCAATTGACTCTGATATGGCAAGAATTTCTTTGAGATATTTGTCCAAGAGAACCTTAGATGACGAGAGAAACTTTTTCATCAAGCTGCTGCAAGGATATTGCAGCTTCCTGAGAAAATTTACATAAAGAACCAACAGCCAAAGAAACTTTAGAATCAATACATTTCATAGCCCCCCAAAGGTCTTTCAAGGTGACTTCTGCATCTGAGGGCAAAACTGGAAGTTCAAAAGAACCTTCCTGTGTTGCAATATGAACAGGAGTTGGCAAGCACACTAACTTGCTCCTCCTGCCCAAATCAGGAGAAATCCCTAAACTGAGATCACTAGCCAAAACAGGACAGGGTGGAGGGGATCTCCCGTCGGGGCTGAAAGAGGCTCCTTCGGGAGAGGACTGAGCCAGAGGTGCAGGAATGAAGTGTTTGTCCAAGGGGCCGATCTGTTTGAAAACACCAGACTCGGTGCCCTGAGACTTGAGTTGCGCTTTAGCCTTCCTTTTACCCATAATGAGTAAACTAAGAAAACGTTAGGAAAATATTAACAAGTAAAACAGCACAGAACCAGAAACTTCAATCCTCAGCCAAAGCTGTTAACAATATAAGCCACCAACGCCGCCGACGCTGCAGTGACGAAGGGGCATTGAAGGGGCAGGACCTTGCCTGGTTGAAACAGGGCAAGGCAGTGTCAGCAGCAGAGGCACAATCCCGGTGCTCCAATGGCCCGATGAACAGGGCCCGACCTCTCCACTCTCCTGCAGCGAGTCCCAACAGGAAAACGCTAGGGCAAAAGTTTTTAACTCCTCCAAGGTCCCAAGGACCAGGCTGCCCGAAGCGCACCTGACTGGTGGAAACAGGGCAAGGCAGCGTCAGCAGCAGAGGCATAGTCCCGGTGCTCCGATGGCCTGATGAACAGAGCCCCGACCTCTCCACTCTCCTGCAGCGAGTCTCAACAGGAAAACACTAGGGCAAAAGTTTTTAACTCCTCCAAGGTCCCAAGGATCAGGCTGCCCGAGACACGCCTGCCCGGTGGAAACAAGGCAAGGCAGCATCAGCAGAAGACACAGTCCCGGTGCTCCAATGGCCCGATGAATAGGGCCTTGACCTCTCCACTCTCCTACAGTGGGTCCCCATAAACTGTTTATCTTTACTAGAAAGTGCATTAGCCTTTATTTTTGCACCCCATTCAATTAGCAAAACACCACCCCATATCCATCATCAGCATTTCATCCCTTTATGCCCCTCACTCCATGTTCAGCATTAGCCCTGCACCCCTCACTTGTGTCCAACATTTGCCCTCTATCAACCCACTTCTGGCCAACATCTGCTCCCACCCCCAACTTGTGTCCAGTATCTTCCCTCCACCTCTCTCATTTGCGTCACTAGTTGCCATCTGCCCCCCACTGTGTCCAAAGTCTGGCCTCTGGTCCCCCATTTATGCCCATTTATCCACGTCCCCTCCAACCTGTGTTCAAATCTGCCCTCCACACCTGTCTACCATCTCCCTTCAGCCCCAGCCCCTGCCTCTATCCGCTGCCGCTTCTACAGTGTCTTTCAATGGTCTTCTTCTTGAGCAATTGCAATTGCCAAATTCTTTCGAATTAATGCTCAATTTTAAACCAACAAAATAAAAAAGGTTTATGAAAAATTATCGTATTATCAACTCAATACTACCAAACCTGGTAACTCATTTAGTTTTTCAGTCGAAGGTCTTAGACTTATCTTAACACTTTTATGGACCAAAAATATGTCCAGCATTTAGTGTTTATATTACATCAATGACCTTCAACTTTTTTTTAAGCAAATCTAAAACCATTACTATTAGGAGCCTAATAAAATCTTAACGGATTTCTTTCTCCATTTAGCTCATAAACAAAAACAACCCCATGATGTGCACTCCAAAATCATATCTTCTTCAACATTAAACATTGAACATCTTACTTCCAAAGTTCAAACTATAATATGTGCACTGTGAGTTGTGCTAGTTCTTCAATTCTTAATAAATATCAAACATTGCACTTGTATTTTGAGCTCCTTCTCATCACTCCCTGATCCCAACGCCACCCCCTGGCGCCATCATCGCGTTTCACAATAATCGTTTCTTCAGGGGATCATCAACCTTTCCAACTTCTCGACTGTTATCACTATAAAAACAAAATACTAATCAGCAACCAATCAACCCCTTTGTTTAATATAAATAACCTTTAAATATCTCTTCCAGTTATCAATGGCATCATAGTTTACCAACTTTGCTGCTGCAGACATCTCATACCAACTCTGTTATCGGCGATTCTATCAGGAGGAAACTTCAAAACGATTGCTTCAGAGGAATGCCATGCATGCGGAATGAAAACCATCATCCCTATTTAAACCATCCCTACTATTCTATCATTGGCGGCCTTCAGATCCTGCCTTTATGGTGACGGCATACGCAGCACTTCTTATACAGATGCCACGAAAACCATATTCATTGTGCCCATTATGTACTATTTTGTTTAGTCCCATTACCTAAAAATAATTTAAACGTATAAATTCCCCACCCTGGTCAAAACCTCCTTATGCTTTTAAAGAATTTTATGAATATCCTATATCCTTATCACATTACAGTTACCCATCACTTGCTGACCTTTAAACAACTTTTTACAATCTTCGCAAGCTAACAGTTAACTTCTTAATTCAATTCAGCCCTTTCCTAAATTGTAATGCTATACACAAGCTGCCCAATCAATGTTGGCATTAAAGCCCCCTGGCATGACTGATTTTAAAGTGTATATCCATTTCTGTTCTCTAACGAGCAAAGACTGTTCTTGCGTTTTGCCAGCTATCCCCAAGTCTATTTTGTCAATACAGAAACATTGCAATTGCTCAAAACTGTGCCCTTCCTTTATGCAATGTTGAACAAGCGGTGCTTCCTTAACTTTACATTTGAGTCGACTGCGATGTTTCCCCATCCTAACTCTAAAAGGACGAATTGTCTTACCTACATAAATGAACTGACAAGGGCATTGTACTACATAAACTACATTCGTGGAGGCACATGTTGTATGTTTCTTTAATATATACGTAGCCCCCTGATAATCGAAGGTGTCTATTTCCATTGTGATGTCACAAATATTGCATCCTTCACATTTTCTATGTCCTTTCATATGGGTTGATAAAACGGGAGATTTCAACAATGCGGGGCTAAGATATTCTTTTAAGTTGTGATTACGCGTCCACACACATCGTATTTTTTAATCTTTCAGTCTAGGAACCGCTCATAAAATATTCCCATACTTCTTCAAAGTCCTCTGGATACCTATACTTAATGGGGAATATTGAGCAATCAAATTAATATTGATGGGATCTTCATTTTCAATAGTTGTTTTCTGTTCCAATAATAAACTTCTATTACACAGGTACACTACCAAAAAACTGCTTCCAGTTTTGCAACTGATTCCTATAGATTTTGGGGTGCTGAATCCAGGAAAAATAGCCAAAATGTTCCATCACGTCACGTTTTCTTGCAAAATTAGATTTCTTACCCATATAAGGAATGTTCACATAATTTCTTTTTAGCCGACTGCAGTTTATTTTCTTGGCCCAAAATAGAGGTTGTAATGGTTAACTAACTAGAAACACTCCCTCATGATATTTTAGAGTGTTTTGTATTCATTTTATACATTAACAGGACAATTGGGAGGCGGGGGGTTAAATCCAGTACTCGCGCTGGCGCATGTTCTTTCCTGTTCGCCTTGCCTCGTTCGCTCGCTCAAACACGGTGGTTGCGACATGAACGTTCCTGTCAAATTTCAGTTTCTTGCAAGTTCATTATTACCTTTTGTTTGCTCAGTCGTAATCCAGCTTTATTCCGAAGTGGTTCACTACAGTTGTAGTTTGCAGTGCTGTGTATTTGTGATGGCTCACAGAGCCAGAGGTTGCGACAACTCTCCGGACAGTTTTTGTTTTATTTGTGGGGAATATACCGTGAAAAAGCGGCAGAGGAACATTTCTGCATTTATTAAAAAAGTATATTTCGCCTATTTCGGTTTGAAGTTAGGCGATCAAGACAAACCGTGGGCTCCTCACAAAGTGTGCAATACATGTGAGGAAGATCTACGCTTATGGATGAAAGGTAAAAAACAAGCATTTCGTTTCGGAATACCTATGATGTGGCGTGAACAAAGAGACCACAGCAGTGACTGCTATTTTTGCTCTTGCATTGTTAAGGGATACAACTTAAAAAATAAGAACGTAATAAGTTACCCTAACCTTCCCTCAGCAATTAGGCCTATGCCTGAACCACCAAAATCTTTGGATCATATTTGTGTGGACGGTTCTGATCATGATGAGACTCATCAGATGGCTTTTCCCGATGAGTCCAGTACTTCCGAGTTTGAAACTGAACCAGATCCGAAACCTGAACTTTTCTCTCAAGTTGATTTGAATGATTTAGTCCGGGATTTAGGACTCCCAAAAGATGCTGCCCAACTGCTAGGTTCTCGGCTTAAACAGAAAAATCTATTGTCACGAGGAACAACTTTTTATTGGTACCGCAACCGCGAGACACAATTTTTGAAGTATTTCAGCAAAGAGGAAGATTTGGTATTTTGCAACGATATATACGGAGTGATGGAAAAGTTTAAACTCAAGTATGATCCTGCTGAATGGCGGCTGTTCATTGATTCGTCAAAAGACAGCATAAAAGGTGTTCTTCTTCATAATGGCAACACATTCACTTCAGTTCCTATTGCTCACTCTGTTATTCTCCAAGAAAAATATGAGAATTTGGCCCTGATTCTTCAGAAGATTCGTTATGATGAGCATAAGTGGATGATTTGTGGAGACTTTAAAATTCTATCCATGCTATTAGGGCAGCAATCCGGTTTCACCAAATATCCCTGCTTCCTTTGCTTGTGGGATAGCCGGGCCCGCGACCTACACTGGGGGAAAAAAGACTGGCCAATTCGGGAGTATTTGAGACCCGGTGAGAAAAATGTTCTTCATGAGAGCTTGGTACCTCGTGATAAAATTCTATTACCACCTCTCCACATTAAGTTGGGTCTCATTAAGCAATTCATCAAGTCCCTTCCAAAAGATGGTGAGTGCTTTCGGTACCTTTGCTCAAAGTTCCCCCGACTTTCTAAGCAGTGTTTGTTGGCCCTGATATAAGGAAACTCATTTCAGATGGAGCATTCGCTGAAACGATGTCTGAGAAGGAAAAAGAAGCCTGGGATTCCTTCAAGGATGTTGTTCTCAAATTCTTGGGGAACAGGCGGGATGAGAACTATAAGGATATTGTTGCCAGGATGCTCAATGCCTTCAAAGAACAAGGCTGTAACATGAGCCTGAAAGTCCATTTCTTGCACTCCCATGTGAACTACTTTCTCGAAAACTTGGGGGCGTACAGTGAAGAACAAGGTGAAAGGTTTCACCAGGACATCAAGGACGCAGAGAGAAGGTACCAAGGAAGATGGAACACCACTATGATGGCTGATTTCTGCTGGTTGTTGCTGCGGGAAACCCCAGATGAAAAATACGCCAAGCAGCGCACCAAGAGAAGCATTCGGGGGAAGAAGAAGAAACGGGCCCACCAGGAGATTGATTGACCCAAGAATGACTTTAAAATCTAAACTGTGTTGACAAATATCGTGTCTTTACTAAACTTTGAAATAAAAATTTGCTAGTTATTACCACAGTGTCGGATCTCATTTATTAGAATTTTATTTTCACACCATCGGGTGTTTGTCTTCATGTATTGCAATGGTGCGGTTTGCATTTTCTATTCTTACATACATACCTGTACAACATTTTTTGCACATTTCTTTGCTTTGCTTTGTGTCTAACCTCGCTCTTATATGCTCAATGTTTGTGCACATGTATGTGGCTGTTTTAAGTGCAGACAATTTTGCTACCATCACAGTGTGTTTTGTTGACATTACTCTATTCTTATGTGCTGCCTTGTTACAATTTTCTTTATTCTTATTTGAATAACTACTAAACAATTAGTATAAAGAATTCATCCAAGAAACTTTTATCTTGATCGCACTCAATCTGAAACGTTCACCTCAAACTGCTAACCCAATGTAGCAAAAAATCTGTACGTGATGGAGCAAATTGGTTACCAGATTTGGATTCAGCGCACCAAAAAATGTAAAAATCAATCGAAACATTAGAGGCAGTTTAAAAAAATCTTTTTTTAGTGTACCTGTGTTATTGTTCCGAGCCCGTAAATATGCATGTTTTAATATTTTAGCAGGGTAGCCCTGATCTTTAAAGTTATTTAACAATTGTTTTAATAATTTTTTTAAAGTCATCATCCTCCAAATAGTTTCGCCTATACCGCAAAAATTGTGAAAAAGGAAGACTTTCTTTTAATCTCGTAGGATGTGCACTTGTGAAATGTAAAAAAGTATTACAGTCAGTGGCTTTACGATAGACCGATGTGTACCATTCATTTCGCCCTCTACTAATTAAGACGTCTAGATAAGCTAATCTCTCCTCATGGTAGGTATGTGTAAATGTTATATTCCGATCACACTGGTTAATCCACTGTAAAAATTATGTTAATGTCTCTTTCGTACCTCTCCACAACATAAATACATCATCTATGTAGCAATTCCAAAAGACAATGTGAAACAGAAAAGGAGATTGAGATAACCATAGCTCTTCAAATTTGCCCATGTAAAAATTCGCTATTGAGGGAGCACAAGTTGCTCACATGGCCACTCCAAATATTTGTTGATAAATGATAACCGGGTAAGGCGGACCGGTCCGCCACCTCCGCTCTTCAGCCCCCCCCCCAACATTCAATGACCAATAATACACAACACTTATTGGGAATTCAACTGGTCGCAGCTTTATTGCCCCGATAACAACATTACAATAACCATCAACAATTCAAACATTAACTTTACCCCCCCCCCCAGCAGAGCGTACTTTCACCAGCCATGTGGGTAGCAAAGTGACGCCGCTTCTGCTTCCGCCGTGTCCAGGCCCCGGCAAATTGCTTAGCCTCCTTCTTCCAACTTTGCCATATTATTAGCAAAAGCCTGAGGGACTGTCCGGGTCGGGGGTACCCCACCCCCGCCCTACTGCTTGGCTCCGGCTCCGGACCCCGGAAACCTCCGGGATCCCGCCACCCCCCCCCAGTTGCAACAACCCGACATTTTAACCGCCCAACCCTCGCACCTGAAAAAAGGGGCAGGTGGGCAGGACATCCGACTCCTCTGGCCGCCACGAGGGAAAGGCTGGAGGAGCCCCGATGCCCCCACCACACTCCCCCCTCACGCCTGGCTCTGGCTCCTTTCATTGGCTCCCGCCACCCGCAGGGCTCCGTGGGAGCTAATGAGAGCCCCGCACGCCACGAGCCCGCACTCGCGGGCTCGCACGAGCACAGAGCTGCTCGCAATTGGCCGCCCCCCCGGTTAACGCCGGCCGCGCGCACGCCGGGGGGGCCCGCGGCCTTGCCATTCCCTCAAAAATAAAGTAATAACGAAAAATGGCTGAATCAGCCAATTGTAATAAAAAAGCAATATGTTCATCTGAAAGGTCACCTCATCGATGTAAGACCTGCTCAACTACTTGATGTGCCACTACTTGAGGGATACTCATGTAGAGAGATATTACTTCCATAGTGACCAATAAGATATCCACATGAGAAGCCCAATGTGCATGGTTCATCAAAATGCTTAAAAAATGCATAGTATCTCTTATATATGATGGAATATTCAACAGCAATGGGCATAAAAAAGAATCCAAAATTGTGGATAGCGGCTCCAATATAGTGCCTCTAGTGGACACTATCGGTCTACTCGGGGTTTTTTCTAGACTTTTATGTATTTTAGGAACTGTGTAAAATCTTGCTGTTGTAGATGTTACTGCATTAAGATATTGATACTCTTTACGAGTGATGAACTTATTCTGCAACGCCATTTGAGTTATCTCTTTGACTTCAAATCGTATGGAGTGCTTAGGATCTTCTCTCAAAATTCGATACGTAGTGCAATCCTGCAATTGTTGCAACGCCTCAGATACATAATATTCCCAACTTAATATTACTACTGCTCCACCTTTATCCGCCCTTCTTATCACAATATCTGTTCTTTGTTGTAAATTCTTTAAAGCTCTCTGTTATTGTGCTAACACCACTGTAAAGTGTTTCTTGTGAGACTTTTCTAAAAATCAAACCTCTTCCAATACTAATTCTTTAAAAACTATTAAAGCATGATGTAGGGGACCCAGAGGGGACCAAGTAGATTTTAATGGCAATTTAATGTGCTGTGGTCCCGGATCTTCTGGTGTTAAACCTTCAGTAGATCTTTCCTCATGTGTTTGAGATGAAAAAAAGTTCTTTAAATTCAGTTTCCTAATCAAACCTTTGAAATCAATTCAAAATTGAAACACATCAAAACTGGCATGTGGAACAAAAGATAACCCCTTATTAAGTAAACTTATAGAATCAGGGAGAAGGGACACCCCAGATATATTAACCACCAAGTCAGGATTTATCATTCGAGTCTCAAAAACATTCACTTTTTTCTTTGTGCAGGACGATCTCGACTTTTCACTTGTCCTGCCTCTTTTCTTCTGTTTCTTGTTGTCCTCTTTCTCCTCTAAAAAAACTTCCTTTGACGATCTACTTGAATCCGTGTAGCTACTATCTTCAGAAACATCGTCTAAGTTTACCTGTTTCTTAGATTTACTTAATTTCCGTTTAGGGTTCATGAGATATGTTGTATAATCTATGAACCAGCCAGTCCCAGTTAGCTTTGACTCAATATACCTGTGTAATCTGCAGTTAGCCAATATTAACAGTTATCTGTTAGTCTGCAGTTCTCTACTACCCGTGTAATCTGCAGCTGAAGCAAAACTATCACAACCAGGCAGCTTAGCTGACCCACCACCGCCAACCAATATCTCAGCCCAAATCCACACCTCAACATAGATCACAAAATGGCCCTATCCTGCACCATCTCAATTGTCCTCTACCTCCTTGCTACAGGATTAGGCAATGTCACTGGCCTATATACTAACAACAATCACATACCAACTATCCACAATTATAGAAAGAGGTGGCCAGATGCCCCATTCTATGAATCACTAGAAACCACTCAAACACACCACCACCACCTCCTGCATATATCAATACAGCATAGTAAAAAGAAAAAACAGGGACTCCCTCGTCTCTTGAAATGTGCCCTTGTAAATGCCCGATCTGTACGTAAAAAATGGCCAATCATCTCAGATACGATAACACTACACAACCTTGACCTGCTACTGATCACCGAGACATGGCTTTCCTGTGATGACAACGTGATACTCAACCAGCTCCTGCCCGCTAACTTCTCTGTCCATACATGTCACAGATCAGGCAAAAGGGGTGGCGGCGTCCTCGCCATCACCAGATCTGACCTTCATTTCAACATAAAAGATGCAACCAGCTCGCCGCTCCTAGACTCAATCTCGATAGCGAATAAGTGTTCCTCCATCAATCTACTTTACAGAGCTCCATCATCCGATCCAGATGCACTAACAATGATAATCGACACGGCCGCAAACTCCCAGAGCCCGCATGCAACAAGCTGGGTACTAGGAGATTTCAACCTCCCCTCTCTGCAAGACACTCACTCAAAGGCGTTTCTCGAAGCCCTGAAGGATCTAGGATATAGCCAATTAATCAAGGAACCTACCCACACCAAAGGAGGCATGCTCGATCTAATATTCACCACAGACCCAACCAGCAGAGGAACAACCATCCCTGAACTATCTATCACCGCTGTCCCATGGTCTGATCACTCATTAATCCTATTCCAAATTCCTCAACCAAGCCAAGGCCAAAAGGAAGATAACTCAATTGGTCAGTCCAACAATCCGCCAAGAAGATTCCAACCATTCAACAAAGAACTAATCCTGGAATCAACAATCCCACTAATAACCTCAACAGCACACAACCCAGACGAACTAGTCTCCAACTGGAATGAGATACTCAGCTCAATAGCTGTTCGCCCAGCAATAAACAGACCTCAAGGGAAACTACACACAGCAACATGGTACTCTACTGAGTTGAAAGCCTCACTCGCCACACTAAGAAAACTTGAGAGACGATGGCGCCGCTCACGCTCAGAAGTAGACCAAAGTGCATACAACCTACAGCTCACAGCGCACCGTACCGCAGTAACTGAAACCATGAAACGTTACCACGCTGACACCTTAAAGAGATCCCTCAACAAACCTCGTGACCTGTTTGCCCTTGTTAAGCGACTTACAACAGAACCTGCATCAGAACAAGCAAATGGAATCCATCCTCAAATATATGCAGATTATCTACAAACCAAACTATGTCAGATAAACAACAACTCTGCGTCCAATACTATCCTTCAGCCTTACAACCAAACATCACTCACTACCTTCATGACCCCATCCAAACAATGCATCGAAAACACCATAGCAGCTATCAACACGACTACAGCACAATCTGATCCATGCCCAGCATTCTGGATCAAAGAATTACGAACTGACCTCAGTCCCATCATATCCAGACTCATGCAACAATCGTTCACAACAGGTGATTTCCCACACACCCTCAAACACACATCAATAAGACCTCTACTAAAAAACAACAAACTCGACCAACAGAAACCGGAATCCTACAGACCTATAGCAAGCATACCGATGCTAGCAAAAATAATGGAAAAGGAAGTTCAGAGACAAATACAAGACCACATTGACTCCAATGCACCACTGGATCCATGCCAACACGGATTCAGAGAAGCACACGGGGTTGAGACCCTTCTTACCACACTCTTCAGCAGCATAATATCAGGCATCGACAATACCCGCCAAGGCTTTGTCCTTGTCTTCCTTGACATCGCGGCGGCGTTTGATTCCGTGAACCATGAACGCCTCCTAGAACGCCTCAAAGAAAAAGGAATCTCCGGTAAAGCGCTCGAGTGGTGCAGGTCCTACCTCTGACAGATGGCAGCAGGTTCGATCCAAAGACACATCATCAGAACCATTCCACCAAAGCCAAGGTGTCCCACAAGGATCCTCCCTCTCTGCCTTGCTGTTCAATATATACATGCAACCTCTCTGCAACATGATCCGGTCCTTCAACGTGAACTGCATGATATACGCAGATGACGTGCTATTATACATGCCTTTTGCAACAGAAAACCCAGACCTCTCACCAATAACATGCTGCATAAATGAAATATCCAACTGGCTACAATCCCAAAACCTCCGGATTCAACACAAGAAGACGGAGGTCATGTTCATTACAAGAAATCGTAACTTCACTGCGCCTACAGTACTAAAGGTGAAGGAAGATGACCTCCAGATCAAATCCGCGATCAGATACCTTGGCGTCACACTAGACCAGAACCTAAATATGCAGGCGCATATAAGTAACACTGTAAGGGCAGTATACCATAAAATCAGATCCCTTAGATACCTACGATCTCTGCTGCAGCCTGATGATTTCAGGACCATCTTTCAAGCACTAATAATTCCGCATTTCGATTATGCGAATGCAATACTACAAGGACTCCCCCAAACCACTCTGAACCCACTGCAAATGGCAATGAACACCGCAGCAAGAGTACTACATGGAGCATCCAGGAAAGACCATGTCACACCCATTATGAAACAACTCCACTGGCTCCCGATTCAAGGTAGGATTACATTCAAGACCTTGCTACTCACCTTCAAAGCCACCAATGGTCTCTCGTCAACATCACTAACAGATAGTCCAGAGGACACCCCACAATAGGGACAGAAGGTCAGTAGCACAAAACACCTTGATAGTCCCAAGATCAATGACTCAATGCACCAAGTCAACATCCAGCAGGGCATTCAAACTTTATGCACCAATGATCTGGAACAGCCTCCCTCACAACATCCGAACAATCCCAGACATATTCCAATTCAGGAAGGCTGTGAAACACTACCTCTTCCTCCTACATTACCCGGAAACCAATGAAAGCTCAGCACCAATTACCGAAACCTCACAAAGCTCCTCTGTCTGAAACCATACGATCACATGACCAGCCTGTAAATTGTATATATTGTTATTGTATATAGTTACCCTGTTAGCCAAGTTGATTCTCCTGTTCATATGTAAACACAAAGTACTATTGGAAATGTGTATGTTCGTTGTTTATTGTAAACCGCACTGATGCTGAATAGCGCGGTATAGAAGAGACTTTAAATAAATAAATAAATAAATAAACGTACCCCACCGTATAATCTGTATTATCCCTCTTTAGCTTGATCATCACTTCTTGTCGTAAAGTCTGCACTTCTTCTGTTTTTTTTTTTATTGTACTTGTCTTCTACATCAATGGTTTTCAAACTCTCACACAAGTTCTATCTCTTCTGACATTTTTTCTACTGCTGCTTTGGTCGTATCTACTATAAGCACCATAAGATCCAATGAACATTTATTGAGTATTTTGTTCCACTTATCCAAAAACGTTGCTTACATACCGGGCATATGTGGTTCTTTGTATACCCGTAGGCCTCGTGGACTCTGTTGTCTGCTAATGTACTCGATCAACGATAATCTGTGTAACTCTGTTCTAACTATCTTTTTCTGTATTCTCAAGATAGCTACCTCCAATAAAGTCCCCTGGGAGGCTATGTCGAGATCTGGCTGCATAAACAGTGTTCTTTCTTTAACCAATCCCATTATGTGATCTGGTGGGAAACTAAACGTGTCTTTCCAAACAATCTGACCTTCCATTATTGTAATAACACAACTTTCAATGGTCTTCTTCTTGAGCGATTGCAATTGCCAAATTCTTTTGTATTAACGCTCAATTTTAAACCAACAAAATAAAAAAGGTTTATGAAAAATTATCGTATTAGCAATTCAATACTACCAAACCCGGTTACTCATTTAATTTTTCACTCAAAGGTATCAGACTTATCTTAACACTTTTATTGACCAAAAATATGTCCAACATTTAGTGCTTATATTGCATCAATGACCTTCAACTTTTTTTTAAGCAAATCTAAAACCGCTACTATTAGGAACCTAATAAAATCTTAACGGATTTCTATCTCAATTTAGCTCAAAAGCAACCCCATGATGCACACTCCAAAATCATGATATCTTCTTCAACATTAAACATTGAACATCTTCCTTCCAAAGTTCAAACCAGATCCCGCCTTTATGGTGACGGCACACACAGCACTTCTTATACAGATGTCATAAAAACCATATTCATCGTGCCCATTATATACTATTTTGTTTAGTTCCATTACCTAAAAATAATTTAAATGTATAAATTCCCCACCCTGGTCAAAACCTCCTTATAAAGTTTCTAGATGAAATAAATGACTGCTTCTTGGAGCAGCTGGTTCATGAACCAACCAGAGGGGAAGCCATACTGGACCTAGTCCTTAGTGGAACACCAGATCTGGTGCAAGAAATAAGGGTGTTTGGACCACTTGGCAATAGTTATCATAGCATGATTGTGTTTGATTTAATTAGTGGAGGAGGGATAGTAAAGAAATCCACAGTACCACCTTTTAACTTTTGAAAGGGAGACTATGATAAAATGAGGAATATTGCAAAGGTTAAAGACTTACATCAAGCTTGGGTGTTGTTTAAAAATACTATCCTGGAAGCCCAGACCAGCTGTATTCCACGCATTAAGTGGAAGAAAGTCCAAAAAACTGCCAGCATGGTTTAAAGGTGAGGTCAGAGAGGCTGTTGCTGCCAATAAAGCATCTTTCAGGAAATGGAAAAAAGAGCCAAATGACGAAAACTGGAAACAGCACAAGCACTGGCAAGTTAAATGCAAAGCAATGATAAGGCAGGCAAAGCGAGAATTTGAGAAGGAACTTGCTACGGAAGCAAAAACACAAAATAAAGACTTTTTCAAGCACATTCGTAGCAAACAGCCTGTGAGAGAGTCAATTGGACCATTAGATGATAGAGGGGTAAAAGGGACAGTAAGAGGAGACAAGGCTATAGCGGAGAGACTGAATGAATTCTTTGCTTCGATCTTTACTGAGGAAGATGTAGGGATGTTACCCAAGACTGAAGTGGTATTTAAAGGTGATACTGCAGAGGAATTGAGAGAAATATTGCTACACCGGGAAGATGTATTACAACTATTTGATAAACTGAGTAGTAGCAAATCACCTGGACCGGATGGTATACATCCAAGAGTGTTGAAAGAAGTGAAATATGAGATTGCAGACCTGCTATTAGTAATCTGTAATACCTGAAGACTGGAGGGTCGCCAATGCAACGCCAATTTTTAAAAAGGGTTCCAGGGGTGATGCGGGAAATTACAGATCGGTGAGCCTGACATCAGTACTGGGGAAAATTGTAGAAACCATCATAAAGAACAAAATTAAACAGCATGTAGATAGTCATGGCCTAATGGGAGACAGCCAACATGGCTTTAGACAAGGAAGATCTTGTCTTACTAATCTGATATGTTTTTTTGAAGGTGTGAATAAACAGGTAGACAAAGGTGAGTCTGTTGATATAGTGTATCTGGACTTTCAGAAAGCCTTTGACAAAGTCCCTCATCAGATACTTTTGTCAAAACTAAAAAGTCATGGGATAGGAGGCAGGGTAATATTTTGGATCGGGAACTGGTTAAAAGATAGAAAGCAGAGGGTAATGGCTAAATGGCCAATTTTCCCAGTGGAAAAAGGTGAATAGTGGAGTACCCCAGGGATCTGTACTGGGTCCACTACTTTGACATTTTCATAAATGACCTGGAAAAGGGAATAACTAGTGAGGTTATCAAATTTACAGACGACACAAACTGTTTAAAGTTGTAAAAACCCAAGAGGATTGTGGAAACCTGCAGGAGGATCTGGATATATTGGAAGACTGGGCATCCAAATGGCAGATTAAATTTAATGTGGACAAGTGCAAAGTTATGCACCTAGGAAAGAACAACCCACACTATGGTTACACGATGCAAGGTTCCACATTGGGAGCAAACACCCAGGAAAAAGATTTAGGAGTCATCGTGGATAACATGTTAAAACCCTCCGCCCAGTGTGCAGCGGCAGCCAAGAAAGCAAATAGAATGCTAGGTATCATAAGGAAAGGAATGGAAAATAAAACAAAGGATATTATAATGCCTCAGTTTCGTTCCATGGTACGACCGCACCTTGAATATTGTGTGCAATTCTGGTCGCCGTATCTTAAAAAGGATATAGCGTTATTAGAAAAGGTACAGAGAAGAGCCACCAAAATGGTAAAGTGGATGGAAGGCTACTCCTATGAAGAGAGGCTACAAAGGTTAGGGCTCTTCAACCTGGAAAAGAGACGGCTGAGGGGAGATATGATAGAGGTCTATAAATTAATGAATGGAGTAGAACGGGTAAACGTAGATTGATTGTTTACGCTATCAGAATATAGAAAGACTAGGGGACATGTAATGAAGCTACAGGGTAAACTATTTAAGACAAATAAGAGAAAATATTTTTTCACTCAACGTGTAATCAAACTCTGGAATTTGTTACCGGAGGATGCAGTAAGAGCTGTTAGTGTAGCTGGGTTGAAAAAAGGTTTGGACAACTTCCTGGAGGAAAGGTCCATAAACCATTATTAAAAAGGGACTCAGGATATCAATGTTTGACCCAATACAAGCGTTGTGGAACCTATGTCTTTTGGGGATACTGCTAGGTACGTATGACCTAGATTGGTCACTGTTGGAAACAGGATCAGGGCTTGATGGACCTTGGTCTGACCCAGTATGGCATATCTTATGTTCTTATGTACAATACATTCAAGCTCTTTTTACGCCTCACCCTCCTCCTATTCTTTGCTCTGATTTCCACCTCACTACAATCTCAGTCCTACCACATTCCAATTTTACCATACCGTCCCAGAGACACATACCCATTTACACGCCATAAATCCTCATATACATACCACAAACACCTCACAAACAGACTTATATATTTATCACCCACGCAAACTCACATAATTCATCCCCCCAAATTCACACAAAACCCTATAAAAATTGTCCTGATAAATTCCAAATCTATCAGAAAAACTCCTACTATTCTATATCTCCTCCATGACAGTAAACCACATGCTCTGTGCTTAACAGAGATGTGGCTAGTACTGGAAGATTCCATACTACTCAACCAACTAGCTGAATCTGACTGCAATATATTCCAGTGCCCTCGATTAGGCAAACGTGGTAGTGACATCTTAATCTTAACCAAAAAAACCTCAGATTCTCCCTCCATAGGAGTAAAAATGTAGAAAATATTGACATCCTAATTATTGAAAATAAATCAATTAAAATAAGCTTATTTTGTAGACCACCATCCTCCTGTTCTGATAACCTATCAAATATACTGGAAACCGCTTGCACCTAACAAAATTCACATAATCCTTGGTGACTTTAATCTCCTGTCACTGAACCATTCTCACGCATCTCACTTTACAAATCCCATGCTTGGACTTGGCTTTCAACAAATAGTTCAATCCCCCACTCATAGAAAAGGAAACATACTAGACCTCATTTTTCACCCTCTAATGTTCTCCCCCTACCATGGACATCATTTTCAAATTGATTTCTCAATATCTTTTACTTTTTTATCCACTGCAACCAATGATAACACAATTTAGAACTAAATTCAAATCATTTAATAAAGAAGCATTTTTTAAATTTATATTTTTATAACATTTTACAAAGTATCAAGAAGTTACATCAACATTCTTGAAGAAACAGGAAGATATACCAAGAAAATTAAACAAAAAGGAAATAAATTAACAGCAACTCTAATTCGAGACAAAGGCATCTTCCACACTAGCCCACAAATAAGGGGGACAGAATTCAATCTAATAACTTTATACCATATATGCAAAGAAATCATACGCAGCTGCTAAACACTGGCAGATAAATTCATGAGAGAACAGGAGAGGCCCCAGCTGAGGACTCCAAACACCTAGCATTTATGAAAGCAGTGAGTTGGGAAGGTTCATAAAAAATATAAGAAATTGAATTATACTTAATCAAACATTTACATGGATGCTTGAGAAAAAAAACATACCACCCAACTGAAGAATACCCGGGCGCAACAAAAGAAACTCTTTCCGACGCTTCTGTGTAGCCCTAGATAAATCAGGATACACTCTAACTGTTAAACCTTTAAATGGTATATTCCTTTTTCTAAAAAAGAGCTTCAACAGCCACTCTATCAGATAGGAGGGCGAAGGTTACCAATAATGTGGAGGGAATAGGATTTTCACATTCAGATTTCTCCAGCAACTCCGTCACATTTAGAATATTATCTTGTTTCTGAGTGGTCCCTAGCATACCCTCGCCCATCGTAATTTTAGCCTTGGGCAGATAATATACTCTAACCAGAGGTGGGATTAACTCAAAGGACACCCCTAAAACTTCAACTAAATATAAACAAAACATTTCTCTTGGGGATACAGACATAATTCTAGGAAAATTAATTAAACGAAGGTTATTCATTCGAGAAGGATTATCCAATTGCTCCAACTTAACTTGTGTATATAGAAGATTCTTTCTAAAGGCATCCGCTTGTTCTTCCAAAGACTGCACCTTCAGTTGTAGATCAGTCAATTCTGGATGGAAAACAGAAACTTTTTATTGCAAGTCTTCCATAGCTTGGGCATGATTATCCACTTTCCTCTCCAAAAAGGATACCCTTGGGACCATCGCTTCTCCCAGAGAGAGAATAGCCTGCCAAATAGCTTCCAATGTAAAGGTTTCAAGACGCTGAAGTGTAAATGGTTGCCTGAACACAGTATCCACGATCTCCACATGACTTGCTTCCAATCTTGCTTCCCGCGGTAGTCCTCGGCCATCAGCCACAAACTGCTGACCCACGGGCCTTTTATCACACGGCAACACTGATGATTCTGACTCGTGTAGCCCAACGGCGTCATTCTCCCGAACTTGCTGTCCCTCTGTTCCTGGTCCCGCCGAGCCTCTACCTTTCCCCATCTTCGGAGGGAAGCTAAGCTCCAGGAACCCCTCTGGTAAGGGCTGTCTATGAGTCACCTTCATTGCCGGTCTCTTGGGGGAGAGAGATATACCGGAGAGAGACACCGAGCCACCCGACTCCGGCGTCTTTCCAGCCCGGGACTCATCCCCTTCTCCTGCCAGCGCTCGGCCAGCGTGAGAAAAACAGATCCATAGGGTCCGAAGAAATCGGTGTTGAGGTAGGAGGCAGGTGGGAGGACACATCCGTCCCCTTCCCTTTGCGCTTCTTACCCATCAGAGTGGAGAAAGAAAAATGCGCTTACACCGACACAGCAGCTGCCGCCATCTTGACCAATACTCCGCCCCAACAAAGAAGCACTTTTAACATAAGAACATAAGATATGCCATACTGGGTCAGAACAAGGTCCATCAAGCCCAGTATCCTTTTTCCAACAGTGGCCAATCTAGGTCATGCATACCTAGCAGTTTCCCCAAAAGGCACAAGTTCCACAATGCTTGTACTGGGTCAAGCATTGATATCCTGGGTCTCTTCTTAATAATGGTTTATGGACCTTTCCTCCAGGAACTTGTCCAAACCTTTTTTAAACCCAGCTACACTAACAGCCTTTACTACATCCTCCAGTAACACTGCCCCTCTCATAGACTCCTCAGTTGCAAATCTCGATATCAACAAATGGAACTCCACTATTTCGAGAGCTGCACTAAACACGGCGCCCCAAAACAGACCGACTAAAACCAAAAATTGGTACACCTCAAATTTATGAAAGCTAAAGCAAAACTTGAGAAATCTTGAGCATAGATGGAGAGCTACGAGATCAAATATAGACAATCAAGCTTACATGTCTATGCTTAAGACATACGAGGCAGTAAACAACAGAAAAAAGGATTATCACTCAACTCTTTACCTGTTCTCTCAACAGGCCCAGAGAGCTTTTGCCATTGTTAAGTCACTCACTAAAATATCAAACCCTGAGTTTGATATTACCCAAATTGACCCACAAAGCTTAGCTGATCATTATACAAGTAAACAACTACTTCCTCTTATGATTCTAAACCAGAGCTTCATCACCTAGATTTAAATATTCCCAGCCACCTTAACCAAATTACATGGTCTAAATTTCACTGTATCACCATAAAACAACTCAGACACTTTAACAAACCTTAATACTACAACCTCCCCATCTGATCCATGCCCAGTTAGCTGGATCAAGATGACGAAAGATGAGTTTACGTCTATCATACTCGACATAGTAAATAAATCCCTAGAAACAGGTCATATTCCCTCTATACTAAAACAAGCAATCATATGCCCATTCTCAAATCTAACGTAATGGATAAAGCTCTCCCTAGCTTTTACCCTCCCATCTCCAGCCTTCTATTGCTAACTAAAATAATTGAAACACAGTTCAGATACAACTTCAGGACTTTGTTGACTTGAATGCCGCCCTCCCCCTCCCCCGGGATACACAACACCACCGTTTTACACAGCACCATACCATTGATACTCTCATGCTATCCCTTATGAACACTCTTCTCTGCAGCATCAATAATTGCAAACAAGTATTTATGCTTGCATTCTTAGATATCACTGCCACATTTGATAGTATCAACCATAAATCCCTCTTAAGACTGCAACAAATAGGACTAACAGGCACTGTATTACAGTGGTTCAAATCTTATCTCACTGAACACACACAAGTTCTGATTGGCACAAAAACCTCAACTTTCAACCAATCCCAGGGTGTACCTCAAGGCTTCTCTCTCTCTGCCCTCTTTTTTAACCTTTATTTACAACCCCTTTGTAACATACTTAGGAAACAAAGTCCATTTCCATTTATACGCAAATGATATAATGTTCCAACCCTAATTGCCCTCAGATTCTAGAATGCCTAAAAGACATAACTGATTGGCTAAGTTCACACAACCTACAAATTAATTTCAATAAAAAAATACTTTATATAACTCGTAACCAGAGCTTCTCCCAAACTGCTAAAATCCACATTAATAATACTGACATTAAAGTCAAACAGGAAGTCAAATTAGGTATTATTGTGGACCATTCTTTAATCCTGGCCTCATACGTAAAATCCTTAACAAAGACTATTTACTTCAAGTTAAAGACAATTCGACCGCTCAGACCTCTTCTGGAAAACCATGATTTCCGATCTGTCCTACAAGCCCTCATCACACCATACATTGATTACTGTAACAGCATTTCAATGGCCTACCCAAAAAAAAAATGTACATCAACTCCAAATGGCTCAGAACCTAGCCGTCCGATTAATTCACAATGCTCACTGCTACGAACACGTCACGCCACTACTCCAAACCTCCACTGGCTACCCATTGAAGCTCAAACCAAATATAAATATTTAATGGTAACCTTCAAATTATATAACAATATAGCCCCTTCCTATCTCTTCTCCCTCATAATCCCCTCACACCCTACAAGATCCAGAAGAACCTACTCACAAAACACTCTTACAATCCCTTCACACATCCACAACACAAACAAAACCAACAGCTCATGAGCATTCATGTATGTCGCACCCACGCTATGGAACACACTTCCAGACAGCTTAAGGCTTATAAAAGATTTCCAGTCCTATAGAAAGGAAATAACCCTTCTCAACCAGTGAAATGTTGTGATTTATAGCAGGTATAAATCACAACATTTCACTCATATATATTCTCTATTGGATATGTGTGGATACACACATATAGAGTTTTGACCAGTCCTGGCCACTCACTGACATGCAAATTAAGCTCTTCATAACATGACTGTTTATACATGAATGCCATGTACATTGTTTTTTATTCCACATTGCATTAAGATGAAAATAGCACCCTCTGTGGTTAAATAGCAGCAGCTACACATTTGTTTGCAAAATGACTGCACTGCATATGTAAGGGCCAACATTGACAAATGCAGTTCTGAAATGCTGGCTCTTGCATTTTGAAGTTGCCAGTTCTCCTCAGTCTATTTTTCCCCACATGTAAATTTGTAAAATGGCTTCTCATCCACATGCGTTCCTGTGTCTCCCTGTTTGTATTTTAGGCAAGCTTCCACATTGAGCAGAACCCTTCTAAGTTACCTGCAGAACTGTCAACATCACAACCTCAATGTCTTAATTATTATCTCCACGTACCTTCGAAGAAAGAGGCTGACAAGGCTGATCCCTGTGGAACATCACAAAGTGCCACCTCAAGCTTCACACACGGCTGCCTGCTTTGAAGATATGATAGAAACCAGGATGACAATATGCTCCCAAGTCCAACTGAGGCAAGGCATCATAGTAGAATTTCAGAAACCACTTAATCAAAAGCCAATTCAGTATCAATATCATCTTCTCAATCTGTCCCCAATATATTTGAATTTTGTTCCATAGTATTACTATAGTTTCAGTCATGCGGCTTGTAGGTTATTGAGGCATCTCCCACCCTTAACTTTATTTTTAATATGAAACGGAAAAAAGGGACATGTGGAAGGCAAGTTTGAAAACCTGTTATTGCTAGTTGGAACGATTTTGCTGCACAAGGGACTCAGAGACAGGGCTAGAGCTCAGTCAAAAAGTACTATCTGCTGTGTATGCAGATGGTCCCAGATTTAATACCCAGCAGTGGCTTTAGGTAGGGCACCCTCAAAAAAAGTCTGAATCCTGAGGAAATGTTATCATAAATATATTTTTTTATATGTTTGTTCAACTTGCTCATCCCTTTGGCTGTTTTCTCAAAGGGCAGTTGTAGAAAATCTGATAATAAGCTGAACTCAACCTCTAGATCCGTTAATATTGTTACTGGATCTACTTATGCTGAATATATATTGTCTTACCAGCAAACTTTCTAGTCACTTTTTAGGGCATCACATGGTACATACAATTGTTGGAGTCGGAACATCACAAACTGCACATATTTTAAATAGCTAGATTTAGTGGGAGATTATTAGAAATGGAAACTGATCTAAAATAAATTAGAGACAACACATGCCATTAATTTTGATGCCTTTTACATAATCAATACATTGATTGTAGATCAATTAAGTAGACTCCTACTCATTCTAAATATAATTTTGAATTGTCTAATGCTAGCTGTATCATTTCAAGTATTTGAAAAATGAAACATTCACATAGTAACCTACTTGATCACAGGAGAAAGACTATCTTCTCAACAAGTGGACAATTGTTTGTATGTGTTTTAAGTGTTGGTTTTCTCAAGGAGATGAGTTATTTAATGTACTGTATCTGAAAACATGCCTCAAAGAGCTAAATGGAATTATATTTATTATAAATGGCTGAACTTGCATAATACTTGTCAAATTCACAGGTCTACAATTTTTTAAAAGTTGCTTCAGAGACAAAATCTGCCAATTCTTATGGATTTTGATGTGCTGAATTAAAACATAAATTAAAACTACCGATTAACTACTGTTTCCATTTTACACATATATATAGCAGGTTGGCAGTAAAGTTTTAACCATAACTTATTATAAACTACATCTTTTCATATGTTTATGGTTGCCATATATATGACATTGATAATATTTCACCAGTCATCGTTGTTTAAAAGTTGAAAAATCAGCCAAAGGGTTACTTAAGTACAATTTATTAAAGTTAGTATGAAACAGAAAACAAGAAATGACTATGCATGTATTAGTATTAGTATTGTAGAAAATATAATACACCATAATGATACAAACACCATGCTACTAAAAGTTTCTTACCTCTTCATATCTCTAACAATCCTAATCGACCTAACTCTAAGTCTCAACAGTAAAAACCACATGACAATCCCTATAATCCATACATCCAATCGAAACAATCTCCTTATTGGACACTATCACCCTCACAACCAATCAAAAATAAACTACCACAGACTCATTCAAATAAAACAGACTATCTCACAACACACAGTCCACTCAAACCCCCCTCAACATGCAATGTCATTATCGTGCATCCTTATAAACGCACGATCTTTGAAAAATAAGCTCCCAATTATTAATGACTTGTTATCTGACTTAAAACCTGATATTCTATGTATTACAGCGAATTGGCTCTCTGATACTGATACAGTTCTTCTAAACCAACTTGACAACTTAAATTACGATATTACCCACACACATAGATCTAACAAAAAAGGTGGCGGTGTACTGATTATGACAAAAATAAACCTAAAAGCCAAGAAAATTCTATCTAACACCTCCAATAACATTGACACTCTAATAATAGAAATCGGACAGCTGAGAATCTGCTTAATATACAGACCTCCTAACCAAAACGCAGACAGTCTTCACTCACTAATTGAACTCCTTAATTCATCAACAGAACAAAACCCCCTAATTATCCTAGGAGATTTCAACCTCCCATCACTTGCAAATACTGATTCCAACCTCTTCCTGGAAACCATAACTGACTTAGACTTCCACCAAATTATAAACATACCAACTCACACTAAAGGTGGTACACTTGACCTTGTCCTCCTTCCTCATTCACTATTTAAACTTTTCAACCCAGACTCCTTACAATGTACTGAAATACCCTGGTCTGATCATCATCTAATTAAAATAAATTTCACTTACAACATTATCGGTGTCATAAATCACACAAGAAATGACCAAACTATAAAATTCAAGAAATTCATTGAAACTGAATTTCTAGACTCTACAATACCCCACCTTTCATCATCTCCAACAGATTTAGATGAAGCAGTCAAAAACTGGCATACCACCATCAATAATGCAGCCACAATTAACCAAAATAATAAAAAGCCAACCAATACTAAAATCAAAATCACCCCATGGTTCAACAGTACTTTAAAACATATGAAAAGAGATCTAAGAAAACTAGAAGACAAATGGCGCAAAACCAAATCCACCATCCACAAAGAATTATATTATAACCACCTCACATTATACAAGGAAACCTTAGACAACACAAAGAAAAACTACTATGCCAGCATCCTATCAAATTCTTATAATAGACCAAGAGAACTATTCTCCATTGTTAGTAACCTAACTAATAACTCACAAACTTCCAGCAAGGAAATCACTGACATCTCAGCACAAACATTAGCTATTACCATAACAAAACAAAACTACAATTCACGACTCCAGACTCTTTCCACAAACCTCATCACCCGATAGACGTATGGTCAGAATTTCACCCTATAACCAAAACATCATTAAAAAATATCACACTCAACCTAAACACCACTACCTCTTACCTAGATCCTTGCCCAGTAATCTGGATAAAAAACACTCTCCCAATCCTTCTTTCATTCATACTCCCCATTGTCAATCTCTCACTACTCCAAGGTTACCTCCCACCCACACTTAAACACGTACAAATAAGACCAATTCTCAAGAACAGCACCCTTGATAAATCCTCACCAAAATCATATAGACCCATCTCAAGTATACCATTCTTAGCAAAAGTAATAGAAAAAACAGTACAAATACAGACGCAGGAGCACCTAGACTCATCTTACCCACTCGACGAACAGCAATATGGTTTTTGCCCAAAGCATGGAGTGGAAACACTCCTCACAGTTCTAACAGATACGCTATTAAGAGGAATCGACAATCACAAACAAGCATTCATTCTATTATTTATTGATATTTCAGCTGCTTTTGATAGCGTCCACCATACCATAATGCTCAACAGTCTGAGTCAAATAGGAATAAATGCCACAGTTCATAAATGGTTCTCCTCTTATCTAGATAATAGGACACAAAATGTACGAATAGGTAATCAAACCTCTGATTCATACAAACTGGAAACCGGTTTACCTCAAGGATCAGCGTTATCAGCACTCCTATTTAACATATACATAAAACCTGTTTGCAATATCTTTAAAAAATTTGGTGTACTCTATCATCTATACGCAGATGATATCATGATGTACATTCCGTTCACGATTCCCAACTTACCGATGCAAACTCGGTCAGATTGCTTCAATGAAGTTACATCCTGGCTAAATACCCACAATCTCAAAATAAATCACTCCAAAACTGAAGTGCTAATCGTCACCAAAAACCAATCCTATACTCCACCTACACACATAACACTTCAAAACCAAGAAATTAAAATAAAAAATGAAGTAAGATATGATTAAAGGCGCGGGCAGGGTCCCGGCGCCTGCTAGTAACCGGGTGCTCTGCCCGGCGCGGGACCCTGCCTGTGAACGGAGGGAGGGGGGGGGGAGAGTGAGGGATCGGGCGCCGCGTTGAGCCCGTGCCCGCGGCGCGGGGTTTAAATTGATTGGCTCCGCTCAGGCTCTGAGTGAGTGGAGCCAATCAGGGTTCGGCCTGCCATGTGCTCTGGCGTGCGCGTTGCTTGCCAGAGCACAGGCAGTTTGGCGGGAGGCTCGGCGGCGGCAGTATCGTGTGCGCGGTGGGGTTCCTTACCGGTCGGGTCTTCAGCGCGATTCCCCGTTCCGGGCTTGGCAGCGGTGATCGGTGCGCGAGGGAGGCTCTCCGGCGGCGGCGGAGTCCTTTGGGGATCGGTTTCGTGCGGGCAGTTGAGTGCCACGGAATTCGGCAGGCAAGTGACGGGGGAGCGCTGGGGATAGGGCCGCACCTCGCGTGCAGGGCGATTGCCGGGGATCCCGGCTCAGGCAGCACTCTTTTTAGCCTCCTGCTGAATAAACTTCAATAAATTCAGACTCCTTGGGGCTCTATAGGCAGGCCGCGTGTGCCCAGTTCTGCCTACAGGCAGGCCCGGAGCCGGTGTGATGGCGGGAAAGCAGACATCCCGGGGGCCGGGGGGGGGCCGGGCTGTCAGAGGGAAGCAGGGAAAGGGGCGGAGGGGGCGGGAGTTGCCTGGAACAGGTCGCTCTGGGTCGGGAAGTGTGGGTAAGACTGGGGTTTCTAAGCGGGGGGTTCGAGGTGTGGGGAATGTGAGGAGGGGGCATAGTGGGCCTAGCGGGGGAGAGGGGGCGGCTGCACAGCCCATCAGACAGGCTGATGGAGTAGAGCCTCAAAGGCTGGCAGGGGCATCAGCGACAGTTCCTCCGGCTGGAGCGGTGGGTTGTGGGGAGGGGCTGGCTGAAGGCTTGCAAGACCGGCCTCAGAGGCCTGAACTAGGGCAATGTCAGGAGGGGGGCATTGGCCCCTTTGGGCAGATAGGGGTGGGACCTAGGCAAGGTTTGGGGGCCCCTGGGGGTGACGGTTGGGGGTGGATGTCTCCGGTTGGGGGTTTGGTTCCTTCGGTGGTGGGTATGTCCCCTGCTGGGTGGTATGGGCAGTTGGGGCACCGGGCTGGATGGGAGCACTGGTTAGGAGGGGGGCAGGGTTCGTCCAGGTCCGAGTGGACCGGGGCATGGCCCCCGAGGGGTGCTCTTGGCCTGTCTTCGTCGGGTTTTCCCATTTTGTCTTCACAGGTTCCCTATATGACGGCGCTAGGTACGGGCCCGTCGGTGGTGCCGTCATGCAGTGAAGGGAGTATGGCGTCGAGATCCCTGGCAGAGGCGGGAGCAGCCGGAGTCGGCATACCAGCTTCAGGAGCGGAAGTGCTCCGGACGTCTTTGGGCCCTGGTGGCGAGGGGATCCTCTCGGCAGAGGCTCGTGGCATCGAGGACTCGACAGGTGAGATCAGGGTGGCTGCTGGGGGGGTTTCTTCGGAGCGGACCGCGCGGTCCGGCAAGGCACGCAGCAAACGGAAGCGTGGATGTCGGTATCGCCATAACTCTTCCTCTTCTTCCTCATCGTCGTCCGATTCGTCGGATGCTTCGGGGGCGGTTGGTGGCGTGCGTGGGATGGCCGTGGCCGGAGGGGAGGAGGGGTGTCCTTCGGGCGGGGGTTCGGCGTCTTTAGTGGCCATGTCGAAGTTGTGGGAAGGGGTACCAAAGAAACTGCGGCGGAAGATTAAAAGCGAAAATATATTGATATTTTTCGTTTGTTAGAAGGCAGGAAGCGTTCGGGGGACAGTAAGAAAAAACGGAAGGAGGACGAGAAGGCAGGGCGGCTTCGGAAAGTGTCACGGAACGTTGTTAATTGGGTACGGTCCTTCCTGCGGTTGGCAAGTGTCTGGGGGCATCATTTTCCTCATCAGTCCGGTATGTTGTTATCTTATGCTGATTCGATTCTTGAAGCGTCTCAGATGCATGAAGGCTGGTCGTGGCTTAATTACGACGAGAAATTCCGTGATAAGATGGAGGAGAATAAGTTGCTAACGTGGGGCACGCAGGATATTAACCTTTGGTTAACCCAGATGTCAGTTAAGGGTGGGGGGGGGGGTGGGGGAAGCGGCGGTAAGGTAGGGTCGGGGGTTGGTGGGGGGGCGGCGCGTTCCTTTCGCGGGGGAATCGTCTCAGGGCAGGCTAGGGCGGTCTCCGGAGGGGGAGGAGATGTCTGCTGGCGGTTTAACAGGTCGATGTGTCCCTTCCCTGACTGTAAATTCCGGCATGCGTGCTCGAGCTGCGGCGGCCCCCATGCGGCAGCCAAATGTGTTAAAAAAGGGCCCGTGGCTACAGCGACGGCAGGGCTCAAGTAAGGGGGGGTCCGTTCCAGCTGGCTCCTTCACCGATTCAGGTTAAGCTCTTGAGTTCTTGGTTGCGTTCTTATCCGCGGAGGCGGGACGGGTTAATGCTGCAGTCGGGTTTTAGTTTGGGTTTTGTAATTCCTGTCCAGGGTGTGGTTGCGGTTGCATCGACTCGGAATTCACCCAGTGTGAGGCGTTTGGGGGCCATAGTACGGGGCAAATTGGCAGAGGAATTACGGCTGGGCAGGATAGCGGGGCCTTTTCAGCACCCGCCGTTCCCGGATTTTGTGGTATCGCCGTTAGGCATTGTACCTAAGAAGGAGCGCGGGAAGTTTCGGCTTATCCACAACTTGTCTTCCCCGGCTGGAACCTCAGTGAATGATTCGATTCCTCGGGAGCTGTGCTCGGTTCGGTATGAGTCTTTTGACATGGCTGCGAGTTTAGTCAGGGGAGCAGGGCGCGGGGCTTTGATGGCGAAGGTCGATATTGAGTCGGCTTTTCGTCTCCTGCCGGTTCACCCGTCTTCTTTCCGGTTGTTAGGTTTTCAGTTCGAAGGGGAGTTTTATTTTGATAAATGTATGCCCATGGGGTGTTCAGTTTCCTGTTCTTACTTTGAGAAGTTTAGCTCCTTCTTGCACTGGTTGTTAGTGCAGAGAGTAGGCCGGGGGGAGGTGGTCCACTATTTAGACGATTTTTTATTTGTAGGAGAGGCAGGGTCCTTAGGGTGTAGCGAGCTGTTAGAGGGTTTTGGTAATTTAGCTCGCGAGCTGGGGGTGCCCTTGGCTCAGGATAAGACGGTGGGTCCGACGACTCGGCTGACCTTTTTGGGTGTGGAATTGGACTCGCAAACTTTGGAGGCGCGTTTGCCTTTGGATAAGGTTGAAAAATTGAGGGTTCTGGTGGCGAATGCTCTTGCGTCATCTAAGTTGAATCTCCGAGAGATGCAGGCCTTAATCGGTTCTCTGAACTTTGCGTGTAAAGTTATCCCTATGGGGAGGGTGTTCCTTCGGCGCTTGGCGGCCGCGACGGCGGGGGTTCGGAAGCCCCATCATTGTATCAGAGTGTCCGCGGTGCTGCGGGAGGATTTGAGGGTTTGGGATCTATTCTTGCGGGACTTTAATGGCACTTCGGTGTTGCGTCAAGCGGAGCTTTCAAGTAATGATTTGCAGCTGTATTCGGATGCTGCGGGTGGTGTTGGGCTGGGTATCTATTTCGGCGGAGCTTGGTGTGCTGAGCGGTGGCCGCCGGAGTGGGAGGCGGAAGGGCTTTTGAAGAATATTACCTTTCTCGAATTGTTCCCGATATTAGTGGCGCTGGCATTATGGCCGGACAGATTGGCTGACCGTAGGGTGTTGTGGTGGTGTGATAACGAGGCGGTGGTGTCCGTCGTGAATCGTTATTCGCCTCGCTGTAGCATGGTAGCGGCCTTAATGCGTCAAGTCATTTTAGCCTGGGGGGGGGCTAAGACTGGTAATGGGCTATTGGTGGAGGCCAGGACTGAAAATGGGCTGATGGGGGGTTAGGACTGGTAATGGGCTGATGGGGGGCTAGGACTGGAGTGGACTGATAAGGGGGATAGGACTGGAAATGGGCTTAGACAGGAAGTGGGCTAATGGGGGAGGGGAGGAGAGTACTGCTGGCCCGGGAAGAAAACTAGGGGCTAGGGCTACAAATGGGCTGATGTGGGAGATGGTAGAATAGGACTGGAAAGGAGCAGGTCCTGAAAGGGTCTGCCGGGGGCAGGAAAGGAGCTGACAAGGGGAAGGAGGGGGCCGGACAGGAGCTGACACCTGGGATGTACTGAAGGGAGACTGGAAGGGAGCTGACACTTGGGGATGGGAGTAGTAGATGGGTGGGTAATGGGGAGGAGGCTGGAAGGGAGCTGACCGGGGGGGGGGTGGCACTGAGAGTGGACCTGAGCTGATACCTGGGATGGTATTTGGACTAGAAGGGGATGGACCGTGGGAAAGGAGGGGGACTGGAAGGGAATGGACACCAGTGGCAGTCATGGGAATGCAAGGCGGTTGACATTGGAAGGTACTGCGAGGGGAGGACTGGAAAGGGGGCTGATACTGGGGAGGGTTTCTGGAACTGGAAATGGGCTGATGGATGGAAGTGAAGAAAACAAAAAAAGAGATAAGAAATGGCAGATGGACCATGGACCATAGACTACAGAAAGAGAGCTAAGAGAAGACAGGAAAGCAGAAGCCTCAGATTGGGACCAGCATGATCAGAGAATAAAATGGTAAGACAACAAAGGTAGAAAAAATAATTTTATTTAATTTTAGTGACTGGACTTTGTGCTATTTTTATATTTTACACAGTATTGGGCAACTGCATCTCTTATTTATCTGATGTTGCACTGCATGTGGACTCTGGCATCTTGGGGTTTCAGTTTAAACTTTGTCTATATATTTTTATTTTTACTTTAGATTGCGGTTTATTTATTTATTTATTTATTTATTTGAGGTTTTTTTATATCGCACTCTTTAAAATCAGCTCGGTTTACAGTTAAACAGATTTGTACAGTGCAGTACGGCGGCATCCGCACTGTATTTACAAAGAACAGGGGTTAATAACTTGGCTAACTGGGGGAACTATGTACAGGTTATTCAGTAACAGGTTACTCCGTTAAGTAACTATATACAGGCGCGACAGTCAGGCCAGTGAGGCGGTTGGAGGCATGACGTCTTGTTTGCTATTTACAACAAATTGTGTGCTATATACAATTGTATAACAGGTGTCTGGGTGCGTTAATGGGCGAGGCTGGGATTTCTTGTTGCTGTTGAGTCAAGGATGCTGTAATGGTGGGTGTGTGAGGGTGCGTGTTGAGTGTCTTTTTTGTGGGAGTAGTGTTGGAGGAAGAGGTGGTGTTTCAGATCCTTCCTGAACTGGATGAGGTCGGTTATGGAGCGGATGTTGGGCGGGAGGGCATTCCAGCATGTGGGCACGTAGAACATGAAGGCCCTGTTTCATGTTGCTTGCGAGCATTTTGTAATCTTGCTCGGGAAGTTCAGAGTGTTGATAGCGGCTGACCATCTGGTTCTATTCGGTGGGGTGGTGAGGATAAGATGTACTTGGTGAGGGTCGATGTTGTGAGTGTGTGACCGAGTTCAGGTGTTCTGTTAACATGGCATTTGTACATAAAGATCTATACTGTACTGTAGTAATTTGACTTGTTCAGCTTTTGAAATAGGTGTATAGGTGTTCGAGGGCCCACTGTAGTATTTACAGTGAGGTTTTTTTTTGGATGGGCTCCTTATGTGAGTTTTGGAAGTGTGTGCCGATATTTATTTATTTATTTATTTAACATTTTTTCTATACCGCGCTATTAAAATCAGCACGGTGTACATCGAACAAGAATACTGCAATGTATACAAACATTGAGTTTACAAAGAACAGGGAATTGAACATGGGAGCGAAAACCATGGAAACTAAATATATATTAAACTCGAACTATGTACAATACTAAATATATATTAAACTCGAACTATGTACAATACTCTGAAGTGAATGGGTGTTGCATTAGTTTTGTGAGGGTGATAGGGTTTGAGGGGGGACTACCTATTGTCTGTGGTGTTGACGTGCAGGGGCGACTGGTGTATGGGGAAAGTTTGCAGGTTGTTGGTTGTGCTTCTATCGCTGGAGGTTTCTGAGTAACATTTTGTGAACAGGTGGAGTTTTAAGGCTTTTCTGAATAGGATGAGGCTTTTTATTCCACAGATTTCATGGGGGAGTGCATTCCAGCTTAAAGGTGCGAATAAGGAGAAGGCTCTATTGGAGGTGGCTTTTGTGCACTTAGTCATTAGCTTGGGGACTGCTAATGTGTTCTGTGCAGTAGATCTTCTGCTTCTATTTTCTAGAGTGCTATTGATTATCTTGCTGATTGGCGTAGGGGGGTAGTTGATATGGTATGGTAGGTTTGCTCTTTGTTGTAGGGTTTTGTATTAGTTCACAGTATGCCTGGTACTGGAGAATAGTGGTGGTGATGTTTGTTAGTGAGATGATCAGAATCTGATTTTTTTTTTTAAATATTGAGTTCTGTGGGTGAATGTCCTGGTTCTGCTCTGCACCTACTGTGGATGCAAAATATATGTTGAAAAAGAAAAAGCAAGAACCATAACGCAATTTATAACAAAATAAAAATGAGTTATAATTTAGTTTTATAAACTGTGCTGTTGGTTCTTGCTGTCTTTTAGTTCCTTGGAGTGCAAACGGGACTATACATAGCCCTGTACAAGCAGTGCAGCTGCACAGGGCGCAAAGGTTTGGGGGGGCGCATTTCAGCTGTCTGCTGTTACCCTGAAACCACTGGTAGGACAATAGCTGGCAGTCAAAATGTGCCCCCAAGACTTTTTGCAGCATTTTAGCAGGTCTGGTTCTTCCCTCCTCCGACGCGATGTCAGAGCAGGGAGGGACAGATCTGCTTAAAGTGCCAGCACATTTCAGATCGGGCACATGCCCCTCGTCCTCCCCCCCATACCTCCATCTGCTCTTTCCCTGTTGCTGGCGCTGCCGTGAAAAAAGCAGAGGGCGGCGGCAGTAGCAGGAAAAGGTCAGGCAGTGCTGTACAGAGGTATGGGGGGAGAGAAGGGCGTGTGCCCAAGCTGCAAGTCGCATAGGGCATGATTGCAACTCGATACGGCCCTGTGTGCAAACATCTTGCATTTCCTCCATATAATCTAATCTGCCTTTTTGGTTTGGTTCAGTCTGATTGGATTTCTGAAAAAGCCCCGTCCACTCTAAGGTGTGTGTGTGTGGGGGGGGGGGGGGGAGAGGTACCATCTCATTCTTCACCTCAGGCAGCAGATTGCCTTGAGCCACCCCTGGGTGGTAAATAAATCTTCCTTGATTCAACCACTCTCTCTTGATATAGTGAGAATCTTTCGCATAATTTTCCCATTCACAGAGAAAGCAGCAGTACTTTGTGTATCCAGTTTGCAGACCAAACAACAGAGCAATGTTTTTCAAATCACCACAAAGATGCCACTGATGCTGGTCATAGTTTATGCATCTCAGCAGCTATATAGGTTTCCTTCATATGGATTGCATGACCAATTGAACTTGATGAGAAAACATTGCCATTATGCAGCAAAACAGCTTTAAGACTCGTCTTTGATGAATAGATGAACAGTCTCCACTCATCTGGATGATGAATGATGTTGAGGGCTACCATCAGACCATCAATGTTGTTTCAGCCTATAAGGTTACCTTCCATGAAGACAAATGTAACAAGATTCTTTTTGACATTCATGGAACATGGAAACCAACTTCACCTGACAGGAGATTCTGCTGCTGCAGTCTGGAGCCCAACAGCTCTGCCTTACTCTTATGTAGTCCAAATCCCTGACACGGTCATTCAGTTCACCTTGTGTTATGAGGTATGGTGAGGAGGAGGAGGAGGATGGGATAAAATCTGATTCATGAGACAAAGATGGTTTGGGACTAGAAGTTTCATCACCTTCCTCTTCCTCATCTGACAAGTGAGAAAGATTCTAGAGCATCAGAAACAGGCGGTTCCTCTCCATGAGGGTGTATAGCTGATGGAATGTTTGGATACTACACAGACCACTCTCTCTCCTTTGACAAACCTTTCCTAACAGGAGGCACTATGTAGAAATAGCAATTGCTGATACCATTGTCGGCTCTCTCCAAATCACTGGCACTGCAAAAGGCACGGATTTCCTTTTTCTATTCAATCACTGGTGAACATTTGTTGCACAAGTGTTGCAGCATATATGTTGGGCCCCGCTCTTGTCCTGATCTTAAATTTTGCAACCAAAGTAAAAGGTGGTAGGTTCTTAATAAAAGCAGTTATATTGCATTTTTGTTATGCAAAAGTTACTTCATCACAAACATCACAGACGTGATCTGCATTGTTCAAACAATTACAAGGCATCTCTCACTTTGGCTAAAGAGAAAAAAAAATGGTCTACAATCAAAATACTACCATGTTCATTAAAAATAAATGCTGTGCAATTTGTTTTGCAGAGTGATGTAATTAAGCTGAGTTAGGGTTGCATTATCTATGCCTTCTAGGATTAACAATTTGAAGGTGCTATTGCGCCATACATGATATGAATTGCATATTCATTAATTGTTTTGCATGAAAAGCATGTTTTGCATGAAAAGCAAGTATCAAACAAAAATATAGATGTATCACAAATCCAGTCAAAGATGTGCATGTATTTTAATAATGTATGGTTTAAATTGTGATTCCTTCCCATTTATTATGTATTTATTTAGTCAGACTTATATACCACATTTCCAAGGACCAATGCGGTTCACAGGGAACATAACTGAACTTAACTGTTCTAAGAAATCCTGTTTCATGTAAATAGTAAACAGTTTAGGGTATAATGGAGAGGCCGCGGGGCAGGGTCCCCAGCGGCCGAAGGTAACCAGGCGCTCGGCCCGGTGCGGGGACCCTGCCCTCGGTCAGGGAGGGGAGGGCCCTGGCAGGCATAATTCAAACTCATTGGCTCGCCCCGATGAAGAGTTGGGGGGGCGAGCCAATGAGCAGTGCTGGGCAGAGGGGGGTTAAAAAGGGGGCGCGCGGCGGCGACGGTCTCTCTGGAGACCAGCAGCGGGGAGAGAGGTCCGTCGTCCCACCCGCCCGCCCTTGCTGTTGTGTGGGTACCGGGTAGGGTTGTCGCAGCTGGTGGGGGGGCGGGATCCCGGAGGTTTCCGGGGTCCGGAGCCTTAAGCTGGAATTGGGGCGGGGGCGGTCGCCCCCAACCCGGATGACCCCTGGCCGGTCTTTGCTAGTAATATGGCGAGGCCGGGGAAAGGGGGGGTTGCCTTTGCCTCTGGCTTGGCCGCGGCGGGAGTGGAATGAGGTCACCTTGCTAGTAATATGGCGGGTGAGGGCTCATTCCGCTCGGGGGTTGTTAGGTAATGATTGTATGGTTTAATCAATGTTTGGAATGTTATAATTTGGTTAATAAAGCTGCGACCATTTCGAGCCAAGTGATTGTCTGGACTGGTTATTGGGGGAGAAAGGAAGGGGGGGGAAGGGGGGAGGGACAGGATACCACCGGGTCCGACCTGCCTTGGTTACAGAATATTGAAAGGTATATTTAACACAGAGAAGGATTTCCTAGACTGATTAACAGTTTAAGAACATAGGATGTCAACAGTATTCATAAAATATAGCCATATCTATATACAGGTAGAGGGTTGCATACATTGTGGGGATACTATGATCAGAATGAGGGTTAAGACATTAGAGTTAAGGATGCATAGGCATTAAGGGTGCATTATAACTTGCATATTCTTAGCACTTCCAATGTTGATGACGTATGTAATGACCCAGTAGTGCAAACTGAAAACTAGAGCCAATAAATAATTTTAAGCATCATTTTCGTTCTCAGTGACCCAGACTTAGTAAAGTGTGACTGAATTTATTTCAGAAACATTTTGGCTGTAGAATGGTGATTGATTATCTCTACAGTAATAGCACCTAATAGTATTTTCTTAAATACAATTGGTCCAATTATGGGGCAAATGTCAATTTAAATTCCTTACCAAATTATGAATCCTTTACTCTACACACAGAAGATTTTCGGACCATTATGTGTCTTATACTAACCAGTCACTTGCTAGCAATTGAACTTTGTCCATTTTAATTTTATCAGTTTTTTATCTGTTTATAAAATTATGTCATAACCCTACATAAATTATTGTGAATCCATTATAAATGTAAAAATCTGCAATACATTGTTGATTTCTTCATAAAAGAGAAAGTCATAGCCAAGGTCGCTATATTCAAAATGCTGTTGTCAATAAACCGACAACACTGTTTCAAACCATTCAGTTTACAATGTCTACTTCAGCGAGTAAATAAGTAAAATTTGTAATTATCTATTTACTGCGCTCGTTCTTTTCCAACCTTATTTTTGTGCAGAGTAATAAATTACTGTTCCAATTTATTTTTTTAACTCAGTGAGGACTGTGCTGGCTTCATTCAAAATGGCTACAGCACCAGCTTCTAACTTAGTTCAGTAAGTATATTCAGCACTGCTACATGTAGAGTGAGTGATGCTGAATAGATGTGGATGGAATACAGTCACATCCGCCACTGCTATATGTCTAGTTTGTTGTTGCTTTTGTTAAGTGCCGTCGAGTCGATGTCGACCCTTTGAATAGTTGACCTAAACTGTGTTCAGTCTTCAGTCAGGCGGCTCATTGTTGACAGAGTGGTACCCATAACTGCTGTTATTGTATCAATCCATTTCATTGCTGGCCTTCCTCTTTTACGTTGACCTTCTACCTTACCAAGCATTATGTCTTTCTCCAACGATCTGATCTCTCTCTTCACATGATGTGTCCAAAGTATGAAAGTCAAAGTCTTGTCATCTGAGCTTCTAAGGAAAGCTTAGCTTTGATCTCCTCTAGTACTGACCGGTTTGTTCTTCGGGCAGTCCATGCGATACACAGTATTCGTCACCAGCACCCATAATTCAAATGCATCAATTTTCTTCCTGTCTAACTTGTTCATTGTCCAACTTTTGCATCCATATGATGCTATTGAAAACACCATGGCTTGAATAAGAATGCTCTTGAGAATCTTGTCTAGGGTTTTCATAGCCATTCTGCCAAGAGCAATGCATCTTCAGATTTCTTGACTGCTTGTCCTTTCTTTATTGCTTGTTTATCCAAGTAGGTTAAAGTTGTCAACTATTTCAATTTCTTCTCCATCAATGATGAACTTATTGATTTTGCCAATTGCCATGTTCATTGTCTTCTTAACATGAAAGTGCAGGCCAGGGGCGGCTCAAGGCAATCTGCTGCCTGAGGCGAGGGATGAGATGGTGACCCCCCCCCCCCCCCACACACACAAAGAGCCGGGGGGGGGGGGGAAGCTCTCTCAAAACTGCAGTCAACTAATTCAAAAAGTCAATTAGATAATGTGGAGGAAATAAAAAGATGTTCCTACACCACGGAACTAAAAGAGCGAGAACCACTGCACAGTTTATATCATCAAATTTTAACTCATTTTTATATTGTCGTTATAAACTGTTATGATTGTTGCTTTTTCTTTTTGAACATATATTTTGCATTAACAGAACCCCCTCTCTCAACAACAGGTGCAGAGCAGAACTAGAACATCCCCCCACAATACTCATTATCTAATTTAAAAAAAATCTGATTATGGCCATCTCAACAACAAACAATCTCCTGTAACAGGCATATTGTGAACGAATAGGAGTGGAGGAATAGCCTAATAGTTAGGGCACTGGCTTAGGAACCAAGGGCCCGATTTTTGATAAGCAACTACATGGTTTACAGCCCATGTCCATGGCTCTTTATGCTTTGTTTATTGTTGTGAGGGTAGAAGGCTAATTAAGGATGCTGAACTCAATGCAAATCATATTGAAAATATGTCCTATGTATTCCATGACTCAGAAGGAAAGCAAAAAACAAAGGGAAAAAATGATCAGCAAAATTTCTAGTTTCCATAGTAACTAAAATAATAAAAAAAATTATTAAAATATCAGAACACTCAGTTTGATTGTTCTTAATTCTTAGAACCCTGATACACAATGCACACCTGAGCTTGTTTAGGGGTAAGGGCATTTCATTTTAAAAACTGCTGCAACTAGGTAAATTAAAAATTAAAAAAAAAATCCTGTTGTCCTGTTGGAGATTGGCAGCTGCCAAAGGTAGCTGGATTTTTTTTTTAAACCTCGGGTATTCCGGTGGCTGCGGGAGCTGCCATGTGCAGCTACAGCTGTTTTGGTTGTTTTGGAGGAGCAGCGCTAGGCTGAAAGAAGTAGCCTCGGGTAAGTTGGGCTCCCGCAGCCATCAACGGGCCTTGCTCTGAGTGTGGCCAGAGGCAGCAGTGGGCAGCAGGAGCACTTTGACTACTCCCGATCTGGCAGGGAGAGAGAGGAGGCATGGTTGCTAGCAGCGGGAGGCCCGCAATCCTCACAGCTCCTATTGGAGATACTGGGGGATCAGGGAGAGGGCGGCAGAAGCAGCGCCGGGTGAGCTTGGGTCAGGCGTTGATCGTGGCCAGAGGGCAGGAGGAGAGGTGCTGTCAGTACCGGGTCTGCTCGTGCTTCTGGGGCCGGCAGACAACATCGGGGGGGGGGGGGGGGCTGGGGTTGGTGAAAGCAGGCAGGCCAGCTTAATGGGCCTATAGCTCTTGGAAACAGAGGCAGAGCCAGCCTTAACACAGCGGCCGCAGAGGCTTTTTTTTCAATGCTGGAAGAGGTTGGCCCATTGGAGTACTAAAGGGGGGCTGCGTTGGGGGTTCCGTGACAGAAATGAGGGTGGCCAGTTTGTGGGAATAGAGAGGCATGCCAGAAAACAGCAGCTGATTTGTCTGCCGGCGGCACTGCGGCTATGTTTTCATTTTAGATTTTGCTGCCTCTGGCTTGCCTTTGTCTTCCCACATGGGAAAGCAGAGGCAGGCCAAAGGCGGCAAAATCTAAAATGAAAACACAGCTGCAGTGCCACCCCCAGCAAACTGGCGCCTGAGGCCACCGCCTCAGGCGGCCTAATGATAGAACTGCCCCTGGTGCAGGCCCATTTTAAGACTATGTTCCTTGATCTTGAGAAGCAAATGTTTCAGATCATCTTCACTTTCGGCCAGTAATGTGCTATCATCAGCATAGCTAAGTTTGTTGATGAGTCTTCCACCAATCTTCATACCTCTGTTGTCTTCATACAGCCCTGCTTCTCTGATGATTTGTTCTGCATATAAATTAAACAGGTAGGGGAAAGTATGCAGCCTCATCATACAACTTTGCTGATTTTAGATCATTCTGTTTCTCCTTGTTCCATTTGAACCATTGCTTCTTGAACAGTGTAAAGGTTGTGCAAGGGAACTATCAGGTGTTCTGGTATACCCATGCTTCTTAATGTGGCCCAGAGTTTCTCGTGGTTTACACAGTTAAAAGCCTTACTGTAGTCAATAAAACACATATGGATATAATTTTTTGTATTCTTTTGTCTTTTCAAGGATCCATTTCACATCCGCAATGATATCTCTTGTTCCTCGCCCTTTCCTGAACCCTGCTTGCACTTCAGGCAGTTCTTATTCCAGGTATGGTTATAGTCTCTGCTGAATGATCTTGATTAGAATTTGCAGGCATGTGGTATCAAAGCAATTGTGGATAATTTCCAGTCAGTCGGGTCACCTTTCTTCAGTATTGGTATAAAACAGATCTTTTCCAGCCAGTTGGCCATGAATTTGCCTTCCAAATTTCCTGGCAGAGCCTTGTAAGTATGGTAGTGGCTGCATTCGATTGCTGTAATACTTCAGTGGAAATGCCATCAATGCCCGGTGCTTTGTTCTTTGATAAGGCTTTCAATGCTGCTTCGACGTCTTTCATCATCAATGGTTCCTGATCATAAGGTACAAGTTGAAACTCCCTAAAATATTCCTCACTAGACCTTTATGTTAGGAATGATGTACTGACCATCTTCAAAAAGAGTGTGGTTTGCCACATTGTATGATAAACTTGATGTACTCTATCAAACCTGGATTTATTTTAGACATTTCAAGGCAATTTAGTATCTAAGAGTGTGGGACACTGTCAAAGGCTTTCTTAGAATCAATCCATGCTATACAGAGATTTCTGCTTTTCTCAGTGCTGGCAATGATGGCCTTATTCAACATGAACTGGTCTATGGTTTCATATGCTTCCCCTTTTGCTCTATTGCCATGATGTTATTGGACTCGATATGACCATATATTCTCTCTGCCTCAATTACAGTTATCAATAGAGGCAGTTATTGTAGGTAATCAAGCTATCGGTCTGTAAATTTTGGGAATGTTACTTGGATCCTCATTTGAAAGGAAAAATGTTCTTCCTGTTATAACCCATTGTGGTGTTAAGCTTGTCTGCTTGTTCAATTGTTTTTTGCAGTTTCCCAGGTCTTGATGGAGTGATGTTAACTGAGCTCCATCTAGGCCAGAGCTTTTCCAGTTTAGAGTTTGTTTTAATCCTCTTTCCAGCTCTTTTGTTGTCACTGCAGGCCATTCAATATTTTTGATGTTTTCTTTCCATATGTTCTCATATGCAGGGTAACTATTCTATTTCTTGATTGTGTTCTATGGGGTCCTCATAGGGTTTTTTTCCAGAAGGCTTCTGGTTCAACTTTGGTTGGTAGTGTTTTTACTATATTAATGCTCTCTCTGTTTCCTGTATAACTGTTTTGGGTTGCCTCTAAATAGTATATTTTGCTCTCTTTCTTTTTCGTTTTGCTCTTATCTTTGCAGTTTTTGTGCCTCTGCTGCTACTTTCCATTTATTGTTGGAGCATATAAATTTAATTTCTTCTGTTGATGATGCATGTTTCGGTTTGAATCTTCCTCAGTATCATTGATGACCTTAATCCTTTTAGATATACGTCTATTAGGGATCTCTCTACACCGTGATTTTATTTATTTAGCAGGGGTTTTTTTATACTGCCTTAACATTTTAGTCAAAGTGGTTTACATTGTAACTTAAACTTGGTAATATACATTAAACAGGGACATTGATAACTTGGATCTTTCTGACGCAATTGAGGGTTAAGTGACTTGCCCAAGGCCACAAGGCGTGCTAGTGGGAATCAAACCCTGGTCTCTTGGTTCCCAAGCCAGTGCTCTAAACATTAGGCTACTCCTCCACTTCCTTCAATGTGCTTTTTCCATGGAGGAATTCTTCAGGCCCTGCATTTTAACTGGCAGTTTTCTTTCAGTAATAATTTTAGCTACACAATATTGTATTCAATTTATTTCTGTAATGTCAATAATGGCTCCTTTAAATAATATAAACAAGGCCATAGTTTGCATATCATACTTTTAACTTTTGGTTAAAAACCAGCATATTCATCTTTTTCCACATGGACTAGATGTTCAATCTTTAATTCCTCCAGTTCCAGATTTCTTTCCTCCCTTTCTTCATCCTCTTTATGCCTGGATCTCTGCCTGCTTATCTGTCATCACTCCATGGATAACCCGCCAACATCTGAACTTGAACATGGCCAAAACTGAGCTTCTTATCTTTCCCCTTAGACCCCTCTCCCTACCTCCTTCTTTCTCTATTTCTGTAAACACTCTACTCCTCTCTGTTTCCTTGGCTCATAATATTGGGGTCATATCCTTGGACTCTTTCTTTTCCTTCTTTGCACACATCCATCAGATAGCTAAACCTGTCATGTTTTTCTCTATAACAGCAGGAGCAAAATTGATCCCTCCTATCTGAGCAAACTACTAAGACCATTATCCACTCTCTAGTCAATTCCCATCTAGACTATTGCAACCAGCTTCTTGGGGTCCATCATTTGAATCATTTCTCCCTACTTCAATTTGTTCAAAACTCAGCTGCATGACAAATCTTTTGTATGCTCATGTAACTTCTTTTCGGAAGTCACTTCATTGACTGCCTATTCATTTCTGCATCCAATTCAAATTTCTCCTACTTATCTATAAGTGCATTCATTCTGTGGTTCCTTTCTACCTTTCCTCTTTTCTCTTCCAACACATCTCCTCAGAAACTTGTCTCATCTAGCAGATCCATTTTATTTGTGTCTTTCTCTGCCACTACTAATTTAAGACTTCATTTTTTCCACCATGCTGCTCCATATGCCTGGAACAAACTACCCAACTTGCTGTAAGAGGCTCCATCTTTGGCCCTGTTCAAATCCAAGCTAAAATCCTACCTCTTTGAGGCTGCTTTTGGATTCTGATCCAGGGGTGACCCAAGGGGGGTATGGGGCCATGCGTGGAGATGCATTGTGTGTGGCCTCATTTGCATAAATATTGCATAATGTGCTAACTTTTAGTAAACATGCCTCTTAATGATTGTCTGGATAAAGAAAGACTACCAGATTTCTACATTACTATACTCCAGTGCCCACCACCAGTTTATAGGACAGTGATGGCTAACCTTTTTGAGCCCGAGTGCCCAAACTGCCGCACAAAACCAAAGAATTTCCTCAAAGTGCCAGCACGTCATTTGCATAAGTGGTCTTATTTGCATAAATATTTGCATAATGTTACCATACACTAACTTTTAGTAAACATGTCTCTTAATGAGTGTATGGATAAAGAAAGACTAAAAGATTTCTACATTACTATAATCCAGTACCAACCGCCAGGCACATTAGGAACTACTACAAACGCTGCCCATTTAGAACCCATAGCAAACCCGCCGTATCCTGACAGCATTACCAGGACTCACAAAGCACCATACCCTACCTATCAAAAGGCAACACTGCAAATATTAAACCAATACATTTCAGTGAATACTGGGGAAAGAGAACAAGTGGCAACGTCAAATAGGAATTTCCTCTTGTACCAAACAAAGCGCAGATGTTAATGATGCACATTTCCCAGAGCTGACATATTCCAGTTAATAAATTCAAAATAAAGAGATATCTTTCTACCTTTTGTGCATTTTTTTTCAGTTGCAATTGGTCCAGCCATTTTCTTCTGGTTTCTTCGTGTTTTCTGCTAACTCTCCATCGTCTGCTGTCCATTTGTCCTTTCTTCTCTCCTAGTTTTTTTTCCATTCTCTCTCTCTCTACATCTGCTTTAACATACTATTCTTTCTCCTTTTGCTCTTTCCTCATTCCTATTTCATCCACACAAATTTTACCCCTCCATCCTCAATCCCCAATTACTCTCCCAATACCTGGCCAATTGTAGATTTTTCATCCCTCCTACACAAAATATTTTTCCCCTCTCCATTTTACTCTCCCAGCCCCAACCCATTCTAATCCTCCCCCAACATCAGCTCCCTTCTAGTTCCAGTCTCACCCAGCATCCATTCCCTTCTTCAAGCCCCCCACTTCCCCTCAGCCCATTTCCATTCCAAGCCCCGTCCCCATCAGCTATTTGCAGTTCAAGCCCCCCACTTCCCCTCAGCCCATTTCCATTCCAAGCCCCATCCCCAACAGCTATTTGCAGTTCAAGCCCCCTTCCACTCAGCCCATTTCCAGTCCTAGCAACCCCCCCAACCCATTACCAGTCCTAACCCCCATAGCCCACTCCCAGTCCTAATCCCACCAGCCCATTTCCAGTCCTAACCTCCCCATCAGCCCACTCCCAGTCCTAATCCCCCATCACTCAATTTTTAGTTTAAGCCCCCCCAGCGCCCATCACCACTCCTAACCCCCCCAGCGCCCATCACCACTCCTAACCCCCCCAGCCCAGCGCCCATCACCACTCCTAACCCCCCCAGCCAGCCCAGTGTCCATCACCACTCCTAACCCCCCCCAGCCAGCCCAGTATCCATCACCACTCCTAAACCCCCCCCACCCCAGCCCATCACTACTCCTAACACCCCCAGCCCAGCCCAGACCATAGCCCGCCCAGCCCAGCCCCAGCCCAGGCCTAACCCTCCCCCCCAGCCCAGCCCAGCCCAGCCCATCACCACTCCTAACCCCCAGCCCCGCCCAGCCCAGCCCATCACCACTCCTAACCCCCCCAGCCCAGCCCAGCCCATCACCACTCCTAACCCCCCCAGCCCATCACCATTCCTAACCCCCCCCAGCCCAGCCCAGCCCATCACCACTCCTAACCCACACCCCCCCCAGCCCAGGCCAGCCCAGGGAAAATTAAAAAAAAAAAGAAAACCTGTCTGCTGCCGCTGTCGGGGCCGCCGCGGCAGAATCGAGCGTGCCGCGGGGCCCCCCGGTACCCGGCAGATCCTGCCCGCCCCGTAGCAGCGCTCTCTTTGGAGCTGCAGGCAGACGCGCCGGCGTGCAGAGCGCGAGGGAAGAGTTCCCTCGCTGCTCTGTTAAGCCCGCGGGGGCTGATGGGAGTTCCCATCAGCCCCCGCGGGCTTAACGGAGTCGCGAAAGGGAAACTCTTCCCTTCGCGCTCTGCAAGCCGGCGCGTCTGACTGCAGCTCCAAAGAGAGAGCTGCTACGGGGAGGGCAGGATCTGCCGGGTACAGGGGGGCCCCGCGGCAGCAGACAGGGTTTTTTTTTTTTTTTCGATTGCGGACCTTCCCGCGTGCCAGCTGCAAGGCCTTCGCGTGCCACAGCTGGCACGCGTGCCATAGGTTCGCCATCGCTGTTATAGGAAGTACTATAAACACTGCCCATTTAGAACCCACAGCAAACCCGCTGTATCATAACAGCACTACCAGGACTCACAAAGCACCAAACCCTACCTATCAAAAGGCAGCACTGCAAATATTAAACCAATACATCTCAGAGAATACCAATACATCTCCTACTGGGGAAAGAGAACAAGTGGCAATGTCAAATAGAAACTACATGAACAGAATACCTCAACTTGATTACCCATGCAGAACATAGACCGTCACCAAACAAAGAACTATGTATCACAATTTAGAAATAGGAAGACAATTAAACTAGGAACCCAAAAACCAAACTTGAAATATACAACACTGGAGAAAAAAACAACAACGCAAAGACATTAGTGAGGCACATTTACCAGAGCTGGCATATTCCAGTTAATAAATTCAAAATAAAGTATTTTTCTACCTTTTGTTTTTTTGGTCATTTTTTTCGGTTGCAATTGCTCCAGTCACTTTCTTCTGTTTTTTTCATGTCTTCTGCCAACTCTCCATTGTCTGCTGTCCATTTGTCCTTTCTTCTCTCCTAGTTTTTTTTTCCCCATTCTCTCTCTACATCTGCTGTAACATACTGATCTTTCCCCTTCTGCTCTTCCTTCATTTCTTTTATTCCTTTTTCATCCACACAAATTTCACCCTTCATCCTCAATCCCCACTTACTCTCCCAATACCCAGCCAATCGTAGATTTTTCTTCCCTTCCACACAAAATGTCTTTTTCCCTCTCCATCCTCACTCCCCCAACCCCATCCCCTTCTAGTCCTCCCCCCCAACATGAGCTCCCTTCTAGTTCCAGCCCCACCCAACATCCACTTTCTTCTAGTCACATTCTCCCATCCCCCCACCAGCCCATTTCCAGACCTAGCTCCCCCGTCAGCCCATTTCCGATCCTGGTCCCCCCATCAGCTCATTTCCAGTTCTATCCTAGCCCTCATCAGCCCATTTCCAGTCTAAGCCCCCCCCCCCAATCAGTCAATTTCCAATCCTAATCTCCCATCAGCCTTTTTCCAGTTCTAGCCCCCCTCATCAGTCCATTTCCAGTCCTATCCTAGCTCCCCATCAGCACATTTCCAGTCCTAGACCCCCAATCACTCCATTTCCAGTTCTATCCTAGTCCCCTCTATCAGCCCATTTCCATTTCAAGACCTCCCCCGAATCAGCTCATTTCCAGTCCTAGTCCCCCCCCTCCCTCCAAGAGCCTTATGGCTGTCTGACCACCTTCAGAGGGAACTGAGGCCGGAAGTCCCTGCTCAATTCTGAACAGCTGCCAGAGTAAAGAGCAGTGTGTTCCTTCACTACGGCAGCTGTATTCTCATGAAGCCCGCTGGCACCAGAGGTTAAAGGGCATTTCCTGTTTCCTGGCATTCAGCATGCTTCTTGAGAACACAGCTTCCAGAGTGAAGGAACACGTCACTCTTCGTTCTGGCAGCTGTGGAGAGATAAGCCGGGGCCTCAGGCCTCCCCGGCTCCTTCTGAAGCTGGCCCTGCAAACAGACTATGTGTGTAATGAAGTTGGCATGGGGATCCCTGAAGCATGGGGCCCCTATGCAAAAAACATTCTCGCACAATGGAAAGGCCAGCCCTGTCCTGATCACCTTATTCTCTTGTTCACCTCCTATGTGTATCTTTACCATTCCCCTAGATTTAACTTAGTCCCCAGTTGTCTTGTCTGCCTTGATTAGACTGTATGCTCTGAAGAGCAGAGACCATCTCTTATAGTGCTATACAAATGATAAGTAATAGTAAAAATATGCCCTGGAAGTGTAGCTATTTGTGCTGCCCAAACCACATCCAGAAAAACGTAGTTACTCACCTGTAGCAGGTGTTCTCCAGGGACAGCAGGAATCATTCCTTACATATGGGTGACGTCGGCGCCGGAGCCCTCGTGCTGAGCAAATCCACAGCTTTCTAAGAAAGCCTTTGGGAATTGCACCACACATGCACGGTCCCCTTCCCGCCCAAGGGTGCCATCTTACTCAGTCAAATGACATAGCTATAAGACAGCAAAAGAACAAAATATAATAATAGGACTGCAACTTCAAGGGGAGGAGGGAGGGTTGTGAGGACTGACTTCTGCTGTCCCTGGAGAACACTTGTTACAGGTGAGTAACTACATTTTCTCCAGGAACAAGCAGGAAGTCAGTCCTCACATATGGGACTCCCCAGCTATAGGCTACCGAGAACCCATAGCTGAAAAATAGGCTCCCTCTATGAGAGCCGCAAGCAACCATAATAGGAATCTAACTGAGAGAGTAACACTCCGGTAGTCTGACACCAAAGGGTTGGAGGGTAGGAGTTGCCTAGACCTCGAAAAGGTTACGGAGTACAGTCTGGCTGAAAGCACTGTCCCATTGGGACTTCCTATCCAGCAGTAATGGGTTGCAATTGCAAGACCAGGTGGCAACCCAGCAAATGTCTGCCAGTGGAACAGAGCAGAAATGAGCCACTGATGCCGCCATAGCCCTGACCCAGTGGGCCATAACACGAGCCTGCAACGGAAGCTCGGCCGCCTTGTATGCCCAGGCAATACAGTCCGCTACCCAGGTGGAGAGCGTATGCTTGGAGATGGCCATCCCCAGCTTACTGGGGTCATAGGATATGAAGAGCTGAGAGGCTCTTCTATGGTCCCACATTGGCTCAATGTAGAAGGCTAACACCCTCTTACAGTCCAGGGTATGCAGAATTGTCTCTGCCCTACTGGCATGTGGCCTGGGAAAGAAGGTAGGTAGTACTACTTCCTGATTGAGGTGGAACTAAGACTATTTTCCGAAGGAACTTGGGGTGTGTGTGGAGCACCATCCAGTTCCTATAAAACCTTGTATAAGGCCTGTCTGATACCAGGGTTTGATGTTCACTCACTCATCGAGCTGACATGAGTGCCACCAAGAAAACTACCTTCCAAGAAAGGTAGCGTAGATGGCAGGTTGCCATCGGCTCGAAAGGTGGAGTAAGCTGTGACAAGACCACATTCAAATCCCACTCGGTTGCCGGAGGGCGAACGGGGGGCTTCAGCAGAAGTAGGCCTCTTAAAAACCTGGACACCAAAGGATGTGCAAAAAGAGGCTTTCCTTCCACTGGGAAGTGGTGTGCAGCCAAGGCACTAAGGTGAACTCTGACGGAGTTGGACTTAAGGCCCAAATCTGAAAGATGAAGAAGATACTGAAGTATCACTGCAACCTGGCAGGATAAAGGGTTTCTGCTTTTCGCACCACACCTCAAACCTATGCCACTTGAAAGTATAGATCCGTCTAGTTGATTGCCTCCTTGAGGCTAGCAACACCTCTTCCACATTTTTGGGGAGGCGGAGAGGTGCGAGTACTACCCTTTCAGCAGCCATGCCATCAGGTTGAGGGACATGAGGTTGGGGTGCAGGAGAATGCCCCCCTCCTGAGACAGGAGGTTGCCCCCCTCCTGAGACAGGAGGTTGGGATAGGATCCCAGAGGGATTGGGGCCTCCACCGCTAGTTGAAGCAGAAGCGGAAACCAGGGTTGTCTCAGCCATTTGGGGGCTACCAGAATGACCGAGGCTTTGTCCTGGAGGATCTTGAATAGAGTCTTGGCCACCAGGGGCATGGGAGGAAATGCATACAGGAGGCCCACAGACCATGAGATGAGAAAAGCATTGGCAGCCACCCTGACTGGTTGTGGCTGCCTGGAGCAAAACTGGGACAACTGATGATTGTGTGGGCTCGCAAAGAGATCTATTATTGGTTGTCCCCAGGTCTGAAATAGCCATTGGGCCATATGCACATCCAGCTGCCATTTGTGGGGCTGGAGAATCCTGCTTAGCTTGTCGACTAAGTAACTTTCCTGGCCTGGCAGATAAACTGCTTTGAGATGCATGCCATGCCGGACTGCAAAGGAGCACAGGTCCAGGGTTTCCTGACATAGAATGTGGGACCCCGTGCCTCCCTGCTTGTTCACATAGAACATTGTCACTTGGTTGCCTGTTTGTATTAAGACCGGCTGATGAGCCAGAGTTTGACAAAAGGCTCTTAGAGCTAGGTGAATGGCACAAAGTTCCAGGAAATTGATCTGCTGTGTGCTCTCCTGCAGAGACCACACGCCTTGAGTGCAAAGTCCCTAGCAATGGACTCCCCAGCCCAGCAAGGATGCAGCTGTAGTCAGGATCCTCGTGTTTAGAGGAGCCTGAAAATCCACTCCTGCCTCCAAGTTGTTTGGTTGAAGCCACCAGGCCAAGGATTACACCAGTGTTTTGGATACCTTGACTTTGTCTCGGAGTCTGACTGTGGCCTGAGTCCACTGGTCTCTGAGCTGTTCACATGTGGAGGCGGGCATTTGGTGTCATATGTACCATGGAGGCCATGTGCCCGAGGAGTCGCAGGAAGTACCTTGCTGATATTTGGGACCTGTGACTCACTTGACGTGCCAGGGTCAGGAGTCTCTGTGCCCTGTCTACTGGCAGGTAAGCCCTTGCCTGAAGGGTATCTAGCCTTGCCCCAATGAATTCTAGTCTTTGAGTGGGGACTAGAGTAGACTCGGGGTAATTGATCACAAATCCTAGATGTTGAAGCACCTGAACGGTGCGAGATGTGGCCTGTTGTACCTCCAGGGCTGACGTGGCTCTGATGAGCCAGTCGTCCAGGTAGGGGAAGACAAACACTCCTTGGATTCTGAGGAAGGCGGCCACCTCCACCAGGCATTTTGTGAATACCCTGGGGACTGATGCCAGGCCAAAGGGAAGCACCCTGTACTGATAGTGGTTTCCTCCCACCACAAAGCATAGATATTGTCTGTGGTCTGTATGAATTAGGATGTGTGTATATGCATCCTTTAGGTCTAAGGAGCATAGCCAGTCTCCCTGGCAGAGGTAAGGCAGCAATATTTCAAGGGAGAGCATCTTGAACTTCTCCATCACCAGGAATTTGTTTAAGTTGCACAGGTCGAGGATGGGCCTTAGGCCTCCTGTCCTTTTTGGTATGAGGAAGTACCTGGAGTAGAAGCACTTGCCCTGCAAGTGGTGTGGCACCGGTTCTACCGCCTGATCCTCAAGAAGACCTGCTAATTCCTTCAAAAGAAGATCCCTGTGAAGAGGAGGCCAGAGAAGCTCCCCTGGAAAGTAAGGGGGAGGTAACTGGGTCAAATGCAGCAGATAACCCTGCTGGATTATCTGAAGAACCCAGGTGTCTGTGGTGATGGCCGGACACCTGTGGGCACACAGGGCAAGCCTTCAACCTGTGCATTGCCTTATTCCTTTGGTGAGAGGGGTTATGCCTTGAGAATCAAAAGTCACTCCCAGGCTGAGCCTGAGCCTATGCCTGGGGGTTTGGGGGCTTTCTGCTTATGTGGGCCATGCCCCTATCCCTTGGCCTACTGCTCCTGTTGGGGAGCCGGGGAGGCCTGAAATGGGAGGTAGTTGCGGTAAGCAGTACCCTTCCTCAGGAAAAAGGGCTTCTTACCTGAGCCCTTCTTTTTGGAAGGGGGAGAAGTCTTCTTCGAGAGCCATGTCCTGGTCAGGTACTCGGACTTGATCTCAGCAGCCTTCTCAGTCATGGGTTTGCCGAAGAGGTTTTCACCACGGCAGGGGACATCGACCAACTTGTCCTGTACCCATTGTTTGAGGTCCGACGACTGTAGCCATGCCTGGTGGGGTGCACCAATACCCGCCGCGGCTACCTGGGCCGATGCCTCGAAGCTGTCATAGTCTGCTCGAGTCATGAACTTTGAGCACTCACGGACTCCAGTGGACAGGGTCTTGAAGTGCTGCAAAGATCCCTCGGAGAGACCAGTTGAGAACCTGGCAATCTCCTTTCGCCCATGTGCAGCTGGTATACCTGGATCCAGCATGTCAGCATAGAACCCTGGTAACACTTTTTGCCGAGGGCATCCAAATTGCGGGCCTCCCTGCCAGGAGGCACCGAGGAGTGTGTCTTCTGGCTCTTGATCTGGCGCATGGCCGATTCCACAACCATGGAGTTGTGCGGCAGTTGTGCTTTCTGGAATGCAGGACTCTTGCGTACTCTATATATCGAGTCGATCTGCCTGCTGAGTACCGGCATCGATGCCAGTGTTTCCCACATGCGTAGCATCAGCCATTTCAGGATCGGAGGCACCGGTAGAGTAAGGGCTTCCCAAGGGGGAAAGTCATACTGGAGGATCTCAAGCTCCTCAGCTCGAGGCTCCTCCTCGGCCTCCACAGGGAATGCCAAAGCCTTTGACATGTCCCTTGCGAAGTCCAAGAACCGAGTGTCCTCTGGGGGGGACCTTCTCCTAGGTTCGGACACCGGGGAATCAGATGGGACTTCCCTGATCTGGCAGGTGTCTGGGGACTCTTCCTCCTCCTTCTCCCAGCCCAGTGCCTCCGAAGAGGAAATCGAGTGGTTCCAGCCTCGAGGGCTTCAGTGGCTTCGGCTTCGACCACCCCAATTCCGGTGGAATCGGCGTCGACGACCTCGGTCCTGAACGGGAGATCGAGGGAGACCTTGGCCTAGGATCGACTCGAGTATGCATGGTCACGAGGATCGTCTTGGCCTCCAGAGTCGACTTAGACGTCGATGGCCCTGTGGTCGGGACGGAAGGACCGGTGAGACCGGCTATCAGCATCTGCTGCTGCTCCATGAAGACAGACATGCTGCGCTCCAAGGATACCATTCTGAGACCGAGCTCAGAAGGCTCCGCAGCCCCCGGGCCCGACACCAGTTCTCCCGGAGGAGAGTCCTCAACTAGGACAGTGGTTACCTGCCTCGGCTGCTCCAGATCCCTTCAAGGAAGTTTTGCTGGACGCTCCAACTCCAAGGATCCGGGCTGGCGGCTGGGGCTCCGCGACCGGTCCTGCGAGGAACTAGGCCGTTTGGAACAGTCCAACGCCGCCACCTTCAGGGATTTGTTTCTTCCTCCGGTGTTCCCGTGAGGGAGTCCACCTTTCTGAGGAGACCCGATTCTGCTCAGACTCAGACATCGAGGCCTCAGACGAGGTCCGGGCCAGGGCAGGTATGGACTCAGGAAAAATCCTATCATGCTGCTGCTGGCGGCTTCTCAGGGTCTTCAAGGACATTTTCCTACATGGGCCACAGACCTTCAGGTCGTGATCGGGCCTGAGGCACCGTAGACAGCAATCATGTGTATCGGTGAGAGACATTAGCTTTGTACACCGATCACATTTTTTAAACTACTACTAATACTACTAAGCATTTATAGAGCGCTACCAGGCACACGCAGCGCTGTACAATGAAAACATGCAAGACAGAGAGTCCCTGCTCAAAAGAGCTTACAATCTAAAAGAGACAAAGCAAGAAAAGGAGAAGAATACGAACAGCAAAATCAAGAGCCAAAGGCACAGGCAAAAAGATGAGCTTTTAACTTAAGTTTGAAGAGGGACAAAGAAGATGCCTGGCATAAAGACAAAGGAAGTTTATTCCAAGCGTAAGGTGCAGCAAGGTGAAATGAGCAGAATCTGGAGTTGGCAATAGAAGAGAAGGACATAGCAAGAAGCAACTGGGTAGAAGAACGGTGTTCACGAGGGGGGAAGTAGGGAGAAATGAGAGAAGAAAGGTACTGAGGAGCCATAGAGTGAATGCACTTATAGGTCAGAAGGAGAAGCTTAAAGTGAATACGGAAACGGATAGGGAGCCAGTGAAGAGATCTGAGGAGAGGAGTGATGTGAGCAAAACGAGACTGATATTTTGAAACCAGATGGCAGCCATCAGGGGAAAAAGGGTCCCTGCGAGGTCAAAGGACTGGGCTGCCAGTGAAAAAGAAAAAGAGCATGAACGCTAGTCATGAAGGACAAAAAACAAAAAATCTTAGCCGGAGTCGATACCGGTGTACCGAGCCGAAGGCGGGAAGGGGAACTGATGTCGAACCGGTAGAAAAGAAAAGTTAATTTCTAACTTTAAAACATTTTTTTCCTCGGGGACTATAGGACAACGTCCGTTGGGCTCCGCGGAAAAAAGGAGACTGAGCAAGATGGCACCCTTGGGCGGGAAGAGGACCACGCATGGGTGATGAAATTCCGAAAGGCTTTCTTAGAAAGATGGGGGGATTTGCTCCGCACGAGGGTTCCATCGGCGCCAACGTCACCCATATGAGAGGACTGACTTCTGCTTGTTCCTGGAAAACTCCTCTAGACTTGTCCCCTTTGGGAAATTCAGGGATGATGTGGGCATTGGGGGGCTGTTGAGAACGTTCCATTTCTAAAACTGAATTCTGCACACTTTCAGCTTGGCTGTCTGGGATGCCCCTCTACCAATTAATTCTTGTAAAATAACCCCTGTGTATTATTGTTGATGATTATAAGTTTTATGTACTCACTCTGTACTGTTCCCTTTTTCTGAATGACTCACATCTTAAAGGTCATTTCTGCAATAGCCACTAACTAGTGTCACTCAAATGCCTTGGTAGCATCTTCAGCTTAATGTACATTGGTTTATCACAAATCTGGATAAAATTGTTAACCAATTTACCTTATGGTTGTGAATTGCTTGGTGTGTTAATGGACAGGCTGAGTTGTTCTTGCTTTTACCCTAAATCATTTATGGAACTGCAGGTTCAATTTTCGTAAGAACAGGACAATTAGTCCATAAATACAGCTAGAACTAGAATGGTTTTGCATGTACTTTATGACTTTATAATATCTTTTTTAAAAATAGGTTTAAACACATTCTTTTCCACTCATGACCAAAATCAGCATTTAATTATGCTCCCTTGTATACTACCAAATTTTTTATCTAAGCAAATGTTGTCATTTATTTCTTAGTACAAAAACCTATGTAACAGAAAAGTTCAGCAGTGTGATGGACTATAATCTCAAAATAGTACATGTACCTATATATCACAGGGGCACAGTTGCCATGGAAGTCGATAAGAATAATGTGTCAAATCTGAGCACATCTATCATCTTTTAATAAGAAAGAAAAATAGTGGTGTCTCGTTCACCCAAGCGAGTTTTCTTATTATTTTGCTATTGGCTTGAATCACAGAAAAGAATACATACCATTGTATAGAAAATCAGGTGAAAAAACTACCACTACATAAGAGACCACTGAAAACCAAAGGTCATGTCTGACATTATAGCAACAGCAAACTAGCAAGGAAAAGCAGACATCCCTCTGGAATTAATATAAAAGGAAACTGGAATATTTTTGCCATCTCCTGTGCATCACCAGTCAGAAGCAGCATTGTAGGATTAAGCCTTAACAGAATAGGGGTAAATTTATAAAGATTTTTTTGTGTGTTAACATGTTCTATACATAGACAATGGTCGTTATGAAATTGCACATATAAAAAGTAGGTACACAGGGAACTTTTAATTAAAATACACTAACCAGATAGTGCATGAACTAGTTCATGCTGCTAGTGAACGAATGTGGTAACTTACCATATTATCACGATAGTATGCACTAATTCATGCATGAGCTGCATGCCCTATTAGGGGACAGGAACAGGGAAGAGAAGGGGTATGCAGTGCAGAGGATTTTAGTGTGCATTTGCTGCCCGATTTCAATGCACCTACCAGACCTCTCCAAAGCTTGAAATATCCTCCCAGTCCCTACTGGTAAGGTCATTTTAAGAGCGTATTTTATGAACTCAAATGGGCACTTTTTAAAAAAATACTTCATATAGGTACCCTGTTATGAAATTACTCCACAATATGATCAGTGAAAAACATTTTTAATTAAAAACTGTCACATTAAAACGTCTTAGACTTCAAATTAGATGTTTCCATTCTGGTAGGCAAATCATTCCTGTATGAATTCCTTTAAAAAGTATATAAGGGGTGGTAGGGTTTGGGAGCCACCGGGCCACCAGAGATATTTTTTTTTGTACACTTCCCCATCCATACTGACTACATATCATATCCCCCCCCCCCTTTTTACAACTGTATACAGTTCTTGTATATAAGCTAGCTTAAAACATCCCCTGCATGCCCCTCCTTTTTGTTTTTGTTCTTTGTAAATATATGTTATGCTGAAAACTCTCTGATCCTCCCCTGCATGCCCCCCCATTTGTTTATTGTTCTTTGTAAACATATAAGTTGCACTGTAAACCGCTTTGATTTTAGGATAAAGAGGTATAGAAATCTAGTTAAATAAATAAGCTGGTGGCCATCTAGAGAATGAATTGCATCCCCACAAAGTGACACTGTACAGATTACAGTTTATTGCGGGCCTTGACACATTTTCTTGGAATCTAGGAGCAAGCCATTCAAACCTAGGTGATAGTACACACCTCTGTCCCCTCCCCCCCAAAATAAGGTGTATTGCAGTTACTTTTTTTAGGTTTTAAGGCCTACTTGACTATTTTCTCATTGCCCGAAGAACAAACCAGTTCGTAGCAGAGGAGATCAAACCTAAGCTTTCTTTAGAAGTTCAGATGACAAGACTTTGACTTTCATACTTTGGACACAACATGCGAACAGATAGATCATTAGAGAAAGACATCATGCTTGGCAAGATAGGTCAACGCAAAAGAGGAAGGCCAGCAATGAAATGGATCTATACAATAACAGCAGCTGCCTGACTGAAGATCGAACACAATTTAGGACAACTATCCAGAGGGTCACCATGTGTCGACACCAACTCGACGACACTTAACAACAAATGGGAAAGGCTTAATAAATCAGGCTCTTAATGGGTCACTGCAAAGTGACAAAAAAAGGCAGTGGCCTCACTCCTTCTGCTCCCACTCTCATTGACACTTTAGTAACTCGTGTGGGGGGAGGAGGAGGGGTGCTGGCTGTGGGATGCCTGCATATGTACAGTATGTGTGTGGTGTGTAGATTAAGTATCTGCATGTGTGTGCGGTACTAGGGGTGGGGTGCCTGTGTGTGAGTGTGTTTGTGGCACAGAGATGGAGTGTCTGCATGTGTGTGGTGGTGCTAGGGTGGAGTGTCTGCATGTGTGTGGTGGTGCTAGGGTGGAGTGTCTGCATGTGTGTGGTGGTGCTAGGGTGGAGTGTCTGCATGTGTTTGTGGCAGTGCTAGGGTGGAGTGTCTGCATGTGTTTGTGGCACAGAGATGGAGTGTCTGCATGTGTGTGTGGCACAGAGATGGAGTGTCTGCATGTGTGTGTGGCGCTAGGGTGGAGTGTCTGCATGTGTGTGGTGGCGCTAGGGTGGAGTGTCTGCATGTGTGTGGTGGCGCTAGGGTGGAGTGTCTGCATGTGTGTGGTGGTGCTAGGGTGGAGTGTCTGCATGTGTGTGGTGGTGCTAGGGTGGAGTGTCTGCATGTGTGTGGTGGTGCTAGGGTGGAGTGTCTGCATGTGTGTGGTGGGTACACCTTTTGCATATATACATTGTGCCCTTTACTTCTCTTGCATACTTCTCTTCATCCTCCAACCACTTTCACTCTCCCCTCCTCCTCCCACTCCAACCTCTCTCCTGCTGTCCCTCCCCCACCCAAATTTCTGTTTCTTTTCCCAGACTGTCTCCCCTTCTTCCTCCCCCATCACCTGTCCTCCATTCCTCCTCCCCACCATTCTTTATTAAATCAACTTGCCTCCCCTTTGCATGTCTTTAAACTCTGTGCTCATTTTTTTTTTTTTGCAGGCTCCGGTTGCAACTCTTTTGCCCCCAGGGATCCCATCTCTCGTGGGTAGACTCTCCCAGTCTTGACTGCAATCATGGCCTTTTGTAGCACTTCTGCCTATGGGGATGGATCCACGTGGGCAGACAGCACTGGTCTCATTGTAATCATGGCCTTTTCCAGTCCTTTTGCTCACATGTGCTCAGAGTCCCAGATACCAGGTCCGATTTTTCATGGAGACTTGGCTCCTGGGGTTTGTCGATTCCTTGTTTTAATGAACAGGCACAGCTACTGGAAGTTTGATGATGCAATCAGCAATATAGAGCCAGAATTTCAGCCACGAGGTGACTGTCCTAATTTAAGCTTCCCCAACCACTGCACTCTTTCCAGCAGCAGAGGACTAGAAGGTGTGCACTAATAGGCATGCACCATAACACCACGTCCTGTAAATTTACAGCAACAGATGTGATATACTAAGAAGGAATTATTTCAAAACAGGAGTCAATAAGGTGAATAACCAGGTACCAGGAATTGTAGTTTCTTGATCATTGACCAGCAGGCAAAAAAAAAAAACAAAAACAAAAAGGCTTAGAACAAACCTGCTGTCCTAGAAATTTAAAATCACTAACAATTCAACAAATTAAGATGTAGATGGTAGTTCAGCAGCAAGATGGGGCTATCCTGTCTTTTGCACAGAGTGCCATTTGTATGATTATCTACCTGTTGGTATGAGGTTGTACGTTTTCATTCAGTACAAAGTGCTTTTAGTCCTCAAAATGCTTCTAGTCCTCAGAGAACAAATCCAATCTCTGGAGACTAGAGCTACAGATCTGGAAAAGCTATGGAAGAGAGAGGTATAAAAGGAAGACCTTATGGGACACAGTGGAGTCGTCCCATCTCTACTCTGGCAGTACCATGTGCTGCCTTGGAGGTGAAAGAGAACTGGGAAAGAGCATTGCCTTGCCAAGCAATCCTGTAGCTAGGACCTGCCTTCAAGGTGATGTAGTATTCTCTCACATTAATGTCTTCTCTCCCAGGACATAGGACAATTGTTGCAGTTGGTGATTTAATTAGAAAGTAAAATGAAATCTACTGCAATAACATTCACCTTTCAAAAGGGAGACTATGATAAAATGAGGAATTTAATAGAAAAAACACAAACAGGAGCAGCTGCAAACATTAAGAGTTTACATCAGTCATGGAAGTTTAAAACTATCATCTTGGAAAGACAAACAAGATGTATTTCACAAGTTAAAGGTGGAAGGAAAGCCAAATGACTAACAGCATAGTTAAAACACAAAGTGAAATAGGCTACCATAGTCAAAATAACATATTTCAAAAAATGAAAAAAGGATCTGAATGAAGAAAACAGGAAGCAGCATAAGCAATAGCAAGTTAGATGCAAAATATTGTTAAGGGAGTCGAAGAGAATTTGAAAAGAAGCTTGCCATAGAGGCAAAAAATAGAATAAAACCTTTTTTCCAGGGACATTTGAAGCCAGAAGCCTGTAGGCAGTTGGACCATTAGATGATTGAGGGTTAAAGGGGGCACTAATGGAGGACATTCGTTCTTTGCTTCAATATTTACTGAGGAAGATGGAAGGAAGATACCCATGTCAGAAATAATATTAAAAAGACGACAATTTGGAGGAACCCGTTTATTTTATTTGATAACCGCCCTTTGCTGGGGAAACATGCAGAGCAATTTACAAAAATTATGAAAACAGAAATAGAGAGGTTTAAAGGAACTCCATCGAAAACAGGAAAGAAACAACCTAAAAAGAAATTGACAAGACAAAGAACATCTACAAAACAAAAAGTACCTTAAACATATAAAAGTACAATAAAAAGGGTGAGGAAGGGGAAATATAGCTGATTGGTACCACACAGATTTTATGTAATCTGCCTCAAGTACAAATGCCTGCTTTAATAGATGAGTTTTTAAAAAAGTTTTACATTTCTTAAAGTTTTGCTCAAGATAAATGACTGAAGGAAGGCTGTTCCAGAGAGATGATGCAGTAAAGAAAAAAGCTGAAATCCTGAAGCAAATCTCAATGAAACTGGATGATGTAACAGGGCAAACTGACATACTAAAGAGTAGCAAATCACCTGGAGCAGATGGTATATTTCCCAGAGTGCAGAAAGAACTGAAAAATTAAATTGTACTTCTACAATTAGTAATATGTAAACTATCATTAAAATCATCTATGGTACCGGAAGATTGGAGGGTGGCAACCTAATGCCAATTTGAAAAACTACAGATTGATAAGTTCAATATGAGTGCCAGTAAAATTTTAAAAAACAAAATTACTGAACATATGTAAAGTCATGGTTTAATGTGACAAAACCAATGTGGAGTTAGCCAAATGAAATTTTTCCTCATCAATCTGCTACAGTTCTTTGATGGCATGAATAAATATGTAGATAAAGGTGAGCCAGTTTTTTCTGTATTTTTAAACAGTGTTTGACAGATTACCTAAAGAGAGAATCCTGAAGAAATTAAAGTCATAGGATAGGAGGCAGAGGCTTAATGTGGATTGGGAAATAGTTAAAAAATAAAAAGCAGAGCTAGGGTTATATAGTTTTCTCAATGAGATCTGTACAGGGACCACTGTTTTCTAACATTGTTATAAATGACTTGGAAATAAGAACAACTAAGGAGATCAAATCTGCAGATGACACAATTATTGAAAGTTGCTAAATCACAAGATTGTGAGAAATTGTAAGAGGACCACAGGAGACTGGGCATCAAAATGTCCGATGACATTTAATGTGGATAAATGCAAAATGAAAAGCATCCCAAATAATAGATACACAATGCAAGATAACAAATTAAGGAGTTACTACACAGGAAAAGGATCTATGAGTCATTGTAGATAGTATTTTGAAATCCTCTGCTCAGTGTGCAGCGGCAGTCAAGAAAGCAAACTAGAATGCTAGGCATTATTAGGAGAAGAATGAAGGAAAAAAAAACAGAATATCATAATGCCTCTGTATTACTTATTGGTGTGACTGAACCTTGCGTATTGTGTGCAGTTCTGATTAATGCATCTGAAAAAAAGATATGATAAAAGGGATGGAACAAGTTCCCTATGAGAAAAAGCTAAAGAGGTTAGTGTTTTTAGCTTGGAGAAGAGACAATTTAGGGGAAATATGATAAATATCTATAAAATGATGAGTGGAGTGGAAATGACAAACGCTAATCAGTTTATTCTTTCAAAAAACTTCAAAGGGGCACATGAAGTTACTAAGTAGTACAATTTAAACTAATCAGAGGGGGGTATTTTCAAAGCTCAATATCACCGCTGCTCGGTTAGCCTTGTGGCAATCTGGCAAACCCGGACAGTGAATGCCGGGGTCAGATATGACTCCAGCATTGGATATCCGGTGTTTGAGTTCAGCATCTGCGGCTAACTCTGTTAGCAGAGCTAGCTGCTGGCCCTGAAAAGACTCCACAGAAAAAGATTTTTTTCACTCGGTGCATAATTAAGCTCTGAAATTTTTTGCTGGAAGATATTGTAAACCCTATAAATGTGACTGGTTTTAAAAGAGATTTGGACAAGTTCCTGGAGGAAATGTCCATAAGCCATTATTACTATAAACTTGTGGAAATCCACTGCTTTTCTCTGGGATAAGCAGTAGATCCCAGGAATCTATCTACCTCCTGGGATCCCGACAGTTACTTGTGAATTGGAATAACTACTGCTGGAAACAGGATACTAGCCTTGATGAACCTTTGGACTTACTTGGCATGGCAAATCTTATATTCATACTACCTACGTTTAACTTAGTGTGTATAGGTGCTACCATCATAAAGTACCACCCAGTGGCAGAAGTTCAAATTATAGGCCCCAAGCAAAAATTTTGAAAGGACTTCGATTGTGGGGAAGTCCACTTCAAAGGGTACAGGAGAAGATGCAAGTGAGCCCCCTATGTACCCGGGCCCTTCCTATACCACAGAGGCCATTTGGGCAGAATTTACATCTCTGGTACCAGCACTATTTGTTTATTTTTTTTGAGACAGATATTTAACACATGCAAACTAAAGGCTTGATATTCAGCCCTCGGTGGTCAGCTTTTTTAAAGCGCATGGCCACCACGGACAAAGGTGAAAACAGATATTCAGCACCAGAATTTGGATACTCTCCAGCCCTGTATATCAAGGTTCAGAGCTGACCAGCACGGCTCCCTGGACAGTGGTGATATTCAGCCACGCTCTGGACTACTGAGCAACATAGTTAGGACAGCGACTAAGATGACCTAATTTGATGCAGGCACTTATCCAGTTAATGGATTGAAATCACCGCTAACCAGATAAATGCTGGGACCACCTTTGCTCCAGCACTATCCAGACAGAGCCACGGTGGTCAGATGGAATTTTCAGCAGCAGTGGTCAATAAGTGTCACTGAATATTCCTCTCAGCAGAGTTCAAATGTATGGCCTATCCCGGTATCGGGTGAATATTGCTGCTATGCGGAATTATTTTCTGCCTGCCCTCAGCCTCCCCTCATTTTATAAGGATAATATTGCATTTAGCTGTTTAAATGGCTCTATATAATCAGTCACTTTTTGAAAATATATGGATAAGTAAGTTAGACATTCACTGGCTGCTGATGAATGTATAACGTGCATTGAATATTGGCCCAATACATTTTAAATGTATTTGGACTGTGGCACAGAAACATGTTTTGGTAACTATCTGGCAGATTTAAAAATAAAAATTCAAAAATATTTAGTCACCTAGATTTTAAGCAGAAAATAAAATATAATTCTAGGAACTTATTATAGGCACTTAGAATTAGATTGCTCAAACTGTGGGCTTCTAAACTTAGTACTAGCTAGGTATGTTCTCTCCCAGCTGATTAAAAATTAGGACCCTATTTTCAAAAGGAACAATATTTAACACACCACAGCGGTCAGACCCGGCGCTTATAGTAAGCATTGGTGGGATATTCCGTGGCAGTATCCAGAAAGGAGCAGCCCATCAATATCCAGGGTGAGCACTGTGTTCTTGATAAGTGCTGGTATTTACCCAGTTAGCGCGATTTTCATGTATCTGGATTTCAGCTTAGGACTGCTTTGTATGCCCTTTGCTTGGGTAAGTGCCTACTGAAAATCCTGCTAACCAGATGAAGGCAGCACTTACCAAGATAGCACCGACACGGCCACCAATGAACGACCCCTGCACTAACTAGATTGTGACGGGATTGTGCTCTAATCCCACCCAAGCCTGCACCTACTGCGTAAACTGCAGACATTGGGGAAAATCACTGCAATGTCTGCATTTTTCCCACATTAGCTGCTACTGCCGCACAATAAAGCGCTGAAGTAGCAACTAACACCCTTTAGTAAAATTACCCCTTTATGTATTATTTTGTCTACAAACGTGCACATTTTCCTGTATCTGACATTGAATCTGGCAGAAAGCAAGAGAGTCACTGCATGTATGTATTGTGTGCACGTGTTTTTGTGTGCGAGAGAATGTGAACACAGTTAGACCCCCGTTTATGAAGCTGTATTAATGTGCATTACTGGCCATTTAAACACACATTAATTCGACTAACATGAGTTAATCTATGTTAATGGAGCTTTGGACACAAATACACGCAAAGCAGCTCATTATTATGCAACTGTGATGGCTTGCACTAACACGCAAGCTGCTTCTAAAGGTCTAATTAACTTTCTCCCCAAGGAGAGAGCGTGTGAACTGAGCTCCTGGGGCCATCTTGAAGGGAACAAAATAGCACTTAAAAAACAAAAGCTCTTCCCCCATTTTTGTAACCCCTCCTTGAGGGATAAATACAAAACGTAGGAGGTCCCCTAATCATTATGAGGGTTTTTTAAATTTTGTTTTGTTTTGTTTTTAAAACAATAGCACAGCACATTCATAGCCACAAACCCCCCAGTTCTCCACACCAACTCTTGCCAGACACTTACAAGTGAATTCCTGGAATCTAGTGCCAACCATCTTAAAATTCAAAAAGTGAATCCAGAAACCTACATAATTGAAGTCTACTACTTCACCTGCTTAAAAAAATCTCACCCCCTCCCCCCATGCCCTGCCTTGGCCCTCCCTCCAGACTCCCCCCAAAGTCTTAACTGAAGTGGGCACAGTATGCAATATACCGATACCAAAAGACTTGGGAGGAAGATTTTAATAGATTTGTAGAGCAACAGGATAAAAAAAACAAACACACATAACTCTCTCTTTTATCTCAACAAATAGGGGTGACCTACATGGAGCGGTGGGTACATCCCTAAACAAAGGCATGGGGAGGGGTGACCTGCACAGAGCGGCAGGTGCACCTATTCTTGCTGCCTTGCTGCGCAGACTAGATGGACCATACTGGTCTTGATCTGCTGACATATACTATGTTACCATTAATGTCTGACTAAAGTTTTGTGATAAATCTCTGCTTGCTTCATCAACTGAATTTGTTGGGCCGTCTATTTTTTTGTGGCACAAAGGAATCTGGGTATCAGTTAACACTGCTAAATTTAGGAGAGAAGAGGATAGTCAACACTAGGGTCAGGCAAAATGGCAGTTGGCACACTTTCCTATATGTTGTATTATAGTAGTAATTCAAGATCATTTTCAAAATCTCTATGGGAAAGTGTTAGTAAAGCGTAGTTACTCACCTGTAACAGGTGATCTCCGGGAACAGCAGGAATTTAGTCTTCACATATGGGTATCGTCGGTACCAATGGAGCCTGCGCAGGAACGCTCCCCAGCGTCCTATAAGGAACGCTTTTGGGAGCATCCCTCAGCAAATGTGCGCTGCCTTCCCGCCTTTCCAACTGTCCCTCTTCAGTTAAGTTTGTAGCTGATTGAAAGGATAGAGGGAGAGAGGAAAGAGACAAAGAGATAGAGAGACATCTCCTAGGGGAGGTGGGTGGGTTGTGAAGACTAAATTCCTGCTGTTCCCGGAGATCAGCTGTTACAGGTGAGTAACTACACTATCTCCAGGAACAAGCAGGAATGTAGTCTTTACATATGGGGACTCCCTAGCTGGAGATGCCAGGGAGATGGGCCCCAGGAAAGTGCCACCCTAGAAAGGTATTAACACAAACCCAAATTAGTGAATAAATCAAAACTATCTTTAAATAGATTCACCAAGTAAACTCCCCAAACACTTTTCCTAATATTTTTGTCGAAGCATGCCGAGGGAGGGTAAGAATTGATTATCTAACCCCCTCCAGACGGCAAACTACTTTTTATTTATTTAAGGTACGTCACCTCTAAATGAAGTTTAAAACTCAAAACTTATCTGTTCGTAATTTTGAAGATTTTTTCATTTAAAATTGTTGCTGTTGCTTGATGTGTGATGTTCTGCACGATGTGCACGTTTCGTAAATAAATTCCTGTCTCAAGTGCCTTCTCAACAATAAATCCAAACAGTGCAACCACGAACTCAAAAAACGCTGTCTAGCAGTTTAGTTTGTTATGACGTCTTTGTATGCAAACCAGAGACGTTCTCTGTTGAGCCAATGAACTGAGGGATTCCCTAAATAGTGAGATTTCCCCTTCTCATTGGTGGGTACTCTTTTGAAAAATGGCGAATGAAGTCGGGACCATAGAGTTGAAGAGTGAGCCTCAAAGCTGCTAGACGGCGTTTGAGTTTGTGGTTGCACTGTTTGGATTTATTGTTGAGAAGGCACTTGAGACAGGAATTTATTTCCAAAACGTGCACGTCATGCAGAACATCACACATCAAGCAACAGCAACAATTTTAAATGAAAAAATCTTCAAAATTACGAACAGATAAGTTTTGAGTTTTAAACTTCATTTAGAGGTGACGTACCTTAAATAAATAAAAAGTAGTTTGCCATCTGGAGGGGGTTAGATAATCAATTCTTACCCTAGAAAGGTAGGCATCCTTCCTCTCATGGATCTCTGGCATTCCACCAGGGTTGGTGGGTAGGAGTTGAATTAGGTCTGAAAGAGATTTTGAAGAACAGCCTGGCCAAAGAAAGCATCCCGACGGAAGGCTTTATCCAGGCAGTAGTGGGCTGTGAAGGTGTGTACCGAAGCCCAGGTGGCTGCTCGACAGATGTCATCGATAGACACAGAGTGGAGATTAGCCATGGAAGCTGCCATGGCTCACACATTATGAGCTGTGACATGGCCTTGAAGAGGAAGACCCTTACTCTCATAAGCAAAGGATATTCATTGGACAATCCATTTAGATAAAGTTCTTTTGGAGACTGGAAGTCCCAAAAGACTAGAGTCAAAAGCTATAAAATGTTGTAAGGACTTTCTATGTTGCTGTGTTCTCTGTAGGTAAAAGGCTAAGGCTCTTTTACAATCCAAAGTATGAAGGTTTCTTTCTGCATTAGAGGTGTGGGGCCTCAGAAAAAATACAGGAAGATAAATTGATTGATTCAAATGAAAAGGCGAAACCACCTTTGGCATAAAGTGTGGATGAGTTCTAAGAACAACGTTATCATGATGAAACCTAGTATAAGGAGGATCAGCCACTAAAGCTTGCAGTTCACTAATGCGATGTGCAGAGGTGATTGCAATTAGGAAGATGACCTTCCAGGTCAAAAACGTAAGGGTTGTAGTGGCTAAAGGCTCAAAAGGCGGCTTCATAAGCTGCCAACGAAAACTAGATTTAGATCCCATGCCACCGGTGGTGGCTTAATGGGAGGTTTGGTTAACAGAAGTCCTCTCATAAATCTGGATATGAGTGGATGAGAGGAAATTGGTTGTCCATTCAGAGGCTTATAAGAAGCTGCAATTGCACTAAGATGGACTCTTACCGAATTGGTCTTTAGACCAGGATTCGATAAGTGAAGGAGATACTCTAGCATCGATTATAAAAGGTATGACAAGGGGGTTTAATCCCTTCTCGGGGCACCATATAGTAAAACGTTTCCACTTGAAGGCATAAGATCTTCTTGTGGAAAGTTTTCTAGAAGCCTGAAGGATATCCTTTACCTGTTGGGACAGGTTGAAATCCTGGAAGTCTAAGCCTTCAGCAACCAGGCCGTGAGATGCAGGAACTGGGGACTCGAGTGCCATAGCATCCCATCCTCTTGGGAAAGGAGATCTGGAGCATGCCCTAACTCCAGAAATGCAGCTTGAGAGAGATGTAGAAGCAGGGGATACCACACTTGGCATGGCCATCGTGGCGCTATGAGAATCATGCGACCCCTGTCTCTCTGAAGCTTGAAGAGTATTTTGGGGATGAGGGGAATGGGTGGGAAGGCATAAAGGAAGTCCTGATCCCAGTGAAGGAGGAAGGCATCCCTTGCCTGACAATTGTGAGTCAGAATCCTGGAACAGAACCGGGGAAGTTTGGCATTCAGTGGACTTGCAAAGAGGTCTATGACTGGAGTGCCCCAGAGATGAAAAATCTTTGCCACCTGGTCTAGGTGGAGAGACCACTCGTGAGGCAGCAGTACTCGACTGAGTTTGTCTGCCCAAAGGTTTTGAATACCTGGCAGATATACCACTAGAAGGTGAATTTGATACTCTCTGGCGAGGGCCCACAGTCGTAAAGCTTTGTTGCATAACGACAGAGAGCCTGTCCCGCCCTGCTTGTTCACATAGAACATGGCTACTTGATTGTCCGTCTGGACTAGGACTGTCTTGTAGCTGAGCTGGGCGTGGAATACTCGAAGAGCAAATAGATTGCTCTTAATTCCAGGAGGTTTATGTGTAAACCAGCCTCCTGTGGAGTCCAGGTGCCCTGGATAGAGAGATGATTCAGGTGTGCTCCTCAACCCACCTGTGATGCATCTGTTAGGGTGGCCTGAAAAAGGGGTTGATGGAAAGGAGACCCCACTGTCAGATTTTCTAGTGATTGCCACCATTGGAGGGACAAAATTAGTCATTGAGAGTTTAGTATTTTGTCTGATAAATGTCCTGTGGCCTGTGTCCACTGTGTGGATAGGGTCCACTGAGCTGCTCGCATGTGGAGGCAAGCATATGGGACTACATGAACTGTGGATGCCATATGTCCCAGCAACTGTAGTAGCTCCCGAGCAGTTAGGGAGTATTTTCCTGCTGCTTGAGAAGCTAGTTGCATTATGCGAAGACACTGGGCCTGTGGAAGGAAAGCCTTTGCCTGTCTGGTATCTAGATAGGCCCCTATGAATTCCAGGCATTGGGAAGGAACAAGTTGGGATTTTGGGAAGTTTATTACCAACCCCAAGTATTGGAGGATTCACATTGTGCGAGACAGTGCAGTGCTGGCCTCTGCAACTGTAGGGGCTCAAATGAGCCAGTCATCTAAGTAAGGGAAGACAAATATCCCCAGGGTTTGCAGAAATGCAGCTACTACTGCCATGCATTTCATGAATACTCTTGGTGCTGAAGCCAGACCAAAGGGAAGAACCCTGTACTGGAAATGTTTTCCCTTGAAAAGGAATCGTAAGAATTTCCTGTGATCTGGATGGATCAGAATGTGAGTGTATGCATCCTTTAAGTCTAGAGAGCAAAGCCAATCCTGGCTTTGAAGGTATGGCAGAAGAGTTCCTAGAGAAATCATTTTGAACTTCTCTCGGAACAGGTATTTGTTCAATTCTCTGAGGTCTAGAATGGGTCTGTGTCATCCTGTTTACTTTGGAATAAGAAAATAGGGGGAGTAGAACCCTGCACCCCATTGAAGAATGGGTACCTCTTCTATTGCCCCTTGGGCAAGAAGTGTTGAGACCTCATGATCTAGCAGATTGTCTGCAGAGGTCTGAGAATTGAATTGCCTTAGAATTGTAGGAGGGGACATGCTGTGAAAATGGAGCTTGTACCCCTCTCCTACAATGGACAGAGTCCAATCTTCTGCTGTTATCTGATGCCATCTGTTAGCAAAGTGGCATAACCTGCCTAGGATATTGGGGACCCCTCAGAGGCAGGAAGGCTAAGCTCTCTAGGAAGGAGTCAAAGCCCTTGAGGGGGCTGAACCTGCAAAGCTGGTTGGGCTCTCGGGCCTTTTGGCTTCTTTCACAGTTTAGTTTGTCCCTTTTGGGCAACCTGACCCCGAGTTTGACTCTGCTGGGTATAGGAAGGATAAAATTTCCTCTTTTTGCTGAAAGAGGGTTTTTTATAAGGCTTCTTTTTGGCTGGAGTGACTGTAGATTTTGACAATCTATCTAGAGTGGTATTGTCAGCATCTAACTTGTTAGCCTTTTCCTGCCAGTTCTTGCCAAAGAGATTCTCTCCCGTGCAAGGAATGTTGCCTAACTTGTCCTGTACCCAAGTCTCCAAGTCTGATGCCTGAAGCCAGGCAATCCGTCGTGCCCCAATGGCACTAGCAGAGGTTCTGCTGATGCATTCAAAGCAGTCAAAGGCTGCATGATTCACAAACTTGGAGACATCTTGAGCATGCTTAACTAGAGCAAGAAAGTCTTGTCTCTTGTCATCTGGGAGAAGTGGGCTCATAAGCTCCAAGTCTCCTGTAACTTCTTTGAGGAACATTCTCATATATAGTATATATGAACTGATCCTAGCTGAAAGCATGGAAGCCTGAAAAGTTTGGCGCCCAAAAGCGTCCAGAGTCCTGCATTCACGACCTGGGGGATTGGATGCATGCCTCTTTGCACTTTTCATCCTATGCATGACTGACTCCACCACCATTGAATGGTGTGGCAGCTGAGTCTTGAAATCCAGGACATGGCGGGACTCGATACATAGTATCAAGCCTCCTAGAATGAGGAGATGTAGTAAGAGGTGTCTCCCACATTCTGAGCATCAAGTTATGCAGAATTTCATGGATGAGCAGAGTGGCTGCCTCTTTTGGAGCTTTAGGATATTGGAGAATTTCCAATTCCTTTGCTCTGGGTTCCTGTTCAGGAGCTACCATGTGTGATTAAAAGGCCCTTGGCCACATCACAAACAAAATCCTGAAATGACATGTCCTCTGGAGGTGACATTCTGCATTGGGGAGAAGAGGGATCTTCCGGGAGAAACCCTCTAGTACCAGCAGAATTGTCAGAGTCTTCAGAATCAGAGGATTCAAAGTATTCCTGACCATGATGCTCATGCAAAGCATGGTCCCAGTATCGATCGAAGTCAGTACCGAGTTGATCCGGTACTGATCTGTCGATTCCAGCCAAAGATGACGTGGGAAGAATTCCCACCAGGGCTGGTACCATCGGTACCAGTGTCTGTACTGGTGTAGGTACCAGCATCAGTATCGATGTCGGTACCAGTGCCCGTTGAACCATAGGTGTCAACGGTACCGCAGCTGTGAAAAGAGCTGCAATGCTGCGTTCGATAGCGAGGAACCTCTGGTCTATCGACGCTGCCGATGCCTGGGTGTCGGTACCGGTGAAAACGGCCGGGACCCCTGAGCATGGCACCAGTAGTTCTTGCGAGGTCGAGGCCTTGAGAACATCCCAGAGCTCCCTTGATGCTTTGGAAGCTGAAGCCTCCCGCTGGGGCTGTTTTGCCGGTGTGGTTCCCTCAAGGGCAATACCAATGGCCTCTCGATGCTTAGCAGGAGAGCTACCCTTTGAGGACCGGCTTTTTTGCTTAGTTACCTGAGATCCATGGGAGGAAGAGGAGGCTCTTGAAGATGTTGATGCAATGGATCTGGCATCCGAAGAATAGAGAGTACCGAGCTTTGCAGCCCAGTTCTGTCTTCCTCTTTTAGTTATCCCCATACAGGAGAGACATTCAGATGGAGAATGTTCAGGCCCTAAATATTTAAGGCACCAATCATGAGTGTCAGTGATGGAAATGGTACCACCACACTTAGTACATTTTTTAAAACCACTAGTTGTTTTTTCCATGTTTCAGGAATATGAGGCCTAATGCCCAAAATGGCGCCTAGCATCGAAAAAGAAAAGTTTCTGAAGAGAAACAGTTCAAAATATAAAATTTTTGAGAAAAGAAAAGAACCGGTGGTACCGGTAGGCGTCATGCGGAGGCAAATGAGACCCACAAGAAAATAATTTTAAAGAAGGAATTTTCTGCGGTGACAGGATATGTGTCCTGTCAGCTCCACAAAAAACGAAGAACTGAAGAGGGACAGTTGGAAAGGCGAGAAGGCAGCGCACATGTGCTGAGGGATGCTCCCAAAAGCGTTCCTATTGGACGCTGGGGAGCGTTCCTGCACAGGGTCTGTCGGTACCAACGATACCCATATGTGAAGACTGCATTCCTGCTTGTTCCTGGAGATTATATTAAATACATGAGAAGAGCTGTCAAATATGGTTATAATTTGGAAGTTTCTGGCATTCATTTCAGAAGTAGTGGCTGTTGCATCTAGAGTCCAGGGGTTCTCAACCCTGTCCTCGGGACCCACCTAGCCAGTCCGGTTTTCAGGATAACCACAATGAATATACATGGAAGAGATTTGCATATAATGGAGGCAGTGTATGCAAATCTCTCTTATACATATTCATTGTGGTTATCCTGAAAACCCAACTGGCTAGGTGTGTCCCGAGGACAGGGTTGAGAACCCCTGATTCTAGACTAATAGATGTTTTGCTTTCTTTTGTTTGTAAACTTAAAGCATAATAATTAGAAGTATAATATGATTTTGGATATGAACAGGTGGTAGAAGACAGTTTGTGTTCCACGTAAATACGACATTACTATGGCAGAGACATCTGTACAAGTGTCAAAATACAACCCCCAGTTGATAGTTTTGTTTCAAGATTATAACATGGTCATAAAATAATAGGTGGCCATTGCCCGTTAGTAAAATTGATTTATACTTGCAAAACAGTCTTTGGTCTTTTATAACTATTTCAGTTGTGCTTTTGTGAGAAAACAATACAAGATTTTAAGTAGAACAAAAAATACTTGACGGTTGTCTGACTGGAGGACCCTGTGTCTCTCCCCCCCCCCCACACTTCCTGATTATTTCCTTTTTGCCCTGTGGCATTTGGGCAGTGGTGCATTTAGATTCTACAACCGTAAATGGGATAGACTGACCATTACTGGTACCCAACACAGGAGGGGTATTTCAAGAAAAATGGAAGTAGCAAAGGTAAGACAGAATCTGGGGGCTCTTCTTTCATATGCCTTATTTACATGATTTTCTGGTGTCTCCTTTGAATCCTTCAGGTAGGTGTGATAATTACAGGGACATAGCAACTTGATTCTTATACCCCCATGGTGCAATTAATAAAATTACAGGCCTGAAAGAAAATTCTGCCCTAGCCCTCAGATAAAACCCTGTCATCACACAAATATTTTATTGTCTCTTAGTGAACTGCTGCTAACTTGACAAACTAATTTTCTCAAATAACTGCCGACGGATTTCTATAATTACAAGGGCACTGGTTGCCAGTGTAAAAGTTGAGGAACTTAATAAGGAGAAGCCAGGCAGATGAAGGTTAATACACCCTGCATTAAGGTGGACTGCACAGCTTTAAAATGTGAGGTTAATTCCTAACAGCACAAGCCATTAAATAGTCTCTCTACTTTGAATACTCCAACAGCAGGGACAAAGCATTGCTACTCAGATACTTAATTAACTGCACTGTATATGCAAATATCCAGAATTTGATGAGGTCTTTACTTTTCACCTCTAAGAACCTTATTAGTAATTCATGAAGCTACTTCTAACACTGCTGTTGAGGGCAGGCTGTGATGAAAAATTAAGCCATAATGGCTGCAAAGGTAGAGTAACAGCAAAATCACTATGCACCTTTGCGGTTGGCTTTGCCTTTGGAGCACAAATTATAATAGCACATTCTTCATCGACTTCACAGATCTAAAAGCATCGTTAATGAATAGGGTAGTTATTTTGGAAATGAAAGACCAAGAGGTGCTTATGAATACATTGAGGCTGAGCTCAATTGATTTCAATTATGAACAAACGCTATTGTGCTCTCAGAACACAATAGGCAGAGAAACCATTCAGTATTTCCTGGATCATGATTACACCCAAGACTTTGGAGAAGGCAGTATTTAAAGTCACCATGCTTGACTGCAGGCCTTGAGTGCTTTGCATCCACAGGCATGCATGCCTATTTTCAAAGGCAAATGTGTTATGGTATTTCCATTTGACAATTTAGGAGCCAACTGGCACCATGCCTACTTTCACATCAATGGGCTTTGAACTCGCTGTGCAGAAGGTGTAATACTGGAGCTGTAATGCCAACACAAACATTTCAGATGTACCTCCCTGCTTGTTGCTTTCTGGACTGCTCCTTAGTGATGCATGTAAAAATATCCCTTCCTTGAAAGAATCTGTGTACTGCTACTCATAGGGTACAGGGGAGAGTGTTCAACCACTGGCTTTACCTGGTCACTGCTTAGTTTCCTGGGTAGATCATTAGAAACTGTCCTGCTCGACAATGTGATTCTAAATTAAAACTACTGATTTTGGTCTTAAGTTCTTCTCTGGTCCTCTCCTGTGATAGCTTGGATTTAACTGGCTTTTTGGAGTGGTCAGGGTCAGATTCCGGGGTGACTGCTACCTTGTTGGTCACCCTGGCATTAAATGTTGTTAAAAATGTACTTTCGATCTTCAGTTAAAGAGTTTATGGATTCCAGCATTAGGATCTTTCCAGATGTTTCCGGGGCTACACAAAAGAGGAGGAAACATTTTTTGATTTTTAAACCTGGGGTACGAAGGTGGAGCCTGACCGGGAGCAAGATGGCTGCTTGATTCTCTTTCTCCCTGCAATCCTGGCTTAAATCCTGCTCCTCCCATGTAAACTGGAAGCTGTTCGACCCCTCCTCGGACCTACTACCATAGGGGGATGGCGACAGGTAAATCCGGAAGGTCGGAATTCCCTATATCCTCGAATACTGGCATCAAAAGGCAGAAATCAGACCCCCCCCCTTCCCCGCAAAAGCTGGCGGGACCGCGAGAGAGCATGGACGCTATGCAGGAAATGCTGGCCGAAATTCGAGTGGTTAAGGAGTTGGTGGAGGCCAATAAAGAAACGCTGTCTGGTGTGCAGGCTGATATTTTGGAGCTTAAAGAGATGAAGGAACAAATTATGGGGCTGGCGGAAAAGGTGGCTGGTATCGAATGCAAGGTTGACTGCCATGAAGAGTGTCTGAAACTCACTTTGACCAATAGCAAATGTATCATTCAATTGGAGCGCAGCTTGGAGGATCTCAACAACCGTACTAGACGGAACAACGTACGCATCATTGGTGTTCCTGAAGGTGCTGAAGCCAGTAACATGATTGACTTCCTAGAAACAAACATACCGAAGCTCCTGCGCCTGGAATTTGCCCTACCACTAGAATTTGAAAGAGCTCATCGTGTTCCAGTGCATGCAGGGCCGCAGGGTCGGTCTCCGAGGCCTATTATTATGAGACTCCTGAGGCATCAACAGGCCCTGAAAATCATGGTGGCTGCGAAGGCTTTGGCGCTGGTAAGCCTGGATGGGCACATCATCGCGTTTTTCCCAGATTTTAATAAAGCGACGGTTGAGAAGCGAAGGCAGATGCTGGCTCTTAGGCCACGGTTGCAACAGCTCCAGGCCCGCTATGGTCTCTTTGCTCCTGCTCGGCTAAGAGTGACCCTGCATAATCAGACTCATTCATTTGAGGACCCGCAAGCGCTGCTAAAGTTTGTGGAGGAGCAAGAAGCCATGTTGATGAGATAGCATGTTCTTTTTCTGTTTATTGGCCTTACGGGTCACAGGCCCCTGGATGGGGCTGGTTGGGATCTGGAGTATGCATGCATGTAAGGCGCTTGCCATAATGCTTGATCTTTCTCCTCAGTAATGTGGATGTGTATTGCTGGGTTGGTTCTTGGCTAGGCTTAGGGGTCGGGGGGGGGGGGGCTGGTGAGATATTAAGACGGGAGCTAGGTCATCCTTCAGGGGAGTTCTTCTTCGTCCTTCTCTTCTCCCCTCCCTGGTCTCTTCTTTCGGCCATTCCTTCTTCTCCTTCGCCCTTCCTTCCCTCGCTCGCTCTTTCATTCTTCCTATATGTTCTATTAGTTAAGGATTCTGGAATGTGGGGGGGAGGGGAGGGGTTGGGGGGTGTTTGGAGAATGGAGGGGGGGTAGTTGTTTATATCAAGGGGGGGGAGGGTCTTGATGGTGCTCAAAAGGGTTTTGGGGGATCGAGGGGCAGCCTTGCTCAGGATGGTTTACCCAAATTTTAGTTTCAATTTTGGGTTTGGGTCTAAGTTGTCTCCATGGGGCGGGAAATGGTACTTAATGGAGGATGGGTCTGCCATGAGTCTTGTAATATGCCCTATCATGTCTGGTATGATGTTAACGAGCTGCAATGGGATCACTTAAATTCATGTCTTTGAACGTGAAGGGAATCAATAACCCCATTAAGCGAAAAAAGATCTTATTATATTGCAAGAAGATGGGAGCTGATGTCATTCTGCTTCAAGAGACCCGATTGCCGCTAGGGGAGGCACAAAAGATGGGTGGGGGGCATTACATGCTGATTGGTGTAGCTGAAGCATGTCACAAAAAGAATGGTGTGCTAATTCTGGCCCGGAAGGCACTCCAGCCGGTCATTGCAATGACACGGGCGGACCTGGGTGGGAGATGGGTGAAAACCTGACTTCGGATTGGGGATCGGACATTCGGTATAATGAATGTATATGGTCCGAATTCCGATGATGTGCCCTTTTTCCACAGGGTTGCAGAGGAGGTACAAGAAGTAATCCATTGCGACCTTGTCTTAGAGGGGGGGGGGATTTCAACTTAGTGATGGATCCTTTTCTAGACCAGCAACCCTATAGATCTACTAGATCCAGCCGTGCTGCCACGGTGCTCAATAGCATGGTACAGGAGATGAATCTAGTAGATATCTGGCACTTGTTCCACCCCTCACAGAAGGAGTTTACTTTCTATTCTCTCCCGCATGGGTCACATTCGAGGATTGATTTTTTCCTGATTTCCAGGTCCCTTGTTGCCCAGGTAGAAGACACACAAATTGGGGCTTGTACAGTCTCAGATCATGCGGTTGTTTTTATGTCCTTATTATTCGATTCTGCCCCTGATAGGAGTTTAGGGTGGTTCTTTCAAAGGTCATTGCTAGCAGATCCGGAATTTTGTGAGTATCTGGGGGGGGGGGGGGGCATTAAAGAATATTTCATGGTAAATCTACCTGAGGCCACATCTGGCTGGGCATGGTGGGAGGCTTTTAAGGCCTTTTTGCGTGCTAAAATCACCAGCTTTTCCATTAGAGCGGCGAGGCAAAGGAAGCTAGCATTGAAGGAGCTGGAGGCTCAAATTAGGGCGAGAGAGAGGCTGTTAAGATCGAGAACAGAATCCTGTATCTTGTTGCGCTTGCAAAAGCTAAGGTATCAGTATAATAACATCCTAAGTACGGAAGCTGAAAAGCTCTCGCATGCATCTAAGGCAAAATATTATAGGGAACAAAATAAGGCGGGTAGGCTATTGGTGACAACTTTGAACCCTAGAGCAGAGAGGGCTAAAGTCGCTGCAATCATGTCGAGCAATCAGAAACTGCTCACCAAGACCCCAGATATAGCAGAGGCTTTTAGGGCTTTCTATGCCGGGTTGTACACCTCCGAGGGGGGGGGGGAACAATGGGAAGGAGTGTGATGATTTTTTAGAACACATTCTGCACCCTATTCTTTCTGTCTAATAAGCGTTGGATTTAGAAGCTCCCTTTTCTTTGGGTGAACTTCGGACTGCTCTCAATTCGGCTAGAAAAGGCAAAGCAGCTGGCCCTGATGGGCTACCCATTGAGTTATACCAATCGTTTCAAGGGGAACTTCTCCCTTTTGTGGCTAAATATTTCCAGCTTTTACAGGAGCAGGTGCCCTTAGTGGGTGGTTTCAATGAAGCCATGATAGTGGTACTAGAGAAGCCAGGTCGAGATGCCCTTAAGGTGGAGAATTACAGGCCGATATCGCTGTTAAATGCTGATTATAAATTATTTGCAGCCATTTTGGCAAATAGGCTGGCAAGGGTTTTGGCCGATTTGATTCATCCCGATCAATGTGGCTTTATGCCCGGGAGGGCAACGTTGGATAATGCCCGTTTGCTGTTGAACCTTTTGGCCGCTTCGGAACAGTCTGGCTCTCCCATGGTTGGGATTTCTTTAGATGCCGAAAAGGCCTTTGATAGGCTTGAATGGGGATTTTTGTTCAGGGTCTTGCGATGGTTTGGATTCAGGGAAGGTTTTATTAGATCGATTCAGGTTCTGTATTCCTCTCCACAGGCTTGTATCCTGGTAGATGGTTTGCTGTCTGCTCCCTTTTCGTTATATCGTGGGACAAGGCAAGGTTGCCCCTTGTCGCCGATCTTCTTCAATTTGGCTTTGGAGCCCTTGGGGCTCTTAATTAGACATTCAGAAAGGGTCTGTGGCATTTGGATTGGGGACCTTCAGATAAAGTTAGCGGCCTATGCTGATGACCTGTTGCTTTTTTCGCAACCCGGCTCTTTAGAGGAGATACTAAAGGTCATAGATAGCTATTCGAAAGTGTCTAGGTATAAAATAAACTGGACTAAGTCCGTAGCCTTCCCTATGAATAGAGTTACTTTCTCTGAGGACGTAAAGGATTTTCCCTTATTATGGGAAACGAAGGCGATCAAGTATCTTGGAGTAAGATTCTGTTGTTCCATTGAAGAGACTTCTCTGCTTAATTGCAAGAATATAGATGACTTGATCCAGACTTTTACGACAAAATGGTCCCAGTTGCATTTATTGTGGTGGGATCGCGTGGAGTCTATAAAAATGGTTCTACCTCCAAAAATAAATGATATCCTAGAAATGTTGCCGATTCCCTTTCCGCAGAAAGTTTATAAAGGGTGGGAGAGGATAATAGCTACCTTTTTGTGGCAAGGGAAGCCCCCCAGGATTGCTCTTAGCAAATTAAAAGCGAGTAAGGATATGGGTGGGGTAAACTTTCTAGACTTCTGGCGTTACCATCAGGCTTTTTTGCTCAAGCAAGGCGCCTTGTAGTGTCCCCAGGAGAGGGGGGGTTTATGCCCAGTATGGGTTGAAGTGGAAAAGCGGCTAGTAGAGCCGATCCCCTTATTTCTATTGATCGGTATGATGTGCCAGGCTTCCTCCCCAGCCCTGGAAATAGTTGTGGCAACCCAAGCGGCCTATCACTGTTTGGCGAGGGTCATGGGCTCGGAGAACTCGGTATCCCCCTTGATGCCAATTTGGCATAATCCTATGTTCAAAATTGGGCATAAAACTATAGGGTGGCGGCAGTGGCAATCAAAGGGTATTTGGACAGTTGACCAATTGCTCCAGACGGGTGGTTGGAAACCCTGGGCGAGGTTGCAGCAGGAGTTTGATTTACCATTGGCCTGTCAATTCCAGTGGATCCAATTAAAAAGCTGTCTATCAAAAGCTGGGGTGACTTAACACAGGCCTGGGGCTTGCATGAGCTGGCCCTCTCATATTCTAGTAAGCCAGGTGTAGCATCTAAGTTTTATGCCTATTTGAGGGAGGGAGGCTCATCTCCAAATGTGAGTCGAAGAGGTTGGGAGGTTGATTTAGATACACAAATCTCCCCCCACGACTGGTCGCTATTGTGGTCCAAGGTTAGTAGGGTCTCTAAAGCAGTGGCTATAACGCAAACCTTATTCTTCTTGTTGAATTGTGCCTTTATCACTCCCAATCGGCTCTCCAGGTGGAATCCGGGAACAGGTAACTTATGTTGATCCTGTTCCCTCGGCCCTGGAACGTATAAACACATGTTATTTGATTGCCTTTACGTTCAATCCTTTTGGTTCTCTGTCTGGGAGAAGATACAAAAGATTTTGTGTTTTCAGGTTCCCCTTACTTGGCAGGTAGTGATTCTGCGCTCCTCAATGAGTGGCCTTCCTGACATGAAAGTAAAGTGCTTCTTATTGGACTTCCTAGTTGCCTTAGCTTTAAAGCAAATCATGGTATGTTGGAAAGACTCCAGCAAGCTGGATGTTCACCAGTGGTGGAACATGGTGTGCCTCTATACCAGTTATGAGAAGGCGCAGGATCACGCCTCCAATCTTAAGGGGCGTATGTGTAGTTCTGAACGTGATATTTTCTCAGACAAGTGGCTATGCTTAGATAAGTATGCTGCAAAAGCAAGACTAAGTATGTAATTGATGGGGTCTGTAATTTGGGGCTCACTGGACCTGTTTGTTCCATCTGTATTTGTATTGTATAAGGGGCTTCATGCTGGGCCTGTGTTGGTGTAGACAGGACATTTGGGGGGTGGGGTGGGTCGGGAAGGGTGTTATATTATCTATTGTTCTTGTTATATGGTTCTTGTATGTCTAAAATTTAAATAAAGGATTAAAAAAAAACCTGGGGTGCTTCAGCTGGGGTAGATTGCTGTTTCTTTGTTTTCCATGTAAATGCCTGGTCAAGTTGGCGGGACTTAATTACGTTTTTTTAGATCCCCACCAGCTGTCTACCTTTATTTCCTCTAAGATGGCGGTTACCCATGCTGATACTATTAATCCCCCCTGGAGCAGGCCCTTCCCTTTTTCATGGTTAGGGTGAGCTAATTGGCTTTAATAGTAACTCCTTCTGTTTTTCATGTATATGCTTTCTTTTCTTCTTTACATTATTTCTTTGGCATTGTGTATCCTTCTCCGCTATATTGGGGACAGGTGGGCGCACCCAACATTTTTTCTCTCTTTTTTCCTAATTGTAATCAGTTTGGATTTTTCTTTTGTATTATTCTCTGTGTGCTGCTCTTTTTTTTTGCAAGAATTATTCTTGTATATTTATTGAAAAGTGCATAGATAAAAATTAAAAACAAACCTACTGATTTTTATCATTGAAGGGCCCAATTTAGGAAGCTGTTCTTAACTCAGTGTAACACAATCTCAAAGCACAATGAAAATAGATTAAATAAATCCTTTTTGTCTTACTATAATTATTTTCAGCAGGTTGGAAGGCTTTAGATATCAAAGGGGTTGACAGAAGCTTTTGTCTTGATGTAGCTCTGCACTGAAGAAAGCCAAGTTATGATATATTTGAAACCATAGATCACACAAACAGGTGTGTGTGTGTGTGCGTGCACATGTCAAACACGTCTGGAAAAAGACAGGATCAGAAATCCTGACTTTTGAAGATGCATACTACCAAACCTTAGTGCTTACAAGCAATAACATTATTATTCTAACAATATTTTTTTAACTTTACAATTCTCTCCTGCAATTCCACTAGACCTATAGGTCCAATCATGCATAGTCAGAAGTTAACAGAGAAACAGAACATAATGGCAGATAAAGACCATAAAGTCTATGTAGTCTTCCCCTTTTCCCTTTCTATTGTGATTCCGCAAAACCCATTTCATTCCCTGCATTATCCCAGTGTTCCAGTTGCTGTTAAGTGCCGTTGAGTCTGAGTCGACTCATGGCGACCCTCTGGATAGCTATCCTAAATTGTGTTCGGTCTTCAGTCAGGCGGCTCATTGTTGACAGACTGGTACCCATAGCTGCTGTTATTGTATTGATCCATCTCATTCCTGGCCTTCCTCTTTTGCGTTGACCTTCTATTTTGCCAAGCATGTCGTCTTTCTCTAATCTCTCTCTTTGCATGATGTGTCCAAAGTATGAAAGTTGAAGTCTTGTCATCTGAGCTTCTAAAGAAAGCTTAGGTTTGATCTCCTCTAGTACCAACTGGTTTGTTTTTCGGGCAGTCCATGGTATACACAGTATTCGCCGCCAGCACCATAATTCAAAGGCATCAATTTTCTTCCTATCTTTTTCACTGTCCAGCTTTCACATTCATATGATGTTATTGAGAATACCATGGCTTGAACAAGTTGAATCTTTGTATGGAGACAGACATCTCTGCTCTTGAGAATCTTATCTAGGTCTTTCATAGCCATTCTGCCAAGAACAATACGTTGTCTGATTTCTTGACTGCTTATTGCTTCTTTATTGATAGTTGATCCAAGTAGCTTAAAGTTGTTCACAATTACAATTTCTTCTCCTTCAACAATGAACCTGTTGATTATGCCAGTTGTCATGATTTTTGTCTTCTTTACATTAAGGTGCAGGCCCATTTTGAGACTATGTTCTTTGATTGTGAGAAGCAAATGTTTCAGATCATCTTCACTTTCAGCTAGTAATGTGTCATCATACAATCCTGCTTCTCTGATGATTTGTTCTGCATATAAATTAAACAGGTAGGGGGAAAGTATGCAGCCTTGCCTTACACCTTTGCTTATTTTAAACCATTCTGTTTCTCCTTGTTCCGTTCAAACTGTTGCTTCTTGATCAATGTACAGATTGTGCAAGAGTACGATCAGGTGTTCTAGTATACCCATGCTTCTTAATGTGGCCCAGAGTTTCTCATGGTTTACACAGTCAAAAGCCTTGCTATAGTCGATAAAGCACAAATAGATATCCTTTTGGTATTCTTTAGTCCTTTTTTTTTTTTTTTAAATTTATTTTGCTTTTACAACCAACTCAGCAAACAATAACCACAAAATCAAAACACACACAGAACACAAAGCAACCCACCCCACCCTCCCACCCTCCCCAGCTCCTTGCAAGTGGGCTAAACACATAGCTCCAAGAAATGATGTTGGGCAATAACGCCTCAAATCCTGGAACTGGCTAGATATTCATCCAACGGCGCCCATTTCTCTACACCAGGCAGCCTACCCCAATTATGATGCACCTTGTTATATGTTTTCTCATAATTAGCATATAAACATAAGGAATTCCACCACACCTTCCAATCCAAGGCATTTAAACTCTTCCAATTTCTAAAGATGGCTTGCAAAGCAATTGCTATTATAAAGTTTAGTAGAAAACATTTCTTCTTGGGAAGTGATAGGGAGTTTGCTGCCGCACGCAGACTTATAATATTCCAGGTCAACGGGGCAGAGAAATGTAGTATTATCTGGATTCTGTTCCACACCAACACCCAGAACTTACGGATTCCAGGACATTCCAGTACCATATGAGACAAGGTGCCAGGCTTCTCATTACATGTCCAGCACCGCCCCGAAGACTGTTTGTCCCATTTAGACAGCTTGACAGGGGTAATATGAGCTCGGTGCAGAAAGAAAAAAGCAGATTGCGTAAGCGCTGCTGATCGAGAGACTCTAGTAACAGACCCCCATAATTGCATCCACACAACTGAGGTTATCTCAGACCCCAGATCTTTCTCCCAGACCCTGACAAGGCCTATCAGTGAGCCTGCAGAACAGCCTCTAATAAAGGCATACAAAGTAGAGATTGCCTTAGGTTGGTCTGCAACCTCACTGACCTTAGTTATCAAGTAGCAGGAATCTGGCAGGGTAACAATGTCAGCAACCGAAGACAGAATGCAATGCTTCAATTGTTGCCATTGAAAAAAGCAAACATTCGGCAGGGAGAATTCTCTTCTCAGCATGGCAAAATCTTTCCATCGACCCTCCAGCAATAACTGCCCCAACGTCCAAATACCACATTCTTGCCAGACCCTCCAAGCAAAGGTACGCCTGTTAATCTTGAACATTGGGTTCCTCCATAGTGGCGAGGCTCTAGAGGGAGGGTTATCCTGCCTTACCCAATTTGCCACTACCAAGTATGCCTCCTGGGTGTTAACTACTACCCCCAATTCACCAGTAGGATCCACAAGTTTTGCGCCAAGGAGCGCCGATAGTGGGTAGGGGGATACCAAACGGGTTTCAACTTCTAACCATGTGGGTTTTTGTGCTATTTCCTCCGGATTGCACCATAGCGCTCCTTGTCACAAAATAGCTGCCATGTGGTAGTGATAAAAGTCTGGAAAGGATACTCCACCCTTGTCCTTAAAAAGTTTTAATTTATAAAGCGCAATTCTGGGGGGTTTCCCTCTCCACAAAAAACTAAGCAAAACCCGCTCCAAAGATTTATACATCATCTGAGGCAGTAGCAGCGGGAGCATGCCCAAGACATAGTTAATCTTGGGCATAATTGTCATTTTTATTGTTTTGAGCCTTCCCCACCATGAGAGGTGGAGGGGAGACCAACTCAAGACCAACTTTTGTACCTTATCATATAACAGCTTATAATTAACCTGAATGGACTGCTCGATAGAAGCGCAATAATGAACTCCTAAGTATTTAATAAGGCCGGAATCCCACTGAAAAGGAAAAGCTGCCATAGAAGCTGCCGTAGCCCAACTGTTTAAGGGGAAGGCCACTGACTTACTCCAATTGATCTTATAACCAGAGACCGCTGAATAAAGCTCAATCAATTTCAAAATTTCAGCAACTGATGTAGGCTGAGTAAAAAGCAGAAGATCGGCATATGCCGAAAGTTTGACAGACATGTTCCCTATATCCATGCCTTTAATAAGATGAGATTGTCTGATAGCCAAGTTTAATGGTTCCAATGCCAAATTAAAGAGGAGAGGAGATAAGAGACAACCTTGTCGGGTGCCCCTTCGTAGTGAAAATGTTTGAGAGAGCAGGCCATTCGCAAAGATGCGAGCAATCGGTTTAAAATACAAAACTCTCAACATGCGGATGAAAGACGGGCCGAATCCAAACCATTCTAAAACTTTAAACAAAAAGGACCACTCCAATCTATCAAAGGCCTTTTCGGCATCAAGCGCTAGGCCAACCAACGGTAACTCTAAAGAATTGGCCTTTAGGATGAGGTTACAGAATAATCTAGCATTATCCGCAGTGGAACATCCTGGAATGAAGCCACACTGATCAGGATGGATTAAGCCTTGAAGCACACGCGATAAACGCCGTGCTAAGACTGTTGCGTAAATCTTATAGTCTGCATTCAAGAGGGAAATGGGACGATAATTACCAACAGCTGTAGGATCTCTGCCCGGCTTCTCAAGAACCACTATGGTTGCTTCTGACAAGCGACCGGTGTCCGCCTGAGCTTCTTGCAGGGAATAAAAGTACTGTGACATCCAAGGAATTAGCTCCTGACTAAAGGTCCTATAAAACTCAATGAGGATACCGTCCGGCCCTGCGGCCTTTCCCATAGCTAAAGACCGAATAGCCAACAATAACTCCTCTTCTTCCAAAGGAGCGTCCAGCTCCTCAACCTGGCTAACACTTAGCACTGGGTGAATTATGTGATTCAAAAACCCAGCCATCTGTTCTTGCGAGGCTGCCGTCTCTGAATCGTACAATGCAGCATAATACTTAGAGAAAGCTTCCAGGATTTGCTCACTATCATTTAAGCTATGCTGGTTGTCATCCACAATACGCGCTATATGAGTTCTATGCCGTTTACCTTGCAACAATGAGGCTAATGTTCTGCTAGCTTTATTTTGGTCAATATAATATCGCGACTGCTGCGGACGCATGACTTGCTCCACTTCGGAGCTCAGTATTTCGTTATATTGACTATGTAACTTCTGCAGTCTCGTCAAGATAAATCCCTCCGGCTTTTTGTGCCAGAGCCGCTCCCCAGCCTTAATTTGCTCGTCTAAAGACTTGAGTTGCAACTTCCTCTGTTTAGCTTCCTTAATGGAGTAGCTAGTAATTGTAGCTCTCATGGTCACTTTGAAGGCCTCCCACCATGCCCATCCTGCTGTATCCGATATCACATTGGCCTGAAAATACTCAGCTATTGCCGTTCTAATGGTATGACAAAAATCAGCCTCTGCTAAGAGGGATCTTCTGAAAGACCATACCTCCGGACCCTTTGCTCCATCTAAGGAGTGAAGAGTTAAGGTAATAGCGGAATGATCTGAGACATGTCTGGCCTCTATAGACACTGAATCTATTTTCTCTACTAGAGTTTTGGAAACTAGAAAATAATCAATATGAGAGAGGGAATTATGGGAAGGTGAAAAGAAAATGAAATCTCTTTCAGTGGGGTGAAACAATCGCCAAGCATCCACTAAACCAACAGACTCCATACACGCTTTAAGTACCGTGCTAGCCCTAGAATGGCTCTCTTTTTTACTGGGGCTACGATCCAAAAGAGGGTCTAGCGTCATATTGAAATCTCCACCCACCACCAGAAAAGCCTGCGCTTCTCCTTGCACTTTAGCAGTGAGCATTTGAAAAAAACTGGGGTCATCTATATTAGGAGCATATACATTGAATACAGCCAGCTTCAGACCATTGACTAGCAGCCTTACCAGTGCCCATCTACCCTCTAGACCATTCTGTGTGCCCACGATTTCCGCTCCAAGCGAGCTGCGCACTAGAATGGCTATGCCATTTTTTTCCCCACTGCCGGGGCATGCCCCGCCAACGCATAATGGCCCCCACCCAATTTCCTAGATTCGAGGGTATTTAAATGTGTTTCTTGCAGCAGCAAGATATCTATACGCTGTTTTTTGCCATAGCCTAGAATCTTTTTCCTTTTAATAGGATTCTGAATACCCTTAACATTCAGGGACATCACTTTCAGCCCACTCAACCCAGACGCCATCAGAGCACACTCATTATCACCCTATATCTGCCAGATTCTCTCTCAACATAATAGTAAGCCCACATTGCCTCTGCCCAACTTGCAAGGAGCTGACCCCATCCCCAAAGAGGACCACAACCCACCCCCAGGTGAGACAGTGCGGTACACATGGCCCCCAGTAACCTGAACACAGCACAAAATATGAAAGCTGCCAATCTTACATGATGTCCAAGAAAAAGAAGTGAAGAAAAAGAGAGTATACTAGTACATATGATGCCTCCGAGAGAACTCAAGAGAAGGTTCCCATACCGCAAGCATATAGTTACAGTCACCAGGCGTCGACTGCCAGTTCACTGGCACAGTTAGTAAACATGACAATTACAGTCAACTCATCTGGAGTGCTTCTTGATCTTCTATAAACGCCGCTAGGGACTTAGGATCCTCGAAGGTCTTTGTGGAGTTATGCAATGTCACCTTAAAGCGCGCAGGGTAGAACAGCCCATATCGGGCTTGCAACTTTTGTAATCTGGGCCGCAGGGCAAGAAATTGCATCCTCCTTTCAACCGTGTTTTTGCTGTAGTCCGGGTAGAAGGAAATCCGATGTCTTTCAAAGTGCAACGAGGTGTTGGCTCTCGCAGCCGCCATGATTTGAGATACTTGTTGAAATCTTAATACACAGAGAATCATGGGCCTCGGTTTACCCTCACGCACCTCCCTGTGAGAGGGAACTCTTTGAGCTCTTTCAATTTCAAACGATCTTTGGAAGTCAATTTTAAGTAGCTTGGGTAGCCAGGATTCTAAAAAGGCCACAGGATCGCTCCCCTCCGCTCCTTCGGGGATACCAATTATCCGGATGTTGTTCCGGCGGGCCCTATTGTTCATGTCCTCCATCACACGCTCTAACTTCTCAACCTGTCTGGCGGCCTGCTTTGCCTCCCCCACACTTTTCTCCTGAGCAGCGACTGTAACTTCTATTTTTTCCATTCTGGAAGTTAGAGCCTCCAAAGAGCATCGTACCTCTTTAAGGTCCGCCTGAACCATAGATAGGGTTTCCCCGCTGTTCTCTACGAGTGCCCGCACAGACCTGATCTCCTTCAAGAGCTCTTGGAAACCCTCCGAAGCCTCTTTCAGCGGCGCCATTTTAAGCGGGGAAGGAGGGTCAGATTTTGCTCTCTTAGACCCTGTATTTGGCGTTCCCGCAAAATCCAGACGTGTCTGTTTAGAGTTGGCCATACCAGGCACCTCCAAAAGACCACCAAACGAGCCGGACTCTACTTTAGTGTTGGCAGCAATGTTGAATTAAGACAGGTTAGCGGGAGAAGCGCTTTCACGCAGCCATTTTGTCAGCGGCTGGCTCCGCCTCCCTATTCTTTAGTCTTTAAGGATCCATCTCATATCCGCAATGATGTCTCTCATTCCTCGCCCTTTCCTGAACCCTGCTTGCACTTCAGGTAGTTCTTGTTCCAGGTATGGTTGTAGTCTCTTTTGAATAATCTTCAGTAGAACCTTGCTGGCATGTGGGATCAGAGCGATTGTGCGATAATTTTCACAGTCAGTTGGATCACCTTTCTTTAGTATTGTTATAAACACAGATCTTTTCCATTCAGTTGGCCATGATGTTGTCTTCCATATTTCTTGAGAGAGCCTTGTAAGTACAGTAACAGCTGCATCAGATTGCTGTAATACTTCTATGGGAATGCTATCAATGCCTGGTGCTTTGTTCTTTGATAAGGCTTTCAATGCTGCTTTAACTTCTTTCATCACCAATGGTTCCCGATCATAAGGTACAGGTTGAAACGGCTGTTGGTCCACTTGATCTTTATCATATAAACACTCTGTATATTCTTTCCACATTTTCTTGATCTTCTCAGCATCATTCAACATAGAACCTTAAGCATCTTGTAACATTCCAATTTGAGGCTGGAACTTTTTCTTTAACTCTCGTAGCTTTAGTTCCAGTTGCTAAGGATACTATTATCCTATACTATCTTGAATTGCAATAGTTGTTCTCTCTATCATCTTCATTGTGAGATTGCTCCAAATATTTTATGTTCCCACTCTCTCAGCTTCATTCCACTGAAAGTATGCTTATCTGTTGTTCACTGTATACCTTTTAATAGCAAATCTAAACTCACCTTTATTCATGTTTAGTTGTTTGCCTCACCACCTAGGAATTATGGTTCATACTTTGTTATTTTGTAGCTCTCATCTTAACTGTCTCTATCAGTGGGGAAATATAGCCTTCAAAACAAGGCATAAAATTAAACTCCAGGTAATGTGACACAATGATACATTCAGAGACAATAACACCTCCTTTTTCGTATTGTCAAGAAAACCCAGGAGCTCCTGGGTCACCAGGAGTCAGCATTGACTCAAAGGCACTTACTGAATTTTGCATACCTGTTCATATGTATCTTTCCTGGCTGTATTGCATCGTTCTTATCTCCCTTTCCAGATGTCTCATCCACTGTGCTTCATTACCCTGAGTCCCTACTGCTCCATCTTGCCTCTACTTCTCCCATATATTTCCTGCTGCTGCATGCCCCACTGTACATCTGCTCCAATCTCTGGGATTCCCTCTTGCTTACCATCTCAGAAGCTACGTTGACTTATTCTCGATTAGTCAGACATTCTTGGTGACTTCAATGGCCACAGTGATTCCCCTGCTAGGCCTAAAGATAGGGCTTTTCTTATGCTTCTTTCTGATCTCTCTCTTGCCCAGCACGTCTCCTTCCCTACATGTAGCGGGTCACACCCTTGATCTTCTCCTTACTCCGTCTGCCTCTCCCATTGTTCCCAGCAATATTTCTACCATTACATTGCCATGGACTGATCACTACAGTGTGTTCTTCACTGTTCCCTTTACCTCAGGCACATTCGGGCCCCTGAGCATCCTCAGATGAGATGTCAGCTCACCCCTACTACCCTAGCGCAGTTTCCTCCAGCCAATATTCTACTTCACACAGATTTGTCCACCCTTGTTCTGGATGATCAAATCCAGTCTTGGCATGTATCTTTTATGAATCAGTTTGATAAGCTGGCACACCTTCAACCAACTCCACCTGGGCGGCATCCCTGGCATCATCCATGGTTTAACCCTGGCCTCTCGCTTCTCCGAAAGCACCTTTGCAGAGCCGAGCGCCTCTGGAATAGCCACCCCTCCACTGATACTCTATGTTGTTTCTGGCACCAACATCATCATTACAAAAAGCAATCACACGATGCTAAGAAAGTTTTCTATTCTGATCAGATTTTCTCTGCTGCCAACCCTTCCAGTCAACTCTTCTTGATGCTTCACTCTCTCGCCTCCATGCAAACTTCTCCCGCCATCCCTACCCCTTTCCCCTTCTCTGGACCACCTAGCCCATTTCTTTCAGGACAAGATCACAACACTCCGCTCTTCACTCCCAGTCAGTTCACTACCATCTCTTCTTTCCCCCTTCTCCCTGATGTCTGTGGGCTCTCTATCCCATTCCTGGACCACATTTAAACCAATTACTATGTTTGTACTCTCACAAGACTACCTGTCCTACCGACCCTATCCCCCCTCACTGGCTCCTGGAACTCTCCCTCACACTACTCCCAGTCATACTAACCATGTTTAACTGCAGTCTCTCATCCGGAACTTTCCCTACCTTATGGAAGCATGCCAACATCAGACCCATATTGAAGACACCCAGCCTTGATCCTGCCCTCTTTGCTAACTGGCACCCTGTATCCAATTTGCCCTTCCTCTCAAAAGTATTAGAGAAACTCGTCTTTGCGCAGCTATCATCCCACTTGGATGCCACCTGTGCCCTTCACCCTCGGCAAGCAGGCTTCAGACCCGGACACAGTATGGAGACCATACTCCTTTCACTGTCTAACAAAATTCACATTGTGAACATCCGGGGTGACATCTCTCCTGCTGTCTCACAGGACCGCTCTACAGCCTCTTATCTGATTGTTAACACTCTTCTGCTTTACTGCCTTCATGATCACAGGCTCCGTGGTGCTGTTCTAAACTGGTTTAAGTCATATCTCTCTCTTCATTCCTTTTCTGCATCCTGCAGGTCATCCACTTCCCTCACTCTCCTCCCTCACTTGTGGTGTCCCCCAGGGTTTGGTACTGGCCCCACTACAATATCTTTCTGGCACCTCTCACCCTACTTATTCTACAATCTGGCATCTCCTATTTCTTTGAGGATATCACTTTGCTTCACCATACTAGCTCCCAGTCCCCCTGCTTAGCCAATATTCACACCTGGCCTTCTACGAACCATCTCCATCTCAACCCATCCAAATCTGCTACTATCTGGTTTAGCTTTCACATGCCATGCCCCTCACTCACTCCCCAGATTGCTTCTACTCCTGTCCCTCTTGTCCACACTCTTCAGTATCTGGGGGTATTACTTGACTCTTCCCTTTCTTTCCACTAGCATGTGTCATCTTTGGTTCAATGTTCTTTCTTCTTTTTGCACCAGATTCATGATGTTTGCCCTTTCCTCACTGTGCCCTCCCTCACGACATTTCTCCTCTCTCTGGTTATATCCAGGCTAGACTATTGCAATGTTGCACTCGCAGGTCTTTCCCGTTACCAGCTCCATCATCTTCAGCTCCTACAGAATACCTTTGCGTGCATACTCACTCACTCCTCACGGCACGATCACGTTACTCCACTCCTTATACACCTACACTGACTCCCCCTCAAATTCCGTATTGACTACAGAATTCTCACCCTTGTTCACAAAACTCCACAGTACCTCTCTAACTTGCTCCAGTTTCCTACCTCTCACAGTCTTCTCCGATCCATTCACGTCAACCACCTAGCTCTTCCCACAGTCACTCAGGCACATCTGGGACAAACCCGGAAATCAGCTGCCTTCTACCTAGCGGGGGAGGAGTGGCTCAGTGGTTGGGACATGTTACCTCAGGCTGGAGGGACTGGAGTCTCTAGTCCCATGGCCACTCCTTGTGGCATTGGGCAAGCCACTTAACCCTTCAGGAACAAGGGAATAAAAAGTACCTGTTAGTATATACATACATGCAAACCGCTCTGATGCCCAAATAAAGGGCAGTACATCAAGTGCCTAAACCATAACCATACCTAGGTCCTGCTTTATGGAACACACTGCCTCCTGCCCTATACTCCAAAACCTCATTTACCAAATTTAAAGCAATGCTAAAAACACACCTCTTCCATACTGACTTTGATCTCCCGCACATCAACACCCAGCCAGACATCTTCAGCCCTTAACTCCCCTCTCAGTCCTGATGCACTCCTGTATTCTTCCATCAACTACTTTCTGTTCTCTCTTTTGTTCTCTTCTTTCTTTGCTGTCCTGTCACAACTCTGGCTTTCCTTTTCTCCTTCTTTCAGCCATTTTTTATTATTATTTTAAATCGCTCTGATCCAAGGCCACTTGGGAGGTATTATCAATTGCAGACTAAAGACACCTGTTCCTGCCACCACCTTGTTACACTTTTGATCATCATATGACATCACACAAAGATTTCTCTTCTCCTTGTTGCATCCTATCAACTCATACTCCATCAGGTACTATTCTTTTGGATTTCTGCAACCCAAATATATGACTCCGTGTTCTTTTTTGTTAAATGTTAATTGAACATAAAAACATAAGAAATGCCATACTGGGTCAGACCAAGGTCCATCAAGCCCAGTATCCTGTTTTCAACAGTAGCCAATCTAGGTCATAAGTACCTAGCAGTTTCCCCAAAAGACACAGGTTCCACAACACTTGTACTGGGTCAAGCAGCGATATCCTGGGTCCCTTTTAATAATGGTATATGGACCTTTCCTCCAGGAACTTGTCCAAACCTTTTTTAAACCCAGCTACACTAACAGCTTTTACTACATCCTCTGGTAACAAATTCCAGAGTTTGATTACACGTTTCTATATTCTGATGATATAGGCAACCAATCTATGTTTATCAATTCCACTCTTCATTAATTTATAGACCTCTATCATATCTCCCCTCAGACATCTCTTTTCCAGGTTGAAAAGTCCTAACCTTTTTTGCCTTTCTTCATAGGGGTATCCTTCCCTCCCCTTTACCATTTTGGTGGCTCTTCTCTGTATCTTTTCTATTAACGCTATATCCTATTTAAGATATGGCGACCAGAATTGCACACAATATTCAAAGTGCGGTCGTACCATGGAATGATATAGAGGCATTATAATATCCTTTGTTTTATTTTCTATTCCTTTCCTTATGATACCTAGCATTCTATTTGTTCTCTTGGCCGTCGCTGCACACTGGGCAGAGGGTTTTAACATGTTATCCACGATGACGCCTAAATCTTTTTCCTGGGTGGTGGTTCCTAATGTGGAACCTTGTATCGTGTAACCATAGTTTGGGTTGTTCTTTCCTAGGTGCATAACTTTGCACTTGTTCACATTAAATTTCATCTGCTCTTTGGATGCCCAGTCTTCCAATTTATCAAGATCCTCTTGCAATTTTTCACAATCCTCATGTGTTTTAACAACTTTAAATAGTTTTGTCTCATCTGCAAATTTGATATCCTCACTCGTTATTCCCTTTTCCAGGTCATTTATGAAAATGTCAAAAAGCAGCAGACCCAGCACAGGATCCCTGGGGTATTCCACTATTCACCTTTCTCCATTGGGAAAATTGGCCATTTAGCCCTACCCTCTGCTTTCTATCTTTTAACCAGTTCCTGATCCACAGTAGTACACTTCCTCCTATCCTATGACTTTTTAGTTGCTAAACTCTTGATTACTTATTTCTTTTACTCCATCTGGAGTGTGCATGGGGCCTGTTTACTAAGGGGGTCATTTTAGAAGCCCTCTTTGTTAGTTAGACATTTGAAAATGGGCATTCAGATATTCATATCACAGAGATGTCCCTAGAGCATTTTAGAAAGCTGAGTACAGATAGTCCCAGCACGAGTATGTCCATGTAGCAATGGGTCGTGGTGGAGGCGTGTCCAGGCCAAACGAGAGATGCATCTTGTGGTGCAGTTTCAGAACAGTACAATAACTTTAAGCTCTGAATGCTGAGGCATTCATGACTATACTTGTTCCTGATCAATAAGGTGCCAAAAAGTTCTTATGTTATGTTCTTTATGTTAAAGTGCTTGTTTCATGACTATAATGCTTCCAAGGGGAAGATCAAAATGTGCATTCACTGTCAGTTGTTATTTCCTGGCCAAAGAAAGCTGCATGCAAATAAAAACTCCAGACATATTACAGGCCCATCACCGCATGGCTGATTATCTGAGATGGCCAGCTAGGACATGCTAATCTCTATAACAGTCACCCTTCTTGTGAAATACCCCTGCTGGCACATCCAAATTCCTGGTTCTGCAGCCGTGCAATTCAGGGATATCCACATTTATGAAATGGCCTATGCCTATACACATACTCAGCCATGCTATATGGGTAGGCCCTTCACAAGAACCGGTTACTGGATGTTCATCCTTCAGAATGGAGCAGCAGCAATTTCAGAAGATACTTATATATAGCTTCCTAAACTGCTGCCACTCTCCCAGATTTTTGGAGGTTGGGCCCTGGACATCCCAGATTCTTCCTAGATGTCTCTTCTAAAATTCTATGTTACATTTTAAAGCATTATAATACCTCTTGGTATGTGTTATCTGCTGTAGCACTGATGACATGGTAGCAGTGAGTATAACCTTATGCTCATTAGCATGCACTGACAATTAATAAATAGGCCATATATTGTTTTAGGTCTTACTATCATCAGGAGAAAACCAAATGCTACCTAATAACCTCTCTATTTTTTGTTAAATCAGTCAGGGCCTAGTAGCAGCAGTTTAAGTTTAAATTTAAAACACAGAAGAGAACTTTCTGGTTACATTTCATACCCAGCAGAGAACTTATAGTTTTAATTTAATAGTCACCCAGGGCCTAGTATCAGCAAAGTACTTTTAGTTTAAATTTAAAACACAGAAGAGAGCTTTCTGGTTAAATCTGGAACCCAGCAGAGAGCTTGTAATTTAAATTTCATAATAAGTTAGAGCCTAGCAGCAGCAAAGAGCTATAATTTAAATCAAATAAGAATATAGATTAGCACAAAAGGCAAAACAGGGTCAGTACTCTTTGAGCAGCAAATAAAGTCTTCTAGAGACTTTTACAAAGAGGCCTTCTACCTAGTGGGCAAGAGATCTGTGAAACATTTTCAATAGGTGTTAACACCAGGTGGCAGTTCAAAAGGCCATTTTGAAAGACTCCTTGTATCCAAGCAAGGACTGTTAATCATCCAGGAAGTTGGTCATAGCTTACCTCAGCAGCACAGGCATAAATAGCTCAACCAGAGCTCTGTGATCCTCAGTCTTGAAGGACTAGAAAAAGGGACTGTTACTTCTGGAGAGAGATCTGCAATTGTGAGTATATATTTCTGGGAATATTCTGAAAGGAATTCTTTCTATTAAAACTATTTAATCTGTGAACCCACTATTTTTTGTTAAATCAGTCAGGGCCTAGTAGCAGCATTTTAAGTTTAAATTTAAAACAAAGAAGAGAACTTTCTGGTTACATTTCATACCCAGCAGAGAGCTTATAGTTTTAATTTAATAGTCACTCAGGGCCTAGTATCAGCAAAGTACTTTTAGTTTAAACTTAAAACACAGAAGAGAGCTTTCTGGTTAAATCTGGAACCCAGCAGAGAGCTTGTAGTTTAAATTCCATAATAAGGTAGAGCCTAGCAGCAGCAAAGAGCTATAATTTAAATCAAATAAGAATATAGCTTACCTCAGCAGCACAGGACAGGGTACTGTGTAGCAGCCCTCTTTTAATAAGTGTTGGTACCGACATGTACTAAGACAGCAGACTCCTCTCCAGCACTATCTAAGACCTTGTCTAGTTGGCATGTGAGGTCTACTACCTTCGTACCAGGCAGGCACATTACCAGGCGATCCTTACGTCCACCAGCTACCCAGCTATTTACATGGCTAATGACTGAATCACCAACTATATTGGCTGTCCTAACCCTTCCCTAATGGGCACATGGCCCTGGAGAAACCTCCTCAGTATGAGAGTGTTTTACTTCACCTGGAGGACAAGCCCTAGCTACAGAATCACTTCCTGCCATGCCAGAGTGATGCTGTCTTGTCATGTGTCCGTGGCAACAGGGATGCTGTCAGACTGGAGGTGGGACTTCTGAACTACATCCCTGAAGGTCTCATCAATGTGTCTTTCTGTTTTCCTTATGTCCTTCAAGTCTGCTATTCTAGCCTCCAGAGATCGGACTCGTTCCCTGAGAGCAAAGAGCTCCTTGCACCTAGTGCACACATATGATCCTCACCAACTGGGAGAAAATTATACATGTGACAAGTAATGCAAAAGACTGAAAAGCCCCCATCTCGTTGCTGGATTGCTATCTGCATCTTAGTATTAGGGTTGTGTTTAGGTATTTACTTACTAAGGTTTGCTGGGGATACTTATACTAATAAAACTATACCTAATATGTTTAATGGACTTTGTTCACCTCAAACATAACTAATCTCAGGTCCTTAATGTATGCCCGATGAAGATGTACAGCTGCACCCGAGTGTGAATAAGGCACCTCCTTTCCTTTAAGAGTTTAGGCACCTATAAAACTATGATTATCCCAGGGGTGGGTGGAAGTCGAGGAAGGGAGGGAGGGAAAGAAGACAATAAAAGCTGTCTGTCCTGTCCTGTGCTGTGCTTCTGAAGTCAACTGTGACCAATTTCCTGGGTGATTCACACAGCCCTTGCTTGGATAGAGGGAGTCTTTTAAAATGTTCCTTTGATGAGGAGGAAAAGACATCACCAAGCATAGCGGCGCTCCGTGGGTGCTGGATGAAAACCTGCAATTAACAAGCACTCCAAAGGGATAATAGCACTGCAAAATGAACCAAGATGGCAAAACATCAGTGAGGATCTGCATGGTGATGAAGAAAGGTGCGGTGGACCTGAAAGCATTTGCATATATGAACGCGGCGACAAACTCTGCTGGAAAGAACAAGATGGCTGCGGTGAGTGCTACAAGCAAGGAGGTGGCAGGCACGGTGAAAAGTGTGGAAAAAGGCCAAGGAGTAGAAATTGATGTGCTGAGAGGGGAGCTGAAGGGGTGGTTTAGTACCATCCGGCATGATCTCGCACACTTTAAAACAGAAGTACAAACTTGGATGGAGGAACTGAGATTGAATGTGAGAGAAGTCGGGCAGCACCTTGAGGAGTTGGAAAACAAGATGGAGGCCCAGGAAGGTACAATACAGTAATAAGTCTGTAAATAGTTACCCCTGTTAGCCAAGTTTCTGTCCCCTGTTATATGTAAACTCATACATGTTAACTGTAATGAGCATTTGTTCTATGTGAACCGCGCTGATGCTGAATAGTGCGGTATATAAGAGACTGTAAATAAATAAATAAATAAATAAATGCAAGAAAGAATGGACACAATTGACGTTGAACACAAGATTTGTGGTCCAAGGTGGAAGATCTGGAGAATAGGTCAAGGTGAGCAAATATAAGGATACGAGGAGCCCCTGAAAATGCTGAGAGATCTGATTGTGCAAGTCTGGTCGAAAAAATCTGTGTACAGATAATGGAAGAAGCAGGTAGGAATGGGCCAGATTTTTGCTGAAAGATAGATCGGGCCCATAGAGCGCTGGGACCAAAAAGAGATGGGCATGCCAGGGACATAGTGGCCTGTTTCCATGAATATACCATGAAAAGCGCAGTGGTGGAGGCAGCAAGGAAAATAAATAGTCTCCAGTGGGAAAACCAATGCATCGAGATCTATGCAGACTTATCTGCTATTACAATGCGAAAGAGAAGAGAGTTTGCAACAACAACAAAGTGGCTGAGTGAAGGTTTAATCAAATACAAGTGGTTGTTCCCTTTTGGATTACAATTTTGTACAGCGGGTGTAACTTCACATGTAAGGACAACAGAGGAAGTGATGAAAGAAGCAGGGTGATCTGAGGTACCATAAGTCAATTGTGCACCGCAAGTTAAAGCGACGAGGCAACAGACCAGAGAAAGTGGATGGGGACGGGCACAAGGAGACTGATGACTACGAAGACAAAAACAGAAGGCTATGTCCTATCCAGAAGGAAGAGGATGAAAGGGTGGACATTATGTAGTTATAATTAATATGATGTAGATTAAATGTATGCTGATAGTGCGGGAGGAGTGTAATTAATATAAGGAAAAGATGAAAGTATGTTAAAGTTGACAGGGAAAAGTTAATGTGGGTGTGCATAGAGCTGCCATGGGCTTGGTGAGTCATGCCTCTATAGAATACAGATGATGGTGTATTGGAGGGAAGAGGATGGGGAAGGGTGTAGGGGGTGGGTGAGGGCAAGGGTAAGGGGAAAAAAAAGAAAAAAAATGGATTTCTACCTATGGATAAGGGGGGTGGTGGAGAATATGAATGTTTGTTAAATGGCTAAAATTTGGTTATTGACGATGAATGTACGTGGTCTGAATTCTCAGATAAAAAGACAGAGAATGTATAAAGAGATAAGCAGACTTAAGGGAGACATTATATTTATACAGGAGACACACCTGAAAAAATGTGATGAATGGAGGGTGGCACATAAATTCCAAGGGCAATGGTTTGCATCGAATCTGGTTGAATTGAAAAAAGGGGAAGTGGGAATCCTGGTAAATGGACAAATCCCTTATTCAGTGTGTGCTGTTCAGCAAGATAGAGGAGAAGATATATCTTTGTCAAGATAAAAATACAGGAACAGATGATAACGTTGGTGAATATCTATGGGCCAAATACAGCACAAGGGACCTTTTATGAGGGATTAACCACCTCTTTAGCGCAATTTGCTGAAGGACAAGTGATTATGGGGGAGGGGGGATTTTAATCTGACAATCAACCCTCTATTAGATAATTCTAAGGGAGATTCAATGGGGAGCGCCAAAAGTAGGAGAACTCTGAAATTAATGTGTAAGAACTTAGGAGTAGTAGATACATGGAGGGAATTGAAGGACGGGAAAAAGACTTCACGTTCTATTCACCTGTACATAAATCCTTCTCAAGACTAGATATGATATAGGTAACTAAATCCTTGGTAGCGGGGGTAGAGAGGTGCGAGACTGGGGAAAGGACATGGTCTGATCATGCACCAGTGTGGATTGAGTTTATTTTAGAAAATAGGGGGCGGAAAAGAAATTGGTGGACATTAAATGAATCCCTTTTAGAGAACCCTGAGATAGTTCAACAAATATTGAAGAAAATAAAGTTATACTTAGAGATCAATGACAGGGAAGATTGTAAAATTGGAACCCTATGGGAATGTCTGAAAGTGGTAGTGAGAGGGGACCTGATATCGACAGGTTCGTAAATGAAACAGGTTAAGGAGAGACAAAAAGAATCTTTACGTAAAAAGATACGGGATATGGAGGGCTTACAAAAGCAAGGAAAATTGGAGACAACAGCAACACAAGAATTAAATATAGTGAGGTGAGAATTAGGAGCGTTAGAATTGGCAGAGATAAAAAACGCTCAAGACAGGGTAAAACAGCAATTTTTTTAACTGGGTAATAAACCTAGCCAATTGCTTGCTCATAAATTGAAGCAACACCAACATAGAAATTATATAACAAAAATATGAGATGCAAAGGGAAAGGAAGTGAGGCAAGTGGAGCAAATCCAAAAAAGATTTATGGAGTTCTATAAACAATTATAGAATACAAGCTCACGGGAAAGTATGGACAAATATCTACAAATGAACCTACCTAGATTGACAGTAGAGGAAGAAGAACAGATTTCTAGACCCATAAGAGAAAAGGAGGTCATAGAGGTGATAAAATCTCTGCCATCACATAAAGCACCTGGGATGGATGGATGGGTTCACGAATAAGTTCTATAAGATGTTTAGTGCTGTTGTGAGTGAACCACTGACACGTCTTTTTAACTCATTTAAGGAGGGAGGGAAAATCCCAGAATCTATGCGGACTGCGGGTGTTACAATTCTGCCAAAAGAGGGGAAAGACCCTAATTTAAGTGGATCATATAGACCTATATCCTTATTGGGGGCGGATTTCAAATTTTTTACTAAGGTGTTGGCAAATAAGATATTACCATAAACACCCAGGCTGGCTCATGAAAGTACCTGGGCGCCAGACAGCGGATAATATAAGGAAAGTCTTAAATGCAATGTGGAAAGGGAAGAGGGGGAAAGAGCAGATGATTCTATTGACAATTCGATTCTATTGACAATTCGATGCTGAAAAAGTGTTTTATCGCATGTTATGACCCTCTCTCTTCAAAGTGTTGGAACGGATGGGGATAGAGGGAAATTACTTGAATTGGATTAAAGCTATATATGAACAACCTATGGCAAGGATTTGTGTTAATGGGGAATACACATAGGCATTTGAACTGTTTAGAGGAACAAGGCAGGGGTGTCCCCTTTCACCGATTTTATTTGTACTCTCTATGGAGCCCTTAGCCCAGCGCGTGAGAGATTGTATGGAGATACATGGGGTAAAATGGAAAAAGTTAGAAAGCAAAGTCTCACTTTTTGCGGATGACTTGCTGTTTATGCTGACTAGACCGATGGAATCACTGGAAGCGTTATATAAAATATTATTGGAATTTGGGGAGTGCTCAGGTTTTAAAATTAATACTACAAAATCTGAGATACTAAATATATCAGCAGAGATAGAAACGTAATTAAAGATAAAGGAGAACTTCCCGTTTAAATGGGTTAAACAAAGTATTAAGTACTTGGGAATAAATTTAATCTCTAAAGAAATAGATATGTTTAGGGAAAATTATGTAAGGTTGGAAAAAACAATAGAGAGAGAACTGGAAGGATGGGAAGTAAAGAAGTGTCCTGGATGGGTAGGGTATCCGCCATTAAAATGGTGATACTACCAAAATGAGTATATCTTTTCACCACCCTACCTATATGGGTATCTAAGAATTATATCATGAAATTACAGAGGATTATTATTAAATTTGTAAGGGGGGAGATTCTTACAAGGAGGAAAGAGCAAGGGGGTATGGCTATTCCAGATTTAGCAAGATATTGGGAGGCTACACTAACAAGTGCCATAGTAGAGTGGGGGGCAGAAGAGATAAAAGAGTGGGTCCAGATGGAGTAAAGACGAAATAGAAGAGGGGAAGATTGGAGATTGGCTATGGTTACCCAGGAATGCAAAAAGAGGGTATCAGGGTAGTAACCCTTACGTACAATGGGCACCGAGTCTGTGGAATGAATGGAAATATCTCTGGCTGGGGAGAAATGGGGTATCAAGATTGATACCTATCAGAGGGAATCCAGACTTCCCACTGGCACTGGGGAAAAATGACTGAGAAATGGGAGAAAAAGGGCTTAATAAAAATAGACCAACTACTGGAGGGGAAGAAAATAGAAGCATTTGCAGAATTAACAAAGCAATATAATTTAGAAGATAAAGATGTATACAGATATAAACAGATATGTCATTCATTATCTACAACACAAGATTTTGCCAGATTTAAGAGAACCCACAGAAATAGAGAAAATATTCCTGACGGGACAGAAAAAAAGGGTGTTTGCAAAATTTTACAATATGATGGCTAGGGATGGGATAAGGGAAAGCTACCAAAGGAATTGGGAGACAGATTTGGGAGAGAATTGGGAGGACTCAATGTGGGAGCAAATATATCGAAATAGATACAAAGGACTTCTGGCTACTAATCTAATTGAGAATAACTATAAAATAATGTATAGATGGCATTTGACACCGGCAAAACTACATATTATGCACAAACAAGTTGGCGACAAGTGCTGGAGAGAATGTGGAGAAAAGGGAATGAACTTACTTATTTGGTGGAATTGTAAAACCCTATACCGTCTGTGGGTGGAAGTTTTTAGCTTAATTGGTAAAATCTTGGGGAAAGAAATTCTACCACAACCAGCGATGGCAATGTTGGGGGTTAAACCCTCTACTTTAAGTAACACCAAGGGTATTTTCTTAAACTTGGGATGTGTGGCCCTTAGCGTTTTAATTGCAAGGAAGTGGAAACAGGCAGTGGTGCCGAAGATGGAGGAATATAAATCTTCTTTGGAACATATCTATCTAATGAGTAAACTAACAGCTCTCAAAAGATCTAGGCCACAAAATTTGTTGAGCATTTGGGGAAATTATATAAAATGGGAATCAAACAATTAGTACAAGGGGGACGGAGGATAGAAATCCATTGGGAAGGAGGGGGAGGAGGGAACAGGGGGAGATGGGTAAGATAAAAGGTAAACATAATAATATGGAAAAATGACTCTGGTTGGGTTTGATTTGATGTATGGAAACGCAATGTGAAAAATTGGAGTGTGAAATGATGTTACTGTTTGAAAGAATTTGTTTACGTTTATAAAATATAAATTAAAAAAAAACCTCCTTTGATCTGTCCCTTGGCTTTAACACCCATTTAAAACAATTTCACAGGTCTCTTGCCCCCTATTTAAAAAGCCTTTTAGTAAAAGGCTCTAGAAACAATTTATTGCTCAAAGAATACTGACCCTGTTTTTCCTTTTATGCTAAGTTATTTTATTTATTTATTTATTTATCTATCAATCAGTTTCTTCTATACCGCCCCTTCCAGAGATCAAGGGCGGTTTACATGGAACAATTAACAATTTTGTATACTAGAGTATACTTTACATAGGACAGTGTTTGGAACTATGTACAAAATACTACATGGAACAGTAATACAACTATTAACCGAGGTATCCGGATGCCCTACTCGGCCTGGATCCCCCAACCCCTCCGACACCCTCCCCCCTCCATTGACAAAGCAAGCAGACGTCGAGTGTTGGTATTAAAGCATGGTCGCAGCTTTATTAACAGTAAGAAAAACACCGGCCCGACATGGGCCAACTCAGCAATTCAATCATAACAAAGAAGAGCCTCCTCCCCCCCCCCCACCCGTCATCCGGATGATGCCTGCCACCAGCCGTATAGCAAAGTGGAGCACCATCCAACCCACCCCCACCAGTTACCCCCTCCCGCCCGCCTCGCCATGTTAGCAAAGGCCGGCTGAAGGGGTTGCCTAATTCCGGGAGAGACCCCAACCGGGACGTCTCTCCCAACCCACATAGTCGTGCCGCTCACCTGGAAAGCGGCCTCCAGCTGAAATGAGCCGCCGGGTCAACGAGCACCAGCTCGCCACCCCCCGCCACCGGCGCTAGGTAGCGTGCTATCCTAGCGCCGCCCCCACCAAGGAAAGCTGCGACCTGCACCACGACTCAAGCGCCTCCTGCCAGTCGTTCAAAAGAAGATACTGCCCCACCGGGGCAAGGTGAACCCCATCAAGCCGGTAAAGACCAGCGCAAGTAACATCCGCCCCAAAGGTGCCGAACATGGACCCCGCCCGTCCGCTGGACCCAGCGCCCGATCTGCCTGTTAACCTTGCACAGACCCCGTGACCAACGCCGCTGAGTCCAGCAAGCTGGGCGGGGCACAATGTCCGACCACACAATGGCCACCCCGGGGAGGACCCCACGCAATATGGCAATGTCTCTCTGAGCAGCCCCAATAAGTTGCCGGCAAGCCCAACCGGCTATGTCATTGCCACCCAGGTGCAACAGCAGCCCGACCGGCTGCCGGCGCCGCCCAAGTTCCGCTTGGACACAATCCAGAAGCTGGTCCCAGTGCATGCCGCGGCGGCCCATCCAGCACAACCGCACTCCGGCTCCAGCGAGACCCAGGTGCACTCCCAGTGGCCGCACCGCCGCGCGCCGCTCAGCCCAATAGACAAAGGAGTGCCCGATGATCCACCAGTCGCCGGATGCCGCACCATCTGAAAGCAGAAAGAATGGACTGCCACCAGCCAGCCAATCTGCAATAGGACACAAAGGATTAATGCCCCCCACCCCAGCCCCTCCCCCCACCAGCAGGCAGACCGCCACTGCAGACACCCCACGCTACCCCGCCCCATCGCCTGGGGACGGGCGAACATACCCGGCGTAAGCACCCGATCGCCAGCGGCCAATCCGCCGAATCACCAGCGGGTCAAGCCCAGCCGCCGCCGCGCTGGTAGCCGCCCCAATGCGGAACGAGTGCGACGCGTAACCCCGCTCGTCAAGACCCAAGGCCCGCAGGGCCATGCGTAACACCGCCGTGAACTGAAACTGCGTCACCGGCCGGCTATCCGCATGAACGAAAAAATGGCCAGGCGCTACGGGGCGCAGCGACACGTACGCATGAAGAGCCCGCACAGGACAGGACAACAAGGGAGGGATAGCGCTCAGCAGGACCCAGCCCCCGTTTCCAGCCTGGTCCGTCTTCGAACGTGCGAGGAAAATGCGAACCCGCGCAGGATGCACCCGGACGTGTCCCACGGCCAACCCCCCAAAAGCCCCACGCCGCGCCGACCGGGGAACCAACTCGGACACCCGAAAAGCGCCGAAGAAGGCAGTAGTGAACAAAGCGTGAAACAGCACCGCCTCAAAGCCCGAGGCGGCCACCCGTGGCAAAACCTCACAAAGCTGCAACAAGAGCCCGTGAGATACCGGGCGCCGCCAATCGGGTGGCGCCGGCCGCGTACGGGCCCAACCGGCGAGCAACCGCCCGACCAAAAAGGAGACCCGCGGATTCCCCCAACCAGCTGCCTTGCAGAAAAAGGAGAAGCCCGCGAGCGCCCCAGCGACCGCCGACCGGGCCCATCCCGCCTTCTTTGCCCAAAGCACGAAGCGGCCCGCCAGGTCATCAGGCACCTCCCCCCCGGCCCACCCACGCGCCCGCAAAAAGGCACTCACCTGGGAATAGCCCCTACGGTAATTAGTCCAGGTGCTACGGGCCACCGACGACGCCAAGAGATCCATCAGGGCGGGGTCCCAATCGTCCAGAGATGCTCCGGGACCCGCGAGGGCAGCTCGTCCGCACCGGGCGCCAGTCGCCGGAACTGCTCCCACTGAAAACGTGAGAGAGCGTCAGCGATCGAATTCTGAGAACCGGGAACGTGCCGCGCCCGCGCGGTGACATTCAGCCGCAAGCAAGCCAACACGAACACCCTCATCAAGGCCGCCACCCTGGGGGATCGGGGAGCATGACGGTTCAGAACCTCAATGACCGCCGCGTTGTCGCACCAGAAGACGACCCGCCGGTCACGCAACCGGTCAGGCCAGACCCAGAAGGAAACCACGATAGGAAACAGCTCCAAGAAGGTGATATTGCGCGTCAAACCGGAGCGCACCCAAGCCACCGGCCAAGGCTCCGCACACCAGGCACCGTGACAGAAGGCCCCAAAACCGAAGCCCCCCGCCGCGTCAGTAAACAACTGCAGATCGCGATTCGACAACTCCGGCCCCTGAAGTACGGAGCTCCCGTTGAACCCGGCCAGAAACGCGTCCCAAACCCGCAAATCCTCCCGCATCCCCACGGACACGCGAATCCGATGATGCGGTAGCCGCACCCCCGACATTGCCAAAGAAAGGCGCCTCGTAAAGGGCCTCCCCATGGGGAGAACGCGGCAAGCGAAATTCAGATGCCCCACCAGTGACTGCATGACGCGAAGAGAAATCTTCGCAGTGGCACAGACGGAGGCCACAAGCTCGCGAAGGCGACCGACCTTCGCCGCCGGCAAGCGGACCACCATCACCACCGTGTCAATCTCAATGCCCAGGAAGGTAAGACACGTAACCGGTCCCACCGTTTTGCCATCCGCAACGGGAATGCCGAACGCGGCAGCCACGCGAAGGAAGGTGCTCAGAAGAGCGGAACAGGTCGAGGCACCCTGGGGCCCGACGAACAGAAAATCGTCCAGATAGTGAACAATGCTGGCGACTCCCGACTGCCATTCCACAACCCAATGCAAGAAGGTACTGAAGGCCTCGAAATAAGCACAGGAGATTGCGCAGCCCATGGGCATACACATATCAAAGTAGTACCTCGCCTCGAAACGAAAGCCAAGCAATGGGAAAGCGGAAGGGTGCACCGGCAGCAGGCGGAACGCCGATTCAATATCCACCTTGGCCAAAAGGGCCCCCGCTCCGCACTGACGAACCAAGGACACTGCGGTGTCGAAGGAAGCGTAGTGCACCGAATAGAGCTCGCGAGGGATATGGTCATTGACGGAGTCGCCCAGAGGGCTGGAGAGGTTGTGTATCAATCGGAACTTGCCCGGCTCCTTCTTCGGAACCATGCCCAACGGCGAAACCGTGAATGGGGAAAAGGGGGGGTCCAAGAAGGGACCCGCCACCCTGCCCAGAGCACATTCCTCGGAGATCTTACTGCGCACAAAATCCCCGTGGAGCCGCGCAGAGGCAGCATTGCGAGAACTACACGGAGCGGTGGACCCCCGGACAGGACTGCGAAAAACCCCGCGTGAACCCCCCCAGAATCAAGCCGGCCGCCCTACCCCGGCGGGAACGCCCATACTCCAACAGCCACGGCTGCATCGCCGCGACCCGCACCGGGGTAGCAGCTAAGCCGCGGGACCCCTCACTTCCCCCAGCAGGAGCCCCAGCGACCCCTTTCCTGCTGCACTTTGCGGCCGCATGCGTGCCGCCGCACAAGGAGCAAGCGTGTTTGAACTTGCAGTCCGGGAAGGGGCAAGACGCCTTGTTGAAGCGCCAACAAACGTCCCCCCCGACCCCCGCCGCCTTTTGCGATGGCAACGTGGGGCCGGGGGCACGAAAGGACCGGCCCCCAGGCGAGAGCGAAGACGAGCCAGCCTTTGCCCCCGCCGCTCCAGTACCGACGCCGCGGCCCCTCGCGGACATCTGTGTCAACCACAGGTTGATGTCCTTGGTCCCCCACTGCAGGAGACTATTCTCCTCCATCTGGTCCCGGAAGGCCTCGTCATAATTCAACCAGGCCCACCCCTCGTGGGCCTGGGATGCCTCCAGGATATTGTCGGCATAAGCCAGTAATGCCCCGAACTGGTCCGGGAAGTAGCGTCCCCAGACGCTCGCCAACCGCAAAAAGGCACGGGTCCAGTTGAGCGTGTTGCGAGATACCTTGCGCACGCGCCCCGCCTTCTCATCATCCCTGCGCTTTTTCCTACTTTCTCCCGCGCGCTTCCGGCCGTCGAGCAAGCGGAAAATGTCAATATCTCGACGACGCTTGATCCGCCGGCGCAACTTCCGCGGAACCGACTCCCATAGCTCGGCGCACCATACCACGGGTGTCCCGCCAGGAACCCCCCCATCCGCCGCCCCTGGGACGGAGCTGCAAGATGAGGCCACAGAGGACGTCGAGGAGGAAGAGGACGAGGACGCCCGCCGGCAGCGACGAGCCCGCTTGCGCTTCGCTTTTCCCTTGCCCGCCCCCCCGGAGCCCGGAACCGAGTCGGGAACCCCCCCCCCCAACGGTATACTCACCACTCCCCCCGATGGGGGCAACCAGGGCGCCCCCAGTGGGCGTGGCTAGGGCCGGAACACCCGCTGACACCGTGGCATCTGAAGGGCCCGCTCCCGCCAGCCTGTCGGAAGCAGCCATGGCGGCGACAGTCGTTGCACTCCTCGGAACCTGTGAAGAAAAAGAAGAAAAAGCAGCAGCAGCAGGGGCCCCAGGGGTACTGAGAACCGCCGAGGGACCAACCCCCCAGGCGCGCGCCGAAGGCCCCAAACCCCCAGCCTCCCATGCCGCCACCCCCCCAATCCTCCCTTGCCCCTGCCCAAACCACCCCCCCCAACCACCACCCCATGGGCCCACACCCCCCCACGGAACCGCCCCATACACCCAAGGGGCCGGAGAACCGAGGAACCCAGGAGGAGAAGAGGCGCCCAAGGAAGGGGGAGCAGGCACCTCCCCTAGATGGGAAGGGGAAGGAGCCGGAAGCCATCCGCTCCCCGACCCGGGAGGCAAGTTGAGCACAGGAGCCTGCGGGGGCCCCGTCCCGGCAGCGACCGAGTGGCCTGGCGCGAGGATCCCTTCGAGCAGTCCCAAATCCCCTTCCCCCCCGGAATTCCCGTAGGAGGAACCGGATCACCCGCCGAGGCCCCCTTGTCCGCAGGCGAAAAGCGCCCACCGGAGGCCCCACCCCCCCGGGCCCCCCCAATGTTGCAGCGCCCTCGGCCCCACCGGGCCCCGGTAGCGGGAGCAGCCGGGGGCACCGCCCCAGCGCGGCCCGCGGGAGCGGACCCACGCCGCGCCGTACCGTGCCCACGAGCCCCGCCCCGCGGCCCCTTAGCAGCGCTGCGTGCGAGAACATGTTTTGCCATGTGTGCTCCAAGTGGCCCAAGGGCCGAACTGGCCTAGGGGCTTGCAGGTAAGGCCGGCAAGCCACCCGACAGGGTAATGCAGAGCCTGCCCCCTGGCCTAGGACCCGGTGCGTTGGGGCCCCCTAGGGGTTCTGTCGCCTTCTAAACGGCAACTTAGCAAGATGATTCCCGGGTTTTTTTTGTTGTTTTTGTTTTTTGTTGTTTTTGTTTTTTGAGGTGAGGTGGGCCCGCCGACGACTACCCGACCCCCCAGGCCCACTATGCCCCAAAACTCACCGCCGGCAGAGCAGGCTCGCAGACCCGGGTCCCACGTGCGCCGGAGCACGCGCGCACGCCGGAGAAGCGGGCACCGACGAAAGACCCAGCGCCGCGCGGATTGGCGGCGGGACTAGCAACCGCAACCCCAACGACCCAGCACCACGGGGCTCCCGAGGCCTACAGCCGCCCCGAAAAGCAGCCAGGTAAAAAACAAACCTTCTCGGCCGCGAGCAAGGAGGGAAAGGGAAGAACACGCCAGCCGGCGTTCCCTCCTTGCTCGCGCCGCCTCCGCCCCCAACCCTCCACTGGCCACTCATCGGGCTCCCTCCAGGAGCACGTGAGGGGGGGGGGCCGCCAGAGCGCGCATCAGGCTGCGCCGCGCCCCCCCCCCCCCCCAACGCAACGCGGCCTGCAACGTGGCCGGGCCCCGGGAACCCGGTTACCTGGCAGCCGCGGGACCGGGGGCCCGGCGGCTAAGCCGGTAATTGTAACAATTTACAAAGAACTATTCACAAGTTATACTCTGAGTTGATTTAAATTAAAGCTCTTTGTTGATACTAGGCCCTGACTGAGTATTAAATTTAAACTAGAAGCTTTCTGCTGGGTTTTAGATTTAACCAGAAAGCTCTCTGCTGTGCTCTTTATTTATTTATTTATTTATTTCACATTTCTTATATACCGCCTTTCATGATATCAAGGCGGTTTACCTAGAACAAACTGAATTTACATTGAACAGGGCATTATAACTTAGAGATAACTATTTTTATAGGGAACATGGGCAATGGAGGGTTAAGTGGCTTGCCCAAGACCACTTCTGTTCTGATTTTAAACTGACAGCCCTCTGCTAGGTTTTAAATTTAAACTTAAATTGAAAATTCAATAGGTAGTTTTCAGTTTAACTAAACGCTCTTTGCTGACACTAGGCCCTGACTGATTTAACAAATCTACTGGATTCTAATTTACACAGATTAATCAGCTTTAATCTAAATAATTCCCTTTTCCCCAAGATTCAAAAACAATTCCCATAAGTAAATACTTACAATTGCAGATCTCTCTACTACTACTACTACTACTGGTTTAAGCAAAAATAAAAGCTTAAATCAAACTTTATATAGAATCCATAGATATATTCTCTTTCTCAGCTTCACCGTCTTCAATTGGTTCATCACACTGCTGCTCGTCTTTTGACTAACTCTTCTCGGTCGGCTCATATCACTCCCCTTCTTATCCACTTGCATTGGCTGCCTATCCCTTTTCGTATTCAATATAAAATTCTGATTTTCGTTCACAAGGCTCTACACACTGGTGTCCCTCTCTATCTGTCGGATCTGGTTCATTTTCACTGCCCCTCTAGAGTTCTTCGGTCAATTCATACTAATCGTCTTTTTCTCCCACCTCCCTCTAGGGCTCATCTTGAATCCACACGCTCTTCCGCTTTCTTTTTCCTTGGTCCTCGTCTTTGGAATTCCCTCCCTTTAGCTCTGCGTCTAGAATCCTCTTTCCGCTCCTTTAAAACCTTGCTTAAAACCCACCTCTTCTGCACAGCTTTTGATCTCCCTCCTCCCCTTCCTTCCATTGCTGGCAGCTGATTGATCCCTCCTAACCCGTCTGTATGTTCCCTTTATCTTTTCTTTCTGCTTCTCTCCTCTCTGCTGTCCTTTCCTGTAAATGAATTGGCGTTCCTTTCTGTTTCTGACAGTAGTCTCCTTATTTTATGTGCACCGCTGCATGCCTCTAGGTTTAGGCGGTATAATAAGTTTTAAATAAAGATAAAGATAAAGATAAAGATATTCAGTTTTATTTATTTAAATACATTTTTATCCCACAAAATTGGTCAAAAAGCCATTCTGTGTGGCAGGGATATTTTTTAGGAGGTACAAGGTGGTTTGGAGTACTGGCACCATTTTCATTTCCTGCTAAAATTGACCCAAGGTCCTTATATATTAATGAAAGAGCTCTACATGTGAGTACTGGCACTTTTTATGCTAGGAAAAATGCACTGGGTTTATAGAATGTATAAGAATAAAAAATATTGATACAATGCATTACACAATATATAAACAAAAACATATTTAACTGTGTGAAATACATTTACAATCAAATACCCAGACAATGATACCCTATCTGCCAGTAGACCCACCACATATTATCAGGCATTATCTATGTTCTTCTGAAAATAGCTTTTAAAGAGCATCTAAATGTTATCAAATTAATCTCAATTCTAATATGCTCAAGTAATCGGTTCTACCATCATGGGCCCACCACAGAAAATGCAACAGTGTGGGTAACTGAATTCAGTACAATGCAGAGAAGAAACTAAAAGCAAGATGAAACATGTTTTTTGGTCAGCTGATTCTAACTTACATTGATTAAGCAAGCCAAACAAATATCCCAACAGAAAGGAGACAAATGGACTGCCAATACCCGACTCACGAATCAGTGCATTCCGCAGCCCACAGATCATTTGTCCATCACCCTCAAGCCTGTGATAAGATGATGACATGGAGGGTCCATACCCCTAAGATCATGAGAAACAACCACCTTTAATTTGACCCTTTGAGTAACTGATAGTCAAATGTAGTGACTCGAGTACACAGGTGATATGCTCTCAAAGGCTGAGTCGGTGTGTTGGGCACCTTCTCTGGCCCTATTCAAGTCCAGGCTGAAGACCCACCACTTTGAGGCTGCTTTTGGATCCTGATGTTCCTCATTCTCTTGTCTGCTACTTATGTGTTTCTTGCCATACTCTAGTCTCCAGTTTTGTGATGTTTTATCATCATGATTAGATTGTAAGCTCTGATGAGCAGGGACTGTGCTACACATCTATATATACACAACACTATATGTAGCACCATACAAATGATTAGTGGTAGTAGTAATTCCCAGTAATTCTGAACAATTCTGAAGAATTTGTGATGCTCAACATATAAGACATTGGAAGGTACACACTGATTGCATTACCACAGCCAGACAACACCATAGCCTTCTCCAAAGATCTAAAATCAGTGGCTGACAACATATTTTCATCTACATACCAGCTGTTGCTGCTTTATCTATTTAACATTTATATAGTGCTTCAAATGTATGAAGCGCTGTACATACATGAAGAGACAGTCCCTGCTCATCAGAGCTCACAATCTAGTCAAGAAGATCACAAAATACAAATACAATCAAGCAGGGGCGGCCCAAGGGGGGTGCGGGGCCATGTGCGGAGACTCGGTGCGGGGCCTCATTTGCATAAGGGGCCTCATTTGCATAAATATTTGCATAATGTTACCATAAACTAACTTTTAGTATACATGCCTCTTCATGAGTGTATGGATAAAAAAAGACAAAGATTTCTACATTACTATAATCCAGTGCCAACCGCCAGGCACATTAGGAACTACTACAAACACTGCCCATTTAGAACCCATAGCAAACCCACCGTATCCCAACAGCACTACCAGGACTCATAAAGCACCATACACTACCTATCAAAAGGCAACACTGCAAATATTAAACCAATACATTTCAGAGAATAACAATACATGATCTACTGGGGAAAGAGAACAAGTGACAATGTCAAATAGGAATTACATAAACAGAATACCTCAGCTCAGTTACACATGCAGAACATAGACTATCACCAAACAAGGAATCACAATTTAAAAACAGGAAGACAATAATTAAACTGGGAACCCTAAAAGCCAAACTTGGAATGTACAACAACAATGTAGAAATAAAACTATAAATTAATTTCCTCTTGTACTAAACAAAGCACAGACATTAATGATGCACATTTCCCAGAGCTGACATATTCCAGTTAATAAATTCAAAATAAAGAGATATCTTTGTACCTTTTGTGCATTTTTTTTTCAGTTGCAATTGTTCCAGCCACTTTCTTCTGGTTTATTTGTGTCTTCTGCTATCTCTCCATCGTCTGCTGTCCATTTGTCCTTTCTTCTCTTCTAGTTTTTTCCATTCTCTCTCTACATCTGCTTTAACATAATAATCTTTCTCCTTTTGCTCTTTCCTCATTCCTATTTCATCCACTCAAATTTTACCCCTCCATCCTCAATCCCCACTTAGTCTCCCAATACCCGGCCAATTGTACATTTTTCTTCCCTCCCACACAAAATATTTTTCCCCTCTCCATTTCATTCTCCCAGCCCCATCCCCTTCTAATCTCCCCCAACATCAGCTCCCTTTTAGTTCCAGCCCCACCCAGTATCCGCTCCCTTCTAGTCCCCACATCAGCCCATTTCCAGTCCTAGCTCCCCCATCCATTTCCAGTCCTATCCGAGTCCCTTCATCAGCTCATTTCCAATACCAGCCTCCCATCAGCCCATTTCTAGTCCTTTCCTAGCCCCACCATCAGCCCATGTTAAATCCTAGCTCCCCTCCACTCAGCCCATTTCTAAACCAAGCCCCCCATGAGCCTACTTCCAGTTCTAGCCCCTCCATGAGTCCATTTCAATCCAAGCCCCCACCACAGCCCATTTCCAATCTTAGCTCCCCCCAACACCCAATTCTCAGTTCTATCCTAGCCCATCCATCAGCCCAGTTCCTGTCCTAGCTCCCTCCCCTAAGAGCCCATTCCAAGCCCCCCTTCCCATCAGCTATTTGCAGTTCAAGCCCCCTTCCACTCAGCCCATTTCCATTCCAAGTCCCCCTCCCCATCAGCTATTTGCAGTTCAAGCCCCCCACTTCCCCTCAGCCCATTTCCATTCCAAGCCCCGTCCCCATCAGCTATTTGCAGTTCAAGCCCCCCACTTCCCCTCAGCCCATTTCCATTCCAAGCCCCATCCCCAACAGCTATTTGCAGTTCAAGCCCCCTTCCACTCAGCCCATTTCCAGTCCTAGCAACCCCCCAACCCATTACCAGTCCTAGCCCCCCCCCATAGCCCACTCCCAGTCCTAATCCCACCAGCCCATTTCCAGTCCTAATCCCCCATCACCCAATTTTCAGTTTAAGCCCCCCCATAGCCCATTACCAGTCCTAACCTCCCCATCAGCCCACTCCCAGTCCTAATCCCATCACTCAATTTTTAGTTTAAGCCCTCCCATAGCCCATTACCAGTCCTAACCCCCCATCAACCCACTTCCAGTCCTAATCCCACCAGCCCATTTCCAGTCCTAATCCCCCATCACCCAATTTTTAGTTTAAGCCCCCCCAGCGCCCATCACCACTCCTAACCCCTCCCCAGCGCCCATCACAACTCCTAACCCCCCCAGCGCCCATCACCACTCCTAACCCCCCCAGCCAGCCCAGTGCCCATCACCACTCCTACCCCCCCCCAGCCAGCCCAGTGCCCATCACCACTCCTAACCCCCCCAACCAGCCCAGTGTCCATCACCACTCCTAACCCCCCCCAGCCAGCCCAGCCCAGCCCATCCCATCACTACTCCTAACACCTCCCCCCCCCCGCCCAGCTCATCACAACCCCCCCCCCAGCCCAGCCCAGCCCAGCCCATCACTACTCCTAACACCCCCCCCCCGCCCAGCCCAGCCCAGCCCAGCCCATCACTACTCCTAACACCACCCCCCCCGCCCAGCCCAGCCCAGCCCAGCCCAGCCCAGCAGCACTTCTAACCCCCAGCCCAGCCCAGCCCAGCACCACTCCTAACGCCCAGCCCAGCCCAGGGAAATTTTTTAAAAAAAGAAAACCTGTCTCCTGCCGCTGTCGGGGCCGCCGCGGCAGAATCGAGCGTGCCGCGGGGCCCCCCTGTACCCGGCACAGCCTCTCCTCCCTGTAGCAGCTCTCTCTTCTGAGCTGCAGTCAGACGCGCCGGCTTGCAGAGCGCGAAGGGAAGAGTTTCCCTTTCGCGACTCTGTTAGGCCCGCGGGGGCTGATGGGAACTTCCCATCAGCCCCCGCGGGCTTAACAGAGCAGCGAGGGAAAAACTCTTCCCTCGCGCTCTGCAAGCCGGCGCGTCTGACTTCAGCTCCAACGAGAGAGCTGCTACAGGGAGGAGAGGCTGTGCCGGGTACAGGGGGGCCCCGCGGCACGCTCGATTCTGCCGCGGCGGCCCCGACAGCGGCAGGAGACAGGTTTTCTTTTTTTTTTCAATTTTACTTTTACAAAAGAATGTTTTTTGCGCGGGGCCCCCTGAAACGCGGGGCCCTGTGCAAAAAACATTCTCGCTCAATGGACGGGCCGGCCCTGCAATCAAGACAAAGTATACAATAACAAGAGCAGCAAAAACAAGAATCAAGAACAGAAAGAAATAGAGAAGAGATGGGCTTTCAATCTGGACTTGAAGAGGCCCAGAGAGGGCGCTTTGCGCACAGATAGAGGTACATTGTTCCAGGCAAAGGGTGAATCCAGGTGAAAGGAGCGAAGTCTAGAATTAGCAGTACGAGTGGAGGGCATAGATAGACGAAGGCTGTTTGAAGAGTGAAGAACGCGAGAGGGGATGTAAGGAGAGATAAGAGACGATAGGTAGTGGAGGGCTGAAGAGTGAATGCATTTATAGGTCAAGAGGAGGAGTTTGAATTGGATCCGGAAGCGGATGGGAAGCCAATGAAGGGACTTGAGAAGAGGAGTGATATGGGAAAAGCGAAGCTGACGGAAAATTAGTCGAGCAGTAGAATGTTAATAGATTGAAGGGGAAAGAAATGGTTTGCGGGAAGGCCAGCAAGGAGACTATTGCAGTAATCAAGAAGGGAGGTGATTAAGGAGTGGACAATCATTTTAGTAGTATCAGAAAGGAAGGGGCAAATTTTGTTGGTGCTATAAAGGAAGAAACGGCAAGTCTTAGCTACGAGTTGGATATGAGTGGAGAAAGAGAGAGAGGAGTCAAAGATAACACCCAGGTTACAGGCCGAAGAGACAGGAAGGATTAAAGAGTTATCCACAGAGACTGAGAAAGGGGATAGAGGAGGGGAGGTATTGGGGGGAAAGATAAGGAGTTCAGTCTTAGCCATATTTAATTTCAAGTGGCGGTGAGTCATCCAAGTAGCAACGTCTGAAAGGCAAACAGTGACCTTGTCATGGATTGCTGGAGAGATATCAGGTGAAGAGAGGTAGATTTGAGAGTCATCAGCATAGAGATGGTAAAAAAAGCCATGGGAAGAGATAAGAGCACCAAGAGATTGGGTATAGAGAGAGAAGAGGAGCGGTCCCAGGACAGAACCCTGGGGGAACACCAACTGGAAGCGGGGTGGCAGAGGAGGAGGAGGAGCCACCAGAACACACACTAAAAGAGCGATGGGAGAGATAAGAGGAGAACCAAGACAGTACAGAGCCTCTAAAGCAGAGTGATGACAGGGTGGTAAGAAGAAGGTTGTGGTTAACAGTGTCAAAAGCAGCAGAGAGATCAAGAAGAATGAGGACAGAATAAAGACCTTTAGATTTTGCTAGGAACAAGTCATTTGATATTTTAGTGAGAGCTGTTTCTGTGGAGTGCAAGGGACGGAAGCCAGACTGTAAAGGATCAAGAAGGGCATGAGACAAAAGGAAAATCGAGACAGAGAAGGTGGACAGCACTCTCAAATAGTTTAGAGATAAAAGGAAGGAGAGCGATCGGTCGATAATTAGATGGACAGGTAGGATTGAGTGAGGGTTTCTTAAGGAGGGGTGTGACTATGGCATGTTTGAAGTCAGTAGGGAAGATAGCAGTGGAGATGATAGGATGAGGATATGAGAAATGGAAGGGACAATAGAGGATGAGATGAGGCATAAGAGACGGGTGGGGATGGGGTCGGAGGAGCAGGTGGTGGGTTTGGAGGAAGAAAGAAGGAGTGTTGTTTCATCAGAGACCACAGGGAAGGAGGAGAGGGTAGAAGAAGTTAGTGGGGAGAGATGGGAGAAAGGTGAGGTAGAAGGGGTAATGGGGAATTGGAGGGTAATCTTATGGATTTTGTCATGGAAGAAATCAGCTAGTGTTTGGGCAGGAAGAGAGGGAGGAATCAGCGGTGGAGGCACATTGAGGAGAGAATTGAGAGTATTAGAGAGACGACAAGGATCAGAGGCAAGAGAGTTAGATGGGTGAAGTAGGCTTGTTTGGCAAGTGCTATTGCTGATTGGAATGAGAAAAACATGAATTTAAAGTGAAGGTGGTCGGCAAGGCAGCGGGATTTAAGCCAAAGACGCTCAGCAGAGCGGGTACAGGAATGCAACTATCAGGCAGTGGGTGTGAGCCAGGGCTGGGGAGAAGAACGCCTTACAGGGCGTGGGGTAAGGGGAGCAAGATTATGCAGGGCAGAGGATAGTGCAATATTATAGGATGTCACAGCCTCATCAATGAATTTGGATAACAGAGTGGAGGAAAGGGGTGAAGAAATAGGAGGAGGAGGAGGAGGAGAGGGCTAAGGGATCAATAGCAAGAATGTTTCTGAATAGATTAGTGGAGACAGGACAAGGCTGAGATGGGGGATGATGAATAAGAAAACTTAAGAGGTGGTGGTCAGATAAGGGAAAGACTGAGTTGCAGAAGTTGGAGGGTGAGCAATTAGAGAAGATGTTCACCTTGCTTGTCTCCTCAATTGACTGAAATGCTGCCATTGGGCCACGACAGGCTGGCTGCTAATAGGTTAGTTCTTATTTTAATGTAACCAGTGGGTTGCTAATTTTCTATTTTGCTGATCTGGGAAATTTCCTGATGAAAAATGTTTAAGCAGGCGTCTGAGACGTTTCAGGGCATATTCAGTGGCAGAATAAGATTCCTGATAAATCTTGGAGGTTATTATAGAAACACTATTTGTGCTTTGGACATCTGACAATGGGCATAGAGATATTCAAAGCACAGAGACGTCCCCAGAGTCATTTCAGAAGCTGGGTCTGTGGATGTTCGCAGTGTGAGGACATCCTTGCCCAATTTCAGAAACATCTCGGATGCTCTAAGCTGTGTCACTTTATATCTGCTCAGGCATGAATAGGCATCTAACAGTGATCCTTGTGTCAAGCAAACGACTGGAGGGCGTGTGAAAGAAGTGGTACACTCCTATCCCTTTTATTTTACAATTTGATAATGAACACTGCTGGAGAATGGGGGGCTCATGTTTTTGTTTTGCCACACTGCTGGATGTCCCATATGCAATCTTACTCGAGATGGACGTCCCCACCCCCAGTTTCATAGCAGCATGACAGCACAGGTGTTCATGCTGGGGGAAGAGGGGGGGTCTATGTTTCTAAAATCAGGCAGACACAGACATCCCTGGCGTTTTGCTGCATGTTCTGCTCTGGATGTCCCAGATAGCACTTGGAAGCACGTTCCAAAGTGCCACTTTGTGTTTAAGAGTGAAATGGTTGCAACTGTTTGAGGAAAAATTTCTCAAGTGTAATTCTTTTTTGTTCAAGGATAAAGAGGGGACTTGTGTGAAAGTTTTTCTAAAGGAATGCCCTGTTGCTGGGTTTTGCTGTGCAGTCTTACTCTGGACACTTCTGCATTTGATAAAGCTGTGTTCATCTGCCTCTGCCTGGTGAACTAATCCAGGAGAGGTATCAGAGGAATTGCTCACAAATTATAGAGGAGATAGGTGTATCCTTAACTCATCTATATCTGCTTTTGAGACTTGTGAAATTCGCTGCTGTGAGTGAGAAAGAACCTAAATGGGCAGGTTCCTGTGTTTACAAACAGTCTGACTGTCGTGACAAATTTATTTTGAAAGAGTTACTTTTCATAAGAGTGTGTAGTGGGGAGAGAAGTTTTGCTTTGGGCTGAAAAGAGTTTGCTAAGAAATAGTTTCTTCCTCTTTTGCATGTTTTGTGTGGTAGAGAGGATTTCTGTGAAAGCTTTGAGCTTAGGACAGACAGAACCTTGAGCTGTATGCATGACATAAGCTGGGAATTCAGATCCTTCTAAGGAAACACTGTAGTGGCAACTGACTTTTAAAGTGGGGGGGGGGGGGTACTTTTCCTATGATGGAGTCTGTCTGCCTTTGGCCAGAAAAATATACATACATATAGCTATTAAATTACTTACAGTGACTTATCTGGCATCTCCCTTTTCCTGTTGGTTCTTTGCAGACAAGTCTGCCTGAGTTTAGGTATCTGGAAGTTGTCCCGAGTGCTGTGGCAAGAATCTTTCAGTGCGATGAATTGAAAGGAGTGTGCCCAGTTGTGCGAATGAGTGTGAGTGAAGAAAGGAGGCTAAATAAGGAAATTCAGTTGTCCTATTTTTGATTCTAGTTAATTTGGGAAAAGAACTTCAAACCTTCAGTGGACTGACATTTCTTTCCTTGAGGGTTGATAGACAAGGCTTTGCCTTGCTGATTTGTTTAAGTTAGGGAGTAGCTTTACTGAGTGGAGCTTGCCAAGTGAAGTAGAGGACAGACCAGAGCCTGAGGAGCTAGAAGTTCACTACATGGTAGATTGAGTCTCAGTACAGGAGAATATCGTGGAAGATAAGTAAAAGCTATCCATGTCGAAGTGTACTTTAAACAAAAAGTATTACATTATTTGAACTCAACTGAACTCTTAAAATTGAGAAACTCTGAAAGGTTGTAATTACCTGGATTCCTTCAAGGAGGATACACATTTTTAGGACTCAATGAGTGCATTAGAGAGTTTACCAAGTTATTGGTAAAAGAAACAAAACCGAGAACAGCCCTCAAAACATTTTTTTAAGGAAAAGCTTTTTGACTCAATTTAGTTTCCTTGAAAGATTTTAATTTTTACTGACAAACTACAACTTAACTGTGGTTAGGGTCAAAAAGGGAAAACTCATTTGAGAAACTGTTTCCAATTGATAGGAATTGTGTGTACAAGAGAGGTTGGTAGGTTGGTTGTTTAAAACCGATATACTCCTTTGAACATAGGGACATTTCCTTAAAGTGGTTGAGAGTTCTTATAAAAAAAACTTTAAAGTACATGTACTGAAAAGTTATTTAGCATTTCTTTTCATGTGCTTTACCATTCTGGCACTTTTGAAAAAAAATTAAGCCGTTAGTGTTGTAATTTGTTGAATCCTTCAACTTTATTTTTTTGTTTATTATTTTTTATACAATAAAAGTAATGTGTGCTATTGCATCAATGCTGACTCCTGGTGATCCAGAAGCCCCTGCATTTTCTTGGCAAAGAGTGATCAAAAAGATTTTAGGAATTTTTGCAAACAGGTGAAGGGCTTGGCTGTTTACACAGGCTTTTTGGATTATATTCTTAAATTTCTCTGTAATTTCTTGCTGCTTATCTGTACTGTCTTGTTTACTGTAAGTTGTATTGTCTATGGATGTATTTTTGAAATCTGCCATGGACAGCCATCTAACTAGATTAGGAATAGAAGTTGTAAGTAAATAAATAAGACCTGTAAATATCAGTTTAAAAATGGCCCTTAAGGTCACAATTGGTTCTAATTAAGAGATAATATAATAGTTTTGAGTTGACTGCTGTATTCATAGAAATCAGGTGTTGCTGGCTTCAGATAAGAAGTTGCTGTTCAATTAGAGGTTAGATACAGCTGGAGTTAATAGCCCCAATTTTGGGTTATCCAATGGGAAGTTCCTGGGTGATATATATCAGTGCCCAGAATGCCCAAGGGTGGAAGTCCTTTTCATTCTGTGAGTGGCAAAGCTCTGGTCTTACATCAGTAAGGGTGAACACCACATATGCAGGTGGGTAAAACATTTTTCAGTTGAGGTTTAAGAAAGTAAAGTTTGACATGTTTTTGTAAGAGTAATGTTTATAGGTTAGAGTTTTCATGATTGATAGCAGTAGAAAATAATTCTATTTGGACACTAAAATGGTGAGGCCAGTATTTTAGACTTTGTTTTAATAGTAGAGATAAAACAGCTGATAGCGTAGTTTATCTTTGTTTAACTTTGAGTTCATATCATAATGGCCATACAGATAGAAGCCTGATTTTCTATTTAATAGTGGTGAATTACGGTTCACAGTGCAGGAGCCACTGGTAGGTGATTCCTTTAGGGACACTTATCCAATTTTTAATATGGATCGAGATTTAATTCCCTCGGAGCCTTATAAGGTGGGGGTTTTTCAATGATTACCTATAACATTTAAGCAACTTATTTTGTATTAAAATGTTTGATTTTTTACTCAATAGTCCCTCGTCTCCTTAGGTGATATTTTATTGCTCCCAAGACATCCGGCTATACCCTTCATGAAGCAGTTTGGCAAAACGGGGCCACATCAAGTGAAAGACCGGGTGTTGTTTTCAACATGGCATTTCAGCATTAACAACACAGGTACACTAAAAAAATTTTTTTTAAAATGTCTCTAATGTTTCGATTGATTTTTACGTTTTTTGGTGCGCTGAATCCAAATCTGGTAACCAATTTGCTCCATCACGTACAGATTTTTTGCTACATTGGGTTAGCAATTTGAGGTGAACGTTTCAGATTGAGTGCGATCAAGATAAAGGTTTCTTGGATGAATTCTTTATACTAATTGTTTAGTAGTTATTCAAATAAGAATAAAGAAAATTGTAACAAGGCAGCACATAAGAATAGAGTAATGTCAACAAAACACACTGTGATGGTAGCAAAATTGTCTGCACTTAAAACAGCCACATACATGTGCACAAACATTGAGCATATAAGAGCGAGGTTAGATACAAAGCAAAGCAAAGAAATGTGCAAAAAATGTTGTACAGGTATGTATGTAAGAATAGAAAACGCAAACCGCACCATTGCAATACATGAAGACAAACACCCGATGGTGTGAAAATAAAATTCTAATAAATGAGATCCGACACTGTGGTAATAACTAGCAAATTTTTATTTCAAAGTTTAGTAAAAACACGATATTTGTCAACACAGTTTAGATTTTAAAGTCATTCTTGGGTCAATCAATCTCCTGGTGGGCCCGTTTCTTCTTCCCCCGAATGCTTCTCTTGGTGCGCTGCTTGGCGTATTTTTCACCTGGGGTTTCCCGCAGCAGCAACCAGCAGAAATCAGCCATCATAGTGGTGTTCCATCTTCCTTGGTACCTTCTCTCTGTGTCCTTGATGTCCTGGTGAAACGTTTCACCTTGTTCTTCACTGTACGCCCCCAAGTTTTCGGGAAAGTAGTTCACATGGGAGTGCAAGAAATGGACTTTCAGGCTCATGTTACAGCCTTGTTCTTTGAAGGCATTGAGCATCCTGGCAACAATATCCTTATAGTTCTCATCCCACCTGTTCCCCAAGAATTTGAGAACAACATCCTTGAAGGAATCCCAGGCTTCTTTTTCCTTCTCAGACATCGTTTCAGCGAATGCTCCATCTGAAATGAGTTTCCTTATATCAGGGCCAACAAACACTCCTTCCTTTAGTTTTGCTTCAGAAAGTCGGGGGAACTTTGAGCAAAGGTACCGAAAGCACTCACCATCTGTTGGAAGGGACTTGATGAATTGCTTAATGAGACCCAACTTAATGTGGAGAGGTGGTAATAGAATTTTATCACGAGGTACCAAGCTCTCATGAAGAACATTTTTCTCACCGGGTCTCAAATACTCCCGAATTGGCCAGTCTTTTTTCCCCCAGTGTAGGTCGCGGGCCCGGCTATCCCACAAGCAAAGGAAGCAGGGATATTTGGTGAAACCGGATTGCTGCCCTAATAGCATGGATAGAATTTTAAAGTCTCCACAAATCATCCACTTATGCTCATCATAACGAATCTTCTGAAGAATCAGGGCCAAATTCTCGTATTTTTCTTGGAGAATAACAGAGTGAGCAATAGGAACTGAAGCGAATGTGTTGCCATTATGAAGAAGAACACCTCTTATGCTGTCTTTTGACGAATCAATGAACAGCCGCCATTCAGCAGGATCATACTTGAGTTTAAACTTTTCCATCACTCCGTATATATCGTTGCAAAATACCAAATCTTCCTCTTTGCTGAAATACTTCAAAAATTGTGTCTCGCGGTTGCGGTACCAATAAAAAGTTGTTCCTGGTGACAATAGATTTTTCTGTTTAAGCCGAGAACCTAGCAGTTGGGCAGCATCTTTTGGGAGTCCTAAATCCCGGACTAAATCATTCAATTCAGCTTGAGAGAAAAGTTCAGGTTTCGGATCTGGTTCAGTTTCAAACTCGGAAGTACTGGACTCATCGGGAAAAGCCATCTGATGAGTCTCATCATGATCAGAACCGTCCACACAAATATGATCCAAAGATTTTGGTGGTTCAGGCACAGGAACTTCGTTGCTATGAGGCATAGGCCTAATTGCTGAGGGAAGGTTGGGGTAACTTATTACGTTCTTATTTTTTAAGTTGTATCCCTTCACAATGCAAGAGCAAAAACAGCAGTCACTGCTGTGGTCTCTTTGTTCACGCCACATCATAGGTATTCTGAAATGAAATGCTTGTTTTTTACCTTTCATCCATAAGCGTAGATCTTCCTCACATGTCTTGCACACTTTGTGAGGAGCCCACGGTTTGTCTTGATCGCCTAACTTCAAACCGAAATAGGCGAAATATACTTTTTTAATAAATGCAGAAATGTTCCTCTGCTGCTTTTTCACGGTATATTCCCCACAAATAAAACAAAAACTGTCCGGAGAGTTGACGCAACCTCTGGCTCTGTGAGCCATCACAAATACACAGCACTGCAAACTACAACTGTAGTGAACCACTTCGGAATAAAGCTGGATTACGACTGAGCAAACAAAAGGTAATAATGAACTTGCAAGAAACTGAAATTTGACAGGAACGTTCATGTCGCAACCACCATGTTTGAGCGAGCGAACGAGGCGAGGCGAACAGGAAAGAACATGCGCCAGCGCGAGTACTGGATTTAGCCCCCCGCCTCCCAATTGTCCTGTTAATGTATAAAATGAATACAAAACACTCTAAAATATCATGAGGGAGTGTTTCTAGTTCGTTAACCATTACAACCTCTATTTTGGGCCAAGAAAATAAACTGCAGTCGGCTAAAAAGAAATTATGTGAACATTCCTTATATGGGTAAGAAATCTAATTTTGCAAGGAAACGTGACGTGATGGAACATTTTGGCTATTTTTCCTGGATTCAGCACCCCAAAATCTATAGGAATCAGTTGCAAAACTGGAGGCAGTTTTTTGGTAGTGTACCTGTGCAATTTTGGCAGTTAAGCCGTTTGTAATAATTTGCCACAAGCATTTGGAAATGAGATAAGTGTCTATAATTCTGGCTTATGGATTGGACCATTAAACAGATGGAATGGGGGTTATTTTTGTTAAATATGCATAAATTAAAGAAATGGTGAAACAAAGTGAAGGAGTTTTTCTGACCAATGAGGATTAGTGCCTTATGTAAGATTGCATCAGTGGTTGAATCAAAGGATTAACTGAGATCTTTTCCTCTTCATGGTTGGAGAGTCATTTATGTGTGTTAAGATAAATGATATAAAATTCTGCAAATTTGTCAGAATATTCATTATTGATGAAGGAAGAGACTATATGGAGAGTTAATTTTGCAGGTGATGTGTTGTTGGTTGCTGTAAAATATCATGCCACTACTTCTTTAATGTTGTCTTCAAAAACAGAGGCTTGCCTAATAAGTACACCAAACATCTTCACTGTAGTAGAAATCTGCAGGCAATGGTCCACAAACTGGAATAGCAAAGGTTCAGCTTTTAATGATGGCTTCCTGACCCCTAACAATTCAGTCTTATTCATATTCAAAATCAACTCGTTATAAATCATCCACATAATTTTCTGAGAATATCCTTCCAAAATTAAGACAATATATCTGAATCAGCCATTGAAATGCACAACTGTATATCACACAGCATACATCATTACTGTATATGAAAAGAGAAGTCACTGGTAAGCAAACAATGGGCTAATGGCTGTAGGTAAATACTAAAGAACACTGAAGAAAGGGCAAAGCCTTGAGGATACCATATTTCCTTACCCTCCATGACAATTCAGCCCCTTTGACCATTACCTTCTGTGCTCACTTCTCAAAAAGGACTTAAAACAAGTTAATACAATACTATGTAATCCTAGCAACAACAACTCTGATACCAAATTGAGTGATCTACCACATCAAATGCTGATGAAATGTCAAGTCCCTCCACTAATCTTGCTCTATAAACGAACTATCTATCTAGGGCAAGGCAAATGGCATCCAGCACCAAGATATACGCCATGTTGAACTATATAAATGATTAGTAGTAGTAGTAGAGAAAAGTAGCGTCTCAGAGCTGTGCCCCCTTCTAAACATGCACTGAAAAATGTGCACTGAAACAGCTGGCTGAGTTTTTGACCACCTATACTTGCCTCAATGAATTCAAACTAATTTTGCTAAAACAGACAGGTTGGAAACAGGCAAATAATTTTCTGGTAGCACTGCATCTAAATAAGATTACTTATTAATCGGCTATACAATCACTGCCATCAGTGTATCCAGAAAAACCCATGATTGAATAGAGGTATTTACAAATTTGACACAACAGGACAAACACCATTGGCTATGGTGAATATTGAATATTATGGGCAAGGTCTAAAACACTGCCACTCAGGGCTACATTAACACTATGCTAATCCCTAAGGAAAAATCCATTTGTAGGTTCCTACCATGGACCCTAATTAGTTTTTTCTCCTCTCGCCCTGTCTATAGAGTCACATTCATTCTTTCCCTATCCCCTTCCATGATCTTCATTCACAACTAACTCCCCCATACTGTATTTCACCTCTCAAGTAGCAGTGGGAAAATGACAGGGCCTAGCCTCTTGAATGGGGCAGCAGTAATAGTTTATGAGAGAGCATGGGGAAAAGGCAAGCACATGCTTTAAATGTATTGGATTAATCATTAGAGCTGCAGAGCCTACAAGTTACCCTGTTCCAAAAGGGAGATTTCAGGTCTGTTCTGGATTTCTGACAACCATCTCCTGATGTTCCATGGCCATGCCACATTGATTTCAATAGGTAGAATTAGGGACTACACATACCATATTGAATTGGAATGTAAGTTCATAATCAGAATTTACCAAAATGTTTCCCTCCTAGAACACCATCATTTATATGTGGAAATGGCATCCATTTTGGAACGACCATAAGGAATCACAAGGAAAAGAATGGAGAATTAAGCAGAAGATATTATAATGCCTCTGTATCATTTCATGGTGCACCTTGAATATTGTGTGCAATTCTGGGCACAATATCTTAAAAAGGATATAGCAGAATTAGAAAAGATTCAGAAAAAAGCCACAGAAATGCTAAGGGGGATGGAAGGATACTCCCATGAGGAAAGGCTTAAAAGGTTAGGGCTTTTTTCCGAGACGGCTGAGAGAGGGGGATTAGAATTGGTAAACATAGGTTGCTTACTCCATCAAAAAAAAGACAAACTAGGGGACATTCAAAGAAGCTACAACATAACCTATGTAAGACTAATAAGAGAAAATATTTTTTCACTTAATGCGTAATCAAACTCTGGAACTTGTTACCGGAGAATGTATTAAAAGCTGTTAGTGGGTTTAAAAAAATATTTGGACAAGTTCTTGGAGGAATGGTCCATAAACCATTATTAAAGAGGATCCGGGAAATCTACTGCTTACCCAGGGACAAGCATTGTGGAACCTGTGTACCATCTCATCTACCAGTAAGATGGCTCGAGCTATACCTACTGCTCCATGCAGATTTCCTCCTCCCCCCACCATGTTATGAAGTGTAAAAATTATTTACGTTTACTTTGCTTCAATCTTCTTGCTATATAGGGACCCTATGGGTTTGTCCCATGTCTTTTTGCATCCCATCGCTGTTTTTGTCCCACCTCCACTGGGAGAGCATTCCAGGCATCCATGAAAAATTATTTCTCGATTTGCTTTTAAGTTTACCTCCTTGTAGCTTTATTTCATAGCCTCTTGTTCTACAGCTTTGAAAAACATTTGTATCATTTCTCCCTGTCCCTCCCCTCTTCTAGGGTATACATATTTAGGTCTTCATGTCTCTTCTCATGTGTCTTCTGGTGTAGGCCCCATATCATTTTTGTCACCTTTTTCTTAACAGTTTCAAATCTTGTTATATCCTTTGCGAGTTATAGCTTCCCAAACTGAACACAATACTGCAAGTGAGGCCTCACCAACAACTTGGATGGGAACATTAATACCACCTTCCTTTGCTGCTTTTGCCTTTCTGTATGCAGCCTAGAATCCTCCTGACTTTTGGCCACCATCTTGTTACATTGTTTTACCACCATGAGATTCTCTGACACTATCACTCAGAAGTCCCTCTCCTTATCTGTGCACATCAATATCTTATCCACTGTTTTATACAGCTGCTTTGGATTGCATCATACTCCATACTCCTTTGCATTATACCACCCTTCCAATCTTTGTAGATCTTTCCTCAGGTTGTTTACTCCTCCCTAGTTGTCTATGTTGTTGCAAATCTTCGTATCATCCATAAAAAGAAAATTTTCCCTTTAACCCTACAAGTGTTTCCTTGTAATACTTCTACAAGCTACTTAAAGTTATGCACCATTGACGCATGTAAATCACAGTAATTACTGGAGGCCAATAAAGGAATTGGTGGATATAATTTTTAGTAGAGCTACTTTGGTTGCTGATCTAGATAAATCCTTGGTTATGAAATTGTATTTTAGGAATAAGCTAACTCCCTTTTGTGGACAAAGGCTTTTAGTTTTTCCAGATGTTACCAGGGTTACTCAATCAAGTTGTAAAGACTTCCTTCAACTTAAAACCAGGTGCTAGGGTTTGGAGCTACATTCTTTTTTTGTTTTCCATGCAAATGTTTGGTTGAACTGCAGGGTATACAATATGTTTATATCGACCCTTTGCAGCTCGAGGAATTTATTACAAATAAATTACTACAAATCCCACGTCCACCTAGCTAAGCGGACTTACTTTACCACTGCCATATCCTCCGCTCCTAACCAGACACATCATCTCTATACCGTACTCCAATCCCTTACCTCCCTTCAATCCTGCACCACCCCTTTGCCCTCTGTCCCCTCCCCCACTCCTTCCGAACTTGCAAACTACTTCAGTACCAAAATATCTACCCTCCGGCGCTCCCTGCCCCACTGCCCTCCTCCCATCTCAAGTCTGCCCCCCTGTTCTCCCCCTTGCTCCCCTCATCTGTCCCACATCTGGCACTCCTTCCACCCACTCACCTCCTCTGAGCTTATTGCCATTATCACTTCTTCAAAAAAAACCTCCTGTGCTCTGGATCCCATCCCCTCCTCCTGGCTTCTCACCCCCTCCTTAGCCCTTATCCCTCCTATCCTCTCTATGATCAACACTAGTCTATCCTCTGGTGTATTCCCCCAATCTTGGAAGCATGCTCTTGTCCGACCTATCCTTAAAAAGTCCTCTCTTGACCCCATGGTTCCTTCTCACTACCGCCCAGTCTCTAATCTTCCCTTCTTATCTAAAATCCTCGAAAAAGCTGTTTTCTCTCAACTTTCTGCCCATCTTGATTCCACTCACTTTCTCCACCCCCGTCAATCTGGCTTCCGCCCCGGCCATAGCGTCAAAACTGTTCTTCTTGGCTTCCTGAATGAAATTCACACTGCCCACGACCGTGGTGATCTTTCGGTGGCAGTTTCCCTTGACCTCTCCGCTGCTTTCGATCTTGTAGACCACTCCCTCCTCTTAGCCCGTCTTCGCGAAGCGGGCTTCTGCAGCACCGTCCTTCACTGGTTTCATTCCTTTCTCTCCTCTAGGTCCTTTTCAGTTCTCTCTGCCTCCACCCCCCCAACCGCCTCCACACCTACTCCCCTGCTCTGCGGTGTCCCCCAGGGCTCTGTTCTGGCTCCCCTCCTCTTCAACGTCTTCCTCACACCCCTCTCTCTACTGGTTCAACAGCACGGGATTTCTGCCTTCTACTATGCTGACGACCTCCTTCTCCTGTACCATACCTCTCCCCTTTCCCCTGACCTCTCCCCACTGCACACCTGTCTCACAGCTGTAGCTCACTGGCTCACCACTCACTGCCTACACCTCAATCTTACCAAGACTCTGGCCATCTGGTTCTCATGGGATGCTACCCCCCCTTTGGTCTCCCCCTCCTTCTCTGATTCCCCCATTCCTTTAGTCTCCACCTTTCGTTACTTGGGTGTCCTCTTTGACCCTGGCCTCACTTTTTGGGATCACATTGCTCATGTCTCAAAGACCTCGTTCTACTTTTTGCGCCAGATTCGTGCCATTCGTCCCTTCCTCTCTCCTCAGGCTCTCTACCCTCCTTCTCTCCCTGGTTATATCTCTCATTGATTTTTGCAACTCCGTCATGTCTGGTCTCCCTGCCTTCCAATTACAATGCCTCCAACGTATCCAAAACACTGCTGCCCGGCTCATCTTTCACACATCTATCCATGATCATATCACTCCTCTCCTCATCCGTCTCCACTGGCTCCCTGTCAAGTTCCGCAGTCATTTCAAGATTTTGGTCCTTCTCCACCGCATCCTCCACACCCACTCCCCTCAGTATCTAGCTGATTTGGTTCACTTTCACAATCCAACCCGTTCCCACCGCTCCTTTCACCTGAATCGCCTGCATCTCCCCTCACCCACTTGTGCTCGCCTCCAATCCACTTGTTCCTCTGCATTTTTCTTCCTTGCCCCCGCCCTCTGGAACTCTATCCCCTCTTCTATCCGCCTCGAACAAGACCATGCTACCTTTAAGAACCGCCTTAAAACTCACCTCTTTACCCTTGCCTTCGACCTTCCTGAACCTCCCACATGATTTTGTCTTCCCCTCCCCCTCCCCTCACTCTCCCCTCTACTGTCCTGTTGTATGAATCCGCCTAGTTTGCTTTCCTATCAACCGATGTAACTTTCTTTTTTCCCTCTCACCTTTTGGTGAACGTTGTAATTTGAACTCTGTAAACCGCTATGATGTTCCTTGCGTTTAGCGATATATTAAGTGAATAAACCATAAACCATATTAGGGCTAGGGAGGGTTTGGTCTCCAGCAATGCTGAGGGATAGTTTATGTATTATAGTATTCCTAAAAATGTTTTATGTGGGTATGGGATGTGCATGTTAAGTTTTGAATTTGGGCTTTTGGGTATTTGTATACCTTCTCTCTCCTGGATGTGGTGTAATGGCGATTATATGTGCCTTCATTTTGTTTCTTTATGGTAGATGTATTTGCATCTGTTATTGCTGGCTGCTTTTCTTTTTCTGTTGTATATATAAAATGAAAGTTTTCAATTTTAAAAAAAGGCTATAGCACCTATTGAATTTGGCTCGGGTTGCTAGTGTTTTGTTACTTAATTTAAATAAAGCTGTGACCAGTTGTTTTTCAAGCATTGTGATGTTGGTCCTTGAATGCGTTCTAGGGGTGGGTTGTAGGAGGAGAGGGAAGGCTACCCTGTTATTTAGTGATTTACACATGTTAATGGGCATACATGTGAGTATTTTAGCAGTCTCTATTTTATTAGCATGAGCATGGTGTTTACTCTCTTTGTTGGCATACATATGGCTGGGGTTTGGGTGCAGCTTGAGGAGAGCACACGTGTATGTGCTCAAAATATAAAGTACTATAACTGATATAATCTCTGATTACTCAGTTTAATTGCAATTTATACAATGAAAGGGCTGGTGTAAGTGATCACACCTAGATGTAACTCATGTTTTTGACTACTAACACTCTTATTTTATAAAGTACATGCATATTTTACTTTATAAACTAGGCATGAAATATGCACAGAAAAATGTGTATTACCTACAGAGGATTTTTATAAATATTACCCTCCACATATAGTCACTGTGCTGGCATTATTCATTAGTTTAAGTTTAGGCCTGCCATTCAGCATATCTAAACTAAATTCATAAATTATCCGGATAGTGGCAGAATATTGCTATTTGGATAATTTTAGTTCAAATCATTTTTATTAATTTTTGGAAATGAGAAAATCCGGTTCACAGCCTAATATGTCGATCCTGGGGGACGTACATCCACACAGTGTTACAGGTACAACTACTAAACAGTATTATAGGAAATATTATATGATACAATCTCACAATGAAAGCAAATACACACCTGTGCATAAAACATGAATACACTATACAGTATACAAAAAAAAAAAAAGCCTGGTATTCCCAGGAAATCTAGACCCCGTACATCCAATGATTGTCATCCCCGAGTCTCTCCCTTTTCACACCCCCTCCTTCCCCCATCCACCCCCAACCCTCCTTTCCCTCGCCCCCCTTTCTCCCCCCCACCCATTTCCCACCCATTGTGTTCAATCCTCATTCATATAGGGATAGGAGGTAATCATTTGCCAAAACAAAAAGTCGGGCAAGTCTGCCTAAGCCCACCCGTATGGGGAGCAACAATTGAAGAAAACAACAAAAATATAATCTCATTCGATGAGTATGAGTGTCCAAGTCCAGTCGGCTAACATGGAAGTGGGGGAAAAAAAACAATAGGTGCCCATAGCCACCACCAGGTCGCAATGGCTGCTATAGCTACATCCCCCCCTCCCCCCACCATGTACCTACAACCGGTCCCGTCTCATATATTCAGAATCACACTTCTTTCACTGGGGGCCAGGGACTGGATAACAGGTAGCCAGCGCACCAGGAAAGCGTCCCAGTGCTTCCCACCCTGTTTGGCTGTGAGTTTCTCCAAATACAGCAGTTCCCACAAAGCCTTTTCCCACAGAAACACCCCTGGAGGCGTAGGGTCCAGCCATCGGGTCAAGAGAGCTTTCTTGACTAGCAAAAAACCACGCTCCAGGAGCTCTCTGTGCGACGCGGCCGGGACCCGCTCCATAATAGTCCAATCATGGAAAAGACAAACCTCACGCTGGTAAACATCTCCAGTGTCCAACCACTCCGCCAATTTAGCACATACCTGGCGCCACACCTCTCGCACTACAGGGCAATCCCAGAAGCGATGTAGGAAAGAGCCCACATGTTGGGAACACCAGGTGCAAGCAGATGTGGGGCGCAATCCAACCTGAAAGGCCCATTGTTCAGTAGCATAGGCTCTCTACAAAAATTTGTACTGCAATTCCTGTAAGTAAACCCAAAAGGACCCCTTCGGGATACGGCCGAACGCAGCGCGCAAAGAGTCTACTGTCATCTTCTCCACCCCATCCCTATGCCACCGATTCGCCAGCGCAGTGAGAGGGGGGCCAGCCACGAGGAAGCTCAGAAGCTGATGATAACTCGGGTTCCCTCGGTCTCGTTCCACTAAGAGTTGGAGAATTTCCCGGGGTGTCCCTCTTACAGCCCTCTCTCCAGTTGACAGCCGCCCCCGCAAACTCTCTAGAAAGTGGCGGATCTGCAGATACCCATAGAATTGACGTGGGGACAGATGGAAGCGTGTAGTGAGGTCCTGATAAGTCTCAAGGCCCTCTCCCCCCGGCATAAACAAATCCCCCAGGCAGACCAAACCCTGCGCCAACCAGGAGTTGAATATATTTCGGGGAGCCATCCCAGGGGGGAACGCCGGATTACCCACCAAGGGGAGCAGAAGGGAAATCCCTGAATGCCAACCAAGTCTAGTGCTCAGCGCGCGCCATGTAGCTCTAAGGGCCCTCATGTAGGCCCCACTCCCTCCCACCTTCCCCATTAAGGGACGCTCCATGTGGAGCACGTAGAGACAATGGTATGGGGCACACAACCCATTCAGTTGAGTCAATGGGGCACACCCCTCCCCATCGCCTAACAGACCCCAGAGGTGGCGAACCATGTAGCGAAGGTTGTAGAGTCGTAGGGAGGGCAAACCTAAACCCCCCTCCTCCACCCCCCTCATCAAGGCTTTCAAAGGAATCCGGGCACGCCGCCCACCCCATAAGAAGCCCCTGAGGAGGCTATCCAATTTCTTCCAATCCTTCGCCAAGACCCAAAGGGGCAAGAGGCGCAGGACATAGAGCCAGCGAGGAAACTCGACCATCGTGAATAAAGCCACCTTCCCCTTCAGAGACAGAGGGAGCCCTTTCCACCCAGAGAACACGGCTCTGGTTTTGTTCAGCAAGCCCAGGATGTTAGCCTGGTACAAAGAGTCAGGGCGGTCGGGAAGGCTGATTCCCAAGTATTTCAAGGAGTGTTCGGCCCAAACCAGAGGGAAGGGCCCTTCCCATGTCGGCCGCACCCGCCCGCCTACATCCAACACCATGGACTTGAAAGTATTTATTTTGAGACCTGAGAAACTACCATAATGTTCTATCAGCTGCAGGGCCCACAGTAGAGACTGTGTGGGGTGCGTAAGACATAGAAGCATATCATCTGCAAACGCGCTGATTTTGGTTTCCTCCCCTCCCATCACCACCCCCCTGACCTGCGGGTCCCGCTGTATAGCATGTAACAAAGGCTCGAGGGCTAGAACAAACAATAAGGGAGACAAAGGGCATCCCTGTCGGGTGCCCCTCTCGAGGATAAACGGTTCTGAAAAGGTACCATTAACACCCACTCGAGCCATCGGCTGAGTGTAGAGAAGCCGTAGCCAACTGATATATGCTCCAGCAAAACCCATGGTACCCAAAACATCCCATAGAAAAGCCCATGCGACTCGATCAAACGCCTTTTCGGCATCCAGGCTCACCAGCAATAGGGGCGTTTCCTGACGCAAAGAGAAATCCATCCCCAAAAGTAACTTAGCAATATTCTTGGAGGCCTCCCGACCCTGCACAAAGCCCACCTGGCGGGGATCGATAAGAGACGGCAAAATAGGGTTTAACCTTTTTGCCAAAACTGAAGCCAAAAGCTTCATATCACAATTGATAAGAGAGATGGGTCTATATGAGGCTGGATCTAATAGGTCTTTTCCGGGCTTCGGGAGCACAGTTATATCCGCACAATGCATATCCCGAGGGAATTGCCCCAAACGACAGGCTTCATCATACATAACCACCATAGTTGGGGTGAGGCGTGCCGACAAAATTTTGTAGTATTCATAAGTAAACCCGTCCGGGCCTGGAGCTTTGTGGTTATTCCCCGCTTGAATCGCCCGCTGTATTTCCCCTACCGTTAAGGGGGCATTAAGTTGTTGCACATCCAGCTCCGACAGTCGGGGAAGGGCCATGTCTCGCAAAATCGCTTCCCGCTCTCATAGTCCCGCTCCTCTTCAGTGTACAGCTGCGCGTAGAACTTACGGAAAATTTCGGCCAACTGGAGAGGTTGGTGTTGCAATGCTCCCCTGGCATCACGAAGCACAGGTATGAACCGCGTGCCTCCCGGGGCCTTGACCAATTTAGCCAACAATCTGCCAGATCTATTACCATAGCGGAAGAACTGATGTTTATAGCATTGCATAGAATATTGAGCTCTGCGCTGTAGAAGCTCATGGAGGGCCGCCTGCGCCCCAACATATTCTAGTCGCAAGGCTTCACCCCCTGCCCTGACAGTCCTACGTTGCAAGTCACGAACTTTGCGTTCTAATACCAAGAGACTGCGGTCCATATGCTTGCGACGCTTTATACAATAAGCGATGATCGCTCCGCGCAGGACCGCCTTACTGGTTTCCCAAAGCAAAACAGGTGAGCAGTCCGGGGTATCATTGAAACAGAGAAATTCATCCCATTGCCCTTCGAGAAATTTCCGAAAATCCTGATCCTCCCACAAATAGGCGGGAAAGCGCCAACCCGAACGCGAGAAACCCCGCACATTCCCATGTTACCCACACTAGGCCATGGTCCGAAATTACAATCGGCTCCATGCCGGCCTGTACCACTTTCGACACGGCTCCTTCACTCACCAGAATATAGTCGATACGGGACCAGGAATGATGCGCTCTGGACTGGTGTGTATATTCACGGGATCCTGGATTGAGAAGGCGCCAGATGTCTACCAAGTCCCCCATCCGACACAAATATCCCACACCCCTATTCCGCCAAGCCCTCCCATCACCAGGTACGGATTTGTCCAGGAGCGGATCATGCGGGCAATTAAAATCTCCAGCCAGAAGCAACCTAGTTCTGTTCGCTCCCTGGACAAAGCCCAGCAGTTTACGAAAAAAGGCGTGGTCATAGATGTTAGGGGCGTAAACATTAATCAACCAAATTTCTTCATTATAAATTTTGGCATGTAGCATCAGATACCTCCCCCCGGGGTCTACCGTCATCTGTTGTACCTCAAAAGGTATGCCCCGCTTTACCAGGACCACTACCCCAGCTTTTCTAGTCCCGGAGGATGCGCCATAGGCACTTCCCACCCAGTCACGAGCCAGCTTCTGATGTTCCGCAGCGCTAAGGTGCGTCTCTTGCAACAAGGCAATATGGGTCCCCTGCCGCTTCAGGAACTGCAGTATTTTTGTGCGCTTTACTGGGGAGCCGATGCCACCCACATTCCACGAGGCAATTTTTAAGTTAGACATGCATGGCTAAATGAAGTGGACTCTGCTTCAGCATCACAAATAAAGGTCCTAGGAGTCGCCCAGCCTCGGCTCCCAGAACAGACCTTGCTGAGTGGACAAAAGACAGACCCTTTCCCCTCCTCAAAAGACCAAACATATCCCTCCCTCCCCTTTGCCTCCCTCCCCCCCCTTCCCCGGCCTGCCTCCCCTCCACCTTCTCCCCCCCCATCCATCATTCTTCATGCACCCCCCAACCCCCCCCCACCCGCATTTCCACACGCATTCACCATCCCAAGTCTCCAACTCCTCCCTCCAGGCACTCTCACACTCATTTCCCCATTCACTCTCACAAGCATACACCTGACTCCCCATGAGCACTCTCCCTTACCCTCTCAATCACTTCCTAACCCTACACCGTATACACCCCACTACTTGGGGGCAAGATCACTATCTACCTTCACACGCCTCCAGGCCTCCACCCAGCAAATATTACTAAGGGCCGCATAGAACCCCTCTGCACCACCCAAATTCAAAACACCAACTGGGGGGCAAACTTCCAAACAATATACATGTTAACTCCATGTCAGACACAGTCTCACTCAATTAGTCCATCAGGATTGGTCCGCAGCCACGGCAGGAGATGTCGTCAGGGCCGCCAAAAACTTTCTGGCAGCAGGGGCTTGTTCAAAGGTGTGCGTTGCGCCCTTATGAAAAATTTTTAGAGTGGCGGGGTAGCTTAAGGCAAAACGGATTCCCCCTTGGATAAGTTCAGAGCAAATGGGCGAAAACTCCTTCCGCTTGGCAGCCAGTGAAGCCGAGTAATCCTGGAACATATAAACAGGTACATTGTCCAGTTTCAGATCCCTTTTTTTTCGGTATGCTTGAAGAATTAGGGTCTTCTGATGAAAATCTAGGAGACGCGCTAACACCGGTCGAGGTCTCACACGGCCCTCCTGCCTCTGCCCTAGCCGGTGCGCTCTCTCCACGCAGATCCGGCCTTGCAGATCTGTTAGGCCCAGTTCCTTCGGCAACCACGTGTCAAACAGGGAGAAGAGCTGCTCCCCCGCCCAGGACTCCGGGATTCCTATCAGCCGCAAGTTGTTGCGACGAGACCGGTTCTCCAGGTCATCCACCTTAAGAATCAGGGCGTCAATCTGTTTCTGGTGTTGCTGCTGGGTCCGCTGTGCCGTTAACTCCCCTTCTTCCAGACCGGTTACCCGCTGCTCAACCTCCTCCACTCTTTTGGTGAGCTCCCCAAAGGTATCCGTCATTTCTGCAAGCTTCTGCAATACTGCTGCGAATTTAGGCTCCAGTAACTTAGCTACCTCATAGGCAAGTTCTTCTGACCCCGACTCTACGCTCTCCTTGCTTGGAGAGTCGGGCCCCGCTAAGGGTTTCGCCGCCGCCGCCATCTTAGGGTCCCGTGCTCCAGGAGCCCTCTCCCTCCTCGTTGCAGATTTCATCCTCCGATTCTCGCTAGTGCTGTGTTTAGGGCTCCGGAGTGAGTTTCTCGTGCTCGTTGCCCTAGTAGTGCAATCTGTCTGCCCGACCGGCCCCATATGCCGCCAATTTAGCTGCCGATTCTTAGGGAGGCCTGGGAGCTCGGCAAGGACACGTCCTCACCCGCTCATGCGCTCACGTGATCTCTATTTGGATAATTTTAAAAACCGCTCTTCACCAAACTGGCCCCATATTCTGATAGTATTGGGTCATTCAGTGACATTATTGGCCCCACTACATATCTAACTTTGAATATCAGTCTGCATATTTTATAGTGTGAGTGTGTGAGTGTGAGAGTGTGAGTGTGTGTCTATACATATCTTTATTCAACATTTAATATATCAGAGCGGTTTACAATCAAAACTACATACTGCTGAGGAAAACAGAATGCCAATAATCAGACAGGAAAGAGACCAAGCAAGACAGGAAAGCTAAAGGAGGAAAGAACTAGTGAACAGGAGAATATCATCACGGGGGGGGGGGGGGTGAAATAGGGGGAGGAGAAAGATCAAAAGCTATGCAGAAAAAGTGGGTCTTCAACCTTACTTTAAAACTGGTGAAGGAGAGTTCCAGGTGGAGGGCTGATGGGAAGGAGTTCTAGAGTTGAGGGCCAAGGAAGAAGGCGGCAAAGGACTGGTTAGATTCCAGATGGGCCTCGGACAGGGAAGGGAGGGACATACGGTTGGAGCGTATGGACCCAAGTGAGCACTGAGGAGCATGGAGACGGACCAAATCTGAGAGGTAGAGCGGTATGCCAGTGTGGATTGCTTTGTGGACAAAGGTGAAAATTTTGCATTGAATTCTGAAGGACACGGGGAGCCAGTGGAGGTGAATGAGAAGCGGTGTGATATGATCTGAGCAGGAGGCATGAGTTCAACCGTGTTTTGGACGAGTTGGAGTCTATGTAATTGATACTGAGGGAGCCAGCCAGGGAAGCATTGCAGTAATCCAGACGGGACATGACAAGGGACAAGAGCAGTGTGGTCAGGGAGGGGACAGAGATGAAAGGGTGGATGGCACAAAGTTGCCTCAAAGAGCAGAGAGAACGCTGGACTACAGATGAAATGTGGTCATGGAACGAGAGGGAGAAATCAAGAGTAACACCGAGGTAGGACAGGGAAAGACATCAGGGATGGGGGAAGAGGAGAGAAGAGGGACAAGAGAAGGAATGGGGCTGCCAAAGGTAAACATAAATGGCCATAGTTTTGGAGAGATTAATATATAGATAGTTTGTGGACATCCAAGAGTTTACACAGGATAAACATGCATTGTATATGTATGTAAAATCAACTAAATATTTGAGGACAAGTCGATGTCTATTTATTACAGCTCTTTCTATTTTGCATTTACTTATAATTAAAACTGACATGCCACTGATCCAAAAATCTGGCCCTCTGTTTATTATAGTGCAAAACAGGCAATACAAAGCCTGCACATAGCATATTAACCATTAATACAGCATAACGCAACATAAATAGACATGATAGAGAAGGGGTACTTGGTTCCATCATATCCTGTGATTCCAGTGTACTAACAAGTAACAGTCCACATACAGTATATGGTGAACAGAAAGATTTTAGGCCCAAAAAACATAACCAGAATACAAAAATAAGGTCAAACAAACTTAAATCCATTATCTTTTCTAGGCAGATATCTACAAGGAAAGCATTTTAGAGAGTTGGCTCTGCAACTGGCAGATCTCCATTTCACATATCTAAGTATTCTCATTTAAGCGAGCAAAGAACAAAGGTGCCTTTTTCAAATGAAAAAGAAAAAAAGGATGAAAAAGTCATTCAAAAGAAAAAGAAAACGTATAATTATTCTTTGTCCTGCTATATATATCAAGTGGTAAAATCATAGGAAAAAATACAAAGGATAAAAAGCACAAACATCTTAAAAGTTGACAAAACAGCCAGGCAAATGTGAGCTGTAAAAATATGGTATAACGAGTCTGTTCTTCAGCCTCTAGAAAGGTCAGTCATAGAAGAGCAACCAAAACAGCCAGAGGAACATGAGAAAGTATGGGGATGACGTCAGATAGTATGGAAAATCATGAGACCATATTTGAAAGTATGAGGACCAAACTCTGGTATAAGGGCCACATGCGGGACAGTAGAAAATAGCCTTAAGGCCAGATTTGAAGACTAAGATTTGATTCAGATCTTAGCTATAAGGTAAAGTATTCCACTGAAGGCAGTGTGAGGGCCTGGAGCTCGATTCTCGTGGAGGTAGGGTAACCAAAGTTTAAACTTGGTAGATCTTAAGGTACTTGCAGTGAGCATAAGGAATATGAAGGTCCAGTAGGTGAAATCTAAAAGAATCATATTTAGGATCATGAATTTTATCTGAAAGGAAATTGGTATCTAATGATGAGGTGCTTTGTAAGGGGGTGGCCATGATTAAATTTACTGGCATAACAGAATAGTTTTATTGCAATGTTTCAAATGAGTTGTAGATGGTCCACTATGTGAACAGTCAAACCATGGAGTAAGAATTCCAATAATCTACATAGCTAAGTCCAAAAGCAGACTAATATTTGAAAATCTCTTGTCTCAAGGTAGGAGTGGAAGAATGTGGATTCTATTGGGGGTAATGATTTCTCAACTATATACTAAAAATAACTTTCAAGGATTAAAAAAAGAATCAAGGATATCACCTAAGGTCACTTTATCCTTAAGGAGGACTGGAGCTCTAAGAATAGAAGGTAAAGCACAGTTACTTACCTGTAACAGGTGATCTCTGGGAACAGCAGGAATTAGTCCTCACATATGGGTACGTCGGTACCGACGGAGCCCGTGCGGGAAAGCTCCCCAGCTTCTTAGAATAGAAGCTTTTGGGACCTCCCACTGCACATGCGCACTGCCTTCCCGCCTTCCTGAACAGCTCTCCTCAGTTTCGAGTTTATAGCTGAGTCAACAGAGAGAGGACAGGAAGATAGATAGATAAAAGATACAACTCCTAGGGGAGGTGGGTGGGTTGTGAGGACTAATTCCTGCTGTTCCCAGAGATCACCTGTTACAGGTAAGTAACTGTGCTATCTCCAGGAACAAGCAGGAATAAGTCCTCACATATGGGGACTCCCTAGCTTAGATGCATGGGATCCCCTGTAAAGGTTCGCCATCTTCGTATGGATCTCAGGCATCCATTCTGGGAAGGTGGGCAGGAGTTGTTTAGGAATGGAACAGGTGCTTGAGGACAGCCTGGCCAAACAAGGCATCCCGGCGGGAGTCCTTGTCCAAACAGTAATGGGCTGTGAAGGTATGAACCGAGGCCCAGGTAGCGGCTCGACAGATCTGATCTATGGAAACAGAGTGCAGATGAGCCATAGAAGTTGCCATGGCCCTCACATTGTGAGCAGTGACATGGCCTTCCAGAGAAATGTTTTTGCTCTGGTAAGCAAAAGAAATACACTGAGCAATCCAATTGGAAAGTGTACGCTTGGAGACTGGAAGTCCCAAATGGGAAGGATCAAAGGCCACAAAAAGTTGAGAAGACTTTCGATGTGGCTGAGTCCTATTAAGGTAAAAAGCGAGAGCTCTTTTACAATCCAGAGTATGAAGGTTCCTCTCTGCATTGGATGCATGAGGAGCTGGAAAAAAGACAGGTAGATATACCTCTTGATTAAGATGAAAAGGCGAGACCACTTTAGGCATAAAGTGGGGATTCGTCCTAAGGACCACCTTATCATGATGAAATCTTGTGTAAGGTGGATTAGCCACTAAAGCCTGCAGCTCACTGATGCGGCGAGCCGAAGTGACTGCAATGAGGAAGATGACCTTCCAGGAAAGAAATTTCAAGGAGGTGGAAAACATTGGCTCAAAAGGTGGCTTCATAAGTTGACCGAGCACTAGATTCAAATCCCATGCGACCGGGGTGGTCTGATGGGAGGTTTAGTGAGAGTCAGGCCTCTCATGAATCTTGCAACAAGAGGATGAGAGGAGATAGGTTGTCCATTTATATGTTTCAAGGATGCTGCAATAGCACTTAAATGGACTCTTACCGAATTCGTCTTGAGGCCTGCATTGGATAGATGCAGGAGATAATCAAGAAGAGAATTCAAAGGAAGTGCCAGAGGGTCAAGACCCTGCTGAGCACACCAAATGGAAAAACGTTTCCATTTGAAAGCATAGGAACGCCTGGTAGAGGGTTTCCTAGAGGCAGAAAGGATATCTTTCACTGGTTGGGAAAGATGAAAGTCTTGAAGGCTTAAGCCTTCAGTAACCAAGCACTGAGGTGAAGGGATTTGGGGTTTGGGTGCCACAAAGTCCCCTCCTCCTGAGACAGGAGGTCTGGCGCAGCTCCCAGATCCAAGTAGGATCCCTGGGAGAGCTGTAGAAGTAGAGGGAACCACACTTGGCGTGGCCAGCGTGGAGCTATGAGGATCATAGTTCCATGATCCCTCTGGAGTTTGAACAGAGTCTTGGGAATCAAAGGAATGGGTGGAAAGGCATATAGGAATGCCTGATTCCAATTCAGGAGAAAGGCGTCCGTAGCCTGAGCTCCCTGACACGGAGTTCTGGAACAGAACCGGGGAAGTTTGGCATTCCACGGACTTGCAAAGAGGTCTATGTCCGGGGTCCCCCATTCCTGAAAGATTCGGTTTATTTGGTCCAAATGTAGGGACCATTCGTGTGGCAGCAGAACTCGACTGAGCCTGTCTGCCCGAGAGTTTTGAACTCCTGGGAGATACACTGCTAGCAGGTGAATCTGATGCTCTCTGGCGAAGGCCCATAGTCTTAGAGCTTCGTTGCAAAGCGACAGAGAGCCCGTCCCTCCTTGTTTGTTTATGTAAAACATGGCCACCTGATTGTCCGTCTGAACTAGGACAGTGAGGTTGGCTAGGAGGGAGTGGAAGACCTTGAGGGCAAGGTAAATTGCTCGCAGTTCCAGAAGATTGATATGAAGGGTGGTCTCCTGTAGAGACCAAGTGCCCTGAGTGGAGAGAGTTTGCAGATGGGCTCCCCACCCTGTTTGGGAGGCATCTGTTGTGAGGGTTGCTTGGGGTAGCAATGGTTGAAATGGAGCCCCCAACAACAGATTCTTGGTGGAAGTCCACCAGTGGAGGGACCAAAACAGACGATCGGAGGTTTGTATTTGGTCTGAGAGCGCTCCTGACGCCTGAGTCCACTGAGTGGCCAGGGTCCATTGAGCTGCTCTCATATGAAGACGAGCATAGGGCACCACATGCACTGTGGAGGCCATATGACCCAGTAGGCGTAGCATTTCCCTGGCTGTCAAGTGAGTGCTGGACTGAGCTTGGGAGGCCAAACTCAGGAGGCGCTGGCCTCGAACATGTGGAAGGTAGGCCCTTGCAGTGATGGTGTCCAACTGGGCCCCTATGAATTCTAGAGATTGAGTAGGGATGAGTTGGGACTTGGGAAGGTTTACTACCAGTCCCAGATACTGCAAAAGGCTCCTTGTGTGGTCCAGGGAAATCTGGGCCTGTGACTGAGTTGGAGCTCGGATGAGCCAGTCGTCCAGATATGGGAAGACAAAGATTCCCATGCCTCTTAGAAATGCGGCTACGACTGCCATGCATTTTGTGAATACTCTTGGAGCAGAGGCTAGACCGAAGGGGAGTACTCTGTATTGGAAATGTTTTCCCTGAAACAGAAAGCGAAGATACTTTCTGTGGGATGGATGGATGAGTATATGTGTATACGCATCCTGTAGGTCTAGAGAACAAAGCCAGTCCTGACCCTGGAGGTAAGGAAGGAGAATGCCGAGAGACAGCATTTTGAATTTCTCCTTGAAGAGAAATTTGTTCAATTCTCTCAGATCTAGGATTGGTCTGAATCCCCCTGTCTTCTTTGGAATGAGAAAATAAGGGGAGTAGAAACCGGACCCTTGTTGAGGAAGAGGAACCTCTTCTATGGCCCCTTGGGCAAGAAGAGAGGAAACCTCTTGACCCAACAGGGTTAGGAGAGATGGGGGAGAATTGAATGGTCTCACCATATGATGGGGAGGAAGGCTGGAGAAATGAAGTTTGTAACCCTCTCGAATGATAGAGAGGGTCCATTGTTCTGTTGTGATTTGTTCCCATCTGGGAGCAAAGTGAACCAACCTTCCGGGTATGGTGAGAGGTTCTGGTTGTGTTTAGAACCAGAAGTGGCAAGTTCCCTAGGAGCAAGTCAAAACCCCTGAGGGGTTGGAGCCTGCTGAGCTACAGTAGCTGCTGCAGGCTTAGCTCGTGCTTGTTTGGATTGCTGACGCTTAGCAGTATAGCGAGGTTGAGAAGACTGCTGGCCAGTATTTGAAGCAACTCTGGCCTTCATATAGTAAGGCCTTTTAAAAGACTTTTTCTTAGTAGGAATTGAAGTGGACTTTGAAAGTCTTTCCAAGGTGGCATTTTCAGCATCCATCTGGGTGGCTTTGATTTGCCACTCTTCCCCAAATAAGTTCTCACCTGTACAGGGCAGATTCCGTAAGCCATCTAGAACCCAAGGTTCCAGATCAGAGGCCTGGAGCCAAGCAAGACGTCGGGCTGCAATAGCAATGCCCGAAGCCCTACTGGCTCCCTCAAAGGAATCATATGCTGCCCTATTAGAGAACTTAGAAACCTCTAAGAGTTGTTTCACTAGGGAAAGGAATCCCTGCTTTTTATCCTCAGGGATAAAGGGGGCAAAATGCCGCACCTTTTTGGCAAGTTCCTCCAGGAACATGCCCATATAGAGACTGTAGGAATTAATCCTGGCTATAAGCATACTAGCCTGGAAAATTTTCCTACCAAAAGAGTCCAAAGTCTTACATTCCCGTCCTGGAGGGGTGGAAGAGTGCCTTTTGGTACTCCTAATCTTCTTCATTGCAGACTTCACCACAATAGAGTGGTGGGGCAATTGAGTCTTTTGGAAACCAGGAGAAGGAGGGACCCTATACATGGTGTCCAACCTACGGGAATAAGGAGACAAAGTCAAAGGATTTTCCCAGAAATCCATCAGTTGTTCTTGAAGGATTTCATGGATAGGCAGGGTAACTGCCTCCTTAGGGGCCTTTGAGTATCCCAAAATATCCAGTTTTTTGGATCTGGGTTCCTTTTCAGAGGATGTGGTAATAGAAAGGGCTGTAGCCATATCTAAAACAAAGTCCTGGAAGGACAAATCCTCTGGAGGGGACATTCTCCTTTTAGGAGAAGAGGGCTCCTCAGGTAAGTTGAGTGAAAACTCAGCAGAATCATCAGAGGAGTGAAAATCCTCAGAGGAATCGGTGCTTTCCTCTAACGCACGATACGCGTACCGATCGGTATCGATATCGGGCGTATCGGGTATGGAACCGGTATGGAGCGAAAGCCCATACGGTACCGACTTGCGTTTAGAGGTGGACGGCCTCGATACCGGCATGGCGGACGATACCGGTATCGGGCCCGGAACCGCTGAAAGCGGAACCGATGGCGTTGCAGCTTTAATGAAAGCCATGACGGCCTGCTGCATGGACTGTACAGTATCGCCCATGGACGCCATAGCTGCCTGGATGTCGGTACCGGAGTGACCCGGTACCCCAGAGCAGGCTAACAGGTGATCTGTCGAGGCCGTAGCATCGATATCAACCTGAGACCCCTGAATTGGCGTTTTTGGAAGTTGGACTTCCCGCCGGGGTTGTTTGGCTGGGGCAGGGTCCTCAAGTTCTAAGCTAAGAGCCTCTCGATGCTTTGAAGGAGATTTGCTCTTTGAGGACTTGCCCACAGAAGGTTTGGTTACCTGAGATCCATCCGGAGAAGAAGACCTGGATGACTGTGATGCTGTATTCTCTGAAGCAAACAGCACATGGAATTTGTTGGCCCGGTTCTGCAGCCCACGTTTAGACATGTGGGAGCAAGATGGGCAGTCCGGTATGGAATGGTCAGGCCCCAAACATTTCAGACACCAGTCATGGGTGTCTGTGACTGAAATAACAGCATTACATTTGGTACACTTCTTAAATCCAGGGGCTGGCTTCTCCATGAGGAGAAATTGAGTAGGCCGAGAGGCCTCTCTGAAGTGACCAAAAAGCTAAAAAATAAGAAAAAAGAATTATAATTTTTTAAAGAAAGAAAGAAAAGACCGGCGATACCGGTATCGGTATGGGGAAGGCAGGTACGCGGTCTAAAGAAACAAATAAAATAACAATTTCTTCAGCGGTGACAGGAACACGACCTGCTGGCTCCGCGGAAAAAAGAGAACTGAGGAGAGCTGTTCAGGAAGGCGGGAAGGCAGTGCGCATGTGCAGTGGGAGGTCCCAAAAGCTTCTATTCTAAGAAGCTGGGGAGCTTTCCCGCACGGGCTCCGTCGGTACCGACGTACCCATATGTGAGGACTTATTCCTGCTTGTTCCTGGAGATAAAAAAGTTGAGGCTTCTTGAAAGAAATCCAGACCAACTCTGATTACTCAGAGTTCAATTTCAGTCCATACCAGTGGTTCTCAAGGCACACCTAGCCAGTCAGGTTTTCAGGATAACCACAATGAATATGCATGAGAGATAATTGCATGCACTGCCTCCATTGTATGAGCATCTCTCTCATGCAAATTCACTGTGGTTATCCAGACTGGCTAGGTGACTGGGATGAGAATGAAAGCCAGTTAACAGCAGCATCCAGGATTTTCAAAAAGGAGCCTGGATTCATTTTAATATGCACTTGGTAAAAATATTTAATATGCATGCTAAAATGTCATTTAATGGGCAATGGCTCCCTTAGTGTATTTTAAAAGCATCTCCATGTGTAAATAGCAGTATTTACATGTGGCGATTGGAATGCACATGTAAATGTGATTGTATATAACTGTTATTTATACAGTTATGTTTTATGTTATTTATACAAGGCTCCATGCCGTGCAGAAATTCCAAAGGGGGCATGGTTTGGATGTGATCTGAGCAGGCCAAAAGGTTACATGTGTATTCCCTATTTTACAAAGAGAGTCAACTTATATAGCCAAAAATATCCACATTGGGTGTTATACCTGCTCAGAGGCATGCACAGGTTTTTAAAGAGTGCTCGTTTCAGCCAGGGCTTTATGCGAGGGATTAAAGTTGTAAGTATTCTTAATTCTCCATTGTTAATTTCCTCCTCAAAAATATAAAAGTCACAAAATTATGGGCTAATTTGTGGTACTTACCTATATAATTTAATTTAGTTTGATAGCATTTATATTCAACCCCTTGCCTCTAAAGTGTATACAGAGTGGATTACAAAACACAGAAATTAAAACCAATTGCAAAATAAAACACATTTACAGAAATGCAAGACCGTGGGGCAGGGTCCCGGCGGCCGCCTGTAACCGGGTGTTCAGCCGGTGTGGGGACCCTGCATGCGGCCGTCGCCAGGGGAGGTGAGTGGACACGAGGAGGCATTTTTTGAACCCATTGGCTCAACCCACGTGCATGAGCGTGGGGGAGCCAATGAGGTTGGAAGGAGGAAGGACGTTGGATGGGAGCAGCCAGGAGTCGGCAACGGTTGCCTTCACTCCTGTGCCTCCTCGGATGCCGGTGCCTGCTTGGCTTGGCTTGGCTCGTGGCTGCCTAAAAATACAAAAAAAGATGACAGACGGTCCACAAGCAGGCCGAAGCAGAGGCAAGGGTCGGCGGCGTTAACGGTGTGGAGCTGGGCATTGAATCCAGGAGCAGGTGCAAGTGTGTCACTGCTGCGGAGTCGGTTCGGGGTCTCTCATGTTGCCAGTGATGTGAAGCAGGCCCTCTTCCTTCCCAGCATTGCCACAGGAATTGAGGAGTGTGCCGTGCAGAATACCAGAGGCTTGGAAAGGCAAGTGTTGTCCAAGTTAGGGCAGACAGTAATAATAATTAAAAAAATTAAATTAAATTAAAATACTAAAATTAATAAAGGTTATTGGGGGGTGGGGATGGTTGGCCTCGTAACATGCCCAGTGGATACATTGAGGGTCTATTTGCGGTTGCGTCCAGCATGGGGAGGACAGACTCTTCATGCATGAGGATGCACGACTGTTGACGCATTTTCAAGTTTCAGCAGTGCTGCGGCACATAGGAGAAGACCCGCGTCAGTTTGCCACACTCTCCTTCCACATTGGCGTGGCAACCAGTGCGGCCGCGGCGGGTTTGCCTGAGCAAGAGATACAAAGCATCGGCAGATGGCATTCTCTGACTTTTTTGGGCTATGTTAGTCTTTGAGATGGTGAAGGGACAAGCAATCTATGGATACTAACTGGTATTTTCTTTTTCAGATGGGAGACAAAGCCCTAGAGTCTGTTGGCTGATCTATTATTCCTTCATTTATTGGGCTGGTCAGCGAGCAGCGGTGCAGCTGGTGGGGCCTAATCTGGGACAGGATCCAACTGTGGTGTCTGTTTTATGGCTAGGTGAGTGCGGTCTCCGTTGGACACAGCTAATGCCTTTGCTTTGGCACCATGAGCGATTAAGGAACGAGCCTGCATTGATACTGCTACATTTGGGAGGCAACAACCTGGTATCGTGGACCTGCAAACAATTGATAAGAGCGGCAAAGAGGGATCTTGCTGTGGTTCTGCGAATGTTCCAGGGTGTGGTGTTGATGTGGTCGGATATCCAGCTGGATCCTGTTTAATCTACGCAGATGATGTGCTGATGTACACACCGATCAACGTTGTTACACCTGATTACTGAACACTAATCGAATGCTTCAATGCTATAACGGACTGGCTCCTTGGGCAGAACCTGAGAATCAACTTAAAAAAAAACGAAGTCCTAATTATCACAAAAAACAAAGGATTTGCACCCCCCGCTACTTTAAAAGTACGAGATGCAGAGCTTCCAATAAAGTCCACCATAAGATACTTAGGTGTAATATTAGACCAAAGGCTGGAATTCAAGGAGCACATAAACCGCACTGTGAAAACAATATACTATAAGATCAAGACCCTCAGGCACCTAAGACCTATGCTTGACCCCAGTAACTTCAGAACTATTTTCCAAGCGATAGTCACACCCCACTTTGACTTTGCAAACATCATACTCCACGGCCTCCCAAAGAATACCCTAAAACCACTACAATTAGCCATGAATGCTGCCGCCCGCATTTTACATGGAGCAACAAGGAGTGAACACACAACCCCCATTTTAAGGGAATTACATTGGCTCCCGATAAACTGCAGGATCTTATATAAAGTCCTACTTATTACCTTCAAGGCCATTAACAAAATAGCTCCCTCCTCAATCTCGACTCTACTTGACCACCCACCCAACAACAGACCCAGGAGATCAGCAGCCACCAATACGCTAACCATTCCGAGAGAAACTACAAAATGTGCACTTTCAACTAACAGAGCATTCGCGTTCTACGCACCCAGATGCTGGAACCAGGGCCGGCCCGTCCATTGAGCGAGAATGTTTTTTGCACAGGGCCCCGCGTTTCAGGGGGCCCCGCGCAAAAAACATTCTGATCCTAAAGTAAATTTTTAAAAAGAAAAAAAAAAAGCTGTCTTCTCCGGCTTCCGGGGCCGCCGCGGCAGAATCGAGTGTGCCGCGGGGCCCCCCCTGCCCCGCAGAGCCTGCCCTCCCCTTTATCACCTCTGTCTTCGCAGCTTCAGTCAAATGCGCCGGCTTTCAGAGCACGAGAGGAGAGTTTCTCCCTCGCTGCTCTGTTAAGCCCGCGGGTGCTGTGGGCTGTTGGGGGGGGGTTAGGACTGGTAATGGGCTATGGGGGGGCTAGGACTGGAAATGGGCTGATGGGGTTAACACTGGAGGTGGGCTGATGGGGTTAGGACTGGTAATGGGCTATGGGGGGTTAGGACTGATAATGGGCTATGGGGGGGGCTAGGACAGGAAATGGGCTGATGGGGAGGGGTTAGGACTTAAGGTGGGCTGATGGGGTTAGGACTGGTAATGGGCTGTGGGCTGATGGGGGGGTTAGGACTGGCAATGGGCTATGGGGGGCTGACTGGAAATGGGCTGATGGGGGGTTGGGACTGGAAGTGGGCTGATGGGGGGTTAGGACTGGAAGTGGGTTGATGGGGGGGGCTAGGACTGGTATTGGGTTGGGGGGTTGCTAGGACTGGAAATGGGCTGATGCAAGGACTAGAAGGGAATGGATGCTGGGTGAGGTTGGAACTAGAATGGAGCTGATGTTGGGGGAGGATTAGAATGGGATTGGGCTGGGAGAGTAAAATGGAGGGGGGAAAAATATTGTGTGGAAGGGATAAAAAATCGACACTTAGCCGGGTATTGGGAGAGTAAGTGGGGATTGAGGATGGAGGGGTAAAATTTGAGTGGATGAAATAGGAATGAGGAAAGAGCAAAAGGAGAAAGATTAGTATGTTAAAGCAGATGTAGAGAGAGAGAATGGAAAAAAAACTAGAAGAGAGAAGAAAGGACAAATGGACAGCAGATGATGGCGAGTTAGCAGAAAACATGAAGAAACCAGAAGAAAGTGGCTGGAGCAATTGCAACTGAAAAAAATGCACAAAAGGTAGAAAGATCTTTATTTTGAATTTATTAACTGGAATATGAAAGCTCTGGGAAATGTGCATCATTAACGTCTGCGCTTTGTTTGGTACAAGCGGAAATTAATTTATAGTTTTATTTCTACAGTGTTGTTGTACATTCCAAGTTTGGCTTTTGGGGTTCCCAGTTTAATTATTGCCTTCCTGTTTCTAAATTGTGATTCCTTGTTTGGTGATGGTCTATGTTCTGCATGTGTAACTGAGCTGAGGTATTCTGTTTATATAATTCCTATTTGACATTGCCACTTGTTCTCTTTCCCCAGTAGGTCATGTATTGTTGTTCTCTGAAATGTATTGGTTTAATATTTGCAGTGTTGCCTTTTGATAGGTAGGGTATGGTGCTTTGTGAGTCCTGGTAGTGCTGTTAGGATACGGCGGGTTTGCTATGGGTTCTAAATGGGCAGTGTTTGTAGTAGTTCCTAATGTGCCTGGCGGTTGGCACTGGATTATAGTAATGTAGAAATCTTTTAGTCTGTCTTTATCCATACACACACTAACTTTTAGTAAACATGTCTCTTAATGAATGTTAGCATTATGCAAATATTTATGCAAATAAGGCCACTTATGCAAATGAGGCCCCGCACCGAGTCTCCGCACATGGCCCCGCACCCCCCTTGGGCCGCCCCTGGCTGGAACAACCTCCCATCAGAGCATCCAGAGACCTCATGCAATTTAGAAAAACCCTAAACACTACCTTTTCATTACACACTTCTCACAACCTGGAAACACCTCTCCATCTCCGCAACACAGTTCAAGCTTGTAATATGAATCAGCAGCGGTCCTATATCATGATGCACATCACTGATATAAAATCCATCCACTGTAAATAATCGACCTCACAATCTGTAAATAAGTTTCCCAAAGTTGAAATCCCAGTTGCCTTCCCTGTTCTATGTAAACTCAGGACAGATTATTTGTCCGAGAGTCATTTTGTTTCATTGTAAACCGCACTGATAACAGAGTGCGGTATAAAAGAACTATCAAATGAAATAAAAATAAATAAATATCATTCCAAGGCCTGCTTGCTGGGACCAAAGGCGTTGGTCGTGGGGACTGACAAAAATTAATCGACAGATCGGCCGTTGGGTCTGTGAACAAGGAGGTGATCAAATCATGCATTCCTGGGTTGAGATTGATTGTGCAGGGCTGTATAGGCGGGATGGAGTGCACTTATCCCCAGTGGGTGTTGATTTGCTCCTGAATGACTGGCAAGAGGCCTTGGAATGTGTGGTTTGGCGGGATGCTTGCTGGTCGCAGCTTGGTGGTGGGGGGGGGGGGGGGGTGGCTTAGGGACATTAATGTCACCTGTGCCGGTGGTGGGATCCCAGAGGTTTCTGGGGTCCGGAGCCTTAGGCTATACTTGGGCCAGGGGCGGGGTTCCCACGACCTGGACAACCCCTAGCAAACTTTTGCTAATTACATGGCGAGGTCGGGGAAAGGGGATTAGGAAGATTGCCGTTGGCATGACTGTGGCAGAAGCGGAGGCGGTGTCACCTTGCTATTAGCATGACTGGTGAGGCATTGTTCTGCTGTATGGATTGTTAAAAGGATTATTCTTGGACTATAATGCTCAATATGTTATAAAGGTTAATAAAGCTGTGACCAGTTTTCCCAAAAACGGTTGTGTGTGTGTAGTTTGTGGGTAAAAGGAGGTCGGGGTAGGATGGGGGGGGGGGTGGATGGTTAGAGGGGCCTGTACCACCAGGTCTGACCTTCCTAGGTTAATGCAAGGCTGCGGGGCATTTATCTTTATTAAGGCTTTTGATGTAACACCCTGGACTGAAGTATTTGGGCGGTTTACAATAAATATTGCATACCATGAAAAGTGAAAAGGAACGCCATTAATTGACAGGAAAGGACATATTAAAGAGGAAAAGACAGACAGCTGACAGAGAAGGGGGAGAGATTAAGAGAAACCAGGCAGAGAGTACCTAGACGGGGGTGGGTGGAAGGTCAAAAGAAATAGAAAATAGGTGGGTCTTCAATAGGGATTTGAAACAGGAAAAAGAGTTCCAGGTGAAGGTCAGGTGGGAGAGAGTTTCCAGAGGAGGGGACTGAGGAAAAAGAAAGCAGAGGCATGGGTAGATTCCAGGTGGGCATGTGTAAGAGGGGGTAGGAAAAGGCAATTAGAATGGATCTGTCAAAGGGAACTACGAGAGGCGTGGAGATGGATTAAATCAGCAAGATATTGAGGAGTGCTGGAATGGATGGCATGAACCACCATAGTAAGAATTTTGTATTGTACATGGAATTTTATGGGCAACCAGTGTAAATGAACAAGGGGAGTAATGTTGTCAAAGCGGGCAGAGTAGATTAATATATAATGGGTTAATATATACTGAGTGGGCAGCATTCTGGAGAAGTTACAACCTATGAATTTGGTACTAAGGAAGACCTGCAAGGACTACATTGCAGTAGTCGATGCGGGTCATAACCAAAGAAAGTAGGAATGTTGTCAGAGGAAGGGGGAGAGGAATGGATGAATGGAATGAATCTGATGCAAAAAATAGAAAGTGTACTGGACGAAGGATGATATGTGGTCATGGAAATATAAAGTGGAGTCAAGTGTAATGCCTAGGTAATGAAGGGAAGAAACCAAGGGTATAGGAGAAGATGGCAGAGAGGGGGCCAAGGAAGGGACCATAGAGGAGAGAGAACCATATAGCAGAGGTTTTTGATAAATTGCCATGAAGGTGGTGCTGGAGACTTGAGTATAGCACAGCCAAAGGTGCAAAAGCACGGCTGGGGGAGGCAAAGCAGAGGACAGGCTAGAAGAAAGCTAGTGAGGCAGGCTACTTGCACTCCTGTTGTGGTGCACCCTGAGCCAGTGCCTCACTGACTCACCTCTTAAGCGGGCCCTGCCATAAATTACACCCAGAGTCCGTGTCTCAGTTCTAAGTGAAATCTCAACACCCTGAAGTTATGTAGTTCTCTTATCTTGCTCTAAAGAACCTCTACTAACCCAACAACAAATGGCCACACGACGCTTCAGACAATTTAACAAGGACACCTTCCTCAAGTACACCCTGCCAAACAAAGATGGACACATCTGACAGCAATACTAACAGGCAACTAAAACAAAGTGCTTGGAGATGTAGCTAATCTACCACCCAACCAACCCAACCACTCCAAAAAGCAGCACATCTGCAAAACTGCCTGGTGCTCACAATCTACGCCATCTAAAAACCAAACTAAGATAGTTAGAATGGAAATTGTGAAAGTCCACCCAGACTGAAGATCACAACAAATACCTAGTACTACTTCAGAAATACCAAGCAACCACAGATAAAGCCAAGAAGGACTACCATATAAAGATCATCAATACTTCTATTAAATCACCCACAAGAACTATCTGACATAGTCAGGTACCTAACAGAACCACCTACCAACCACAATACAGCATCTGCTTTCAGCCATCAACAATTAGCTGTGCACTACATACAGCTACACCACCAACCAAACCTCACCACCACCCTACCCATCATAATTCTTCCTAACACCACTTGCTGGTCCACCTTTCGTACAATCCCCAGTGAAGAGATCAAGAGAATGCTAACAACGCTTAACACATCCATCTCACCACTTGACCCATACCCAGCCAAATGGATCAAATCTATAAGGACCGAACTTAGCCCAATCCTAACCAAAATAACAAATGAAGCACTTCAACAAGGAATAATGCCAAACTCTCTCAAACTTTCCTCTATCTGCCCCACTTTAAAGAAACCAATCCTCGACTCTACAGACCCCGCATCTTTCAGACCCATCGCCAGTCTTCCCTTCCTGACCAGTCAGAGAGAAAAATGTACAACTTCAGCTTCAAGACCACCTTGATAAAAACTGCTTACTTGATCCACAACAGCATGGTTTCTACCCTCTGCATGGAGTAGAAACCCTGATGACCATACTAATCAGCACATTGACCCAATAGTAAGAATAACATCAAATAATTCAATTTTACTCTCCTAAAATGTATTTAAGAATTGTATTTCAATGCAAAATGTAGGCACCTAAAATTGTGGTAATTGACAGACCTCAACGTTTTACATAAGAGTAAAGTCCAAAGTAAACATTAAGATGAAGAATGACAATCTTCCTGTGTACAACCCAAAGACACCTGAATAAAACCTAACTTTTCCATGTTTGAAATCAAATTTAACTATGTATGATCTGGTGGTTTGTCTAAATTAACATTGAATTCTATTACCAAAAAAATAGGAGTTACCAAATTCTTTTGACTTTTCCCATCAGAAATATTTAACAAAGCCATTATAATTAGCATTGAAGGTCTACATAAAACAAGCTAACTCCCTCCCTCCTTGATTCCAGCCATGGATATCTAGCTGTCTATTTAGCAGAAATAATTTTGTTGCCGTCAGTAAGCTACTGAAAATGAAAACCACACTGCTCACACATTTCTCAAACTTGTTCGATGCTCAGTCAGATAATATGGTGGGCACAGGGCCGGCCCGTCCATTGAGCAAGAATGTTTTTTGCACAGGGCCCCGCGTTTCAGGGGGCCCCGCGCAAAGAACATTCTGCTTTTTTTTTTATTACATTTAAAAACAAAAACCTGGCTCTAGCTGCTGCCGCTGCCGCTGCCGCGTCCGTCGCAGCAGCGGCAGAATGGCGTGTCCCGCGGGGCCCCTTCTCCTCTTCGAGCCCTCTGCAAGGGCTTTCAGATTCGCGAAGGGAGAGTTGTGCTCCCTCGCGTCTCTGTAAAGCCCGCAGGGGCTAATGGGAAATTTCCCCATCAGCCCCTTTAGACGCGAGGGGCTGATGGGAAATTTCCCCTGAGCCCCAGCGGGCTTTACCGAGACGCGAGGGAGCACTCTCCCTTCGCGAATCTGAAAGCCCTTGCAGAGGGCTCGACGTGGCGAGGGGGCCCCGCGGGACACGCCATTCTGCCGCTGCTGCGACGGACGCGGCAGCTGCTAGAACCAGGTTTTTTGTTTTTAAATTTGCCGGAAGGGAAGGGAAGGGAAGGGAAGGGGGGGGGGGGGGGGCTGATGGAGGCTGTCTGGAAATGGGGTGGGTGATGGGGGGGTTAGGACTGGAAATTTGCAAGGGGGGGGGGGGTTAGGACTGGAAATGTGCAAGGGGGGGGGGTTAGGACTGGAAATGTGCAAGGGGGGGGTTAGGACTGGAAATGGGCTGGGACTGATGGAGGCTGACTGGAAATGGGCTGGGGGGGGGGTTCGGACTGGAAATGGGCTGGGGGGGGTTAGGACAGGAAAGGGGCTGGCGGGGGGGTTAGGACTGGAAATGGGCTGGGGCTGATGGAGGCTGACTGGAAATGGGCTGGGGAGGGGTTAGGACTGGAAATGGGCTGGGGGGGTTAAGACTGCTAATGGGCTGGGGCTGATGGAGGCTGACTGGAAATGGGCTGGGGGGGTTAAGACGTAATGGGCTGGGGGGGTTAAGACTGGTAATGGGCTGGGGGTTGATGGAGGCTGACTGGAAATGGGGTGATGGGGGGTTAGGACTGGAAATGGGCTGGGGGGGGTTAAGACTGGTAATGGGCTGTGGGCTGATGGGGGCTGTCTGGAAATAGGGTGATGGGGGTTAGGATTGCTAATGGGCTATGGGGGGGGGGTTAGGACTGCTAATGGGCTATGGGGGGCTAGGACAGGAAAAGGGCTGATGGGGAGGGGTTAGGACTTGAGGTGGGCTGATGTGGTTAGGACTAGTAATGGGCTGTGGGCTGATGGGGGGGGGGTTAGGACTGGCAATGGGCTATGGGGGGCTGACTGGAAATGGGCTGATGGGGTTAAGACTGGAAGTGGGCTGATGGGGGGTTAGGACTGGTAATGGGTTATAGGGGGGGGCTTAAACTGAAAATGGGTTGATGGGGGGCTAGGACTGGTAATGGGTTGGGGGATTGCTATGACTGGAAATGGACTGAGTGGACGGGGAGGCTTGAACTGCAAATAGCTGATGGGGAGGGAGCTTGGAATGGAAATGGGCTGTGAGGGAAGGGAGCTAGAACTGAAAATGGGCTGATGGAGCAGCTAGGATAGGACTGGAAATGGGCTGTTGGGGGGAGCTAAGATTGGAAATGGGCTGTGGTGGGGGCTTGAATTGAAATGGACTCATGGAGGGGCTAGAACTGGAAGTAGGCTCATGGGGGGGCTTGGACTGGAATTGGGCTGAGTGGAGGGGAGCTAGGATTTGACATGGGCTGATGGTGGGGCTAGGAAATGACTAGAAATGGGCTGATGGGGGGCTAGGATTGGAAATGAGCTGATGAAGGGACTCAGACTGAAAACGGATGGGGAGCTAGGACTGGAAATGGGTTGATGGGGGGCTAGGACTGGAAATGGGCTGATGCAGGGACTAGAAGGGAATGGATGCTGGGTGAGACTGGAACTAGAAGGGAGCTGATGTTGGGGGAGGATTAGAATGGGATGGCGCTGGGAGAGTAAAATGGAGAGGGGAAAAATATTTTGTGTGGGAGGGATGAAAAATCTACCATTGGCCAGGTATTGGGAGAGTAAGTGGGGATTGAGGATGGAGGGGTAAAATTTGTGTGGATGAAATAAGAATGAGGAAAGAGCAAAAGGATAAAGATTAGTATGTTAAAGCAGATGTAGAGAGAGAGGATGGAAAGAAAACTAGGAGAGAAGAAAGGACAAATGGACAGCAGACGATGGAGAGTTAGCAGAAAACATGAAGAAACCAGAAGAAAGTGGCTGGAGCAATTGCAACTGAAAAAAAATGCACAAAAGGTAGAAATATATCTCTTTATTTTGAATTTATTAACTGGAATATGAAAGTTCTGGGAAATGTGCATCATTAACGTCTGCGCTTTGTTTGGTACAAGAGGAAATTGATTTATAGTTTTATTTCTACAGTGTTGTTGTACATTCCAAGTTTGGCTTTTGGGGTTCCCAGTTTAAATTATTGCCTTCCTGTTTCTAAATTGCGATTCCTTGTTTGGTGATGGTCTATGTTCTGCATGTGTAACTGAGCTGAGGTATTCTGTTTATGTAATTCCTATTTGACATTGCCACTTGTTCTCTTTCCCCAGTATTCTCTGAAATGTACTGGTTTAATATTTGCAGTGTTTCCTTTTGATAGGTAGGGACTGGTGCTTTGTGAGTCCTGGTAATGCTGTCAGGATACAGCGGGTTTGCTATGGGTTCTAAATGGGCAGCGTTTGTAGTAGTTCCTAATGTGCCTGGCGGTTGGCACTGGATTATAGTAATGTAGAAATCTTTTAGTCTTTCTTTATCCATACACTCATTAAGAGACATGTTTACTAAAAGTTAGTGTATGGTAACATTATGCAAATATTTATGCAAATAAGGCCACTTATGCAAATGAGGCCCCGCACCGAGTCTCCGCACATGGCCCCGCACCCCCCTTGGGCCGCCCCTGGGTGGGCATAATGGAGACGGAATAGTTACATCTTCAATTGCTGATGTTCTTAATGCAGACCATGTATGCTTTGGGATCTAAGACTAAGCAAAAACATTCTCTTTTGATTTGGTATTTATAAAATAAAATAGATAAATTTATTATTATTTATTATTATTTATTAACAATTCTTATATACCGCACTATTAGACATCAGCGCGGTTTACATTGAACAGAAAACATCCGACAATTTACATATGTCTGGTCATTACATTTAACAGGAAGTATAACTTGGTGAAACAGGGGAAACTAATACAATGGTGGGTTATCTGATAATTAAGGGCCAAACCAATTACATAACTATAGGTGGTGTGCTAAACATATTTGGAATACAGAGATTAATAGTATAGAACCACTAGTGTCCTTGTCTAAAGCAATACTTCTCAACCCCCTCCTGGAGGCACATTGAGCCATTCAGATTTTGCAGGATTACCACAGTGAAGATGCACTAGCTAAATCTGCATATATTGGAAACCCACTATGTAAATCTTTCTTACGCAATTTTATTGTGGCAATCCTATAACATAACCAGTTAGATGTGACACCAAGAGAGGGTCGAGCACTACTGTGACTTGTCTTAATGCTCAGAATAAAACACTTGCTTATTTCCTTGACCTAGGGATGCAACATTATCATCATCATCATTCTGGCATAATAGAGAGGTATAAATGCACCATAAGTCAGACACTTGTTATAACAAAAGTAGGGAAGATGAAAATTTTGTGATGCCACTAGATGGCAGCACTACAATCCTATAAAAAGGGACAGAAGCTGTGTTAAAGGGACATCATCATCTTTCTATCAGGTTGATGCAGAAAACTAGCTCTGAGTCAGGCGCTATCAACTTTTTACACAGAAAGGGCCTCATATGCAAATTAGCCATACATAAAACTGTGCACAAATGGCAGCGTTAAACTGGGAGAGCAAGCCAAACACATGCGCACAGAAGTAGGAGCTAATTTGGCATGCTCTCCCAGAGAAATAGGGGCATCATGTGGCTAATTTGCCTATGAGCCCTGACAGAATTTGATGACATCAGGGGCTTTCTCCAATGCCTGATGATCCCGGGGGGGGGGGGGGGGAATTGGGGCCGGTGGGCCAACAGGAATTATTTTTACTTGGGCAAGTGGGGACATCGGGGCCGTTAAGCCACCAGGAATTTGCTTTCTGTCGGGGGCAATGGCCCCACAACAGTATTCCTATGGCATCGGGGGCTTTTCCCAATGCCTGGTTCATCTTTGAGATGTCTCCTCAGATGATCCAGGCATTGGTGAAAGCACCCAATGTCATCAAAATACTGGCGGGGGCGTTACATTTTTAAGCCACCTTAGACCCAAGCATAGAGATATTGGCACTAAGGCTGGTTGTGAAATCCTCAATGCGTTTCTCTGCATCGGGCACAGCACAGTTACTTACTTGTAACAGGTGATCTCTGGGAACAGCAGGAATAAGTCTTCACATATGGGTATCGTCGGTACTGACGGAGCCTGCGCGGGAACGCTCCCCAGCGTCCAGAAAGAAAGCTTTTGGGAGCATCCCACAGCGCCTGCGCGCTGCCTTCCCGCCTTTCCTAACTGCCTCTCTCCAGTTCGAGTTTTAAAGCTGAGACAAAGAGAGAGAGAGAGAGGAAAGGAAAGATAGATAGAGAGATACAACTCCTAGGGGAGGTGGGTGGGTTGTGAAGACTTATTCCTGCTGTTCCCAGAGATCACCTGTTACATTGAGTGGAGGAGTAGCCTAGTGGTTGGGGCAAGGTACTTCAGGCCAGAAGGTCGGGGGTTCAAATCCCACTAGAGGACAGCAACCTTGGGCTGGAAGGACTGGGGTTTCTAGTCCCACAGTTGCTCCTTGTGGTCTTGGGCAAGCCACTTAACCCTCCATTGCCCATGTTCCCTGTAAGTATTAGTGTATGTGTCTCATATCCCCATGTGTTAAATGTATCCCCCAATTGTGTTGTGACCGCTTTGATTGAAGGATAAGGCGGTATACAAAACTGTCTAAATAAAATAAATAAATAAATAAAGTAACTGTGCTATCTCCAGGAACAAGCAGGAATGAGTCTTCACATATGGGGAATCCCCAGCTAGAGATGCCTGGGAGATCACCCAGATTGTGAGTCCCTGGGAAGGGCTCTACCTGTACCCATGAATCTCAGGCATCCAGTTCAGGGATGGAGGGTAGGAGATGATTAGGTATGGAACAGGTGTTTGAGAACAGACTGACCAAACAAGGCATCCCGGTGGGAGTCCTTGTCCAAGCAGTAATGGGCTGTGAAGGTATGAACCGATGCCCAGGTGGCTGCTCGACAGATTTGGTCGATGGACACAGAGTTTAGATGAGCCATAGAGGTTGCCATGACCCTCACATTGTGAGCTGTGACATGGCCCTCCAGAGAAAGGTTCTTAGTTTGGTAGGCGAAGGAAATACACTGAGCAATCCAACTGGACAGAGTTATCTTAGAGACTGGAAGTCCTAAATGAGAAGGATCAAAAGCAACAAAAAGTTGAGAGGACTTTCTATGTTGCTGTCTCCTGTGTAAGTAGAAAGCAAGTGCTCTTTTACAATCCAGGGTATGAAGATTCCTCCCTGCACTTGATGCATGAGGTCCTGGAAAAAAGACAGGTAAAAACACCTCCTGGTTCAGATGAAAAGGTGAGACCACTTTAGGCATAAAGTGTGGATTAGTTCTGAGGACTACCTTGTCATGATGGAACCTTGTATAAGGAGGATTAGCCACTAAAGCTTGCAACTCACTGATACGGCGAGCTGAGGTGACTGCAATGAGAAAAATAACCTTCCAGGAAAGGAATTATAAGGAGGTAGTGGCTAAGGGTTCAAAGGGTGGCTTCATAAGCTGGCCAAGAACCAGATTCAAGTCCCAGGCCACTGGAGGTGGTCTAATGGGAGGTTTAGTCAAAAGAAGGCCTCTCATGAATCTTGCTATAAGAGGATGAGAGGAAATAGGTTGTCCATTGAGAGGCTTAAGGGATGCTGCAATAGCACTCAAATGGACTCTGATTGAATTTGTTTTAAGGCCTGCATGGGATAAATGCAGCAAATAGTCTAGTAAAGAATGCAAAGGTATTGCAAGAGGGTTGAGACCCTTCTCTGCACACCAAATGGAAAACCTTTTCCTTTTAAAAGCATATGAACTTCTGGTGGAAGGCTTTCTGGAAGCATGAAGGATATCCTTCACTTGCTGAGAAAGTTGTAAATCTTGAAGGTCTAGGCCTTCAGCAACCAGGCCCTGAGATGAAGAGACTGAGGATTTGGGTGCCACAAGGTTCCCTCCTCCTGGGAGAGGAGATCTGGAGCAGAACCCCAGGTCTAGGGAGGGAGCTTGAGAGAGATGCAGAAGTAGAGGGTACCACACTTGGCGTGGCCAAAGTGGTGCTATGAGGATCATAGTCCCCTTGTCTCTCTGAAGCTTTAACAGAGTCTTGGGAATTAGGGGAATAGGTGGAAAGGCATAGAGGAAGTCTTGCCCCCAATGAAGGAAGAAGGCATCCCTGGCCTGAACTCCCTGACATGGAATCCTGAACAGAACCGGGGAAGTTTGGCATTCCACGGACTTGCAAACAGGTCTATGTCTGGGGTACCCCAAATCTGAAAAATTCTGGCTATCTGGTCCCCATGGAGGGACCATTCGTGCGGAAACAGAACGACTGAGTCTGTCTGCCCAAGAGTTTTGAACCCCTGGAAGATATACTGCCATAAGATGGATTTGATGCTCTCTGGCGAAGGCCCACAATCTCAGAGCTTCGTTGCAAAGCGAGAGAGAGCCAGTCCCTCCCTGCTTGTTCACGTAGAACATGGCTACCTGGTTGTCCGTGTGGATGAGGACTGTCTTGTAGCTGAGCAGGGTGTGGAAGACTGAGAGCCAGAAAGATTGCTCTGAGCTCTAAGAGGTTGATATGAAGAGATGTCTCTTCTGGAGACCAGATGCCCTGGGTTGAGAGATCTTGTAGATGAGCCCCCCAACCCCTTGGAGAGGCATCTGTTGTAAGGGTGGCTTGGGGTAACACCTGTTGAAAGGGGGACCCCAGCAACAGATTCTGAGTGGACTTACACCAGTGGAGGGACCAAAAAAGGCGACTGGAGGTTGCTATTTTGTCTGACAGGCAACCTGATGCCTGGATCCATTGGGAGGGTAGGGTCCACTGAGCTGCTCTCATGTGAAGGCGAGCATAGGGAACCACATGCACCGTGGATGCCATGTGGCCTAAGAGTTGCAACATCTCTCGAGCAGTTAAATGGTATTTTAACTGAATCTGGGAGGCTAACTGCAGCAAGCGTAGGCAACGGGCCTGGGGAAGATAGGCCCTTGCAGTTGTGGTATCCAGTAAGGCCCCTATGAACTCTAGAGACTGAGTAGGGGTGAGATGGGATTTTGGAATGTTGATTACCAGTCCCAGATACTGAAGAACACACCTTGTGCAGGCCAGGGAAGTCTGGGCCTCTGACTGGATGGAGCTTGGATGAGCCAGTCGTCCAGATATGGGAATATGAATATCCCTAGAGTGCGTAGGAATGCAGCTACTACTGCCATGCATTTTGTGAACACTCTTGGAGCAGAGGCCAGACCGAAAGGAAGCACTTTGTATTGGTAGTGCTTTCCCTGGTAAAGGAACCGAAGGAATCTTCTGTGGGTTGGATGGATGAGAACATGGGTGTACGCATCCTTGAGATCTAGAGAACAAAGCCAGTCCTGACTTTGGAGGTATGGAAGGAGAGTTCCGAGAGAAGTCATCTTGAATTTCTCTTTGCATAGAAACTTGTTCAATTCTCTGAGATCTAATATGGGTCTGTAGCCCCCTGTTTTCTTTGGCATGAGGAAATAGGGGGAGTAGATCCCTGAACCCTGTTGAAGAAGGGGTACTTCTTCTATTGCCCCTTGGGCAAGAAGGGTAGAAATCTCTTGACCTAGAAGGTTGAAGAGAGATGTTGGAGAATTGAACTGTTTCACCATGGTGTGAGGAGGAAGGTTTAAGAAATGAAGTTTGTACCCTTCCTTTATGATGGAGAGGGTCCATTGCTCTGCTGTGATTTGTTCCCATCTGGGAGCAAAGTGAGCTAACCTTCCTGGGATGGTGAGAGGCTCTGGATGTTCTAGAGCCAGAAAGGCTAAGTTCTCTAGTATAAAGTCAAAGGCCTTGAGGAGGCTGAGGCTGTTGGGCCGTAGCAGTCCTCGCAGCCTGGGTTTTGGCCTGTTTTGGTTGTTGCTGTCTCTTTGTAGCAAAACGACCTTGAGAAGAGGCCTGACCATAAGAAGAAAATTTCCCTTTCTTTGGGAAAGATCCCTTTTTGAACAACCTCTTTTTAAAAGGAGCAGTAGTAGACTTTGAAAGTCTATCTAAAGCAGAGTTTTCAGCATCCATTTGGTTGGCCTTTGCTTGCCAATCTTTTCCAAACAGGTTTTCGCCTGTACAGGGAAGGTTACCTAGACCATCCTGTACCCAGGATTCCAAATCAGAGGCTTGCAACCAAGCAAGTCTGCGTGCACCTATGGCAATAGCCGAGGCTCTACTGGCCCCCTCAAAAGAGTCAAAGGCTGCACGGTTGGAAAACTTGGATACATCCTGTGCATGTTTAAGCCAGGTGATGTATTCTTCTCTCTTATCTTCTGACATAAAAGGAGATAAGGTTTGCAGATGATCTGTAACGTCTTTTAGAAACATCCAGATATAGAGACTATAGGAGTTGATTCTGGCTACAAGCATACTGGCCTGGAAGATTTTCCTGCCAAAGGCATCTAGAGTTCTGCATTCTCTTCCTAGAGGAGCAGAGGAGTGCCTTTTTGTACTCTTGATCTTTTTCATAGCAGACTCTACCACAATAGAGTGGTGAGGAAGCTGAGTCTTATGAAACCCAGGACAAGGAGGAACACAATACATGGTGTCCAACCTTCTGGAATGAGGGGAGGTGGAAGGAGGAGTCTCCCATATGCCCAGCATGTGATCATAAAGAATCTCATGTATTGGTAAGGTGGCTGCCTCTTTAGGAGCCTTAGGATATTGTAGGATATCCAATTTTTTGGCTCTAGGTTCAGTCTCAGAGGTCACTGAGATGGACAGGCCTTTGGCCACCTCCCTAATGAAGTCCTGAAAAGACAAGTCTTCAGGAGGAGACATTCTCCTTTTTGGAGAAGAGGGTTCCTGAGGAAGGATGCCTGATGCTTCAATTGAGGCCTCTGAAGAATCAGAGTCTTCAGAGGAATCGAAGTATCGACTATCTGGATGCTCTCGTAGAGCCCGATACCCGTACCGGGAGGTATCGACATCGGGAGTAATCGGTACCGGGTCGGTACTGATGGGCATCACTGGATAGCGTACCGCTGCGGTCGATGCTGATGTCGATGCAAGCGGTACTGGTATCGGGGCCGATATCGGGTCCGGTACCGGAATCGGTACAGGTACCAACAACTGGGTTTGTTGCGGTACCATAGGCGTTGCAACTTGAATGAATGCCATGATGGCACACTGCATGGTCAGAATATTCTGATCCATTGACGCCACCAATGTCTGGATATCGGTACCGTTAAACTGCCGGTACCCCAGAACATTGTAACAGGTGATCGGTCAAGGCCGAGCCATCGATGTCAACCTGTGACCCCTAGGTAGTGCTTTGGAAGCCGGAGCCTCTCGCCGGGGTAATTTTGCCAGTGTGGTATCCTCAAGAGTAAGCCCGGGGGCATCTCGATACTTAGAGGGAGATGAACTCTTTGAGGACCGGCCAGATTTAAGTTTGGTAACCTGAGATCCATGGGATGAAGAAGCAGCCCTGGAAGACGTCGATGCCACGGAAGCTGCATCGGAGGGAAACAGGGTACTGAGTTTAGCTGCCCGATTCTGTAACCCTCTTTTAGACATCATGGAACAGGACTCACAGTCCGCAATGGAGTGGTCAGGACCTAAACATTTTAGACACCAGTCATGGGTGTCAGTGACAGAAATAGTGCTGCTGCATTTTGTGCATTTCTTAAACCCGGAGGCGGGTTTTTCCATGAGGGAAAAATATATCTGTAGGCCTAAGGCCCCAGAAGAAAAAATGCACTGAAAAGAGTAGAAGTTTTTTTTTTGTTTATTTTAAAGAAAGAAAAAGGACCGGTGGTACCAGTGCGGAATCGAGAAGGCAGACATGCGACTAAAGAAAAATAAAAGAAAATAAGAAATTCTTCTGCGGTGACAGGAAACACGACCTGCTGCCTCCGCGGAAAAGAAGAACTGGAGAGAGGCAGTTAGGAAAGGCGGGAAGGCAGCGCGCAGGCGCTGTGGGATGCTCCCAAAAGCTTTCTTTCTGGACGCTGGGGAGCGTTCCCGCGCAGGCTCCGTCGGTACCGACGATACCCATATGTGAAGACTCATTCCTGCTTGTTTCTGGAGATAGGCCATTTCATTATATGCATCTCATTTGCCTCTAATTTACATACATTTAAATACTCTGCGTTAATTGTGTGCTAGTTTTTCCTTTGCTGTTTATGCATGCGTCGGTCTCTTTTTTGCATTTGGCGGTAGCACCAAGTGTGTCTAAAAGTGGGGTTATCTGTGCTTAAAGGCCAAACTAGTTTTCTGCATTGGCCTGTATCTTAGAAGATGGTGGAGAAGGGAAGTAACTGTCAAAGATACCTCTCAATTTTTCTTAGGGAGGAAACTGTTATATTATTAAAGCAATTGTCGCAAAATTGCATCATGAACATTAGTAGTAATCTACTATAATGTCACAGACAGAAAAAATGAATATCTGATATAGAAAAAAAAATCAAATAAAAACCTAGAGGCTTCTGGGTCAAAAGGACTATATTGTTATGAATATGAATCACAAGAACACCGAAAGATCTAATTCTTGATTCAAGCCTTGGGGTTCCAAACTGTTAAACTCATATATATAGTGTTCTATTTTCAATAAAATTTTGTCAATGTCGCCCTTTCTCCAATGTGGTGTCACTACCTTCAGAACTAAGTATTTTAAATAGATCTTTCGGTGTTCTTGTGATTCATTGCTTTTATAATATAACAGTTTCAAAATTTCACAAGTATTGATTGTTTTTTTTTTTTTACATTTTATCTAGCATTCATAATTGGTCTTAAGTTTTACGATATATTTTATATCTGTACTTTATACGGTTTTGACACCTATCTCCATTAAATTATGTACTGATTTAGCCACAGAACTTAACCCAGTTCCCCTCTCCACAAAGAAGTATATTTTATAGTGATAGAATTAATCCAGTTCCCTTCTCTACAGAGAAATATATTTTATATAGTTTCAAAGGCTTATTTTGGTACTATCTTCGCCTTGACGTAAAAAAGTATTTAGCTCTGTTTTTAAGAGACACATTTCTAAGTATCATCTATTTATTTTATCTCAAAATTGTTTTTATTTAATAAAAATAATTTATGTTCTCACTGTTATGTAAACAAGAAGCCTTATTATACACTAAGATGTTGTTTAATTAAGTTCCCTCTATTCACACTGAGCCGGCGAGGCACTTAGCTCCGCCTACAAGTACAGCCTCACTTTCAATTTTGGTGCGGTTTTTTGAGCGTCTATATGTTAGGTCGTCATTTCATCGGAAAGCTCTCTCTATTTTGGACATTATTGTTAAAATTATATTTTCTACACGTACACTCTAAGGTTAGTATTTTTATTTGTTTAATTCACTAACACTTTTTGTATAAGCTGGTTACAAGTGCAGTTGTATCAGGTTTTGCTTTATTTTTTGAACTGCTTAAGTAGTACATCTTCATATGTTTTTAAATTGTCCATTTTTGTTTTTATTTATTTTTTATTTTATTTATTTATTTAATAGTATTTCTATACCGCCTTCTCCTTCAATCAAGGCGGTCTCACAGCAAGCAATCAAAAAGTGAACAAGTGTTTTCATGCAGTGATGCGTGTTAAGTGTTTGTGGTGGTGAGCATTTGATTTAAATTGTGCTTTCTACATTGCGTGCTATTGTACATTGTGAACTATTATACATTGTGAGCTATTATACAGATTTATATACAAGGTGGGGGAGGGTCCATAGTTCTGGCTTGGTTATTTTCATTTTTATACAAATTTCACATTGCATTATTTATAACACCACATTTATAATAATTAGTTTAAGTATCACATTATCAGCACTTTTCTACATAGGTTTTTTTTATATAGTCAGTATTCTTGCTTTACTTGAACGTACATTACAGTGTTTTAAAGTGACGGCTCAGTTTATTTTATTAGCTTCAATTTTAAATATAGGTTTTGTAGATTATATTAATATGCGCTTACACTATAAGCTGCTCAATCACTATCTTTACAGGTTTCGTTCTCTATTCTGCATGGCACAATGTCAAAAAATGACGTCATGGTTTATTTTATTTTTTTATTTCAAACGTTGCTGCAATGCTAGATACAATAGCACATGTTAAGGTTCTTGCATGTCATGTGATCATACAATATAGCTTCGATATATATTAATAAATACATTATTGAATAACGTCTATCAATAGACATCATTTGGCACAATACTCAATTGCTTGTATAGTTTTGGATTCTGCACTAATTTTTAAATATTCACTGGTTATTTTTCACGTCTGCATGTCACTCGCACTGTTTAACAGTAAATTATCACACAACAAAAAGGAGTATTTGCACATTATATAGTACATGTGTTAAATTATCCTTCACTTTTCTTCACCTTTTATATTCCTCGTTGGCTAGATTTGGATATACTACCTTGAGATGGAAAGTATAATACAATGCTTTGTATTCACTTTACAGCTAGAGTTCATACACATAAGATCCTATTTACGTGAGATTCATCATAGGGTGCTTCAGTGAGTACAGTCCTGTTTAACCAATGTTTAATAGGCTTTTTAAACACTTTTATAAGATTCATTCTTTCTTTTTTTTCTGCTTTGTCTTATCCATGGTTGTTATATACCCTCAATCATGTCACATGCATATGTCTGCTCCAGCCAATGTCTCTCTCATAATTTTAATTTCCAATAAGCAATATTTATTTGTTTGCTTCTGCCCAGCGTTCTTTGTTTATAATTTCTTTATTACATGATCATATTTATTTATTTATTTACATAATCATTTACACATATTGGTTTTAATTATTTATGACATAGAAACATAGAAACATGATGACAGAAAAAGACCACATGGCCTATCTAGTCTGCCCTTCCATATCAACAACTACAACAATCCACTTTTTACCTTTAGAGATCCTCTGTGTTGGTCCCATGCTTTTTTGAATTCAGTTACTGTCCTCATCTCTACCACCTCCACGGGGAGACTATTCCACGGATCCATTACTCTTTCCGTAAAGAGATTCAGGAGTGATATGCGGAAATATTTATCTCCCTTCACCCTCATCCCATGTCCCCTCGTAGCAGAACTTGCTTTCAATTGAAAGAGGCTTTCTCCCTGAACATTTATGCCACAGAGGTATTTAAACATCTCAATCATATCACCTCTATCCAGCCTTTCCTCTAAGGTGTACATATTAAGATCCTTAAGTCTGTCCTCATATGCTTTATAATGAAGCCCACTAATCATTTTAGTAGCAACCCTCTGCACCGACTCCATCCTGTTCACATCCTTTTGAAGGTGCGGTCTCCAGAATTGCACACTATACTCCAAATGAGGTCGCACCAAAGACTTATACAGAGGCATTATCACCTCCTTTTTTCTGCTAGCCATTCCTCTCCGTATGCACCCAAGCATCCTTCTAGCTTTTGCCGTCGCCTTTTCTACCTGTTTAGCTACTTTAAGATCATCAGACACAACCATGCCTAGGTCCCGCTCTTCTTTAGAGGACAAAAGTACTTCACCTCCTATACTGTATTTCTCCCTTGGATTGCTGCAGCCCAAATGCATGACCTTACATTTTTTAACATTAAATCCCAGCTGCCAAATTCTAGACCATTCTTCAAGCTTAGCTAGATCCCTCCTCATGTTATCTACACCTTCCTGGGTGTCTACTCTATTGCAGATTTTGGTATCATCTGCAAAGAGGCAAACCTTACATGAAAGCCCTTCCGCTATATCACTAACAAAGATGTTAAAAAGAATCGGACCAAGGACAGAACCCTGGGGCACACCACTGATAACATCCTTCTCCTCAGAGTGAGCTCCATTTACTTGTACTCTTTGTCGCCTCCCACCCAACCAATTTCTAACCCAAGCAGTAACTTTAGGGTCCATCCCTAGGGTGCTCAGTTTGTTTATAAGTCGCCTGTGAGGAACAGTGTCAAAGGCTTTACTGAAATCTAAATATACCACATCTAGAGCTCTCCCTCAGTCCAACTCCCTGGTCACCCAGTCAAAGAAATCAATCAGATTTGTCTGACAAGACCTGCCTCTGGTGAATCCATGCTGCCTCGGATCCTGTAATCCGCTGGACTCCAGAAACCTCACTATTTTCTCTTTCAGCAGCGTTTCCAATAATTTACTCACTACCGAAGTTAAACTAACCGGCCTGTAGTTTTCAACCACATCCTTACTTCCGCTTTTGTGTAAAGGCACCACATGAGCCTCTCTCCAGTCCTTTGGCACCACTCCCGACTCCAACGAGGCATTGAAAAGGTCAGTCAGTGGAGTTGCTAGAACGTCCACAAGTTCCCTCACTATTCTAGGGTGTATCCCATCCGGTCCCATCGCTTTGTCTACTTTAAGTTGAGCTAGTTTCTCACGAACACAGTCTTCTGAAAATTGTTCAAGATGTCCCTCGCTTCTGTTCCTATTTGTGGGTGTTTTCTGAGGTCCTGCTCCTGGTTCTTCATCTGTGAACACAGAACAAAAATATTTGTTAAGCAATTCCGCTTTATCCTTATCAGCTTCTACATATTCCCCCCCTACACCCTTGAGTCTGACAATACCACTTTTGCCCTGCCTCTTCTAATATATCTGAAAAATGTCTTATCCCCCCATTTTATTGCATTGGCTATTTCCTCCTCCTTTTGAATCTTTGCCTTCTTGACTACTTTGCTAGCTTCTCTAAGTTTTTCCAAATACAGATGCCTTTGTATATATTTATATGTTGGTATTAATTGTTGTATTTTATTTTATTTGTTTTATAAGCTGCATACCCCCTGAGGAAGGTGTTGCTGAAATGCGTTGGGGTTTATCCAATAAAAGCTCCTGTGACCATCACACATCTCTTGCTCCTTGTGTTGTCCCAATACAATTATACTCCATAAGTAAATGGGACTTTTACTGTTCACTTCAAGGGAAACTGCAAGGACAATCTACTCATAAAGGCTTAATAACTTAATCATGAAGATATTCAGTTAAACCTATATGTGAGTAAGATCACTCCTTTCCCCTTAACTGGATTAAGAGACTTTAAATCAAGGATTATGCCTGGGGTGCATGGGAACCAGAGTGAGTGGGAGGGATAGCCTATTTATATCTGTGCTTCTAAGGCAATCTCTTAATCTTCTGGGTGATTCATACTGTCTTTGGTTTGAAAGAGGGAGCTTTTCAAGTTGCCCCTTTGATCTGTCACTTAGCTTTAATACCTGTTTAAAACAGTTACACAGTTCTCTTTGTAAGCAATCTCTAGGAAACAATATCTCCTGCTTCCTCAAAGGAGTGAAACAGATCTGACTGCAGGTATGTTCCTCAGCTTAGCCTGTCTCTGGTGTTAAAGGCACTGAAAGGGATTCTATTTGATCTTATTTGTAAAACCTCTTTCATGGATTTGACCCTTAAGGGGGTATTCCTGGTGGCCATAGGGAGCCTTCCTTGATCATTTTGGTGGCCTCTTTATCCTTGTAGACTGTGCCATCCTGTTTCCAAAAGGTGCTGTCCTCCTTTCATCCCTACTGGATTGTTGTTCTGCCTTCCTTCTTGGAGGAGGATCTTCAGAAGGACCCCTCACTATATCTAGTGAATGTGCAGAAGGTGTAAATCAGGTACATGGAAATCACCTATTCTTTCCTCCAGTTGGATCATCTTTTTTCCTCTTTGGTGACCTGTCGAAAGGACTTGCAGCATCCAAGTCCTCTTCTGTCCACTGCTTGGTAAGCATGTGCCTAAGGCATTCAAAGCTCATTCTACTTGGGTACAACCCTCTTACTAGGCAAAGTCTGCTATGGTGTCCTCAAGAGGACATCCTCGAGGCAGCTACCTGGTCATCTCTGAACACCTTTGCAATATGGAAACCAGAGTAGATTGTGCCTTTGCCAGGGCAGTCCTTTCCAAAGCACTGTCTTCCTCACATCCTTGGACCCGACTGCTTGGGTATATTCCACTTAATTGTACTGGTCTAGCAGGAGTCAAGGAAAGAATGTTGTTAGGTAAAATTTATTCTGTGTCCTTATGTGACTTTTCCTAATTGTGTAGCACTTTTGTTAAAAACCCTACATAGATGACTAAACAACAACAACAATAATAATAATAAACATATGGATACATTTCTGTAATTTTGCCAGTTTTCATAAAAATCATTCAAAGTCAGAGGTGAGTCCATTTTCAAAGGTTTCAGTATCTGTACTGTTGAAAATGTTGAAATGTTACCTTGGATCAGTCACTTTTCATGACCTCCCATATAAAGCTAACAACTAAATCTATCTTCTATAAGCTGCAAATGCTTCAGCAGCTTAGATCATTCCTGGATAGTGTGATGCAGCGGACCCTCCTTTGGAGAGAAAAACAGTTCTGGATTCTGAAAGAAAAAGAAGCTGCCTGCAATATCCAGAGGATCCACCTAGAGGGAGCGGGAGAGTCAGGACAGAGACCACAGAACCACGCCTCTGTGGGCAGGACTTATGTTCCAAAAGCTCACATTTAAGGGGAGGCAAGAGTCAGGAGGAAGCTCATATGCTGGGAGCTTACCTGCAAAAAGCTCAGCTGCTAGAATCTCATCTGCCTGGAGATCCACTACTGGGGAAGCAGTGGAAGGATTACCTTCCTCAGCTGGGAGAGAACAAGCGGGAGCCTGTTCCAGAGAGAGATTGAGGACATGCTATGAAGGTACCAGAGCAAGGTTGGGATCTAGTCCAAAAGCAAACCTGAGTAAAAAGACAGGCTGGGAGAGGAGAACCAGTCCTGTAAGCCAAAGGCTAGGCCGAGAAAGCCGAAGCCAAACCAGACCGGGCCCTGAAACCCACAGGAGGGCAGGCCTCAAAGGCCTGAGGAGGAAAGACTGGGAGAGCCGAAGGAGAATACCTGAGAGCACTGATACGGAAGGCAGCAGCCAAGGTAGGCCTCCTGTCTCGCCCCAGAGAACCAAAAGAAAATCCAGAGGTAAAGCTTTTAATCTTTGCTACTGTTTTCCTAAAGCCAAGTTAAGAGAAGAACCTTGGGAGGGAGAGTCTCCTTACCTAAAGCACAAGCCAAAGCCAAAGTTAAAAGACAGTTTGAGCAAGGACAGAACTTTTAGAGGAAAGCATTATAAAGAAAATGTTTTTAAACCTCTAGAGGAAGAGATGCCATCATGGTATTCCACCACACAGAACCGTAGGCCCAAACAAACTGCTAAGTCCTGGGAAGCAGTGAACCAAACCCACATAAAGGACACCTATCTTGACTCTTCAGAACAGTCAGAAGAGGAATCCGTACATGAAGATCTTGATAGCCCTATGGAATGTGCATATTGTGCCGTGAGTGATATAGAGTCACTCCAGAGCCCTTTGGAGTGAATGAAGCAATATTGTTTTGGTAGCTTTTATGCTGTGAAGTTAACAGTTTCTGGTTGTTTTTCTTGTGCTTACAAAAGCTGCTGTAAGGACTTGTTTTGCTACGTCTACCAATGTGTTTATCCTATGTTCTGAATCCTTAGTGCAAAAAGGGAAAATAAAGCCTTTTACTTTTTCCCTCCACTTTTGTGCAAGACTATATTCTCTTTGGGAGTTGGCAACGAGGCCGGCACAAGGCACTGGCCCTTGACCCTCGCACCTGGCCAATCCCAATCACAAACATCTTGGTTGCCCCGGGCCCAGCCCTTCGGTGGAAAAACTACGCCGCCACCAGGGGGGGCTGGTGCCGCGGCAGGGCGACAATAGTCATGACTTCCATTTGGTCCTCCAAGCCATGATCATTCCACATTTTGATTTTTCAAATGCTATCTTACAAGGTCTACCAAAGCAGACCATTAATCACCTCCACTTGGCTCAAAATGTTGTTGCCCATGTCATCTGCAGAGTTATATGTTCTGTACTGTTCATAATAATACTCTACAATTTACACTAGTTACCAGTTTTGAGCCAGATTAAATATGAAATGCTCATGATGACATTCAAACTGCTTAGAGAAATGGTGCCATCATACTTGGCCTCTCTCATCAGCATCCCTTCTCACTAGAAGAAGTCACAATACTACTAACATGGAAGCCCCTATTAACTACCCACAAGACAAAATGTTCCACAGGTAACAGAGCATTCACCTATTGTTCACCTACACTTTGGAATTTCCTACCAGATAAGCTAAGATCTTAAAGATTTTAGAAAGAAAGTTAAAAACCTCTCTATTCATAGAACACTTCAGTGATTTATCTAATGGAAACAAAATATACTCAACATAACAATAAGCATCTTAGAAAATATACCCCGTGCCCTTCAGAGTAACATAGTAAATGATGGCAGATAAAGACCAGCATGGTCCATCTAGTCTGCCCAGCACGATGGCAAGAGTAGGTGCACCTGCCGCTCCATGCAGGCCACCCCTCCCCATGTCCCTGTTTAGGGGTGAACCCACCACTCCATGCAGGATACCTTTATTTGTTGAGAAATTAGATGGTTCAGTTTATTTTGATTTTGTCCTGTTGCTGTAAAGGGATCCACTGTGTCTGTCCCATGCCATTTTGAATTCCGTCACCATGTTTGCCCCCACCACTTCCATTGGGAGGGTATTCCAAGCATCCACCACCCTTTCTGTGAAAAAGTATTTCCTGACATTGCCTTTCAATTTACCACCTTGCAGCTTCATGTTATGCCCTCTAGTTTTACAGCTTCCCCATCTTTGGAAGAGGTTTGTTTGTTTATTGTTTCCCTTTAAGTATTTAAAGGTCTGAATCATATCTCCCCTGTCCCTCCTCTCCTTCAAAATGTACATGTTTAGGTCTTCAAGTCTCTTCTCATGAGGCTTCTGACGCAGGCTCCAATTCATTTTGGTCACCTTCCTCTGAACAGTTTCCAGTCTTTTTACATCCTTTGTAAGATACGGTCTCCAAAACTGAACACAGTAATCCAAGTGAGGCCTCACCAGTGACTTGTACAGTGGCATAAGTACCTCTTCCTTTCTGCTGGTGATTCCTCTTTGTATACAGCCCAACATCCTCCTGGCTTTTGCCACTACTATGTCGCACTGTTTTGCCACCTTGAGATCTTCAGAAATAATCACACCAAGGTCTTTCTCCTGATCCATGCACACCAACCTCTCGCCCCCTATCGCATGCATTTCCCTTTGATTTCTGCTACCCAGGTGCATGACTCTGCACTTCTTTGCATTAAATCTTAATTGGCAAGCATTAGACCATTCTTCAAGCTTTTGTAGATCTTTCCTCATGTTAACCACTCCCTCGGGAGTCCACTCTGTTGCAAATTTTCATGTCATCTGCAAAAAGACAGACTTTTCCATTCAGTCCTTCAGCAATATTACTCACAAATACATTGAACAGTGTCAGGCCCAGGACCGATCCCTGGGGCAACCTGCTAATCATTTTCCCTTCATCCGAGTGAGCTCCATTTACCATCACCCTCTGTCGTCTGTCAGTCAACCAATTTCTGATCCAATTTACCATCTTGGGATCCATCCCCAAGCTACCGAGTTTATTGATAAGCCTCCTATGAAGAACAGTATCAAAGGCTTTGCTGAAATCCAGGTAGATGACATCCATCACATGCCCCTGATCTAGCTCCCTGGTCACCCAGTCAAAGAACTCAATCAGATTTGTTTGGCAAGATCGTACTTCGGTAAAACCATGTTGCCTCTGGTCTTGCAACCTGTTGATTTTGAGAAAGTTCACTATTCGCTCTTTCAGGAGTGCCTCCATGACTTTTCCCGCCACCGAGGTAAGGCTCACAGGCCTATAGTTTGACACTTCTTCCCTGTCACAACTTTTGTGTAGAGGTACGACATCAGCCATTCTCCAGTCCTGAGGAACCTCTCCTGTTTCCAAGGATCTGTTGAAAAAATCCTTTAATGGCCCTGCAAGAATCTCTCTGAGCTCTTTCAGTATCATCCTGGGATGTATCCCATCCGGTCCCATGGCCTTGTCCACTTTCAGTTTTGCAAGTTGTTCTAGCACCTCATCTTCTGTGATTGGTGTGGTAACTACTTCATTCCCATTTTTATATTTGGGAGTCACAGGTGGTCCTTTCTCCAGGACTTTCTTTAGTAAAAACAGAGCCGAAGTATTCATTTAGCAATTTCGCTTTTTTAATGTCATTTTCCACAAGTCCGTTCGCAGCACTTCTGAGTCCTGCAATTCCACCTCTGATCTTCTTCCTTTCCCGAATATACCCGAAGAAGGTTTTGTCACCACACTTCACATCTTTAGCCATCTTTTCCTTTGCCTTTGATTTTGTTATCCTTATTTCTCTCTTTGTCTCTTTGAGTTTGATCCTGTATTCATTTCTGTGTTCCTCTGTTTGCGAGCTTTTGAATTTTCTGAAAGCTGGGGTTTTTTTGCCTTTATTTGAGCAGCCACTTCTTTGGAAAACCAAATAGGTTTTCTTCTCCTCTTGTTTTTGTTTACTTTTGTTACATATTTATCTGTTGCCCCTTTTATTGCCACCTTTAGTTTAGCCCATTGCAATTCCACTTCCCTTATCTCCTTCCACCCTGTCAGTTCCTCCTTTAGGTACTCGGCCATTTTATTGAAGTCGGTGTTTTTGAAGTTTAGGACCTTGAGCTTGCTATGTTTGGCCTGTACCATGGCTTTTATCTCAAACCACACCTTGTGATGATCACTGCTGCTCACAGGGACATTCAAGCAGACATTCGACATGCTATCACAGTTGGTGAGCACTAAATCCAGTGATGAGCTTTCCCTGGTTGGTTCCATCACCATTTGTCTAAGTAACGCATCTTGGAGACCATCCACAATTTTTTTGCTTCTTTCCAGATTTGCAGAAGGAGTAATCCAATCCACATCAGGTAGATTAAAGTCAACCAATATGATTGCTTCTCCCTTTGTGGCTATCTTGGCAATATCTATAATCAATTCATTATCTATCTCTTCAATTTGTGTCAGAGGTCTCTAGACTACAGCAGTATGGATGATAGTGCCATCTCCTTTTCCAAACACAATCCAGAGTGCTTCTTATTTTCCCCATGCCCCCTGCATTTCAGTAGCTTTAATATTGCTTTTGACATACAAGGCTACTCCTCCTCCCATTTTCTCTGTCTTATCTGAATAGATTATAGCCAGGTATGGCTATATCCCAATCATGAGATTCATTAAACCATGTTTCTGTAATGGCCACAATGTCCAAATCCATTTCCACCATTAGGGCTTCTAGGTCTGGAACTTTGTTGGCTAAGCTTCGAGCATTTGTGCTCATTGCTTTCCAGCATTTAACTGGCTTGCGTGTATTTAGCATTGATTTTGTTCTGTCTACATCTTCCCACTTGTTTTTGATGTGTGGTTTAAATGTGTGGATGTTTCTGATTTTAATCTGCTTTTACAGGGGGTGACGTCCAGAGCTTGACCTTCCACATCAGTCACCCCTTTGTTCTAGTTTAAATGCATATCCACATATTGCTTGTATTTTTCACTTAGGATTCTTTTCCCTGCGACAGAGAGATGTAGTCCATCAGCACAGTATAGTCTCTTGTTGCTCCATCTGTTTCCCCAGTCGCCAATAAATCTGAATCCTTCTTGTTTGCACCAGGTCTGGAGCCATGTATTAAAGCTGTTAATGCGATGCAGCCTTTTTTGCCCCCTTACCAAGCACAGGTAGAACCTCTGAGAATGCAACATTGTTAACAATGGGCTTGAGTTTCTCTCCCAGAGATTGGAAGTTCTTTTGGACTGTAGAGATACTGTTTCTAGCCAGGTCATTTATGCCCAAGTGGATAATCACAATAAGTTTGGAGTGTTCACTTTCTGCGCTAAGTACTTCAACAACGTGGTTTGTATTTCTGCTGGCTGAAGAGCCTGGGAGGCACTTGACTATCTTCTCTCCTTTGAACTGTGTTCCCAAGTTGGTGCTACTGATGATGGAATCACCAAGTAGTAGTAGTTTGCTGTTTGAGGTTTTCTTCATATTTGGTCCTTTAGCAGGAGATTGGGCATTGTCTGTCTCACTTAAGGGCCCTTCAGTTTTTTTGGATTGGGCATCCTCATTCGCCAAGGCAGAGAAGGCATTATGCAGGGATATCTCCTGATGCATAGGATGCCTCTGTGTCACAGATCACAATCTACAAGAACCCACTGTGATCCATTTGCTCCAGGGATGTTTCATTCTTTGTGGGAGTGGTGGTGGACTTTGTTCAGTTTGCATCCTAGAAGAGGTGTGCTTCATTGCAGCCAGTTCCTCCCTCAGTTCCTCATCCTCATTAGCCAAGGCAGAGAATGCATTATGCAGGGATATCTCCTGATGCATAGGATGTCTGTGCGTTACAGGTCGGAATGTACCAGAACCCACTGTGATCCCCTTGTCCCTGGGATGTTTGATGCTTTGTGGGAGCGGTGGTGGACATTGTTCAGTTTGCATCCTAGAAGAGGTGCGCTTCATTGCAGCAAGTACCTCCGTGAGTAGGATCACCTCTTTATGCATGGCAGCTAGGTCTTCCCTTAGTAGAGTCAGTTCTTTATGTATGGCAGATGACCTGAGGCACACAGGACAAGCTCTGAGGTTCCATATGATTTGTCTTGGAATGAAAGTATTGCAGTTATTGCACCGAATACATGACATGCTGAATAAGCAGTCCTAGAAGGAGAAGAGGAAGAAGAAGGAAGGAGGAAGAAGATGTTGGCTCTAACCCAAGTTAAAAGGATAGATGGCAACATATGCGACCACTGTATAGGCAATGCAGCCCCTGGGTGGGTGGGAACCTATGTGTCTCTGGCCAGTAGACTGTTCCTGAACTGGGGGCACCCACAGATATCTGCTCCAAGGCTACCCAGAAAAGGAGACAGTCAGTCAGATTATCCCCAAGCTTAATTTATAACCACAGTTAAACTTTGTATTAGCAAGTCCCACAAAACAGACAATTAGACTATATTGGTAACTAGAAAGCATCAGAGATAAGAAAGAAAATTAGAGTCTTAGCTTTGTGACACAGCTCCTGCAGCCAGTCTCAGAGACCCTTAGGTGTGGCCACTCTTCCACTTAAGAACATAAGAACATAAGATATGCCATACTGGGTCAGACCAAGGTCCATCAAGCACAGTATTCTGTTTCCAACAGTGCCCAATCTAGGTCATATGTACCTAGCAGTTTCCCCAAAAGACACAGGTTCCACAGTGCTTGTACTGGGTCAAGCATTGATATCCCAGGTCCCTTCTAATAATGGTCTATGGAACTTTCCTCCAGGAACTTGTCCAAACCTTTAAGCCCAGCTACACTAACAGCCTTTACTACATCCTCCGGTAACAAATTCCAGAGTTTGATTACACGTTGAGTGAAAAAATATTTTCTTTTATTAGTCTTAAATAGTTTACCCTGTAGCTTCATTGCATGTCCCCTAGTCTTTCTATATTCTGATAATGTAAACAATCGATCTACGTTTACCTGTTCCACTCTGTTCATTAATTTATAGACTTCTATCATATCTCCCCTCAGCCGTCTCTTTTCCAGGTTAAAGAGCCCTAACCTTTTTAGCCTTTCTTCAAAGGAGTATCCTTCCATCCCCTTTACCATTTTGGTGGCTCGTCTCTGAACCTTTTCTAAAATCGCTATATCCTTTTTAAGATACAGCAACCAGAATTGCACACAATATTCAAGGTGCGGTCTCACCATGGAACGATATAGAGGCATTATAATATCTTTTTTTTTTTTCCCATTCCCTTCCTTATGATACCTAGCATTCTATTTGCTCTCTTGGCTGCCGCTGCAGACTGGGCCGAGGGTTTTAATATGTTATCCACAATGACACCTAAATCTTTTTCCTGGGTGGTGGTTCCTAATGTGGAACCTTGCATCGTGTAACCATAGTTTGGGTTGTTCTTCCCTAGGTGCATAACTTTGCACTTGTCCACATTAAATTTCATATGCCATTTTGATGCCCCGTCTTCGAATTTATCAAGATCCTCCTCCAATTTTCCACAACTTTAAATAGTTTTGTGTCATCTGCAAATTTGATAACCTCACTCGTTGTTCCATTTTCCAGGTCATTTATGAATATGTCAAAATGCAGCAGACTCAGTGCATATCCCTGGGGTACACCACTATTCACCTTTCTCCATTGGGAAAATTGGCCATTTAGCTCTACCCTCTGCTTTCTATCTTTTAACCAGTTCCTGAACCACAATAGTACACTGCCTCCTATCCCATGACTCTTTAGTTTGGCCAAAAGTCTCTGATGAGGGACCTTGTCAAAGGCTTTCTGAAAGTCCAGATACACAATATCAACCGACTCACCTTTGTCCACCTGATTATTCACTCCTTCAAAAAACATAACAGATTAGTAAAACAAGATCTTCCTTGTCTAAAGCCATGTTGGCTGTCCCCCATTAGGCCATGACTATCTACATGCTGAGTAATTTTATGTTTGATGATGATTTCTATCATTTTTCCTGGTACTGACGTCAGGCTCACCAGTCTGTAATTTCCCAGATTACCCTGGAACGCCTTTTAAAAGAAATCAAGGAAATTAACAAAAGTTACAGCGCAGTAATAATAATGGGTGATTTCAACTACCCCAGTATCTACTGGGTCAGTGTTACATTGGTGATCCTCCAATCTTCAGGTATTAGAGATGATTTTAATGATAGTTCACAGCTTACTAATAGCAGGTCTGCAATCTCATATTTCAGTTCTTTCAACACCCTTGGATGTATACCATCCGGCCCAGGTGATTTGCTACTCTTCAGTTTGTCTAATAGTTGTAATACATCTTCCCGATGTATCGAAATTTCCTTCAATTCTTCCGCACCTTTAAATACCACTTCAGTCATGGGTAACATCCCTACATCTTCCTCAGTAAAGACCGAAGCAAAGAATTCATTCAGTCTCTCTGCTATCACCTTGTCGCCTCTTTTTTTTTTTTGTGCCATCAAGTCAGTGTTGACTCATAGCGACCCAGTTACCTCTGGGTTTTCTTGGCAATGTATCACCGGAAGTAGATTGCCAGCCTTTTCTTCGAGGCAATGGGGGGTAAAGTGACTTGCCCAAAGTCACAAGGAGTGCCAGTGGGAATCGAACCCTTGATCTTCTGGGTATGAGGCAGTTGCTCTAACCACTAGGCTACTCCTCCACTCCTTGTTGCCTCTTAGTGCCCCTTTAACCCCTCTATCATCTAATGGACCAACTGACTCTCTCACAGGTTTTTTGCTACAAATGTACTTGTAAAAGTCTTTATTTCGTTTTTTGGCTTCCGCAGCAAGCTTCTTCTCAAATTCTCCCTTTGACTGCCTTATCAATGTCTTGCATTTGACTTTCCAGTGCTTGTGCTGTTTCCAGGTTTTGTCGTTTGGCTCTTTTTCCATGTCCTGAAAGATACTTTTTTGGCAACAACAGCCTCTCTGACCTCACCTTTAAACCATGCTGGCAGTTTTTTGGACTTCCTTCCACTTTTCTTAAAGCATGGAATATAGCTGGTCTGGGCTTTCAAGATAGTATTTTTCAACAACACCCAAGCTTGATGTAAGTCTTTAACCTTTGCAACTGCTCCTTTTAGTGTTTTCTTAACTATTTTCCTCATTTTATCATAGTCTCCCTTTCGAAAGTTAAAAGGTAGTACTGTGGTTTTCCTTACTATCCCTCCTCCACTAATTAAATCAAAGGCGATCATGCTATGATCACTATTGCCAAGTGGCCCCAACAACCTTATCTCTTGCACTAGATCTGGTGTTCCACTAAGGACTAGGTCTAATATGGCTTCCCCTCTGGTCAGTTCATGAATCAGCTGCTCCAAGAAGCAGTCATTTATTTCATCTAGGAACTTTATCTCCCTAGTATGTTCTGCCGTGACACTGACCCAGTCGATACTGGGGTAATTGAAATCACCCATTATTATTACTGCGCTGTAACTTTTGTTAGTTTCCTTGATTTCTTTGAGCATTTCATCATCCATTTGTTCATTTTGGCCAGGCAGTCGATAGTACACCCCCACTGCCATCGCCTTCCCCTTTTTACATGGAATTTCAAACCATAGAGATTCTACAGAAAATTTTGTTTCCTGCAAAACTTTAATCCTTTCTGACTCAATGCCCTCTCTAACAGAGCACAACCCCTCCATCAATTTGATCAGCTCTATCATTACAATATAGTTTGTACCCAGTTATCACAGTGTCCCACTGGTTGTCCTCCTTCCACTATGTCTCTGATATTCCAATCATATCTAACCTTTCATTTAGTGCTATATATTCTAACTCTTCCATCTTATTTTTTTAGACTTCTAGCATTTGCATACAAGCATTTGAGAGACTGTATTTTATTCATATTAATTTGGCTATTGGTAGACATGGGTAATTTGGGATCTTTAAGCTCTGTCTGCTCCATACTCAAGGGCATTTGAGCTACTTTACTCTTTTTTGGAACCCCTCTGCTTTTGGTAGTATCCTTCAAGGATACATTCTTCCGAACCATCCGCTCTTGGGCAACTGTCAGCTTTCCCCTATTATCTAGTTTAAAAGCTGCTATCTCTCCTTTTTAAAGGTTAATGCCAACAGCCTGGTTCCATCCCGGTTAAAGTGAAGCCCATCCCTTCGGAAGAGCCCCTCCTTTCCCCAGAATGTTCCCCAGTTCCTAACAAATCTAAAACCCTCATCTCTGCACCATTGTCTCATCCAAGCATTGAGATTCCGGAGGTCTGCCTGCCTTTTGGGTCCTACACGTGGAACGGGAAGCATTTTGGAGAATGCTACCCTGGAAGTTCTGGATTTTAACTTCCTACCTAAAAGCCTAAATTTAGCCTCCAGAACTTCCCTACCACATTTTCCTATGTCATTGGTACCGACATGTACCAAGAGAGCAGACTCCTCCCCAACATTATCAAAGACCTTATCTAGGTGGCGCATGAGGTCCACTACCTTTGCACCAGGCAGGCATGTTACCAGGCGATCCTCATGTCCACCAGCCACCCAGCTATCTTCATGCCTAATGATCGAATCACCAACTATAATGGCTGTCATAACCCTTCACTCATGGGCACATGGCCCTGGAGAAACTTCCTCGGTGCGAGAGGGTTTTACATTACCTGGAGGTCAGGTCCTAGTTACAGGATCACTTCTTGCCACACCAGGGTGATGCACTCCTGTCACATGACCTTTCTCCTCCATGGCAACAGGGATGCTGCCAGACTGGAGGTGGGACTTCAGGACTATATCCCTGTAGGTCTCGTCTATGTACCTCTCTGTCTTTCTTATGTTTTCCAAGTCTGCTACTCTAGCCTCTAGAGAACGGACTCGTTCCCTGAGAGCAAAGAGCTACTTGCACCTAGTGCACACGTAAGACCTCTCACCAAATGGGAGAAAATCATACATGTGATACTCAATGCAAAAGACTGGAAAGCCCCCATCTCACTACTGGACTGCTATTTATACTAATAAAACTGTACCTAATACATTTAATATACCTTGTTCACCTGAAGCTTAATTAATCTCAGGTCCTTAGTGTATGACTGATTTGGGTAACGAGCTTCACCTGAAAGCATCTCCTGTCTTTTAAGATGTGTAAGTACCTGTAAAGCTATGATTATCCCAGTGGTGGGTGGGTGTTGGGGAGGAGGGAAATAACACTTATTAAAAGAGGGCTGCTACCCAGTACTCTGTCTTGTGCTGCCGAGGTAAGCTATATTCTGATTTGATTTAAATTATAGCTCTTTGCTGCTGCTAGGCTCTAACTTATTATGAAATGTAAACTACAAGCGCTCTGCTCGGTTCTAAATTTAACCAGAAAGCTCTCTTCTGTGTTTTAAATTTAAATTAAAAGTACTTTGCTGATGCTAGGCCCTGAGTGACTATTAAATTTAAACTACAAGTTCTCTGCTGGGTTCCAAATTTAACCAGAAAGTTCTCTTCTGTGTTTTAAATTTAAACTTAAACTGCTGCTACTAGGCCCTGACTGATTTAACAAAAAATAGTGGGTTCACAGATTAATTAGCTTTAATACAAATAATTCCTTTCAGAAAATTCCCAGAAGTATATAGCACAGTTACTTACCTGTAACAGGTGATCTCTGGGAACAGCAGGAATAAGTCTTCACATATGGGTATGTTGGTACCGACGGAGTCTGCACGGGAACGCTTCCCAGCGTCCAATCAAAAAGTCTTTGGAAGCATCCCACCATGCCTGCGTGCTGCCTTCCCGCCTTTCCCAACTGCCTCTCCTCAGTTAAGTTTCAAGCTGAGACAAAGAGAGAGAGAGAGAAGGGAAAGATAGAGATAGAGAGATACAACTCCTAGGGGAGGTGGGTGGGTTGTGAAGACTTATTCCTGCTGTTCCCAGAGATCACCTGTTACAGGTAAGTAACAGTGCTATCTCCAGGAACAAGCAGGAATGAGTCTTCACATATGGGGATTCCCAAGCCAAGATGCCTGGAGTCCCAGCATGTCATAGATTGGAACATGCTATCCCCCACAACACCAGGCATCCTGAGGATGGAGGGTAGGAGTTGAAAAAAGAAAGGCGTTGTGGAACAGCTAACCTAGCATAGGACTGCAGACAAGGAGTCCATGTGTGGATGATAATTATCATCAATGATATTGAAAGAAATATTGCAATATGGACCTCCCCTAACAGGATTACTAAGGAGGTTCATGGGATCTACTGGGGAACCCAGTAGAGGAAACTCAAGGAGGACCTCACTGTGAAGTGGAGGTAATAAACCTGTAGGAAAAAACAGTGGAGGTCAGATTCCTGAAAGGTAAGAGGGAACCCCAGTAATAACTGGGGTAGTACAAAAACGGTGGGCCTTCAGCGGAAGGCTTTATGACAAAAGCCGAACTCTTTTGGCAACAGAGTGGCTCACCCTTAGGAGCAAAAAGAGAAGGCTGACCGATTTGGACAAACAGGCACAGTCCTTGTGGGAGGAAAAGGTATGGAAACCCCTTGTATCCCAAAAAGAAAGGACAAATGCCTGAGGCGTTAGAGCCTGTGATTAACTGAAGATCCACAATGTCTCTCCTAAATGGAGTCAGCTAGGAGAGATACTGGAACATGGAGAGCTTCGGAGGTACCTAAACCTTAAGGTTATGGTGGAAGTTGTTAACTACCACAGAAGTGGTTGTGCGTGTAAAACCCCAAACATGCTGGATAGCATAGGTATGGGTAAAGCCCATCTGTCAGAATCATATAGCAATATGAGCCTAGACAGTCAGTTAGATAAATATGCAGAATACATATCTACCGATAATAAAATATCTCGATACATATACACATACATATATACATACATGCATATACATATATATGTATACATGTCTATACATATCTATCTATCTAGTGATAAGGAAGCTTATCATAGCTCAGGAAGGAGCTATAGAAAAGGTGAAGTGACTCTGAACAAGCAACCTGTCAGTTCTGGTAGAAATAAGAAAACAGAATTTTTCCATAAAAGACTACCAGTCCCAGAATGCACCAGGTTTAACAGCCATTAGAGGAGCTGAAGTGGGGAAACGTGTGTTCAATAAGGAGGGCTATGAGGTAATCCCCAAGCACTCATCTCAAAGGGCAGGGCCTGATTCAGCACAGCTGCGCTGTGCTAGAGTGGAGCACTCATCTAAGCAGAATAAAGGTAGAGTTTATTCTACAGAGAATTATCCTCAGTTTCATCTGGGAGATCCTCATCTTGATAAGTTGGATATCCTCATTTTGGACAGCTTCATTATCTGGAGGATCATCAGAAGCAGAAACCAGAGCGGACGGACAGAGAGGGCAAGAAACCCTTTGGAAGAAAGAAGATAAAAGCTTTTGGGAGGTCTAAAGGAGTCCAGAGCAGTACGTATACTGGAAGGCATTCCAAAGGCAAGCTTACACCATTGGACTGGGGAAAGCCAGAGGAATGGTGCTGCAGAGCTAGGAATCTCCAGACGGTACCTGTGAGGGAGACGGTTGCACGTGGAAGGGACCCTAATACCCATGCCAGAAGGTATGTGAAGAGAGATCCAGTGTCCAGGGATCTGGATTGGAAGGCTGGACATAAGAACTGGACTACATACTGGCCAGGCTATTTAGAGAGGAACTCTAACAGCAATGGAAGCTCAGGTATGAACACTGATCTATGCCCTAGCTATAACCTTGAAAGACAGCAGGGAAACAAGTATTCTCCTGAGTGTGCTCCATTGAGAAATTCCTCTGTGCCAATCCATGATATTGAACCCATGATTGTTGAAGGGGAAGAGGTGGTAGATACAGGCTGTGAATACATGGACTGCTCTCTGTCTAAACTCCTTTGGTAATTTACTGTTACAAAGTACAACAACCATCACAAAGAAATACAAACTTGTTATTTAATCTACTCAGAAAAGCTCCTGAATAGGATTTGAGCCAAGCAGTAGAAAGTAAGCCAGCTAAGGGGTTTCAGCTGGATAACTGCTAGCAATTGAGCCTTACCTAATTGATTGTGAGCTCTGAGGGAATCACTTCTGAGTCTATGTGTGAAGATATAAGAAGTTAACCTGAAAAAAACAGTTTTTCCCTACTTTGTGGGTTTTGTTTGTTGATTAAAGCACTGCTAAGAAAATATTAGCTAGAGCCTACAGAAAAGACCATTCTGTTACCATCCTGGTCTTTATTCTTTTGCTTTGATTGCCTGACAAGTTCAGCTGTTATTTTCCTGATTTTGTTTTTCTAAGTTTAACACTGAAAGCAAGTAACCGGTTTTATGTGCTACCAAGCATATCTGTGTTGGGAGAAATAACCCCATAAATAAATATCTTATTGGCTTTACACTCAAGCACAACTAATTATTGTGAGCGGCTGTGTCTGGTGTGAATGGACTGCATTTCCCACAATCCCTTGCAAATCATATTGATATATGCCTTTGCCAAGACTGTGAACATTCTCAACCAGGCACCCGTCTGACAATATATATATATATCACCTCTTTTGTTTGTTTTGCTGTTATACCGCCTTGATTGTAAGATAAGGCGGCATAGAAATACTATTAATATATATACTATTATATATATATATATATATATATATATATATATATATATATATATATATATAGTATATATATTAATAGTATTTCTATGCCGCCTTATCTTACAATCAAGGCGGTATAACAGCAAAACAAACAAAAGAGGTGATGGTGTAATAATGCAGTAAGAGTTATAACGTAATATGAGGGTATAATGTGATGTGTGAGAAATTAAATTGAGCTATGTACATTATGTGTTATTATACAACATGTGCTATAATACAAACAAAAGAGGTGATGGTGTAATAATGCAATAAGAGATATACCGTAATATGAGGGTATAATGTGATGTGTGAAAAATCAAATTGAGCTATGTACATTATGTGCTAATATACAACTTGTGCTATAATACAATTTTCTATATTTAGTGAAAAGAAACAAGTGCCATTATATTCTCTGTCCATGTGTCTGAGGTTAGGAAGTTGGTCGATCCTGATATATGAATTGATCATGTGTCATGTCCATAGTGTTCTATGAACAACATTGTTTTCAGCTGTTTGCGAAAGTCCTTGAGGTCCAATGCTGATCTCAGAATATATCTATAGTGAGATATGAAAGGGCATAAAATACACACAAATGATAGACATAGACATCTGTAAGATGTATGCTATAGATATGAATATATAGGCCTCTATATGGGTGTCTGCAAAGAAGCCGACAGATATGCCTACAGAATGGTATTCACATAGAAAATGTGGAGAGGAAAGATTCATCTTATAACAAGAAGGTGGAACCTACTTGAGAAGATATATAGAGAATCTATTCCCACTGGTTATGAGCTTCAGGGATGCTAGCTAGTGAAATAACCAGGACGGTTACGTGAAAAGCAGAGGATGATATCAGTCTGCAGCCAGCAAGTCCCCATATTCCAGAACTCTAGCATGGTAAGTGAACAGAAGACGCATAAAAATGAGATACCATGCTGACCTGCTTAAGAGCACAAAGGTATCATGCGTTCTTACCATGAGGATGAGCTGCAAGGAGAAAAAGCATATTCCCGATTGGAAATACTATGGACCAAAGCAGGGAATTGGCAACTCCTTAAGCTTTCACGTAAGAGAAGGCCTATGTCCTTTATATTAAAAAGGAGATAGTGAAAAAAGGGAAAACCTTTCTAGTCATGGGAGACATGACTGAAAAAGCCTTTTCCAACCATCTAGGATAGCTGTTGGAGAAAAAACCCTCATGCTCTCTAGCAAGGGCCCATAGTGGAGAGCTTCTCTGTAGAATTGCAGAGAGCATGATGCAGAAGAATGAGGAGATAGAACTGGCTGCTGGAGAGCCAGTACCTATGTCAACTATGCTGCCAAACCCAGGGGAATAGAGATGGCAGAAAGAGAAGACAATCCAACAAGCCTGTAGTGAAATAATTTCCAAGACAGATGACAGCACTGACTTGGAGCCACTACTAAGACCAGACAGAATGTTAGTGGAGGACAAATCTGGTTGCTGGTGGACAAGAACCAGTGGTCCAAACATTAAGGCTCCTGCATAGGCAGCTGCTTGCCAGACAGCAGAAAGAATCTTAGGGGCTTGTTTACAAAGCCGCGGTAGCGGTTCGCGATCGCTATCTGAGCCGCGGTCCCATTGATTTCAATGGGGCCGTGGCTCCGATAACGATCGCGAACCGCTACCGCGGCTTTGTAAACAAGCCCCTTACTGTTTAAAAACAGAACAGACAGAACAGGAGTAGAAAATTCTGGACAAGTCTGATGAACTGCCTCAAAGCAAGATTGAAAAAGAGGAGTCAACTCAGAGAGGAAAACTCCGCACTGGAAAAGTAACAAAACTAGAGAGGCTGAAGAAAAAGTCCTCCAGTGAAGCAATACTGCTCTTACAGAGGAAAAGCTTGGTAAGAGGGTAAAGAGAATGGAGCTGAAGAAGACTTACAAAGTAGTAAGTCTATAGAAAGGAAAAAAGACATGCTGGCACAGGAAACTATCGTTTGATAGTGGTTAGATCTCTTTTCCTAGCAGGAAGAAGAGGAGAACCCTGTGACCTATAGGCATAAACATCCTGACAGTGCATAGAACATAGAAAAAATGGATGTCTTTTGGGAAGAGATCCATGTCTAGGGTTTAGAATGAAAGCAGTGGATTGTTTCAATTGAGAAGAAGCAACTGCAGATTCTAACCCCCAGAGTCACAAGCATCTGATGAAGATTGATTAGAAACCCTGCGGTTGCTGGGTTTGCTGAGCCTGGTGAGAGGTTGAATTCTGTAGACCAGGACGATGCTTCCCTTGTTTGGGAACATCTGTATGATGGGCAGATGATGCATAAAACCTTCTTCTCCTATGGGAAGAAAGTTTGGCAGGACATTTCCTACTTACTGGGACAGAAGAAGGTGCAGAACAGCCCCTAGGAACAGGTAAGTCAGTGGACAACTCAGTAACCTGACGTAAAGACTCCTTGTTGAAAAGATTGTCTCCAGTGCAAGGAGTATGTCCCAGTCTTTGCTGTGCCCATTTGTCCAAGTCTGAAGCTTGAAGCCAGGCTCTACGTCGTGCCCCTATAGTTATAGCAGAAGTCCTGCTAACAGACTCAAAAGAGTCTAGGGAAGCACGAGTAAGAAACCAAGAGATATTCTGAAGATGCTTAAGCAGTGAAGAATAGCCTGCACTCTTGGACTCTGGAAGGGAAGGAGTCAAAAGATGTAATTGCTTTGTGACCTCCTCAAGAGATAGACTCATATAAAAAAAAATATGAGAGAATTCTTGCAGAAAGCATAGATGTCTGGAAGGTTTGACATCCAAAGGCATCTAGTGTCTTAGACTCACGATCTGGCGGATAAGAAGAGTGTTTTTTCTTACTCTTTATCCGCCTCATTGCTGATTCCACTACTATGGAATGATGAGGAAGTTGAGTCTTTTGAAACCCTGGAGAGGGGGGCACCTGATATAAAAGAGATCAGTTGCTCTGGAGGGTGGGTGTACCTTTAAAGGTGCTTCCCAAATTCCTAGAAGGAGATCCTGCAAGGAATGATGCAAAAGAAGCATTATGTTCTCCTTTGCTTTGGTAGAAACAGAGCCTTGGGCAGGATCATGTCCAGGGATAGGAATGGCAAGAGATCTTGCTATATCCAGGAGGAAACTCTGAAAAGAGGGATCTCCAATGGGAATCTCCTTTGGACAGGTTAGATCTGAAGAACTAGCCTGAGCACCGAAAGAGCGATTCAAATATATAGGAATAGAAGATCCTGCACGGTGCAGTGTGGAATCCTTAAGGGATGGTCGCCGGTACTGGTTGTCAGGAGCAGCGACCGTCAGTACCACATCGTCCATGCCAGGTATCGACTCCAAGCTTGGTATAGAAGGGAGCGATCCTGTTGAAAGAAGCATGGCAGGAGTTGGCCACAATGCTACTGTGGATACTGGTACCGATGCCAATACCGGTACCCATGTCGGAGCCGAGCCCGACACAGACATTGGAGCAGCCATCATGACAGTTCAATCGGTACCGAGGTAACCGAAAACCTCCGGCCGCTATCCTCGGTACCGAGCCTCCGGTATCGATCGGTGTTGGTACCAAAGCATGTTGGTACCCAGTCTTCCAGACTAGAAATCGATTCCAAACTCGGCATCGAGGGCAAAGAGCCTGATGAGCGAAGCATGGAAGGCACCGACCGCAAAGGTAATGTGGACATCTGTACCAACTTCGGTACCGTGTCTGATACCGGTTGATGAAGGCCAACCAGTGGCAACTCAAACGGCCTCAGGGGAACCGAGAGTTACGGATCCGAATCATCGGAACCGAGCCTTCGGTACCGCCGGGAGCCGGTACCAAGGCGAGTCGGTACGCAGTCCTCCAGACTGGAGATCGATTCGAGACTTGGCATCGAGGGAAACGAGGCTATCGATGCACGTCTGGAGGGTACCGACGTCGGTGGTAGTATCGGTGCTTGTACCGATAATGGAAAGTCAGTCTGGAAAGTATCCACTGGTCCCGAAGGCACCGAGGACGCCAGATGACCATCCCTGGTGAGGAGTGTTTCATCCAACACCAGTGCCGATGCCGGGGTATCGGTATCGCTCGAAGCGGATGCCACCACCGGACGCGGCTCAGGTATGTCCGAAGACTCGAGCCGGGGTTTTGAAGCCAGTTGGCCCTCGAGGGCAAGGCCAGAGCCGTCTACATGCTGTGCATGAGACCTACCACTCGAGGGCTGGCTAGTCTTAACAGACTGTTTGTGGGTTACGTGATCCTGTGTAGAAGAAGAAAGGGACGGTGCCCTGAAGTTGGAGGGAAACCGTGTATCGAGGGAACCTCGATGTTGAAAACCTCTTCTCACCAAACTGTTGCCTAAAGGCTCCGGAGGAAAAAGGTCAGGACCCAAGCAGGTTAGACACAGACTTTGAGGGTCTAAAAATAAAGTTGTACCGCCAGAGTTTGAACATTTCTTGGAGAAAGTGGCTGGCGGTTCCATGAAGGAAAAAGAAGAGGCCTAAAAGGCCTGAGAAACAGTGAGACACTATGAGGAAAAAATATCCCTTGAAAAAGGAAAATTTCACAAGAAAAGAAAAGAAAACACCGGCGGTACCGGTGGCATCGGAAGACAGCCGTGACCACAAGAAAACTAAAGAAATAAAACAAGAATTTTCTGCGGTGACAGGAGGACATCCTGCCGGCTCCGCGGAAAACGAAAACTGAGGAGAGGCAGTTGGGAAAGGCGGGAAGGCAGCACGCAGGCGTGGTGGGATGCTTCCAAAGGCTTTTTGATTGGACGCTGGGAAGCGTTCTCGCGCAGACTCCGTCGGTACCGATGTACCCATATATGTGAAGACTCATTCCTGCTTGTTCCTGGAGATACTCACAATTACAGATCTCTCTCCAGAAGTAACAGTCCCCTTTTCTAGTCTTTCAAGACTAAAGTTCTCCAGGTGCTTGAACCCAAATGCTCTAACCAATGCTGATGATCTTAAACTCACTTGTAAATACGTTGATTGAAATTTATGTTTTCTTTAAATAATATATGAAATTACCTGTGCATACTAATGATTTTTCTTTGACTTCACTGTACCATACAAATGAACATAATGTTTGGGTAAGTTCAATCTACCAGTTTAATGTAATTGTTTGTTACTTGTAAACCACCCTTGATCTCTGAAAGGGGCGTTATAGAAAAATGTTTAAATAAATAAATATTCTTTAAATTTGTGAATTCACAAATGCATTATGAAATTTCAGTTGAATAAAATACCAAAATATGTTTGAGCTCTTCCATAGGTCATAACGTCAAGGTTAAAGCTTTGTCAACCAGGCAAGGCAAGCTGTATCTTCAGATAACATTTTGCATGCCTGAAAAGCTTGAACTCAAGAGAATCAAACTGCTTTTAGCATTATTTCAACCATCTCCTTGTAATACACATCCACAAGGTCCTTTATTTAATGAGTCATCATTAAACTGTTATTACAGAAATGGATAGTGAAGTGAAATTGTACTCCAAAAATCACTTCACATCTTCCCTATATGTATGAGTCAATGGAATAAAGGACCAAAAATATTGAGTAGTTACTAAAGTGCATTGCAGAAAAAAAAAAAGACAAATTTTGCCCCCTACCACACGTTAAAAGGGGCAAAAAGCTTATTTTACCATAATGCCCAAATTTGTACCTCAGTGTGCATTGAATATTAATGATTATTCAAATAGAACATCACTAGCTCAAATCTGGCCAGGGGATATGAAGTATAATGTTTAAACATTCCCTGCTATGCCATGCCTCAGACTCATTTTGATTTTAAATGGAAGACTTTGGCTGGCCAAATGATCATTACTAATTGAACAGGACCTGGCTTAGGCTGCAATAGTATACTCAGACATGATTTCACAGAATTTCTGGCACAAGAACACGGCAAAATAGAAGTCTTGAGTAAGTTTCTAGAGCAGGAGTCAATAAGTTACCAAAATTCCAGACTAGAGAAATTTTGGGCCAATGATGAAACATGGATGAAGATCACCACAAATACAATACAAAATACAGTTAAGAGTAGGTTGGCTAGAGACAAACATCCTAGTGCTATAACTACTTGTCCTGCAAGACAAGTGTCTTCTAAACCAATAGTCAATGGTTCAAGGCCAAACTGACACTGGGAAAAAAAAAATCTATTTTTTTTATTTGCCTGAAACCTTTAGCAACCTTTCAGCTATGTGTTTTGTTTGGACAACAGTCAAGTCTTTAAGAGAATTGTTCCAAAATGAAAATTTGTAAAAACAAAACAAATCTGCAAATGACACATAAAACTAAACCAAACAAATGTTTGCCTTCACACTTCTAGAATAAACTGTTACACCATAAACAGAAGCTAGTATTGTCTGCCTTCAGCAAGGTGTGTTGACTAGTGCAGCAGTGCAGATAGGGCCTGTCTCCCTTGGCCTAGATCATGATCTTGTGACCTGTGCAACAGACATTTGCTCAGAGCTTGGGTAAACAGTTGCTCTGTGTCCAGCGCTGTCACGCAAGGTTCCAAGTACTGGTGAGACAGAGTGAATAGGAAGACCCCATGGGGCCATTGAAGGGAGTTGGTAAGTCTGTGCCCAAGTCTCCCTTTCATCAGACTATCCTTTATCTTCATTTTCTGCTATTTTTTCTATTTTTTTGCTAAGGGTTTTTTTTTTCAGTAATTGTTTTTCTTCTGTCCTGCTTAACTAAAGTAGCTTCGAACGTGGAAAAGAAAAAGAAAAATGCTGAGGCAGTCAGGCTTTTCTAGGTCTATGTGGGCAGCTAGAGAGACCCTTCTTGAGTTTCTCCAGCTAGCCCGACAGATGTGGGGTTCTTTTTTCACCATGGTTTTGTTTTTCTAGCAGGAATTTTGCCACCCAGGAGGGTGGTGCACCCCAGCCAAGCCCACGGAGGCAGCATGGCAAACTTACCATAAAGCTGGCTTGCTGTGCTGCCTCCACTCCAGGCCCAGCCGCTCTTTTCTCCTGGATGAAGTCTCGTGACTCGCAAGACTTTGGCCTTGGAGAGAAAAACAGCTGAGCCTGGAGTGGAGGCAGCCTGGCAAGCCAGCTGTATGGCAAATTTGCTGCACTGCCTCTGTGGGCCTGGAGGGGGAAGGTGTGTGCTCCATTAGTGCCTGCCCCAGGTGCCAAGAGAGCTGAAAACACCACTGTTTGGGAAGACTACTACAGACTGGGAAGTGCTGCTGCTTTTTTTCTGCATTTTCAGTATGTGTTTGATGCAGTCAGGTATTCTAAGAGCCAAAAGTAGTGTTATACTAGAGTCTTTCAGTACTGCACCAGAGGATTTACTAAGTGATTGCGTCACTGAATGTTATTAAGGTCTTCTTCTACCTGCTGTCAAAGGAGCATAACCCATTCGCCTGGTCTAACATGATTTAAGGAAAGAAATGTTATCAGATATTTAAGCACTTATCTTGTAAGCCCTCTGGGGACAGGAAAGGAGAAATTAGACCTTACCTGCTAATTGTCTTTCCTTGAGTTCTCTCCGGGCCAGTCCAGGTACATTAGGGTAGTCAACCTCCTCCAGCAGCTGAGGACTGAAAAACTCAAAGTCTTGCTGACAGCCTATACAGCTCTCTCTGGTGTCAGATACTCAGTCTTCTATTTCCAAAGCAGCGGAACTACAACTAGAACTAGAACTAAGAGAAAACAAAAAATACTCCATGTCTCTCACCATAGTTCCCATACTTCTCATATCTCTAAGAAGCATTCTTAGAATTGCCCTTTTACTCCATTCCTTTTTCTCCTCTTTTTTTTTTAAAGTCCTTTACCACTTAGAAAAAAGGAGTCCCCCCAAAGCTAGAGGAACCTCCAGAATCCCCCGCACTCATACCAACCAACTTCTCCAACTCCGGTCCCTACTGAGACCACAAACCTATCTCTGAAACATCTGTCAAGCTCCTAGGCTTGCCCTTCTCTCGCAGACGAACTGGGTGGGACCTGGACTGGCCAGAAAGAACTCAAGGAAAGACAATTAGCAAGGAAAGACAATTCCTATTCGTCTCTCTGGGCCAGTCCAGGTACGTTAGGGCAGTACCAAAGCAGTACCTAAACTCAGGAGGGTCTTGCGAGTCCCGCCACAATAGCTGTGGCACCAACATTCACATCCCCCCTTGCCTGAACATCTAACCTATAGGGCTTTGCAAAAGTATGCAGGGACGCCCACGTCACCGCTCGACAGATATCCACGGGCAGAACCAATGCAAACTCAGCCCAAGATGTTGCCATGCCTCTAGTAGAATGTGCTTTGAGCCCCTCCAGAGGCAACCTCCCTTTTGCTTGATACACCGACCCTATAGCCCGTTTTACCCAATGGGTGATAGAAGCCTTGGAAGCCGCTTCCCCTTTACGCGGACCACCAAAAAGCACAAATAACCTATCCGATTTCCAAAACGGCTCAGTTACCCTAAGGTATCTACGCAGCATGCGTCCCAAATCCAACTTTCTAAATGACCGATCCATCTTACTTCCCTCCCGAACGTCAAAAGTGGGAAGAAAAACTGATTGATTCATGTGGTAAGTGGACACTACCTTAGGAATAAAGGACAGCACCGGCCGCAAAACCACATTCTCCTTCGCAAACTGAATGTATGGCTCTCTACATGAGAGCGCTTGCAGATCCGAAATTCTCCTTGCAGAACACACCGCCACCAGGAAAACCGTTTTCCACAAAAACTCTTTCAGCTTTACCAATGATGTCGCCTCAAAAGGAGGTTCCGTCAAAGCCTCTAGCACCAAGTTTAAGTCCCATGGCAGTACTACCTACCTAACCGGCGGCCAAATATTCTTCGCTGCCCTGAGAAAACTTGGACGTCCCGATGCGCCGAGATAGAGTCCCCCTGCACTCTCCCTTGGTAACAAGCTAGCACCGCCAGATGCACCTTAAGAGTGCCGAGTGCTAGCCCTTTCTCCAGACCTCCTTGAAGGAATGAGAGGATAACCGGTAAACTCGCGGAACAAGACTTAACGCCACGATCTATGCGCCATGCCTCAAAAATGCGCCACACTTGAACATACGCCAAGGAAATTGACCTTTTCCTGGACCTTAGCATAGTGGCAATCACCGACATTGAATATCCCTTACGTCGTAACCGTTCCTTTCAAGAGCCAAGCCGTAAACAAGAACCGATCCACCTGAGGCATTAACACGGGACCCTGGCTCAGCAGGTTGATCCGCGTGGGCAATCTCCATGGAGGCTCCACCAAGAGCCGTACCAGATCTGCGTACCATGGCCTCCTGGGCCAATCCGGAGCCACGAGAATAACCTTCCCATCGTACCCTGCTATCCTCCGAACGACCCTCCCTATCAGAGGCCATGGAGGGAACACGTACAGCAGAACTCCCGATGGCCAGGGCTGAACCAGGCCATCGAGACCTTCTGACGTGCTCCCTGAGCCTGCTGTAAAACCGAGCCGCCTTGGTATTGGCCAGGGTAGCCATGAGATCCATGACCGGCTGCCCCCACCCCATCGTGATGTCGTGAAACACTGCCAAGTTCAGCTCCCACTCCCCGAGATCCAGGGCATTCCAACTGAGATAGTTGACTTAAATGTTGTCCTTTCCTGCTACATGCGCTGCCGAGAGGGCTACGAGATGGACCTCTGCCCATCCCAACAATTGCTGACTCTCTTCCAGCAAGCTCACACTGCCCATGCCTCCTTGCCGATTGATGTAGGAAACTGCCACCACATTGTCGGAGAACACTCGCACCGCTTGCCCTTTGAAGAGACCAACGAAATCCCGTAGGGCGAAACGCACTGCTCTCAGCTCTAAATGATTGATGGACCAACCGCTCTCTTCCGCCGACCAGACTCCTTGCGTGACTTGAGACAGACAATGAGCCCCCCAACCAGCCAGGCTGGCGTCTGTTGTTGCCAACACCCACTCCGGGTGTTCCAGTGGCACCCCTGCTTGAAGATGCTCTGGGACCAACCACCACTGCAGACTGCTGCGCATGTTTTCTGGGCAAACCAGCCTCCGTGAAAGCGGATGATCTTGCGGAGACCACCTGGAAAGTAAGGCCTGCTGAAGCTGACGCACATGCGCCCTGGACCATGGGACCAGGTCAAAGGCCGCCGCCATTGACCCCAACAATGGTAGATACCTCCAAGCTGTGGGAGCCTTCATCTGCAAGAATGCTCCTATCTGAGCCAAAATCTTCTGCACCCTGTCTGGCGGCAGGAAAACCGAGCAGATCTCTGTATCGAACACAGCCCTGAGATACGTCAGCTGCTTCACTGGTTGCAAATGACTCTTTGCCCGGTTGATAACCCAACCTAACTTCTCCAGGAACTCCACTACCTGAGAGGTTGCTGCGATTGATTCTGCCATAGACCCCGCTCGGATCAGCCAATCGTCCAGATAGGAATGCACCTGAATTCCTTCCTTCCGTAGAGCCGCCGCAGCCACCACCTTCACCTTGGTGAAAGTCTGCAGCGCCGGTGCCAGCCCGAACAGCAAGGCCCGAAACTGAAAATGACCCATGGGTACCGCAAATTGTAAAAACCTTTGATCCCTTTGGATCGGAATGTGCAGATAAGCCTCTGTCAGATCTATGGATGAAAGCACTTCCCCCGGCTTTACCGCCCGAATAACCAATTTTAGGGTTTCCATCCGAAAATGAGGCACCCTCAAGCAGTGGTTTACTTGCTTGAGATCCAGAATTGGCCAAAAAGAACCTTCTTTCTTGGGGACCACAAAATAAATTGAGTATCGACCTAAGCCATACTGGTCTGGTGGAACTGGAACCACCACTTGAAGTCTCAACAAGCGCTTTATCTTCACCTGAGGCCCACACGGGGATAACACAAAGGCCTCCGCCAGCGGATGCGCGAACTCCAGCACATACCCCTCGTGGAAAATCTCCAGTACCCATTTATCTGTAGTTATGGCGGTCCAGCCGGAGAGATATCCCTGCAAACGCCCTACTACAGGAATCTCCGCCTGGACCAGCCAATATTCATTGCGGCTTCTTAGAGGAGTTCTGCTGGGCGTTAAAATAGCCCCTGCTGAACCCCCCTGGCTCCTCAAAAGGACTGCCCCCTGGCTCCAAACCGTCCTCTCTGATAAAGTGCAAAATGCGACCCTCGGAACCTGCAAAATTCTCTACCTTGCCCTCTCTGCATAGGTCCCAGCTTTGCTGCTCTCGGCCGGTCCTCCAGAAGCCGACTCCCTTGGAATCACCCAAATCCTTCACAATCTTTTCCAAGGCCTCCCCAAAGAGCAGCTTGCCTTTATAGGGGAGCTTACTGAGGCAAGACTTAGACGATGCATCTGCTGCCCAATTCCTCAGCCAGAGAAACCGCCTAGTGGGAATTACCGATGCCATGGACTTCGCAGAAATCCTTACCAAATCATAGAAGGCATCTGCTAGATAAGCCGCCGCCGACTCCAGCTTTGCTACCTCCGAGACCGCTTCCTCCTCCTTATCCGAGGTTGGGTCTCCCTGTATCTAACGGATAGAAGCCCTTGACACATATGCCCCACAAATAGAGGTCTGTAGAGCCAGAGCACTGGAATCAAACGTCTGTTTCAGAAGTGCCTCCAACCTACGATCCTTAAGAGCAGCGGCTCCTTCCACCGGGATTGTCGTCTTTTTGGTGACCACCGAAACCAGCGCGTCCATCTTAGGCATCCGCAACAACTCCTTCTCTTCTTGGGGCACTGGATAAAGCCGCCCAATGGCACGACCCCCTCTCAGGGTCGCCTCAGGGTATTCCCACTCTGATTCTATCATCTGCTTAATTATCCTGTGTACTGGGAAGCAGCGCTGTTACGTTTTAAACCCCTGTAACAAGGGATCCTCAAGGGGCTCCTGTTGCACCGCCAGGAGCACTATATTCAGCGCTGCCAGAGACTGAGTGATCAACGCTCCCAGCTCCTCCTTGCGAAACACTCGGAAAACATTTGGGTCATCGCCCGGTCCAAGTTCGCCTTCCTCTAACTCCCATGGCCAGGAGTCCAACCCTGTTTCCGAAGAAACCTCTCCTTCCTCTCCTGCTCCCTGCGGAATAGGGAACTGCGGCCCAAAGTCATTCAAGCATGTCTCCACCCCCTGCCTTCCACAGAGACCCCCTCTCCAGGGTCTGCTGCCTTAGACTCCCCTTTCCGGCCATCCCCCAGGTTGGGAGCCGATAGCGTGGTCCCTGCCTGAGCCACCTTTTAACATATATGCCTTATGCATTGCTAAAATAAAATCAGCAGGAAACAAGGAGTCTAAGCTTCCCTGCACTCCAAACGACTGCTGCTGAAGCGGAACCTCAGTCTGAGGCCCTTTACTTGATTTTGATTTTCTTTTCCCTGCTTTGGGCTTCAGCGCGGGAGAAACCTCAGGCTCAGCCAAAATGGCCACCGTTCCCGCCTTTTCCGCGGTTCTCTGAGTTCCCTCTATCAACTCCGCTGAGGTCTTGTGCTCCATTTCTACTGCACCCCAACACAAAACGTGCCTAGCCACAACCTCCAATCAGCAGAGACTCCCTACCAACTAACATGGCGATCCCCACCCGGAGAAAACGCCGCTGACACTGGAACCTTGAAGAAATAATACTCACACATACATGCCCTCTGCAAGGCCTAACGCACCCACGGTGGCATCCAAACGCCCCTACCTACCGAATAAACAACAGGCACACCGACGCTCTCCTACCCTGTGCAGGTCCTGCACTCCTACTCTCGCTGCTAGCGGAGTACGGAGATCGCAGCAATCAGTGGCAGGAAAAATGATTCTGGGGCTCCCAGCTCCTTCCCTAACCCCTCCAAAGCGACAGATCCTCAGACGTGAAGCAGGCTCTGCCCCCGTGCTGCTACCAGACACCCTTGGCAGCCGAGGACCGTCCGTCTTTCGTTTTTTTTTGTTTTTTGTTTTTTTTTTTACTTTGCTAAGAATACTCCTTTTGTCTTTCTGCCCTGCTAGGGCACTTGAGCAAAAACAAATTCTCCTCTTTTTTTTTTACAAGATTCTCCTGTGCATTTCCTATTCCTTCCTCCTGGGAGCCTGTCAGCCACACGTCCTGCTCAACTGCTGGAGGACTGAAAGACAGAGTATCTGACACCAGAGGGAGCTGTATAGGCTGTCAGCAAGACTGAGTTTTTCAGTCCTCAGCTGCTGAAGGAGGTTGACTACCTTAACGTACCTGGACTGAACCGGAGAGACGAATAGGAAATACCTATTGTACCTAAATGCAACTTGCCTTTAAGTTTTGTGAAAAGGAGTGAGCTAAATCTAATTTTTAGCTTTTGTGATCTAATGGGTTCAAGCTTTTCTAAGAAAAGCTGTTCCAGTGTTACGTCATATTTAGTAGTCACTTGGGATATCTAGTTTTGTATTTTTTCATTTTGGTTTGAAATAAATTATGTGCCCTAAACAATGCTTGCTATTACTGAAGATTGCATGTTATTCATTGATTAGCAAACAGCATGATAAATGAGCACAGGACACTACATACCAATATAGAATTGTATAAATGAAGAACAAATCAAAAAGAAATGTATTATAATACATAAACTAAAATTAAAGTTTTCTGGCCACACAACCCTAGTCTGTTCAATTGACATACTATCAGATAAAACATCAATTTTAAAATGTGAAGATTCTACATTTTGTAGACACGCAGAAAGAATTTGCCAACTTGTGTTCCATTGTAAGCAGATACCCAAATCAACTTTAAAGTAAGAAAAACTAATTGTTCTACTCAGGGGTGGCCCAAGGGGGGTGCGGGGCCATGTGTGAAGACTCATTGCGGGGGTCTCATTTGCATAAATATTTGCATAATGTTAATACGCACTAACTTTTAATAAACATGCCTCTTAATGAGTCTGGATAAAGAAAGACTACCAGATTTCTACATTACTATACTCCAGTGCCAACCAACAGGCACATTAGGAAGTACTATAAACACTGCCCATTCAGAGCACATAGTAGACCCACCATAATATTAAACCAATACATCTCAGAGAATACCAATACATCTCGTACCGGGGAAAGTAAACAAGTGCACTGTCAAATAGGAACTACATAAACAAAATACCTTAGCTCGGTTACACATGCAGAACATAGATCACCACCAAACAAAAGACAAGGAATCACAATTTAGAAATAGAAAGACAATAATTAAACTGGGAACCACAAAGGCCAAAGTTCAAAGTTCAAACGTACAACACCACTGGAGAAAGAGAACTATAAATTAATTTCCTCTTGTACTAAAGAAAAACGCAAAGATATTAGCAATTCACATTTCCCAGAGCTGACATATTCCAGGTAATAAATTCAAAATAAAAAAGTATTTTTCTACCTTTTGTTGTTTGGGCATTTTATTTTTCAGTTGCAATTGCTCCAGCCACTTTCTTCTGGTTTCTTCGTGTCTCAGCTAACTCTCCATTGTCTGCTGGCAATTTGTTCTTTCTTCTCTCTTCTAGTTTTTTTCCCATTCTGTCTACATCTGCCTCAAACATACTGATTTTTCCCCTTTTACTCTTTTTCATCCACTCAAATTTCACCCTTCCATCCTCAATCCCCACTTATGCTACCAATACCTGGCCAATCGTAGATTTTTCTTCCCTCCCACACAAAATCTCTCTTCCCCTCTTCATCCTCACTCCCCAGCCCTATCCCCTTCTAGTACTCCCCCAACATCAGCTCCCTTCTAGTTCCAGTCCCACCAGCATCCACTCCCTTCTAGTCCCATTCTCCGATCCCCCTGCATCAGCCCATTTCCAGTCCTAGCCCCCCCACCAGCCCATTTCCAGTCCTATTCCAGACCCCCCATTTCCAATCCTAGCTCCATCAGCCATTTCCAGTTCCATCCTAACACTCCATCAGCCCATTTCCAGTCCTTTCCTGCCCCCATCAGCCCATTTCCAGTCCAAGCTCTCCCCTCAGCCAATTTCCAATCAGCCCATTTCTAATCCTATCGGCCATTTCCTGTCCTATCCTAGAACCCCCTCCGAAGAGCCCTGCGCCTATCTAAGCTGCTTCAGAGGTGAGCCGGGAAATCCCCCTGCGAGGCCCTGGATCACCTCCGCACAGCCACCAGCATGATAAGCGCCATTTTCCCCTCATACTGGCGGCTGTGTTACTATGAAATGCACCGAATGCCGGGAAAGGTTAAAGGGCATTACCCGGCACATGCATGATTCACAGTAACACAGCCGTCAGCATGAAGAAAAATGGCACTTTTCACGCTGGCGGCTGTGCAGAGGTGAGCCAGGGCCTCGCGGGAGGCTTTCCCGGCTCACCTCTGAAGCAGCTTAGATAGGCGCAGGGGCCTCGCAGTTTTCCCAGCTCACCTCTGAAGCCGTCCACTGTGCGTGAATGAAGTTCACGCAGGGCCCCCTGATGGGCTGATCCTAATTCTACTTGCATATCATTAATAGGGCTGCTTTTATTTTTTTTTTCTGAAGAAAGCAATTTAACTATGTCATTGGGTTTAAAAGTGCCCATTTTCTAAGTCACTTTAGCACTGGGTATAAATGTGTTTTTAGGTGGGTATTAGTTATGATTTTACTAAAGCTTTACCAAATCCAGAGTTAAAACTAAACCGAAGGGCCTATATACTAATCTGCGTAAAGCTTTTGCACTAGTCATGCCTTAACAATCACTGTTAAGAAATGATGCGCATAATTTTAACAGGTCGCCTAGGTTGAGGAGACAATCAAGCACATTTTTCTAGCCTAGCTTTAAAAGGCACGTAGGTGCCTAGGAAGGTCATTTTAAAAGCCCTGGTATTGATTTGGACGTCTGAAAACTTACATGTGGATGTCCAAAATCACAGAGGTGTCCTCAGAGCCATTTTACAAATAGCTTTTAAGAGACATCTCCGGTGCTGTGATGTCCAAGTAGGCAAGGGGCATGGCAGAGGCACGCCTGCAACGGTTTAAATGGACTTAGACATCCTCACTCGATCTCAGAAGCAGAAACGCCAGAGAGGTCTGTAGGGATGTCCAAATTTAAACCTGCTTCGGGCACGTCCACATCTGTGAAATTGTGCCTGACCTTGGTTATGCCTGCTTTTTTTCCCAGAAGTTCTGGCTTGGACGCCCTTTTGTAAAATGTGCCTTATAAAATATTATGGGCAGACCAGCAGAAATTGTGGCGAGATTGCAGGCACAGACATTTAAACCACATGCATACGGGTATTTTATAAAATATGCACATAAACTGCTCCTCCACCCATGCTCTATCTAAACCCTGCCCTAGAATATGCCTATGCCCATATCATGCTAAAGCGCATGCCTTCTTCTCAATGCACATACTTTAACGCATGTAATCTGAGAAAGATTTATAAAAACGGGTTTATGCACAGAAAATGTTTATAAAAATAGCCCTTGTTGAGTGCAAAGGATTTGTGGTAACCATTTGAAGCAGTACCATTCCTTCGGGGAAGGCAGCTGTGCTGCTAACATCGAACAGTGGTTATTAAAATGTATTAACAGCATGACCTTTACACTTCTTTCGCACAGCTTCCTCTCTGCTTCCTTTGGGGCTGTAAATGCTAATGTTTCTGCTGTTGGAACAAGGGCCAAGGGTGGCTAATGCATAATTTTTATATGTGTATTAAAAAACAAACAGATAATATTGGACTTTTTAAATGGCAAAATGACCTGAAAAGTTTTAACCTGGATGACATACATATGAACAGTATCTTGATAGCCATGAAAGTGAATATAACAACTAGGTGCCTATTTTATAAAGGCCCATAAGCACCTATGTGTTTTTATAAAATACTAGAGCAAATCTATAGCAATTGCACCTAGATTGAAGGCATAGACATTACACCTGATTAAGAGCAGCTGTAAACGCCTGCACATAGAGAGTATGGAAGTATGCACTTTATAATCAACATGGGAATAAAGGAGTAGCTAAGCGATTAGAGGCCTGGCTTGGTAACCAAGAGACCAGAGTTCAGTTCCCACTAGCACTCCTTGTAGCCTTGGGCAAGTCACGTAACCCTCCATTGCCTTGCAAGACAGGCTTGGCTATCTACTTCTGGCCACACTGCCAAGAAAACCGCAGGAGCTGCTGGGTTGCCAGGAGTCAGCAATGACTCAAAGGTACACGTTGCATTGCTTTTCATAATCACCATCACCCACTTCATTACTTTGTCCATGCTCCAATTACTGTGCCCCCAGCAATTCATACAGTATATATACTGAATGCACATTTACTTTTACACCTGCCACAAATAGAGCCTATATATATATATATATATGACCAATGTCATTTGAATTCCAGGAAGGGGGGAATGGGGACAAGAACACCACGGGAATTCAAACACATATTTGAACAAATTTAATGAAAATTCTTTTCAATATGTTCCCTTTGGTAAAAGATTTTACCTTCAAAATTAAGTTTGTTTATTAGATTTGATATTCTGTCTCTCGTCAACATATCACACTCCAAGTTGGTTTACATAGCTTGTTCAAACTAACAGGGGGAGTTTAAGACAATCACAAAACAGACATACATGAACTTAAACATATGGAAAATAAGTATTACAACTGTGCTTAATTAATGCCCCACCCCCCTCCCCCACCCAAAAAATTATTTTTCTTTCTTAGGGATGGGTTAAACAGCACAAGTCACAGACACACCGCAAAACCTATTGCACAATGCAATGATCATTTTTCCAGTCTCAAAAGGTTATTCTTAAACAAGCTAATTGAAAACTCTAGAGAATCGGCAGTTTTGTTTTTTTGCTTTTTAAATTCAATTAGCTTCACTTCTAAGGTCTGTGGAAAGGCCATTCCAGAGTAAGAGAACCATGTAAGAGAATGAAGATTTCCGGGCAAAATGGATCCAGATTGCTGCTTATGTTTGTTCTCTCCATCATCAAAGCTACTATGTTTAGGGTGGTTGAGTGGGTATAGGGACAGGAAGGATGCCAAGCAAAGGGACTGTCCAGTGTAATATGCTCTATGGCTTAGCAAAACAATTTTGATTCATATTCTGGAAGCAACTGGTAACCAATGTTGCTAGTACAAAAGAGGTGAGACATGATTGTACTAGCTAATCCTGTAGAACAGTTTCACTCCTGTGTTTTGGATAACTTGCATCCTTTTTAATCAAGCACCTCCCAATCCTATCAGCAGTGAATTACAATAATTGAGCCAGTTAAAAATAAGAGCATTATTCACACATTGAAGGTCTTTTTTTTATAATGCAGAAACCTAACCAACCAGATCTTCTGCAAGGTGAAGAAAGAGGCCCAAACTAAAGAAGAAATTTGCCTATCAGATGTGAATTGAATGTTATCTCCTAGCTCCATATCACATAAATTATATAAAGCTGCAGCCTCAATTGGTTTCAACTCCATTGGTGTATGGTCTGCCTATTCTGGCTCGCCCTCAAATTTTTACATTGGAATCTATATGGGAGGCCATAGCATCTCTCTCCACATTGATTCATTCGCAGACCGCCACTATATCCACACAGGTTCAAGAGAATGTTGTCAGTATTCAGAAAAATGCTGATAAAATGGAACAGACTGTATCTGATTGTGAACATATGGGAACTCAATTGAATGATTTGGGAACCCAGCTAGAAACTGTCTCAGAGACATCTCCTGCTTTATGCAAGGACAACAGGGCTATTAAATACAAGCTAGTGGTATTGGAAAATGCCTTTAGAGCTGCTAATCTTCGTGTTTTAATTTTTCCAAAGATGCCTAGAATCACTGTGCTTGATATGTTCAAAAAATATCTACAGGAGATCTTAAAAGTCCCATCTGGATTGTTACCACTATTAAGTAAAGTATACTACCTCCCTCAGGGTAAGAAGAATATGGAGGTTCCTGTAGCAGTGTCCAATGTGGACTTTGATATTCTGACTATATCTGGCCTGCTTGAAGACACCGGTAGGGAATCCTGCACCTTTTCCACCTTGTCGGTGCAGTGTGCGCTGGTCTCCAATAAAGATTGGCTTTTAAAGTTATTTTTCAAGAAACGTGCGGAAACTTTCTTTGGTAGTATCATATCTATGTTTCCTGATTTGACTAAGGACACCCAGAAGCGGCGGAAACAATTTCTTCTTCATAAACCAGGAGTGTTACGTATTGGGGGTGCATTTTTTTTTAACGGTTTCCTTGTAGATGTCTGGTAATACTCAATTCTATTCGGTATTCTTTTTCTGATCCCATTGATTTGGGTATTTTTAACAATGTCAGACTTTCTTCTGTGGTAGACCGAGTATAATTCTTCCTCTCAGTATTTGGGATATCCAGGGTACTTCGTGGCCACTTGACTCTAATAATATTTCTTGATTATTATTGTTTTCCAGAGCGCTCCTGCTCTGGTTTCAGTTTTCTTTTCTTCTTCCCTCAACATGTGGGCTATATATGAAGTTGTAGGATAATGTTAATATTGGTATTATTGATATATTGTTGTTTATTTCACCTGCATATTTCTTTTTTCTTGCAAGATTTATTATTATTCTTGCTGTAATATGAAAAATTCAATAAATAATATAAGAGAGAGAGATCCCCAGGAGACTATTTCAGAACCAAAACATCTAATAGCAAAACGGCTTAAGAGTTGCGTGGCCAGAGTACAAAGTCCCACGCTGGGATTTGAAATCTAAAGCTAGTCATTTAATTCTCCATTCTCTCTACACACTCTAGATGTTTTAAGGTGAAACAAACACTTTCCTGATACCTATTAGTGCCTGGAGCAGGAATAACATGCATGTGCCTGCAGATAGCTCTGCTGCTTCTGGGATCAAACGGGCATGCGTAAGTCCATTGCCCTTCCCTAGATCCACCCCTGCCACACCATCATGCCTACTTGAACGTCCCCATACTGGAGAAGTCTGCGAACGGCATTTGTGGAATGGTTATGGAGACGTGCCCATGATTGACAGCCATCCAAATCATGACTAAACCTTTTAGAATGATCCTCTTAGGGGATAATTTTATAATGTTTAGTTTAACTAAATAGATACCGCCGGCATAGTCACCATGCAATTTCTGCTGCTACATTGTAAGAATAGCTGCACTAATTATACAGATTAAGTCAGGGCTGGTATTTAACTTGAGCCAGCGACTGTGCTGGCTGAATACTGGCCCCTTAATGTTTTCCTCTGGTAAATTATTCCAAGCATGAGGAGCTTTATCTTTATTGAGACACTTAATATACTGCCCAGGTGGCTGCATCAGAGCGGTGTACAATCAGAAAAAAACAAAACCAAAACCAAAGGCTGCAGAGGAAACAAAGAGCAAAGAAAGAACACCATTAATCGGATAAGACAGTAGCAGAACAGGCAGAATAAAAAAAAGAAAAAAAGAACAGAAAAGTAGAGCAACGACACACATGGAGGGATGTGGGAGAGGAATAGCTGACAAGGGGGACTCGGGGGTTGGGGGAGATTAAATGCCAGATGAAATAAGTGAGTCTTCCGTAATGCTTTGAAGTGAGGGAATGAGGCCTCGGTGCGCAAATCTGAGGGGAGTGAGTTCCAGAGTGCAGGGGCAAGGGAAAAGTAAACTTGTCCCTGATTGAAGGGAACTAAGAAAGGAGCAACCTACATGCTTGTATTAACTTTAGTTTTAATAAATACTCTTCCTTGGATCTCCCTTGCGGATAGGAGGGCACCATGCCATTCAATAATTTAAATACTGAGGGGTCATTAGTCAGCGAGTGTGGCAACTGGAATAAGTTAAATGTTGACTGTGTGTAACTTATTCTGTATATTCGGTCTCATTGTATGCATAATGAACAAAGTTCAGTGTGAGTTTAATGTAATCAAAGCTCCCCGTTATACATTTGAAGTGGCATTTTTGAATAGGCACCCAAGTGCAAAGTGGGACATCAGTGCAAAACATTTAGAAAAACACCGGGGACATATATATTTCGGCTTGATTATAGAAATATAGACATTTGTTGGCATCCACACAGACGCCCTGGCTACAAAAACATTGAGTGGGGACATCTGTCAATGTTATGTTGCATCCAGAGATGTCCATTGAGTGGCAAAATGAAACCAAGAGCCCTCTTTCCCCACCAGTGCTCGTTGTCAAAGAACATATAGTGTACCTCCTTCTTCACACTCTCCGGATGTTTGGCTGGCAACACGAGCACTTTTCCAATGGCTATTTGTGTCTAGAACAGGTATAAAAACTTTGACATAGCTTGGGACATGCAGAGTGTTTCTAAAATCAGGTGAGGACATCCAATCTCATGGAAATGCCTCAGACATCTTTATACGATGGCTCTGAGGATGTCTCCTCCATGCATTGGACGTCTGAATGCCTGCGTTCAGAGGACTTCTAAAACAATCCCCTTGATTAAGACCCACTATTCAGCAGGCTTAAACTAAACATATACTTTATGCAGATAGTGGCTCAATTTCTGTGTTATTGTGAACTACATTTTCTGGTACCATATAGACAATTTGAATACATCAACATCTAACATGAATATAAATTAGAATTCTTAATTTGATTTTGTGGAATTGTAGATGGTGTCTTCAATATGGAAATCAATGTGGCTGTTTAGGTTTGTTATGCTAACATTTCTAATATAAACCTTAAATTAGAAAGTGTGATAAGGACGCTTATCATAGTTCAGGAAGAAATAATACAAGAGGTGAATTGGCTCTGAATAAGCAACCTGTGCTGGCTGGTAAAAGCACTAAAACAGCGTTTACCTAAAAGACTACCAGACCCAGAATGCACTGGTTTACAGAAAGCCTCTAGGAGAGCTGAAGTAGGGAAACGTGTGCCTAATCAGAGAAACAATGAAGTAATCCCTAATCACACATCTCCTAGGGCAGGGCTTAATTCAGAACACCTGCAGTGTGCTAGGGTGGAGCAGCCATCTAGGCACTTTAAAGCTAGAAGAAATTCATCATACAGACAGCAGGAGCAAGAGCAATGGGAGAAAGAGGAACAGAGACAGCAGGAGCTGGAGAAGGAGAGACTGATCGTGAACAGAAGGAAGAACAGCAAGATGTCCAGAAGGTCTAAGAAAGGAGCCCAAGGCAGTACGTATACTGGGAGAGATTCCTGGGGCAAGCATTCTTCATTGGACTGGAAGAAGCCAGAGGCTTGGAGATATACAGCCAGGAGCCCTCGGACAGCACCTGTAAGGGGGACAGCTGCATCTACAGAAAGAAGGAGCTCTAATACCTATTTAAGGAGGTATGGTAAAAGAGACCTAAAGTCCAGAGATTCTAACTGGAGAACTGGGCACAGAGGTTTTGCTACCTACTGGCCAAAATACCCAGAGAGGAAACTTAATGACAACGTGATCTCAGGTATGAACTCTGAACTGTTCCCTAGCTTTGCACAAGGAAGACAGCAGGGAAACGGTTTCTATCCTGGTAGAGATCAGTTAGAGAAATCCTCTGAGCCAGTGTATGAAAGTGATCCTACGATATTTCAAGAGCAAGGGGAAATATCAGATAGGGAAGTTGAATGCATGGATTGTTCTCTTTCTAGGCTGCTGTTCTAAAGTAATCCTCAGTTAAGGATCAAACACCAAAAGGAACTGTACTGATTTTTAACTTCCCAGAAAAGTTTCTTTGAGAGAAAGCTTTGGGGAAAGTTGGAGCCACGTGGAGAGTGGGCCAGCAATGGTTTGCAGCTGGTAAAGCACCTGTGATTAGAGCAAGGCACAAGTGCACGTGGGACTTTGGAAAAAAGCTTCTTCTCTGTGTGAATGGAAGAAAGCTGTTTTTTTTTATAAAGATAATTTTCCTTTTGGGTTTATTTTTCATTCCAGCACTGCTAAGAAAGTTTATTAGCAGGGGCTAGAAGTGAGACCTTTTCTGTTCCATCAAGGTCTTTACTAAGTTGTTGCATAAGTAATTCAGTTGCCTTATTTGTTTTGTTTCCTGAATAAAACTCCTGAAGAAATTATCCTGTTGATGTTACCAAGCATATCTGTGCGAGGGAATAACACCCCATAAATAAAATCTGTTTTCTGCTTTACACTCGAGCAACTACAATAGTTTATTCTTTTTAAATGGCTAGTTTTTGTGTGAAGGAACTATAAGACCCACAATCCTTTGCAGGTCAAGTAAATTCATGTCCTTGCCAAGATTGTGGAACTTTCACAACAAGCACCCCCGTTTACAAAAGCAACATATTTAGTATGATCAGGACACACGATAAGCATAACAATTTGTGAAACTAGGCTTAACTGTAGTTATAAAGCATCCAGATGGTATGGCTTAATTCCAGTCTCCAAGATCTGACTGAATTCATGCTGTCATCTGCTATATATATTTGACATAAAACAATACCATTTGATACATTAAGATAATTTTCTCATGTATTCAGAATGGTTTGTTACAACATGTGACCAAAGGGAGTGAGAAATTTAGGCAGCAAGGTGTGGGATTATGATCTAGCTGAAGGTGTTTGCTGATAAAAAGGGAGTTGGGAAGGTGTGGTCACATGTTGTGGTGAGACAGAGTGGATGTGATTGCTCGAGCTCCGGGCTTCCCTCTCCTCTACCAACATAACGAGCCGTGCCTAAGCCTTCGGGCGTCATCAGCATCTCAGGAGGAGAGGTGGGAAACTCACCCAAGCGAATCCTGCGATGCGCAGGACATGGCAGCGGCGGTAAAAGTAGGCAGAAGGGAGGAGGAGTGGATGGCCAGGCAACACAAGATGGCAGAATCGCCCCATGATCCCAGCTCACTAACATTTTCGGCACTCATCGAGGAGATCTCAGCAGCAGTATCTAATGTGCTGGTGGTTCAATTTGATACCCTGCAGATTAAATTGGATGCCTTGCAGAGTTCGGTGGATTTGCTGGGTGGCAGGATGCAGGAAGCAGAGGCCCATATAGGGCTGGATGAGGAGTGTGTGGAGGCCTTGACGCAAGAGGTGAAGCAAATGCAAGTGGCGTTGCAGACGCAGGAGGCCAAAGTAGATGACCTCAAGAACCGATCCCACTGCAATAATCTCCGCTTTATGGGGATTCCGAGCAGTATACCAGCCAAGGACTTAAAGAGTTATCTGGAGTCCCTGATACTGTATATATGGGAAGGTGGAGAGGATCATGGACGACTACATTTGGAAAGAGTGCATAGAGTTGGGCCTCGACAAACAATGGACCACAGACCCCGGGTGCTGCTGGTGAAGTTTTTGCATTTCCCCCAAAAGGAAGCGGTGCTGTGGACAGCTAGGAAAATAGGAACTTTGGTCAAGGATAATGTGAGAGTGGGAGCTGTTACCGGAGAGAGAGGGAGGAGTGTGCGTGCCCTGCTGAGGTCTGCTGGAGTGCGGGGACTTCCTTGCTGCTGCTGCCGGTCCACTGCAGGCTCTCCTCGGTCAGCCTGCTACTCGAGGGTCCTCCGGAGCCTTTAAAATCCTCCTTGCTGCCATCTGGGAGTTGGAGCTGTTACCGGAGAGAGAGGGAGGAGTGTGCGTGCCCTGCTGAGGTCTGCTGGAGTGCGGGGACTTCCTTGCTGCTGCTGCCGGTCCACTGCAGGCACTCCTCGGTCAGCCTGCTACTCGAGGGGTCCTTTTGCTATATAAAGTGAACACCCCTTTTCTCCGCGACCGTGGAGCGCGGCCGTGGTGCGTGTTTTAAGGGGCGTGTCTAAAGGGGTTCTGCCCCTTAGACGCCCCTTCGACGCCGCAGCGACGCTGGAATGTCAGAGGACTTGAATTTCCTGCTGTATATTGTGAGTTCTCTTTCGTGTATTCTTTTTCTTTTTTTTCAGTAGCGTTTGATATTATGGGGAAGAGGAAGGGAAAGTCACAAGGGAAGGTCCAGGCGGCCGATGCTGGTGGGGGAAAACCAGTCGGCCCACTGGACAAACATTTTGCTCCAGTTCCTCTGGCACAGTCCTCGCCGGAAGGGGTGTCCTTGAGCCCGGGAGGGAGGTCCCCTCCCCCCTGCCCTGGTGGTGCTAACTCTGGGGTCTTATCACAGTTCAGCAGGGATATGGCTGCTATTAAATTGCCTTGTCCTGTTCAGTTGTCAGCACTGGAGAGCTCTATGGAACTACCAGTCCTGTCATCTGAAACTGAGGTTACATTAAAGGATTTATGGGGGGCTTTGCGGTGCATAGATGCTAAAGTGTCTTCAACTTTTAGTTCCTTAGCGTCCTTCTCACAAGATGCTGTAGCTGCTATGCAGCAACTTGATAAGAAGGTATCTTTACTTGATAAGGCAGTTGATAAACTGGAATCCCAGGTCCTTCCACTACAGTCTATTAATGTGATGGGTATTAAAGATTCTATGATTTTACATTCTAAGTTGGAGGCCCTAGAGAATTCCATGCGTGCTTGTAATTTGAGAATTTTGAATTTTCCTTATACATCTTTGCTCTCACCAAAAATTTTGTTTGATAAATATGTGAAAGAGGTTCTTGCCCTGTCAGACATTATTGATGTTAAACAGATATATACCTTCTGGCACTAAAAAGCCATCTATTGTTGATATAGAAGTTGATGAGATAGTTCCTAGTGTAGCTAACCTTACTGCTTTTCTGGAAGACTCTTCTGATAATATTCCTGTGCGGTCCACTTTGGTGGTTACTTTATTCTCTATTGTAGTTAAACAACAAATCTTGAAGGCCTTTTTCAAAGTAAAGTCCACCTTATTTTGTGGGCAAAAAGTCAACATTTTCCCAGATGTGTCCCGCAGCACCCAGATGCGACGGAGGCAATTTCTAACTTTAAAGCCTCAGGTTTTAGCACTGGGTGCAACGTTTTTCCTTCGTTTTCCTTGTAAGTGCCTCATTAGTTATGAGGGTACATCTTTTGTTTTTCAGGATGTAACACATCTGGAAAAATTTTTGATTGATCGTCAGGGCTCAGCAGGGTTAGATAGCATTGATGTAGGTTCCTCCTGATATGTGGCCTCATGGCTTGTTTTCTTGTTATAAGATATTTCTTTGTTTAAATAGTTGTAATTGGCTCCCTTGATGTGGACTGAAACTACTGTTTAATGTATGTGGATTGATATTTCTTGTAACTTTACATTTAGTAAGATATCTTGTATTTAATTTGGTTATTGTATATGACTGAAAAATCTCAATAAAAAAAAAAAAAGGATAATGTGAGAGTGTGAGTAGCACTGGACTACTCGGCGGTTTTGAGCCAACGGAGGAGGGCCTATGCTCCCCTCTGCCAGAAGCTGGTGTAAGCCAAAATTCAATTTATGGTACAGTATCCCTCCCGACTCCAAATTATACATGAGGGTACATGTCGGAGCTTTGCTACAACATCTGAGGTGGTGAAATATGTGGAGGAATTGACACAGAAGCAGGCAACCACTATCGGGGAGCAGTATGGTAATCCCTGAGGACCGGGGGAGCTCAGGCTGTGATGGCGGTGGAACTTGATGAGGAAAATGGAGACTAGAGCAGAGCCTGTGGACATTATGGAAGAGTGGGAGATGTTCCACCTGTATGAGAGGCTTTTGTGACAGCCTCATGGACTAAGTGCCGGGCATACCTGTGGACAAATAAGGTGGATAGGTAGGAGTGTTCCTTCCTGGACTGCCAGATGCAAAGGGTAGTTGAATGGTTTCTATATTTGTTTGTTGGTGGGATGTTGAGGTGAATGTTGCTGTTGGAGTAGGTGGGCAAGCTAAAGCGGACATTGTGGGGGAGGGGAGAGAATGAATGGATAGGTGGAGAGGGGGGAAGGTCTATTATGTTTTCCAGTGTTCTCTGCCTGTACCTTCTCATTCTTCCTGCTAAGGGTAGTTGTAAGGAGAGGCGGGGGTAAACTTCTTTGCAGGCCTAACCGGAGGTTGGGGTGGGGAAGGAAATATGGAGGTGAGGGGGAGGGTGGGCGTGAGAGCCATAGTCGTGGGGGGGGGGGGGGGTACGTACACATCTGGTGACAAAAGAGGGGGTGGAGGGAGAGTGTTAATTGAGGAAGGGGGGTAGAGACAACTAGGGGAGGTAGATGGAAGGGTGGGGGGTTGGGGGCAGGGAGTTACAGAAGGTGGGGGGAGGGTAACACAGCTTAAAGGGGAGTGGCACAAGGGGAACAACCTACAAGACTGGCTTAAGGGGCGGGCCCTAGGCTGGGGGGGCCCTACCTGGAGATATCTCCATACCATACAGTGTAGACTCATCAGGAATTTGGTGCCCTGAGGATTGTATCTTGGAATGTATGTGGGATTGGGAACCCAATTAAGAGATCCAAATTGTTGCAAGCCCTAGCTAGACAAAAATGTGATATTGCCCTGCTCCAAGAAACCCACCAGACTGCCGAGGAACATCTGAAACTTCAAAGAGAGTGGGTGGGCCAGGGTTGGGGAGCTCCAGCGGTAGGGAAAAAGGGTGGAGTGGCCATTCTGATCCATAAACGTGTAAGATTTGTCTTGGAAAGGGATTATTCAGACCCAAGTGCACAATATGTTTATGCTGGAGGGACAGCCTGCGGTGATAGGCAATATTTATAGTCCCAATGTTTTAGATCACGCTTTATATGCACGATTGGCTTCTTGGATTGAAATGCTACTGGATGTCCCCTTGGTACTGGAGGGTGATTTCAATGGGGTCTTTGACATAGCGCTGGATACAACTAAGGGGGGAGAGGACAGAACGTGTTCGTCTACGACCAGAGTTTTGCAGGACCTTCAATGGAGACTAGGGGTGGTTGACCCATGGCGCCTGCTCCATCTGATGGAGCGAGATTTCACACTCCAATCGCGAGCGCATGGTTAAAGTGCTAGGACTGATTATATTTTGGTATCGAGGGGACTGTTTACTCGGGTGGAAGATGCTCAAATTGGCCCGTCAGAGATTTCCGACCACACCTTGATTTGGGTAGAGTTGGAATGGGCCCGGGCTGATCTGCATTCCCGTATTTGGCAGTTCCCGTTAGATCTGTATAAGGACGCCGACTTTCATCTTTTCCTTAAGCAGCTTTGGCAGGAATTTGCATTGAATAACGAGAAGCATAAGACTGACCCTGAATTATATTGGGAAACAGCCAAAGTGGTTCTGCATGGAGACATTATTGGGTATTCGGCGCAGAAAAAGAGGCAGTTATGGAGCAAATCGTCCTTCTTGAAAAACAAACAATTAGGGAGAGACGTAAGTATGGGAGGTATCCCTGCACGGCTAATAGGAAGGCATTACACGAAACTCAAATGGCCCTTAATGAGCTACTTCATAAGAGGGCAAATAAATCTTTTATGTACTACCGGTATCAGTTATACCGGTTTGGAGACAAGCCAGGGAAACTGCTGGCATGCTGCCTTCAGGGTAGTAGGGGAGCCAAGACCGTGGCAGCGCTTTGGGACGATCAGGGTAAACTGTAAAAGGGAAAGCGGGAGATAGCTCGGGTTTTTCACTCCTTTTATCAGAAATTACTGTATACCAGAGGGAGGAGGGCTCTGGACCTGGTGTGGAGGAATACCTATGGGAGTTGAGGCTGCTGAGACTAGCGGAGGAACAGCGGGCCCAACTGGAGAGACCCATAACGCTTGATGAGGTCCACCAAGCCATTCAAAAGGCTAGCTGTTACAAGACACCTTGTCCGGATGGACTGGTGGCCAAACTTTATAAATTATTAGGAGATTTGATACCTCCCCCATTGGTGGCAGTATATCATAAAAGAGCAGATCAAGGGGTGACTAGATGGGGGGAGAACCACGCACATATTGTACTAATACCCAAACCCGGCAAAGATCATACACAGGCCGCTTCTTATCGACCAATTTCATTTTTGTTGAAATTTTAACCTGAAAGTGATGGCGAAAGTACTAGCAGATCACCTAGCCCCGCTGTTGGGGGAGCTGATACACGAGTCTCAAGTGGGCTTTGTGAAGGGCAGGTATGCGGTGCGTAATATACGAAAAATTGTGGCGTCCCTGGAGTGGACTCGGGAGCGGGAGTGGCAGTCATTGTTGGTCAGCTTTGACACAGAAAAAGCATTTGACCGAGTGAGCTGGGACTATATGCACACCCTACTGCCTCGATATGGGCTGGGGGATTCCTTTTGCGCTACAGTAAAAACTTCTTTATGCGGCACCAACCACGAGTGTGTTGTGCAATGGGTTGTTGTCAGATAAATTTCCACTGGAGAGGGGTACAAGGCAGGGATGCCCAATTTATTCACCGTAGCAGGGGGTCAAGAGAGAGCACAAACAGGGGAGAGAGTTATCCAAGGAAATTCTAGGGGTGCACATTGGCAGTTATGGGTTTAAGATAGTGGCCTTTGCGGACGATATACTAGTACATTTACTGTCACCACAGCAATCGTTGCCCAAGCTACTAGAATAATTCTCAGCATTTGGGGATTTCGCTGGATTACACATTTACATGGATAAATCCGAGGCCTTAGACGTTTTGGGGAACCTAAGGGGGAGTTGGGAGGTACGTTCTCGCTACGGTGGGCAGGGGAGTTTTTTTCCTTATTTAGGAATTATTTTAACCAGAGAGCTGCGAGAGCTATATAGGCGAAATTATGAGTGGATTTCCATTAGACTTTGGATGCAGTTGCAAGCTTGGCACCCCCTTCCATTGCCATAATGTGGGAGAGTGGCAGTGGTGGGAATGGCGATTATGCCCCGGATTTTGTACTGGATGCAAACACTCCTGGTGTGGCTGCTGCAAAGAGACTTGGCTCGTTTGGAAAGGAAGATTCTGGATTTTTTATGGAAAGGGGCGAGAGCATGGATCCCGATGAGTCGTCTGAAAGGAAGTTGGAGTAATGGAAGGATGGGGCTCCCAGATTTAAAGCTTTATTCCTTGGCATGACAGGCGCGGCACCTAGGGGACTGGCTAGGAGATACGGAGACCTATACTCCCAGGGCGCTGAAAGAAGCTTTGGCGGGCCCCCAGACCCTATTGGCGGCCTTACATATAGAGGGTCACCTTCTGCCTAGGAGAGTGCTTCGCAGTGTTCTGATGAGTCCGGTGAGACGCACATGGATGCAACTGTGTAAATATTGGTGGGGGGGGGGGGGGATCTCCGGCTGTGTCAAGCTGGTTGCCTTTGCAGGGTAATGTTCAGTTTACCCCTGGCTCCACTACGTCAATGTTTCAACGGTGGAAAGAGGCTGGTATTCGACACCTTGGACATGTGTTAGATTCCAGTGGACGGTGTAAGACGTTTAAACCCTCTGCAGGGAGTATGAGCTGCAAAGTTGCCACTACTTTGCATATCTTCAGGTATCTCATTATGTGGCTTCCCTCCCAGAGGGGGAATTAAGGACGGAGCGGTCGAGGCAAATCTTAGAACTTCTCACTCTGGGCACAGAGTCCCCGCCCACAATTTCAGCGTTAAAAAAAAAAAAGATTGGAACGTTATACGGTCTTACCGGACTATTTGGGGGAAGAGACAAGATGGGCAGAGGAATTAGGACAGGAGGTGCATCTAGGATCGATTCGTAAAGCCCTGCGTCAGATTGAGGGATTGGTGGAGGGGACTAGGTGGTGCGAGGTGCAATTCAAGAGTCTGATTCGGGCCCACTTTTCTCTGAGATGAGCGCTGCGGTTTGGCCTGGCTTGTACTGGGGGATGTCCTAGATGTTTGTGTCCCCTTGAAGACTTGGGACACATGTGGTAGGAGTGCCAGAAAATTTGCCCTTATTGGTCAAGGATTAGTGCATACATGAGCGGTTTGCTCCAACAACAAATTAAGTGGACCGGGGTAATGGTAGTGTTGGATCAGATTGGACCACTCCACCTAAAGTGAAGATGGGAACGACTGTTAGTGAGAAAGACCTGTCTGGTGGGGAAGGGCCCGATGCTCCATAGATGGAGTGAGCAAGTGCTCCTGTCCTTTTGGGGAGTGGCGTAATAGCTTCCATCAACTGATGCTGTTCAAGAGGAGAGGGGCTAGGGGCAATGCTAAATGGTGGGCTTCTTTCTTGCTGATTTGGGAACCCTATATTGAAAAGTTATGTCCCCATGCTCGCAATGAAGTCCAGGTGGGATAGGCCAAGTTGGATAGTTTGTGGGCTAGGTATGGTAGTAGACCTCACATGATGGGATGAAAGAAGGGGTAATGTGGAGGTGGTTCCTAGAGGTGGATAGATTGAGAGAGCTGTGATGGGGGTGGGAAGTGGGGGAGGAGGGGGTGGGAGGGGAGATGAGGGTAAGGGGGTGGGGGGGGAATGGGGAAAAAACCTAGTACCGTATCATGTTAATGATGGCCTCTGGGGTGGTGGACAAGAGTCAGCCCCCACTTGGAGGCACCTTTGTATATACCTACATTGTTTGCAGTATGTTTGATGGTTCAATAAATAAAAATTACAAAAAAAAGGGAGTTGGGAAGATTACAGAGATATGATTATTTGGGCATTAATTCACATAAGTGTATAATTTCAATTAAATTTCAGCAGTCATCAGGTGAGCTTGTCTGTCTCATGATTTTTTAGTGGTTCTTTAGAGTGGTCCATATTTTCTTTGAGATTGGAACAATGCTTGGTAACATGGCTAGATTCTTGAAAGGGTATATATTCACAGACACAAAATCATAGAATGGAACAGTGGATCAAGACCATAGACCTATAATACCATTTCTCCACACTTCTTGTTCAACTTTACAATCCATTCTTCTCCCTCAAAAACTCTCTCCGATTGTCACATGATTTCTAAAATTCAGATACTCTCCTCATCTCCACTACTTCCACTATTAGGCTTTTCCAAGTGTCCACCACCATTTCTCTAAAAAAAGTGTTTCCTTGGATTATTCCTACTACTACTTCCTTTTATACTCATCCCGTGACATTTAAATAATATCTCCAAGGAATAGATGCACAAAAAGCAGGTTTCTTTCATTTTTTATGCATAAATTAAAGTGTTAACGACTAAGTTGCTTTGAGCTTATTTTAGTAGAAGTGATTCATGAGTCAAAATAAATACAAAAAAAATGAAGCCACTATTCAGTTTATTCCAGCTATTATATGTTTCAGGAGTGGAGGAGTAGCTTAGTGGTTAGAGAAACAGCCTAGTACCTAAGAGATCAGGTTTAATTACCCTGGCACTCCTTGTGGCCATCCGTTGCCTCAGAAGAAAAGGCCTGGCAATGCACTTCCTGCCTTACCATTGCCAAGAAAACCCAAGGGCTGCTGGGTCACCAGGAATCAGCATTGACTTGACAGCACTTCAAAAAAACACAACATGTGTTTAATACAGGACTGCTGAATAGCCTGCCTAAACTGAACATGCAGTGGTCAGCACTGTTGACTATACATATAGCAGTATTGAATATACGTAATAATTCACATGCAACAATGTAATTAAAATGCTAATCATCAATGCAGAAAATTGCCTCCATTTCCTTTGATTAGTTCAGGTTCATTAGTCAGTGAAGCAACAATGCTGCATTCTTAACAGTATGATTTTCCATCCATTTTCATTAAAATTTGCTGGCAGACATCTGCCACAGAGGCAATAGCATTCCAAGGTATCAAAAGTAGCATGAAGACCCATGGTTTATATTTACAAAGGGTAGCCTATCAAAAACGGAATAAACCATAACTAAAGTGGTTTACGATTAAAACAAGTAGACCAATTAGAATAAAATGAGAGTATAATAAAATCTAAGGAAAGTAAAAAGATCAATACAGGGTTGGGTATGGAGGTATGGGTTAGTTGATAAAAGGATGGGTAAGAAACATAGATTAACCAGTGGTGCAGACTCTCTTAATTCCTTCTTGAAATTTGGCATGATGTTTCAGAGGCAAAAAACACTAACAGGTTGAAAGATTCAAAATGGTACAAACAGTGGAACAAAAACCCCATGAAAAAGGGAGAGGAGGCACAGAGCTCCATCATTGGCAGAATACCCCAAGGCACCCAAAGAGGAGTAAAGTAACATTAGAAACATGCGATAAGAAAAGCAAAGTTGGGTCATTATCAGATCCATTGAGCCCAGCATCTGGTTTCCAACAGTGACCAGTCCATGTGACAATTACCTGGCTGATCCCAAAATGTAGATCTGTTTATCATAGTTCATTTCAAGGGATAAACAATGACTCTGATGCAGATCAAATCATCAGAAAAGCAGGACTATATGAAGACAACCAAGTGTGAAGATTGAGGAAGACTCATCAACAACCTTCGCTATGCTGTTGATATCATATTACCGACTGAAAGTGAAGACGATCTGAAACATTTGCTTCTCAAGATCAAGGAATATAGTCTTAAAATGGGCCGGCACCTTAATGTAAAAAAGACAAAGATCCTGACAACTGGCATAATCAATAAGTTCATCGTTGATAGAGAAGAAATTGAAATAATTGACAACTTTAACCTATTTGGATCAACTATCAATAAAGAAACAACAAGCAGTCAAGAAATCTGACAATGCCTTGCTCTGGACAGAATGGCTATGAAGGACCTAGACAAGATTCTCAAGAGCAGAGATCTCTCTCTCCATACAAAGATTTGACTTGTTCATGCCATGGTATTTTTAGTAATGTCATGCGGATGAGACAGTTGCAGTGAAAAAGATACAGAAAGAAAATTGATGTCTTTGAATTATGGTGCTGGCGACGAATACTGTGTATACCATGGACTGCCTGAAGAACAAACCAGTCAGTACTAGAGGAGATCAAACCTAAGCTTTCTTTAGAAGCTCACATGACAAGACTTCAACTTTCATACTTTGGACACATCATGCAAAGAGAGAGATCATCAGAGAACCATCATACTTGGCAAGGTAGAAGGTCAATGCAAAAGAGGAAGGCCAGCAATGAGATGGATCAATACAATAACAGTAACTATAAGTGCCAGTCTGTCAACAATGAGCTGCCTGACTGAAGGCTGAACACAGTTTAGGACAGCTATCCAGAGAATCGCCATACACAGACTTGATGGCACTTAACAGTAGCAATGTTTCTTTATCAACTTTTCCTCCAGAACTTGTGCAAACCTCTTTTGAATCCTGCTCTATTGGTTGCTTTGATCACATGCTCCAGCATCGGATTCAAACAGCTCAATCTGTTGGTCATTAGTTTCATGGAGTACCATCTTGCTTAAATAGGAAATATTTGTTTAGCCTTAATGGGCTAAACTACTATTTCCTATTTATCTAGACCTCTACACTCATATTTCTATTAACTATCAAATACCCTCTCAGTCATCTTTTCTCCAAACACTGGCATGAAAAAAAAACCACACATGGACATTTGCAGACTATACAACACTGTGAGAGGTATAAAGTAGCACCAACATTGGTATGAAAGATTTCCACAAAATATTTTGGGCATATGACAAGGAAGCATGAAGACAGGATCAGAGTTTTGTGGGATGCATGAAGGAGTTTCTCAGGGGTCTCCAAAGACAGTTTTGCCTGGAAGAATTTGACAGCAACAATTTGCTGTTTCACTGCCAGGATGATCACATGAAAACAAACAAACAAACTAAGGAACCATTCTTTGAAAGGAACACTGAAATGCAGTAACCTGACTGGGTGAGACCCAGATAAGCTAAGAGCTATCATATAAGCAGCTGGATGCATAGCCTGAAACAAATATACTAGCCATTGTGTTTGATGCAGCAGCTTTCATAAATTTGTATATCTGCTGTACAGTCCAGAAGGCCCTGTTGTTGCAGGAAACTCAACTGTGTCGCTGCCTGTGGAGGAATAGGCCGAGAAAAGAAACACATTGGAGCATGTTTACTAAAGGGTGCAGCAGTTGCACACAATGGAGCCGTGAAACCACTGCAGAGTGCTGCGCTAACATCAGTGGTGTGTGTGCCTGCCCTGCTGCCGTTTGCTTGGTGCAAGTATATGGGTTGGCACTAATCACCATGTGGGTGCACTTAACACTACCCATTGAGATGTCATGAAGTGCAGGCATGCTAACGACAGAAGTCACGGTTAGCACACACTCAACACCCACATTAACTGCAATATGTTATCAATGCTCACATTCTTTTAAAAGCCATACTGGACTTTTAAAAGGAAAGCGCGCCAAGACTCTACCAGCTCCAGCAGCCCCTGATCGGCAGCAACACAAGGGATCAGGCAGGTAAGCTCCTCCCCACTCCACACCACCGGGACCTATCAGAAGCCATACTGGACTTTTAAAAGGGAAGCACGTCAAGGCTTTCCTTTTAAAAGTTAATCTGGTGTGGTCCGTAAGCATGGGCCAGATTAACAAAACAAACCACACAACACTACACAGCCACAAAGCTGGACCCAAAGAAAACCTCACAATAACAGAATAGCAAGAAAGCTATTCAATAAGAAGAAAGCAGATCCAATAAATAAATACATCTCCTCAGCATACCCCCTCATAAGACACAGTGACTATCTGCTTACCACCATACTCCATACTAACAGAACCATGCTCCCACTATACGCATTATTATATACCTTTCTGGCTCTCCTATTACTCACTATCACCTCCAATGCCTACCTAATCACCAATTTCCACATAACATATTGCACCCATGCCTTCTACCTCTCACCCACCCCATATCATATTCAACCCCGGACAATAAATGCTCATCAGCTTATTCACATACCTACCTGCTCCCCATTAAGAGACACATCCCTCCACTTCACTGACCCCACACACGCACTCAAATGTGCTTTAATAAACACATGTCCAACCAAGAATAAGATTCAAGTTATCAGAGACCTCACCATAAGAAATAACCTCGACATCCTCTGTGTAACCAATTCATTTAAGTAGGTTTCAGACTCAGGGACACCACTTATTTCACTGCCCATGATCTCACTGACAAGGAGGAGAGGTTCTCATCCTTACTAAACACCACAATTTCTGTACCCAGATCACCGAGAGCACAAAAAGAATAGACATCCTTTCCATTACAAACAAACTTCTTTCAATAAGTCTCATCTATAGATCACCATTCTCAGCTGCTATGGACCTAACAAGTATACTGGAAAATGAACTCAAGATTGCTAAAACAAACACTACTATCCTACTAGGTGATTTCAACCTACCATCTGTTCATCAAAACCATGCCTCCTCCTTCCTAGATGCCTTGAAAGCCATGGACTTTAAACAAATTGTTCGAACGTCTACCCACGACAAAGGCAACATACTCGATATGATCTTCATCAGCAACAGCACTCCCCATACAAGCAAACCCCTTCCCCCGCTCCATACAAATTCAACCAGTTCCTTGGTCAGATCAGTCTCAAATTTCTGCCTTTCATCCATACACCAAATCACCCATCCCCCTCCACAACAAATAAGAGGATTCAGGCAATTGAATAAAGAATTCCTAAGCAACACACTCCCCTCACTTAATGAAGACAAATGATTTTGAATCCTGCATAATAAATTGGATCATCAACAAAACCTCAACTGCACCAAACCCCACTCCCCACAAAAGCAACAAGTTACCCAAAACCTCATGATACATACTGCAAAGCTTCCGCTGGGGCCTGAGAGCTTACCAGCTGGAAGTGGCCTTTGAGTGTCCTCTTGAATAAAGCTATTTCTATTGACGCCAGGGATTCTGGGACTTGTAGTTTTGCTTATTTCCTTAAGGACAAAATTGTAGTTATGACATGAGTGTTTCAAGGCTGCAAGAATATTTATTGTGGGGAATTTCCAGCGCATCAAAGCTCAAACACAAACAAGCATAAAGGATGCATCTCCAACATATAGGTATTTCAGGAACAGAAGAAAACATAACAGAAATATCTCAGCACTGCTCAGCTGTTTCTCAGTCCCACAAACTTTCCACCGGACACTGCCCCATGTGGTTATTCAAGGAAAACAATTAAACTGCAACAGCTGATTTTCTCTCTCACAGCACGGCTTCTTATCCTCAGAAGACCATTAAGCATATTAAACATAAAACAAGCCTTTCCAATTCTTCAGCAGGTATGGCAAGTACTTTCTATATTATTTCATACAGTTTCAGTGCTGTTCAACAATGCCTTCTTCCTTTAAACATAAAGAGCAATCCATGGGAGAAGATTCATTTTCTAAAGCTGGCAAACAAGAGTCTATTTGCATTCTTTCAACAGTATTAGAATTACTGGCATCTCTATCAGGTTTAACAGTTCTCCCTGACCTTCTTTCCTCCAGAAATTCCTTGAACTGGTTCAGGAGCAAGTCAGCATGTACAGGCACATTAGCATTAGGAGAGAAAACTTTTCCTTCTGACAACAGCTTGCTTATAGCTTCTAACTCTGAAGGCTCGGCTGTCTTGCTTTTGTCAGTGTTATAGTTTTCCCCGTATGTAAGACTCTCCCCCCCCCCCCAACCTATCAGTTAAAGGTGTTGGGTCTGCCTTATGGACAGTAGCAAAGGCAAATGGCTTCTCTAACAATGATTCAGCATTAGAAATGCTAGGTTTACCTTTGGCAGGGTTTCTTAGACAATTGCTGAACCCTTTTTTCCTGCTATCATCCAGGTTCTGGAATTCAGCTTCCTTATGTCTATTTCCAGTGCCAGTTAGGTACCTGCTCTGAAGAGGCTTTTCTTCCTTCTTTCCTCTACGGCTGCTATAGCCCTTGTTGCTGTATGTCCAATTGCCGTCTCTCCAATTGCTTCCCTTGTTAGCTCCCTTGCTCCAAGATTCTGCTTTGCTGTAAGGTCCTCTCCAAGGCTCTCTCTCTCCCCTTCACAAGGTTCCTTTCTTGCTTGTTCTTTTCCTTCCTCTCCACTTCCTTGGCTCCTTCCCTTCCTCATTTCCTTGCCTACTCTCTGCTCTGTTTGTGGATTTAAAAAGCATTTGCTTCCCGGCACTCCCTGTCCTTCCCCCAGGTGTGACCAATCAGTGAAGAAGCCTGTCTCTCCCTCTGAGCTGGGCGTGGCCTGAGCTCAGCAGAGAGCTGTGTTTTTTCCTTATCTGGCTTGGAAATCCTGTGCACAAGTGCAGTGTCATTTATTTCAACAGGATTTTCCTCCACCTCCATCTCCTCCTGGGGACTTTCACCATTACAATACTCAAGCTCCAAAAAATAAAATCCCACTTATGAAAACCTGAAAGGAAATGGCAGAAATCCAGACACCCCAATGACTGTAACCATTACATGAACCTACTAGACGAATACCGGACAGCAACAGAGAATGCAAAAAAACCACCACTCTAAACTGATCAACTCTTCCCTCACTCAACCAAGAAAACTCTTTGATCTACTAAAACAATTAACCAAGCCTCCTACCAAGACCAAACCATCCACTTCAATCAACCCTCAACAACTAGCTGACCACTATAACCATTTACAATGCCAACCCCATCTTTGTGACTCCCCCCTGGCTCAAACCCCAACTACTACCTCTATCTAGTCATCCTTTGACTCTATCAGCTCCAACAACATTGAAGCCACCACCACTTCCCTCAACACAACTACTTCGCCCCTCGACCCATGCCCTGTAACCTGGATTAACGCATCCAAAACTGAACTCAGCCCCATCCTCACAAAAATCACCCAAACATCTCTAACCCAAGGACTCATGCCAGACAGCTTTAAGACCTCATCCATTCGTCCCATCCTAAAAAGAAAAACCCGACCTCAACCAAATGGACTCATCATACAGACAAATCACCAACCTTCCCTTCATGGCTAAAATCACAGAAAACGTTGTCTGCCAACAGCTTCAACATTACATTGAAAAACAGCCTACAATGATTATTTCTTATCAACAATTAAGGGCTTCACATATTAGCACTATTGATACCTTTAAAAAAATTAGATAAATGTTTCACTATTCCTTTTTCTAATTCTGAAGCATCCTCTCTCTGGTTCAATCAAAGGATGGATTACTAAGGATTTATATAGAATTGACCAACTCTTTAATAAAGGCACCATGATTACCGAAATTCAATTGATTATAATTTTCTATCTGCAGTACAGGCAGCAAAGCATGCTCCATTGGCACAAAGTGTGATGCATGCTTCCATTTGGTCCAAAATGTGCTGTCCAACATCAGACTTGGTTGAAGTTTGTCATAAAGTACTGGAAGGGGAGAGGTGGATCAACTTCCTTTTTTTTTTATAACTTATTAAAAGTGAATCATGGCCCTTGCCTTTTAGGGCTACGACGGGTTTGGGAATTCTAGGCTGATTTTCAACAGATGAGATTAATTGGGGAGTTTTTTGGGGTCATACTATTAGGTCCATGATGTCCAGTAGCCTTACACAAACATTATTTCTTGGCACAACGTGCTGTATAGACACCATGTTGTATGTTTAAAGCTGGTCTCTTACAGTCTAATATTTGTTGGAGATGCGCCATTGACATTGGGACACTGAACCACATGATATTTGATTGTCCAATGGTCAAAACATTCTGGGAAGGTATATGGAAATACATTTGTGACATTCTTCAACTTGACTTCCCCATATCAGTTCTGGTTGTCTTTTTTCGTTCTCTAAGTGTAAAAACTGAGATAAGTATAATTGCATACTTCTGGACATTATGATATAAATCACTATATAGCATGTCATGTGTTGGAAAAACTTGTCTACTTTGAATGTGACCTTTCGGTTGCACAATATAGGGGTCCCATGTTATCAAGATTAGATGTAAGTGTTCTATTGTATTTGTTTTGAAATCTGAAATAAAGGTTAAAAAAAGAAATAGTCTCTGCTTGATCCCCAAAAAACATGGATTCTGCCCCCACTATGGACTCCAAACCCTCCTCTTCTCCCTCCTAAACAGACTCATCCAAAGCATACAGAATGTACAACAAAGCTTCATCTTAATTTGCCTTGATGCTTCCGCAGCATTCAACTCTGCAAACCATCCCTACCTCATCCAATGACTGCAATCCATCAGAATTGTTTCAGTCCTACTTATCCAATCATCAACGACGAATCAAAATGGGTGACTTCTCCACCACCCCCTATGCTCAAACCCAGGGTGTCCCACACTCTCAGCTCTGCTATTCAATATTTACCTTCAACCACTATGTACTCTCAGTAAGTGCCACAACTTATTCTACTACCTCTATGCAGATGATATCTTGATCTACACCCCCTCCGACACCAAACAACCCATCTACACAAAACTACAACACTGCTGTACCGATGTATTACAGTGGCTCACCAGGAATAATTTCTCAATCAACTACAAGAAAACAGAGAGGCACCACACAAAGATACCAGAGTCTCACGACCATCCTCAATCACTCTAAATACCACCCATATCAAGGTACAACCGGAAATAAAATACCTTGGCCTCACACTAGACCAAAACTTCTCTTTTAAACAAGTGAAGAAAACGGAATATGATTTACTACAATATACACACCCTACAATGCCTTTGCCCAATTCTGGACCCCTACAATTTCAAATCAACACTCCAAGCATCAATCCTTCCACACTTCAATTTATCAAGGACTCCCACAATCAACCATCTTACCGTTACGCACAGCCCTTCACACCACAGCACATACACTACTAGCAGCCCCTAAACAAGAACACATCACACCCATCCTTAAGCAACCCCACTAGCTCCCACTAAACAGCTGTATCAAATGCAAGACCCTAATGACCTATAAAGCATTAAATGGATACTCATCCTCCCACCTCCAAACACTCCTCCACCCCTTCCAATCCAACAGAGCCAGCTGACAAATCAACAGTCACTAAACATTTCCCACACAAAAATAAAGAGCACCCAACATATCTATTCAAGAGCTTTCAAATTATATGCACCTACCCTATGCACCTCTGAAATTCTCTCCCCGACAAGATCAGAAGTACCTCAGATCTCACCACATTTTGAAAGCAGCTGAAAAACTCATCTACTTCTGGAACAGTTTGGATTTGTAACAGACTTGCCCAGCCCATCCATGCCAACAGACCTCTTCATACTCACAATCACAATAAATCACTAATACAACCACCCTCACTACACCTCTCACACAGACCAATGTAAATAAGTTAAGTTTATTGTATATAGTTGGTTTCCTTGTTTTCGATGTTTGTTGCGTTCATTGTAAACCACTTTGATATGGCAAAAAGTGGTATAAGAGCACAGCCAAATAAATTCTGCCCCTAACCCATCCTGTCCCCACCCACTCGCACACCAATCAGGTAGTGCATGATTGTCAACATGAGGCCCTGCGCTAACTGTTCACATGGCACACGTGCTTCACACTAAACCCCATTTCATCATCCGCCTGTTAACTCTGACCAGGCAAACGGTAGTATATCCCCACTGCCATTCCCTTCCCCTTTTTTCATGGAATTTCTATCCATAGAGATAATACAGTATATTTTGTTTCCTGCAAAACCTTTATGCTGTTTGACTCCATGCCCTCTAACATATAGCACCACCCTTCCACCAAATTTGATCTACCCTATCAGTGTGATATAATTTGTACCCTGGTATCACAGTGTCCCATTGGTTATCTTCTTTCCATGAGATCTCTGAGATGCCAATTATACCTAACCTTTCATTCAGTGCTATATATTAAACTAACTCCCCATCTTATTTCTTAAACTTCTAGAATTTGCATTCAGGGATTTCAAAGTTTGTATTTTGTTCATATTAACAGTCTGGCTATCAGATGACAGGAGCAATTTGGAATCTTTGAATGCTTGTCTTTTTACTTAAAGGCATCTGGGTTACTGTCACCTTTATTGGAATCTCTCTATCAGGATGCCCTAACTTTCATGTTTTGCTAGCAACTTTCAAAGATACATCATTTCAAAACCATAGGCTCTTGGGCGACTGCCAGTTTTTCCCCATTATCTAGTTTAAAAGTATCGTCTGCTTGTTCCTCATCATCACCATCTCCCCCCTCAGGCTCCATTGCAGGTGCTGTGGGGGTGAGAGATTTGCGATCAAATGTGAGCCCAAAACACAGTGATATACTTTCTGTTGCTCCTTCCACATCTTTCCTGCCAATCCCTCATACAGGTGTCTCCTGTGCTGCTGTAGCCTTTGTCCTGAGACACATGTTGTTCACCTGTGGACTGCTCACACTCCTCCTGTAGTTATGCCTTTCCCATGCTGTATCCATTCCACCCCCCTTGTCTGACTTTGATTGCCCTTTTATGCTGACCTGTGCAGCAGTTTCCTGGCTCAGGGTCCCTACATACTCAGATCCTGCATGTGCTGCCCTTGCTGTGCAAGCCACCTGCTCCTGGCCATGTACTGCCTCCCCTCCCCCCAGGTCTTCTGTCACACAGGGCTCCTGCACATGATGCCACAGCTGTGGCCACAGACATGCCACATAACTTCATGCAGCTCCCTCATGAGCCACTGCAGGTACTACGGCTGCTGCCTTCTGATGGCTCTGAAGTGTGTCTTGAAGGCCTCAATTTTATGTCTTATCAAATAATCTTCTGTAGGGAAGGGAAATGAAAGAAAGAATGCTAAAAGGAGCCATCCAGCAGCTCTGGAAAACCCCATCAGCCCTCATATTCACTCAATGAGTCACTCAATAACTAGTTTAGCTCTAGGAGTGCATTGCCTGTCATACTGTTTCTGGACCATGGATCCCACCCTGCCTTTGGGGAGGAGGGAGGCATGGCCAGATCCCCCTCCACTGCTGCTCCTCTGGGGCCTTCTGCGTGATGCTAGTTGAACACCTCTGTGTGGTGTCTTTTCCAGGTCTTTCTGTATTGGTTCCATCTACAGATTCCCTCCTTATGCACAATCCAGTTTCCAGGTGCCCACACCTGTGGTTGTGACCTGATCCCTATCTGCCCCCTTCCTTTCCCTGTTTCTGACAGTAGGTGTGCCTTCCTGATGCCTCCCTTACTCCCACTGGGGCCTACACACTCCTCTGCTATGTTAAGTGAAGCAGCTGCTACTTTCCCTTTACCCCCTGACCTACAGTACCTATGTGCTCTCATTTTGTGTAAAGTATGGCCACTGCAACTACAACTATTAGAGTAAGCTCTGTGTTCAGGGATCACTGGCCAATTTTGCCCCATGTCCTTTCCATGTCCCTCTGCACATTATCTTAGCGCTAGTGCCAGTGGCTCTTTACTGGACAAGGGTCTGACAAATCCTTTGCCAGATCCTGTGGGCCTGGAGATAACCAGCCCTGTGTCTATGGCCAGAATATAGTTTTTCCTCAAGCCATATGACCAGAAGGCACAGCTTCCTGGTCTCGGCATATGAGAAGTGTGGTTACTGTGTGGCCAAGCCCCTCTTGTCTGGCTATATCCTCGTGCTACATCTCTGCATCACACATTCATGTCCACATCCTTGTTGCAGCTAATAGGTACTTAGCCATCTCCAATCCCATATTTTTCACGAGCCGCATATGCTGTTGCCATCTCAGAGCACTATGTGCAAATTTCCGGACATCCGCAGGGGCGATTTCAGATGGTTCCTGCACATTCAAAGGCTCAATTCTGAAACTGTTTCTATTTTAGGAAGCCTTTATTTGCATGTTCTCCCTGCTGCCAAAATGTCCTTTCTAAAATGTCACTTAAGTGATGGGCTTAGAAGGAAAGTATACTTGTTTCATTTCTAAAGCTCTCTCTTTTTACATGTATGAATTGGCCACATCCACGTCAACAAGCAGTTATGAAATTTCCACCTTTATACAGCAACCTTTCATGCATAGCTCACTACATGCAAACGTTTATATATATTTTTAACTAATGAGTGATTTTGAAGAAAAGAAAAAGACATGCAGAGCTGGTCATTAATAATTATTTTTTGAAAATTGGCATGCAGAAGCATGTTTGTACATCCAGTGTTTGCAAAAAATAAAATAAAATAAATAGCTATAGATCTAGCTATAGATATATAAATCGACATCTATATCTAGAGAGAGAGAACGAGAACTGCAACTCAGCAAGGTGCTTTCCTTTTCTTGTTGGCTGTCCCATAACTCATCTTAAAGAGAAAGATGGCAAGAGAGAGAGTTTGCCTTCATAGTAACCTTTCCAAAAAAAGGCTGCTAATCCTTAGTAAATCTTTTAGATTAGTATATTGCATTGATCTTATAATAGGCTTCCTTTGCATTTGCACAAGTGGTCAAGTTCGCCACACAAGGGAGACGTATTTTAGATCAGGTTTCTTTTTACGCTGTCTCCTCTTTATTACTTCCCTCTTCCCCTCCATGTAAAGTTTCATCCATATAAATTGAAGTACAGTATGATTACAAATCCACACCGTTTATTTCAACAGTGGATCCAGTGTTGTTCATTCAAGCCCTCACAATATTAACTCTTACATAGATTACTTTCTATGGCTGTCATAACTCTATGACATACAGTATAACTAGGTAAAACACAGTTTTGGTTTGGTCTCTATTACTTCAAGTCACACTCAAACTACACAAGTGATTAAGAAAATCCCTGGTTGTTATTTACATGGATTTTACAAATTAAGCAAAGACTTCAAAAAGCATGGCAAAAGGCCCTTCTTAAAATTAGAGTCCTGTGCTTAATGGAACTAGAATTTACAGACAGAATTTACCAAACAGAACTTAAGAAATTCTTCAACTCTTTCTGTAAATAGACCAAAACAATTATTTAAGGATTTCTAAAGGCTTTCTATAATCAAATCATCATATTTCCTGCTGTTGATTAATTGCACATAAAATGTGCTCAGTTGCTTAAATGCATTTTTATTAAATCTTTGCTATTAAGCAATTTTTTCATATACATAAGAACATAAGATATGCCATACTGCGTCAGACCATGGTCCATCAAGCCCAGTATCCGGTTTCCAACAGTGGCCAATCTAGGTCATACGTACCTAGCAGTTTCCCCAAAAGACACAGGTTCCACAATGCTTGTACTGGGTCAGGCATTGATATCCTGGGTCCCTTCTTAATAATGGTTTATGGACCTTTCCTCCAGGAACTTGTCCAAACCTTTTTTAAACCCAGCTACACTAACCACCTTTACTACATCCTCCGGTAACAAATTCCAGAGTTTGATTACACGTTGAGTGAAAAATATTTTCTTTTATTAGTCTTAAATAGTTTACCCTGCAGCTTCATTGCATGTCCCCTAGTCTTTCTATATTCTGATAACGTAAACAATTGATCTACGTTTACCCGTTCCACTCCGTTCATTAATTTATAGACTTCTATCATATCTCCCCTCAGCCGTCTCTTTTCCAGGTTAAAGAGCCCTAACCTTTTTAGCCTTTCTTCATAGGAGTATCCTTCCATCCCCTTTACCATTTTGGTGGCTCTTCTCTGAACCTTTTCTAATAACGCTATATCATTTTTAAGATACAGCGACCAGAATTGCACACGATATTCAAGGTGCGGTCTCACCATGGAACGATATAGAAGCATTATAATATATTTTGTTTTATTTTCCATTCCTTTCCTTATGATACCTAGCATTCCTATTTGCTCTCTCGGCCATCGCTGCACACTGGTCCGAGGGTTTTAACATGCTATCCACAATGACACCTAAATCCTTTTCTTGGGTGGTGGTTCCTAATGTGGAACCCTGCATCGTGTAACCATAGTTTGGGTTGTTCTTCCCTAGGTGCATAACTTTGAACTTGTCCACATTAAATTTCATCTGCCATTTTGATGCCCAGTCTTCCAATTTATCAAGATCCTCTTGCAATTTTCCACAATCCTCTTGGGTTTTAACAACTTTAAATAGTTTTGTGTCGTCTGCAAATTTGATAACCTCACTCGTTATTCCACTTTCCAGGTCATTTATGAATATGTCAAAAAGCAGCAGACCCAGCACAGATCCCTGGGGTACACCACTATTCACCTTTCTCCATTGGGAAAATTGGCCATTTAGCCCTACCCTCTGCCTTCTATCTTTTAACCAGTTCCTGATCCACAGTAGTACACTGCCTCCTATCCCATGACTCTTTAGTTTTGCAAAACGTCTCTGATGAGGGACCTTGTCAAAGGCTTTCTGAAAGTCCAGATACACTATATCAACCGACTCACCTTTGTCCACCTGTTTATTCACACCTTCAAAAAGCATAACAAATCAGTAAGACAAGATGTTCCTTGTCTAAAGTCATGTTGGCTGTCTCCCATTAGGCCATGACTATCTACATGCTGAGTAATTTTATTCTTTGATGGTTTCTACCATTTTTCCCGGTACTGACATCAGGCTCACTGGTCTGTAGTTTTCCGGATCACCCCTGGAACCCTTTTTAAAAATTGGTGTTATATTTGCGATCCTCCAATCTTCAGGTATTAGAGATGATTTTAATGATAGTTCACAGATTACTAATAGCAGGTCTGCAATCTCATATTTCAGTTCTTTCAACACCCTTGGATGTATACCATCCGGCCCAGGTGATTTGCTATTCTTCAGTTTATCTAATAGTTGTAATACATCTTCCCGATGTATCGATATTTCCTTCAATTCTTCCGCGCCTTTAAATACCACTTCAGTCATGGGTAACATCCCTACATCTTCCTCAGTAAAGACCGAAGCAAAGAATTCATTCAGTCTCTCCGCTATCACCTTGTCGCCTCTTAGTGCTCCTTTAACCTCTCTATCATCTAATGGACCAACTGACTCTCTCAGTTTTTTTGCTACGAATGTACTTGAAAAAGTCTTTATTTCATGTTTTTGCTTCCGCAGCAAGCTTCTTCTCAAATTCTCCCTTTGCCTGCATTATCAATGCCTTGCATTTGACTTGCCAGTGCTTGTGCCGTTTCCAGGTTTCGTCATTTGGCTCTTTTTTCCATTTCCTGAAAGATGCTTTTTTGGCAACAGCAGCCTCTCTGACCTCACCTTTAAGCCATGTTGGTAGTTTATTGGACTTCCTTCCACTTTTCTTAAAGGGTGGAATACAGCTGGTCTGGGCTTCCAAGATACTATTTTTCAACAACACCCAAGCTTGATGTAAATCTTTAACCTTTGCAAGTTTTTTCTTAATTATTTTCCTCATTTTATCATAGTCTCCCATTCAAAAGTTAAAAGGTAGTACTGTGGATTTCCTTACTAGCCCTCCTCCACTAATTAAATCAAAGGCGATCATGCTATGATCACTATTGCCAAGTGGCCCCAACACCTTTATCTCTTGCACTAGATCTGGTATTCCACTAAGGACTAGGTCTAATATGGCTTCCTCTCTGGTCGGTTCATGAACCAGCTGCTCCAAGAAGCATTTATTTAATCTAGGAAGTTTATCTCCCTAGCATGTCCTGCCATAACACTGACCCAGTCGATACCAGGGTAATTGAAATCACCCATTATTATTACTGTGCTGTAATGTTTGTTAGCTTCCTTGATTTCTTTGAGCATTTCATCATCCATTTGTTCATTCTGGCCAGGCAGTCGATAGTACACCCCCCCCCACTGCCATCGCCTTCCCCTTTTTACATGGAATTTCAATCCATAGAGATTCTACAGTAAATTTTGTTTCCTGCAAAACTTTAATCCTTTCTGACTCAATGCCCTTTCTAATAGAGCGCAACCCCTCCACCAAGTTGATCATCTCTATCATTACGATATAGTTTGTACCCAGGTATCACAGTGTCCCACTGGTTGTCCTCCTTCCACCATGTCTCTGATATTCCAATCATATCTAACCTCTCATTTAGTGCTATATATTCTAACGCTCCCATCTTATTTTTTAGACTTCTAGCATTTGCTTACAAACATCTTAGAGACAATATTTTATTCATATTAATTTGGCTATTGGTAGACATGGGTAATTTGGGATCTTTAAGCTCTGTCTTCTCCATACTCGAGGGCATTTGGGCTACTTTACTCTTTTTTGGAACCTCTCTGCTTTTGGTAGTATCCTTCAAGGATACATTCTTCCAAACCATCCGCTCTTGGGCGACTGTCGGCGTTCCCCTATTTTCTAGTTTAAAAGCTGCTCTATCTCCTTTTTAAAGGTTAATGCCAGCAGCCTGGCTCCATCCCGATTAAGGTGAAGCCCATCCCTTTGGAAGAGCCCCTCTTTTCCCCAGAATGTTCCCCAGTTCCTAAGAAATCTAAAACCCTCATCTCTGCACCTTTGTCTCATCCACGCATTGAGACTCCGAAGCTCTGCCTGCCTTTTGGGTCCTGCGCGTGGAACGTGAAGCATTTCAGAGAACGCTACCCTGGAAGTTCTGGATTTCAACTTCCTACCTAAAAGCCTAAATTTAGCCTCCAGAACCTCCCTACCACATTTTCCTATGTCATTGGTACCGACATGTACCAAGACAGCAGACTCCTCCCCAGCACTATCTAAGACCTTATCTAGGTGGCGCATGAGGTCCGCTACCTTCGCACCTGCTGGCATGTTACCAGGCGATCCTCACATCAGCAGCCACCCAGCTATCTACATGCCTAATGATTGAATCACCAACTATAATGGCTGTCCTAACCCTTCCCTCATGGGCACATGGCCCTGGAGAAACTTCCTCAGGGCGAGAGGGTTTTACATCACCAGGAGGACAGGTCCTAGTTACAGGATCACTTCCTGACACACTAGGGTGATGCTCTCCTGTCACGTGACCTCTCTCCTCCATGGCAATAGGGATGCTGCCAGACTGGAGGTGGGAATTCACAACTATCTCTGTAGCTCTCGTCTATGTACCTCTCTGTCTTTCTTATGTTTTCCAAGTCTGCTACTCTAGCCTCTAGAGAACGGACTTGTTCCCTGAGAGCAAAGAGCTCCTTGCACCTAGTGCACACAAGACCTCTCACCAACTTGGAGAAAATTATACATGTGACACTCAATGCAAAAGACTGGAAAGCCCCCATCTCGCTGCTGGACTGCTGTCTGCATCTTAGTTTTAAGCTTGTGTTTAGATCTTTAAGTTCTTTACTTACTAAGGGTTGCTATGGATATTTATACTAATAAAACTGTACCTAAAACGTTTAATATACCTTGTTCACCTGAAGCTTAATTAATCTCAGGTCCTTAGTGTATGACTGATTTGGGTAACGAGATTCACCTGAGAGCACCTCCTGTCTTTTAAGATGTGTAAGTACCTATAAAGCTACAATTATCCCAGGGGTGGGTGGGTGTTGGAGAGGGAGAAAGGGAAATGACACTTATTAAAAGAGGTCTGCTGTCCTGTCCTGTGCTGCTGAGGTAAGCTATATTCTGATTTGATTTAAATTATAGCTCTTTGCTGCTGATAGGCTCTAACTTATTATGAAATTTAAACTACAATCTCTCTGCTGGGTTCTAAATTTAACCAGAAAATTCTCTTCTGTGTTTTAAATTTAAACTAAAAGTACTTTGCTGATGCTAGGCCCTGAGTGACTTAAATTTAAACTGAAGCTCTCTGCTGGGCATTAAATGTAACCAGAATGTTCTCTTCTGTGTTTTAAATTTAAACTTAAACTGCTGCTACTAGGCCCTGACTGATTTAACAAAAAATAGTGGGTTCATAGATTAATTAGCTTTAATACAAAGAATTCCTTTCAGAAAATTCCCATAAGTATATACTCAGAATTGCAGATCTCTCTCCAGAAGTAACAGTCCCCTTTTCTAGTCCTTCAAGACTAGAAAACCATAAGGCAACATAATTTTGTTTTTCATGTATTTCTCATGAATTCCAGGATTCATTTCAGTCTTTGTTCTTGGTTTCTTCTTTGGTAGGGCTATTGGCGATTTTGAATTGAGTAAGCTATGAATCTCTCTGTAACCAACTGGCTGACCTTTGGACCTACCTTCCTATCTTCCTCAGGAGACGATCTTACTGATGCAATGAAAGCAGTAGCTAAAATTTTAAAAGGATAATTTATTTAAAACCTTTAAAAGGCAGCTGTTATGTACTATTCTTTTAAATGCAGGGTCCCTTGTATGGCAGGTCTCCCTAATGGTAGTACCAGGAGGGTAGCACTAGGGATCGCATGTGTCATTTGATCCTGGCACTGATGCCAGCAGAAACAAGAAGGGATTGTGTTCCTGCCAGCCTTCTCCTAGGGAATTAGCGGTGGGGTTGGAGGTCTTCAGGTACAGGGGACCTCTGCTTCAGGTTGGGGGGGGCTTTTATTGTGCTTGGGGGAGGGCGGGTTAGAGTCTCTTTAGAGAGTTATGTTTCTTTGGGGGTGGCGTTAACAATATGCTAATGCCAGGGGAAGGCGACCCCTGGCTCATGGAGTTTAAAAAAAAAAAAATGATGCCCAGGAGCATCAGGCCACAATGCTCCTGGTAGGAAAAATAATTTGAACTTTGAACTGGAATACTTTTTCCTAGAATAATGCAGCTTGTGGAGTTCAATGCAACTTGTGCTATGCCATTTGAATAATAAGGGCTTGGTATGCATTTGCATGACTTGACTCTCATTACTCTTCAATGAGTGTTGGGGTAAATTAACATGGATTATGGTAAACACACATTATTGCCCTTTAACATAAATAAAGGTGAAAATATCATTCATTATTCCCATTACACACCCCCTTTATGTGTTACTGAAATGTGGATGATAGAGGCTAATGCTATTACACTGAATCTCTCTATGCTCCCCAATATATCGTGGGTAATATTAGCAGTGTTTAAATAAAATACAGATATTCAGCACTGTTATCTGGATAGTGACGGACACTGAATATCTGCATTCAGCACTGGCTGACTGGTGCTATCCAGAAATACAATGACCTTACCCTCTGGCTCCCTCTTACCTACATCAAGTTTAAAATCCTTTTCATAATACACCGGATCTTCTATAAGAGGTTCCCTCTCTACCTCTCCACCCACCTCATTCCCTCTTCTACTCATCCTACTCAGCCACAGCATGAAAATGTATTCCATATCTTCTCCCTGTGTGCCATGCCCATCTGGCTTCCACTCGTCATTCTGTCTTCTACTTTCTTGCACCCACACTTCTGAACGCCTTACCTGCCTCTTTTCATGAGAAAATCTAAACTACAAAAAATAATGGACTAGCCTCAAAACTTTCCTCACCAAAGCATTTGGTGAAGAGACGTACAATGATTCCTGTCAGCGATTTTCCCCTCTCCGGTCTCTTTTTCCTTTAAACTGCACCATCCCTTTCCCCCACCTCTATGCTGATTCCCTTTAACCCAGTTCCCTCCTGCCTCCCTACCTGTTCTTCCCTCCCTTTCGCTTTCCTAGGTTGTGCAGATGGTTACCCAGATAGTGGTGCTGGACATCACCATTTCAAATAATTTCCCGTTCCACAACACCACTATCTGGATTGTGTAGAGGTCTGTAGCCATATCCAGCACCACTATTTGGAATGTGCTGCTGAATCAGTTACAGAGGGGCTGTTAACTGGATAATCCCCTCTGATATTTGGTGGCACAATCTGGATACCATCACCGATGGCCTTGGCATGATCTCATTTTTACTGGAACAGTCCAGGGCCATAAGAACATAAATACCATACAGGGTCAGACCAAGGTCCATCAAGTCCAGTATCCTGTGGCCATTCTCTAGGTCACAAGTAACTGGCAGTTTCCCAAGAATTCACACAGGCCAGAATCAGGATATCACAGCATAATGATATTCAACATCATCCAGATAGTGCTGCCGGGTATCATCACAGATCAGCTTAGCATTATTTGGATTGTGCTAGAGAAGTCTTGGGATGGAGAAAGGGCCTAGCAGGAAATTGTCTGAATAGCAGCTATTTCCAATACTGCTATCTGGATAACTATCCGTACAACTTAGGACACCAAAAAAGCTCTCTTAAGTGCTGTGCAGATAACTATCCAAGTAGGGGGCTGAAAGTCAACACTTGATAGCACTGAATACAGATATTTAGCATCTGTCACTATCCAGATAATGGAATTGAATATCTGGATACTATTTAAATGCCACAACCAATGTTTAAAAGAAAGCCATATCATGAGGAGGTAGTGAACAGTGTGTCCCAGGAGGGCAGATACTGTGGCTATTCTCCAGAGGAAGCCGCAGGTCCAGGAGCAGCATAGGAAAGAGCAGAGGGAAAGGAAGGTATCTTGGGCTGAAGGATACACCCCAAATTCCTGAGCAACTGTGCAGACTCCTCCAATACTCCCAAGTAGCTCAATAGGAGACCAGCTCTGCCTGTGCAAGGGCAAGGAATCAAAAAAGTAGGAATGGGGAGCCACACATTCCAAGGAAGGAAGGAGAGGGGGTTTAGAAGTACATCAATATCTCATCAACCCAGGAAGATAGCCAGGAGTGCAAGCAGTGCTGGATCGGGGATCTACATCTGTCGAAACCGGCAACTCTAAGGAGGAGAAGAACCACAGGAGTAAACAGCAACGCCAAAGCTCAAGAGTGAACACAGGGGAGTATTTGAAACCTGCATCAGCACAGCTACCAGCCCCAAGTACATACAAAAAGATTAGAGCGAGCGAGGGGTTCCCACTCAGGGTAACCGCAAGACCTAACCACAGTGAAGGAGTGGAGAAGCTTTAAGTAAAACCCCACTATTCAGGAAGATATACTAAGAGTGAATTGTAATGAGAGAGAGAGAGAGAGAGAGAGAGAGAGAGAGAGAGAGAGAGAGAGAGAGAGAGAGAGAGAGAGAGAGAGAGAGAGAGAGAGAGAGAGAGAGAGAGAGAGAGAGAGAGAGAGAGAAAACACATCTGCTTGTAACATATTTTGACAAAAACGAATAAAGGACGTCCGGTCTGGACAGTGTGAGGGGAAGACATGTGTAAGAGCAGCTCCCCCCTCGCCCGCTCAATTTCGCCAAATAAAACCCTGTTCCTGCAGAAAACGTGGTAAAACGTAGCAAGACTGCCGAAGGTAATGAAAATAAAGGCAACAAAAACGATACGAGAACTTTATGAATGCATCCTGGACTGTGCAGCCAGGCGAGTCTTGAGCAGAATCACCGAATTCCTCAGGTGCAAGCAAGGCAGAGGAAGCGAGCACAGAACAGGACTCTGCCCTCAGGACAGTGCTTGCAGAGATCAGATCATCAAAAAGAGATTGTGGAGACGGTGTTGCAAAAGCTGGAAGAGAAATTTGTCGGACTCGGAGCCCGAATAGAGGAGGCAAAGAACAAGACCAAGCAGGTGGAGGAGGCCCAGAAAAACTCAGAGGAGGCAGCCCAAACCCTGAAAAAGCATGTGGCCTGGCTGAAAGAGAAGATGGAGGATCATGAAAATCGTGAGTGGAGGTCCAATTTGCAGATATTTGGGATCCCAGAGGGGGAGGAAGGCACTGATCCAATAAGCTTTATAAGAGAGTTGCTGAAAACAAGCTTTCCTGGATGCCCCATGGAAGGGGACTATGAGGTGGAGCAGGCACACCGCGAGCTAAGGCCTAGACCGGATGAACATGCTAAACCTAGAGCTTTTATAATAAAATTATTGCAGTTTCAGGACAGAGAATATATAATAAGGGCAGCTGGAATATAAGTCCTGGAGAGTGATGGTGTTCCCGGACATAGCTGCGGAGACGGTGCAGTGGCACAAAGAGCTTCTGATATGCCAGAATCAACTGCTGCAGAAGGGTTACAAGACAGCCCTATGGTACCCAGCCAGACTTACCATTAACAATGGGATCCGGAAGTTTTTTTATTCTCCGGATGCTGTGGCAGCCTGGCTGGTGGAAACTGAGGGGCAGAAAAGCAAGGCGCCCACTGAAAACAAGCGGAATGGAGGACTGAGTAAGCCAGCCCAATTAAAGCCAAGAGCAGGAGGGCCTGCAGCTAATAAGGCTCCAGGGGCAGGAGAGGAGTGTACCCCAACCCCCACAGAGGAGGGGATGAGATCCTTGGCAGGCATGGGATGTCCTCAGGAGCAGCCGATGTTCACAGGGGGAGAAGGAGGCAATGATTGAGGATCAAAGACTGCAAGCTTATTGTATATTGTATTAAGACTACTGGGAGGCCAAGACAGCTGATGAGCTCTATTGCTGGGCATAGAGAGTTACAAGGGGAGTGGGGGAAGGAGGAGAGGAGGGAGAGGGAGTAACAAGAGGAGAGCAGACAGCGGAGGGAGGGCTGGGAAGGTGGCATGAGAATGGGCAGAAGGTTGGATGGATAGGGATCCAGGTGTTAATAGTAGTCAATGGACTAAAAAGGGGGGGGGGGGGAGGTGGAGAATTAGTTGTACCAAAGGAAGCCAAAAAGCAAGAAAATAAAACAGATGGAGCGGAATACTGGAGGAGAGGTGCGAAGGCACAGTACAGGGGGAATGGGGGTTTGTTATGTGGTTTAATGGCATTGCGCTGTACAATAGAAGAGAGAGGCAGGACAGGGGGAGGAGAGGCTCTCGGTGGAAATCCTGCTCCCCTACATGAACATTTAAAAGCAGATGGGGAGTAATGTAGGTTTGAAGGGGTATAAAGTAGCCTCCCTGAATGTAAGAGGGTTGCATAATTCAATTAAGCATAAAAGGGTGTTTGTGTTGGCTAACAAAGCCCATGTTGATTTCCTCCTCCAGCAAGAAACTTATTTGACGGTAAAAGGAACTATAACTCCAAAAAAAGAGAGGTGTAGAAATCCTAGTGCATAAGCGGGCACCTCTTGTCTTATATGCTACAGGGGACGATATGGAGGGCCAAGCAGTCTGGCTGACTGGAAGGGTGGAAAGTGAGGAAATCTCTATTCTGAATATATATATATATGCTCTGAATGGGTCCAAAAGGGATTTTTTCAAGATGGAGCTCAAGAAATTTGCTGAGGTAGCAAAGGGCGATTGGATTATAGGGGGTGACATGAATTTTGTGATACGGAATTTAGATCGGAATAACTATGAAATGAGGATACATAGAAGGGAGGAAAGGGAATTGACGGCTGTGTTGGTAGAGTGGGAATTGGAGGATGTATGGAGGGTGCAGAATGTCAGTGGTAGAGAATACACCTGCTCAACAGCGGGAACTGATACATATTCAAGGCTGGATTACATCTTCTGCCATAAAGATCAAAGGTCCAGACTCAGAGAAGCTAAGATTCACCCTATTGTGCTGGCCAACCAAGGGATTTTGGAGTTATTCTGGGTTCCCTAGGTGGAGTCGAGGAGGCAAGGGGGATAGTGGGCTAATACCCTCTTATTGCAAAGAAAGGAACACTGAGTAAAGTAAAATGAGAATGGGGGAATTATCTACAAAACGATACTGGCGATATATCAGATGGGATTTTGTGGGATGCGGGGAAGGCTTATTTAAGAGGGATATTGATACAGCTCTTAGCACAAAGTAGGCAGGAAAAAGAGGAGGAACAGAGGAAATTAACACAGAAGATAGAAATGCTGCAGAGAGAGCATGCAGCTACTGGGGCCAAGGTAATTCAGAGGAGGCTAGAGGTAGCAAAAGCCCAGCTTCAGACGTTGGACACGAGGAAAACTACTCACATGTTAAGGATGACTAAATGTAATTACCAGGAACAAGGGAATAAAGCTAGCAAGTTATTAGCCTAGCAGCTGAGGAAAAAGCATGAGGCTAGAGCGGGAGAGCTGAAGGGTCCGCAGGGAGGCTGGATCTGTACTATCCTTTAAAGAAGGATCGCTACCGGCGGGAAAGGCAGCCATCTCTTTCCCCGAGAGGGGCAACACTCTGCTGCTGACTCCAGCCCAATCGGGGCTGTGGGAGAAGGAGCAGTAGCTCCTTTAAAGAAGGATCGCTACCAGGTGGACCCGCGCCTGTCGGGCCCACGCCTGAGGGCCTCGCCAGAGGGTCCTTTGGCGTGGCCCTTAGGCGGAGGCCATCTCCCATCAAGTTGACATCGGTCCTGCACTGATCGAAATCGGAGCTCCGGAAAACAAAAACCCCCTGCCACCATCTGCAGCTCTCCCCAGCCAGCTCTCCCCAGGCGGAGGATAGAGCCGCCGACAGTAAGAGGAGCAGTGCTTCACTCATCACCCAATCGGACTTTTAGTTTTCTACCAAACGTAAGAGTAACTCAAGCAACCTGTTTAATCCATCCAGACCCAATTCTTTGCTAGCCAATCAACACAGGTGAAGAAGTAATGTAATGTAATGTTTATTGTGTATCCTTCCCATTTGTACACCTCACTTCAAGCATAGCAATGTTGTCGAAATCTTGCTTAATCTTATAATATGTATCCATGCAAATTACCATTGCTGTCTTAAGCAGTATTCTGATAATCTGAGATCTCCATTAATGCCTAGCAAAACAACTTGTAATATTTACACAGATTGTTTCTCTCTCAGTATATAAATCTATGCAGCTATCTATCCATGTTAAGCCATTCAATAACTTTCTTTTCCAGATAATTTTGCTTCTCATTAAGCCTGTCCAAACTTTATATAACTGTATATGCCGGGCTAGTTAATAAGTACCTTCCTACAGAATTTTGTATCTCAATAAGCAAGCTCCTGCTAACATCTGTTCATACTTGGCTAAACACCTGCAACTTTTAAAAGTCCACAAACAACCCTCCAATCTCCTGCTAAAATTCCCCCTTCTCTAGCAGTAGTCTTCTCCTCATTGACACAGACCGAGTATGGCCCTCCCCATCAAGATATTATTAGGCCTATACCTCTTTCTCATAGGTTTGCTCCCAAATATCCTAGCTCTAACCTCCACTCACAATAATATACCCATCTTACACAACAACTGGAAAAGATGGTCAGGCACAAGTCACCAAAATATAAACTGGACCCATCGATCTCATCACCATTATCTATTACATATACCGCTTCAACACGCCTCAAAGCTAAAGCTAGAAAACCACAACCAACCCCGCACTCTAAAATGTGCCCTCATTAATGCTCGCTCTCTTCGTAAAAAATGGCCTGTTCTCACAGACATAATCACATCTCACAACCTTGACATTCTTATGGTCACCGAAACATGGTTGTCTCCTGAAGATAACATAATTCTCAATCAGCTCCTCCCCAATAACTTTGTAGTTTTCAACAGCAACAGACAAAACAAAAGAGGAGGAGGGGTACTAATCCTCTCCAAGACAGAACTCCAATTCAAAATGGATAACTCTTCTAGTAACAACCTCCTGGAAACAGTCTCTATTTCTAACAATCTCTGTTCCATAAACTTACTAAACAGAGCTCCATCTTCCTCCCCAGATGAATTGTCAGTCATTATAAACCTTGCCTCCAACACACTGACCCCAAATAGACCCAACTGGATTCTAGGAGACTTTAACTTACCATCCCTACAAGACAACCAATCACACGCCTTTATAGATGCCCTGGAAATCCTAGGATACAAGCAAGTTGTTCAACAATCTACGCACATAAAAGGCAATATTCTTGACCTCATATTTGTCCCACAATCAGTACATAATCAACTTCAAAACATTCTGTTATCAATTACAGCGGTCCCTTGGTCAGACCATAAGCTCATTATGTTTCAGATCCCCACTCAAAACAAACACACAAGCGACACAGACCTCAAGCAACACACAACTACAACCAGACTCTTCCAACCTTTTAATAGGGAACTTATCCTGGCCGAAACAGATGCTCTCTTCAATGACACCACCCTAAACCTGGAAGAGTTCATCACCTGTTGGAACAACAGACTCAACTCCATTGCCTCACGCCCACCTAAGAATACGTCTTCAAGAAAAAAAGTGACAGCCCCATGGTTCACTTCAGAGCTGAAAAAATCTCTAAAATTACTACGAAAGCTTGAGAAGAGATGGAGGAGGTCACACACCAACAGCAACCAGACTGCATACATGCAACATCTTGACGCTCACCGTAAGTCCATTTCAGAAAAAATGAAACAGTACCACACAGATATCCTGAAACGTGCTTTAAATAAACCACATGACCTATTTAGCCTAGTCAAGAAACTAGCCAAGGCACCGTCACCCGAGCACCAGTGCGAAATCAACCCACAAGAATATGCTACATACATACAATCCAAGATGTGCCGCACAAATAATATTTCAATACCCTCTGCACCAATTATTCAAAGGCTCCCAACTCCTTTAATATCATTCACTACTCCCTCCTTGAGACTGATTGAAGACACTATTGCATCTCTCAATATGTCCACTGCACACACACTGATCCTTGCCCAGCCTTCTGGATAAAGGATCTTCGCAAAGAGCTCGCTCCTACAATATCTAAGATTATAAGATTATCATTTGACACCGGATCATTCCCTGCTGCTCTCAAACAGACATCCATCAGACCATTACTGAAAAACCTCAAGCTAGATCCACAAAAAACAGACTCATACAGACCCATTGCCAGCATACCCACTCTTGCAAAAATAATTGAAAAAGTAGTTTACAGGCAATCGCAGGACCACATTGATGCTGAAGCACCTCTGGATACCTGTCAACATGGATTCAGAGAATCTCATGGGGTTGAGACACTCCTTACCACCCTTCTCAATAGCCTAAACACAGGTATTGACAACATCCGACAGGGTTTTTTTCTCATCTTTTTAGATATTGCGGCAGCTTTTGACTCGGTTTGTCACGAGCTTCTTATCCGTCTAAAAGAGAAGGGCCTCTGTGGAAACGCACTCGAATGGTGTAACTCATACCTGTCAGACAGATGGCAGCATGTGCGATCAAATGGGGGATTATCAGATCCGTTTCATCAAGGACAAGGAGTCCCGCAAGGATCCTCACTTTCATCATTACTATTTAACATATATATGCAACCCATATGTAACATCATAAGATCTTTTAATGTCAACTGCATGATATATGCCGATGATGTATTATTATATATGCCGTTCAGCATAGATAAGATGGACCTCTCCCCCTTAACCAACTGCTTTAACGCCATATCAAATTGGCTACTGACTCAAAATCTCAGAATCCAACATAAAAAAACAGAAGTTCTCTTTATCTCAAGGAACTCAAACTTCATACCACCTCCATTGCTGGAGGTTCAAGATGCCAAGCTTCAAGTAAAACCTCATATACGATACCTAGGAGTGACTCTTGATCAATATCTGGATTTGAAAACCCACATAGCTAACACAGTAAAAGCAATATATTTCAAAATTCGCTCCCTCAGACATCTCCGTCAACTGATTGATCCGGCCGATTTCCGCACTGTGTACCAGGCTCTAATTATGCCCCACTTTGACTTCTCAAACTCCATACTACAAGGGCTTCCTCAATCAACTTTAAACCCTCTCCAACTCGCCTTGAATAGTGCAGCAAGATTGCTTTTTGGGCTACCCAAAAGAGAACATGTAACACCTCTTCTAAAACAACTACATTGGCTTCCTATTCAAGCGAGAATCTCTTTTAAAACTCTGCTCCTGGCATTTAAAGCATACAAAGGACTCGCCCCCACTTCATTAACGGAGATGATTCATCCAATTGCCCCCAACAGACTAAGAAGAACTACAGAAATAAACATGCTAACTGTACCAAAGGAAATCACAAGATACAACTCGACAACAGCAAATCGAGCCTTCAGTTTATGTGCTCCAAAACTTTGGAACATCCTTCCAATACACATTAGGGCCATCTCTGATCTCAGCCAGTTCAAGAAGGCACTAAAGCACTACCTTTTTCTCAAATACTTCCCAGAGAACGAAGAAACATAGTAACACCCAAATATCAATAACTACCTTCTAACCACTCAATCTTTCCTCAGCCGCACACTACACTACAATACTCCACACTATGTATATAGTTACTCTTGTTGCTGTTTTCTGTATATAGTTGCCCCTGTTACCCAGGTTTGACTTCCCTGTTATATGTAATGAACAGATATATGTAACTTATCTGAAGTTTCCTGTTCCATGTAAACCGCGCTGATGGTGAATAGTGCGGTATAGAAAAACTGTTAAATAAATAAATAAATAAAATCCCAGCTATTTACACCAAGTTTTGGACATTTTATAAAGCTCTGTATACCTCGGAGGGGGGGGGGGGGTTTGAGCCGATTAAGAAGTATTTAGAGACCCTCATGCTTCCAAAACTTGAAGAGGGGGAGGCGGAACACCTGGATCAGTCAGTCAGTCACGGCAGCAGAAGTCACAGAAGTTATAAAAACCCTCCCAAAAGGGAAGGCCACAGGGAAGGATGGTTTCCCAGCCGAGTTTTACCATATTATGCAGGACGAGATAGCCCCCCCTTTTGGCCTGGATCTTCACGCAAGCAATGGGAGGGACCCCCTGCCATCGACTATGGAGAGGGCAAACATAGTGGTGTTACCCAAAGAGGGGCGACCCCTGAATCAAATGTGGCAATTACCGGCCAATCGCTCTGATTAATTGTGTTGCAAAATTATTTGCTAAGGTACTGGCAAAGAGGCCGGAAGGACTCCTGCCTAATCTAATTCATCCAGACCAAACCGGCTTTATCAAAGGAAGGGCTATAGCGGATAATGTCCGAAGGGCAATTAATTTGGTAGCTTTAGAAACATAGAAAAATGACAGGAAAAGACCACATGGCCTATCTAGCTTTCCTGAACAGGAAGAAGGAATCGGCACTCTGTGTAGCGCTAGATGCCAAAAAGGTGTTCGACAGGGTAGAATAGCTGTTTCTATTTGCCATGCTAGAAAAATTGAATGTGGGGGGAAATTTTATAAGGGGAATACAGGTCCTATAGCACAGACCGCGCGTATTTTAGTAAATGCGGGTAGCTCAGATGAATTCCGGTTATACCGGGGCACAAGACAAGGATGCCCATTATCACCCATTTTATTTGCTATTGTCATTGAAGCATTAGCAGCTAGGGTGCAGCAAAACAAACATATATGAACGATCAGGAGTGATAATAGTGAGCATAAAATATCGTTGTACGTGGATGATACTCTTGTTTCTCACGGATCCTAGGGCTTCTCTGCCGAAGTTGTTGAGGAAATAGAAATATTCTCTGGATTGTCAGACTATAAGGTTAATATGGGGAAGGCAGAAAATCTAAACTTAGGTGGACTAAATCAGATCTCCCAGACTCAGGGGTAAGAAAGGAGAGTAATACGGGAGAGGGACTATAAAATATCTGCTGGAATCTAGCCTCCCCTGATCAAGGGGCTAACTGGGACTAACAAGTGCTGGCATGTTTAACATACGAGTGTACACGATCCAATGTATTTATGTTTAACATATGACTGCATGTGATCCAATGTTTAATGAAAACATTTTAAAAAAATGAAAAAAGGAGTTGATTGCTTGTTGTAAGTTTTGCAAATTGTTATCGGTGACCCTAAAAGGTTCTTCAAGTAAACCCTTTGGTTTAGAACACACATTTCTGGCCTAGGCTCAAGTTATTTTGAGAGGTGGAGAGGAACAAGTGGAGTTTGAAAGTGCCAAGGCTTCCCAATATATACTGGTCCCATTTAAAGCTCTCTCTGATTTATTCTCTAGAATAGAGACTGGAAGATTACATTGCTCTTGGGGAGTTGTGACAAACAGCAGAGGACCATTGTAAGGAGTACATACAGGCAAGAGATTACACATGTATTAATTTAAAGATACAAATCACTTATACCAGCCTAGAACTGGTGTAAACACCCATGCTTAAAATTGCAAGGAAGGCATTTAAATTATAGTAATTTCCAATTTACATATGTACTTGTGCATTCTGCTCATGCTATACCCAAACTCTGCCTCATGCATGCCCACAATGAAAGTAAATGTGATCAGGCCAACAAGCATACTTTTAGAATAGTGATCACATCAGTTATGTTTGTAAATGTTTATTTATCTGCATGTACAACTAAAATGCCTAGATTTATGTGAGTTGTTGCGTGTAAATCTAGACAGCTTTTTATAAGATCACTCCCATAGTAGGGCCATTTTAACAAACCTAAACATACAAATGCCACCAAATAGTGAAACCATTTTCTTTCTAATTTGGAGAGGGAAATAAAACACAGGAGTTTAAAAACAATTATTCCATTAATCCCTTGTATAGATTCCCGGCCAAAACAAAAACTTTTATAAGATCTGTGCATACCTCTGAGCTGGTGGAAACGTTCACAGGGAAATGTTATTAAATACATGTGTTCCCTACACAAGACAGGGAAATACATGTGTAGATTTTTGGCTCTTCCAAATCATATTCAGCCACTGTCCAATTAGCTGTCCTAACTTTAGCTGGTTAGGGCTAAGTGACTGTCTTAACTTTAGATGTTTTTACAATCCAGCCAATGGTTGAATAGCGCCCTGGCACTGAATATCCGGATTCAAAGGTATAGCACCGACAGCTAGCTGCTGTTATAGCCACTACCACTGAATATCCCCCCCCATTATTGCTCCCAATACATTGATCAGCATGCAAATTTAACCAAGCAACTATTCAAATAGTAAACAGCTTATTGCGATCCCCACAACAGAACCAGTTTCCTAAGTCACAATGCATAATCAAACCTGAATTCATTGCTGGAAAATGTAGTAAAAGCTGTTAGTGTTTAAAAGAGGTTTGGACAAGTTCCTGGAGGAAAAGTCCATAAACCATTATTAAAGTATACTGGGGAAATCCACTGCTTACCCTGGTATAAGCAGTATAGAATCTGTCCATCTTTTGGGAAACTGACAGGTACTTGTGACCTGGATTGGCCACTATTGGAAATGGGATACTGGATTAGATGGACTTTTGGTCTGACCCAGAATGGCATATCTTAGGTTCTTATGTCAAGTTCTTAGCTGTGATTTTGCCAAGTCCATATTTTCCAAATACTTTGCCGCCTTCTTTGTTGCCAACTTTTGCGTTCCAGTCACCCATGACTATCAGGCTATCCTGTTTGCATGGTTCTGTCAATTTCAGCTTGTACTTGTTCATATAACTCTTCAATTTCATTCTCTTCTGCAGCCGTTGTTGGGGCATATACATGAATTATAGTTGAGTTGATAGGCATTCCTCATAGATGAATAGAGATTAAGCATTCGGTGACTGCATTGTATTTCATTACAGTTCTTGCAAGTTTCTTCTTTATTATAAATGCAACACCATTTCTTCTTTGTCTTTCATTTCCAGCATAGTAGACCATGTGATCATCTGATGCAAAGTGCCCGATGCCAGTCCATTTCAGTTCGCTGACACCCAACAGATCAAGTTGTACACGTTCCATTTCATTCTTGACCACCTCCAGCTTCCCTTGGTTCATGCTTCGAATGTTTCATGTTCCAATGCATAAGACATCTTTACAACTTCTGACTCTCATTTCATGCGCTCGCTGTTTCTTTACAACTCTCACTTCTCTCTTCACATTGCCTCCACCTCCGCCTCTACTCATGACCCCTCCTTCCCTTTCTGCCCAGACTTTGGCCATATATTTCCATGACTAATTTCCCCATGAAGTCATCTCCATCCTCTTTTCACTCCCAACTCCTCCCCTCAACCACTGCCTACCTTTATTACTTCAAGATCTCGGAGGAGGGGGGGCAAGATGGCGGCGGTGAATCGCTCCGGATTAGCTGGCTCGCTTGATGGTGTCCTGTTTTGGAGTTTTTTGTGCTGCGCTAGAGGCTGCTATGGGCAGAAGGAAGCATAAGCAGGTTTCCCTACCCTCGGGTGAAACTGTTTCCAATGTCGCCATTCAGAAAACTTTGCCAATGTGTGGCTTTGCTGTCGCGGGAGCGGCGTCTTCGGGAGGAACGGTTCTTTTACCGGATCTCAGCACATCAGGAGTACTGCTGTCTCCTGAGATGTGGCCCCCCCCCCGCCATGCCCCGGAGGTGCTGTGGCCGCCAGAGGAGTGCTTCCCTCCGGTGTGGAGACAAGCACGCCGTTGAAGGGAGGTGAAGAGGGCTCCTCTGTTGGTTTTGCTGCTCCGTTGGATAACCACAGGGATGAAGTCAGATCTGTGGCTGTTCCTTTGTTTGGGGATAGCCCTACCCAGGTGGAGGTTTGTCCATTGACCATTGAAGGTGCTGGCATTTTGGTGAGACCCCCTAAAGTTACTATGGAGGTGCTGTGGGACACTATTGCAACCACAAATTCCTCACTTAAGACTATTGCTCCATTTGTTAGTACAGAAACAAAGTCTTTGTGTGTGCAAATGCAAGAAGTTTCAAGAGTCCAAAAGGAACAAGAGAGGAAGTTGATCCATATGAATGGAGAACTTGAACAGGTTCAGGCCCTCCAGTGTGCCCACATTAAAGATCGGACTGTTACTGCTAGGAGAATGGAATATCTTGAAAATAAAGTCCGGAAGAACAATTTAAGACTGATTCATTTTTCTAGATCTCCGTTACAGTCACCCTTGGAAATGGTTCATAGATACCTTCAGGAGATTTTGAAATTCTCCAGGGAGGAGCTACCTCCATTGACTAGGGTTCAGTACCTTGTTGTGGTCTGGGGAGATCAAGGAGCGAGTGGTGGAATTCCAGGGACACCTGGAGACCTTATGGGGTTTCTGGAGAGTTCCCTGGAATTGGTTACCACTCATACTACCCTCCTTATTACTGTGGCTCTTGAATCTGATAAAGCGTTAATTCTTCGACCATATTTTAGAAATTTCAGTGAGCAGTTTATGGGCTCTTATGTCCGCATTTTTCCTGATCTTGCTAGGGATACCCAACTGAGGAGAAAAGAGTTTCTGGGTTATAAACCTAGAGTCTTATCCATGGGTGGGACATTTATGTTGAAATTTCCTGCTAGATGTCATGTTTCCTATAAAGAGAGATTATGTTTGTTTTTTGAGCCAGGCCAGCTGCTGGAGTTTCTTGTGGCTAGGGAGGAATCAAAGGTTGGTGCTGCTTCTCATACGGCTGATGTATAAGTCTAACACCGCCAAGTATTATTAGATTGTGATTTGTGATTTTTTTTCGTATTTGCCCCCCTTTTTTTTAAACTTTAGTGGGATAACTTGGGTAATTGTTAAATTTCTTGTATCAGATTCTTTGTAAAAGTGTTTTGTCAAGCCAATTTTCTTTCATTCAATTGCTTGAATGTAATGGTATATATGGAATAAAAATTTAAATCTAAAAAAAAAAAAAAAAAAAAAAAAAAAGATCGGAGGAGGAAACTACACATCTTCCTTCTTCCTCCGACCTCACTACTTGCTCCCCTGATCCTATTCCCACCTGCCTCTTAAGCTCCATCTCCTCTGCCGTCATCCCTTTCATCTGTCACATCCTTAAAACTATTGCTTTCCACTGCAACTGTTCCTGCAGCCTTCAAGCATGATGTGGTTACACCTCTCCTCAAGAAACCTTCACTGGACCCTACCTGTCCTAATTATCAACCCAGCTTCCTTCTCCCCTTTATTTCTGAACTACTTGAATGAGTGGTTCACTGCTATTGTCTTGATGTTCTCTATTCTCAAACCCTTCTGGATCCATTGCAATCTGGCTTTCATACTTTACATTCTACTGAAATAGCTATTGCCAAAGTCTGCAGTAACTTGTTCCTGGCCAAATCCAAGGATCTTTATTCAAGTCTCATCTTTGACCTGCCTTCTGCTTTTGGCACTGTAGACCACCACATTCTCCTCAATACCTTTCCCTTGCTTGTTTTTAAGGGCTCTTTTCTATCTTGGTTTTCTTCCTCTCTCTCCCACTGCACTTTTAGTGTTTATTCTGGTGGCTCCTCCTCTACTGCAATCCCATTCTCAGTTGGTGTATCCCGAGGATCTGTCTTGGGACCACTTATTTTCTCTCTATAACCAGTTCCTTAGTGCGCTCATCTCCTCTCATGGTTTTCAGTGCCATCGTTATGCTGACGACTCTCAGATCTACTTCTCTATGCTCGAAATTTCTCTGGAAATCCAGGCCCATATCTCTGCCTTCCTATCTGACACTGCAGCCTGGATATCTTACCACTTTTTGAAATATAACATGGCCAAAACCAAGCTTATCATCTTTCCCCCTAAAGTCACCTCCCCCATTCCTCCTTTCTCTACTTCTGTGGATGACAATCTATTCCCCCCCATTTCTTTGACTTGTGACCTTGGGGTTGTCTTTGAATCTTCCTCTCCTTCTCCATACACATCCAACTGATATAGAGAAAGAAATGACAGATTTTATCCAGCATCAGCAAAATTCACCCCTTTCTTTCTGAACACATTACTAAGACACTTATCCACTCTTTAGTCACCTCCCGACTAGACTAGACTATTGCAACCTCCTCCTTGCTGGTGTCTCTGAATAATCTCTTTCAATCTTTTCAAAACTCAGCTGCATGGCTAATCTTCCACTTGTCTCATTATGCTCACATAACCTTTCTTCCCAAAATGCTTCATTGGCTCCTTATTAATTTCCATATCCAATTCAAACTTCTCCTACTGACCTATTAATGCATTCATTCTGCTGCTCTTCACTAGCTTTCCTCTGTTATTTCTCCCTACATCTCTGCTTGGTAACTCTGCTTTTCTGGCAGATCACTTCTATCTGTGCCCTTCTCTTCCACTGCCAATTCCAGACTTCAATCTTTCCACCCTGCTGCTCCTTATGCCTAGAACAAACTACTTAAGTCGGTACATCAAACTTCCTCCTTGGCTCTTTTCAAATAGAGGCTAAAAACTTACCTGTTTGAGGCTGCTTTTGAATCCTGATATGCATAGCCTCCTGCTCTTCAAGTATTTTCTTACCACTCCCCTTGACATATCCTACTGCCCAGCTGTTCTATTGTCTGTCTTAACTAGATGGTCCCTGCTCAGAGCATAAATCTCCAAGATGTCTCTTATAGCACTACATACTCCTTATAGCACTATACAAATGATCAGTAGTAGTAACAGTAATAGATCTACAAATTTAGAAAGGCCCTTAAACATTTCCTCTTCACCAAATATCTCACTGAAATCTCCTATCCTCAGTCCCACTCGAATAACGAGCACCTCAACAATAATAGTAGTCAACTAGGCAAGCCCTTGCAACAGGCGTCCCCTACAATGTAAACACCAAACATTATCCTTTCTCAGTACACCTCATAAGTATATAGTGTACCCTTTTTCCAAGTTGCATTTCCTGTTTAATGTAATGACCAGACATATTTAAGTTGTCGGATGTTTCTGTTCCATGTGAACCGCGCTGATTGCAAATAGTGCGGTATATAAGAAATATAAATAAATAAATAAAATAAATAAAGTCTTGTATCCCTGCTCCCCCATGCATAGCCATCTTGGATTCATTCAACAAGTTAAAGAAAGCTCTTGAAAAAAATAAGGAAATCCTATGGCTAACATCCTGCCTCCTTGACCTTTCCCCATCAAAGATAGCAAAAGCCTCATTGAAGGAGTAGCTAAAATTGTGAACTCGTCTCTTCTGGAAGGGTAGCTGCCAACAGTATCAGAAAAGGGTTGCAATGCACCCCCTCCTGAAAAAGGGTGCTCTTGACTAGGCCAAGCTGGGGATTACCAGCCAGCATTCAATATTCTTTTTCTGAGAAAACTTAGAGAACAGTTTGCATTGTACTGAACAACTGGATTAAAAAAAACAACAACAACACAAAACTGGCTAGATCCATGGCGATCTGGCTTCAAATCTGGGTACAGAACAGACAGTTCTTATATCCCTGCAAGACAATCACTATGAAAACTATGACAAGGCATTCACCTTGATACTAGTGGATTTCTCAGCAGCCTTCAACAGTATAGATCATAATGCATGACTGGCAGAAATGGATATGTGTGGCAGAGTATTTGGTCTGTTTTATAGATAGAATCTGAAACGGCCAATCAATTCTGTTTGGCAACACATCACTACCTTGGGCACTTAATTGTGAGGTCTATAGGGATCTATACTGTCACATTCAATTTAATACTTTGAAAGAAAAACAGAAGAAAGGAGATACATAGTAATGTAGTATATGATGGCAGATCCTCAGAAACAATCACTACTCCTGGTCCGTGCACACCAACCTATTGCCCCCTATCTCATACAACGAGAGAGACATTTAAATATCTCAATGGTATAAATCCACAGAAAGCAGGTTTCTTTCAGTTGAAGGGGAACATTGGAGCGAGGAGTTATAGGATGAAAATGAAAGGAGATAACCCAAAATATACAAAAATATTTCAGAAAGAGTGGGGGATGCATAGAATAGTTTCCCCAGTGGCGATAAAGGAGATGAGCGCTGCATCTGAATTCAAGGCGGCATGGAACAAGCACAGAGGATCTCTGAGGGAGAGAGGGGGATTGTAGAGCTTAGTAGTTGGTATGGATGGGCAAACAGGATAGCAGATAAAGATCACACAACCTAGCATTTATTATGCTTAATATCTTCCTCAAGCCTCTTACTGAGCTGTTTTGGCTGAAGGACACACAATTATACTCCAGCTGACTATCATGCCCAGTATTATTAAAAGTACAGATAAGAACAGGTCTAACATTTTTATTAAAGGGAATGTGTGAAATGAGATCACCAAATATTAGAAAATAGGGCAGCCTTTGGTTGGGTTTCAGTTTGGACTTTTTTCCCCATCTTGGAAATAGGTAGCAGGATTCCTTTTAACCAACCTCGTTTCTGCTTTTAAAGATTATCCTGTGTATCCAATATCTTCTTATTTCTAAGAGGTGTGTTTGTACCTGCTTTCTAAATACAGTCCTTAGTGAAGGTTTTTCAGTATAGGAATGCTATAATTGGCTTTATTTTATTTTATTTTTCAATAGTAAATAGAGGAACTGTTCTGAATCACTGTGTAACATGAGCCTTACTCTGTTATAGAGTTTAAACAATTTTTCATTGCACGAGTCTGTTGCATTAAAATAAAATAAATTAAAATGAAACTGCCATTGAATTATTCAAATGTAGACCTTAACTACCTTGTGCTAGCAAACCTGAAATTAGTATTTTCATTACAGACAGAATGATTTATTTTGTGATGAAAAGACATGACCCAATTAACCAAAAAGGTACACTCTTGTGTAGTCTATCCAACAAGAAATTCAATCTGCTGCTCACTGTAGTATTAACTCAAGCAATTTGATCTAACAAAATGGGTTGAGGGAGGGTTTTTTTTTCTCATTTTGATTAGTCGGAGCAACAAAGTAATTGCACAATTCTTAATCAAAATTTGATTTTCTAAGTCTCTCAAGAATGCAGAAAGGGACTAAGACCAGGCCTAGGCCAGGTACCCAAAGGAAATGCAAATGTGTCTCATTGATGTGAGACAAGAGGTAGAAAATAAAAATCAAGCAGCTCCTTCATTCCTTAAGTTTAGAGTTTTGGGTGGACCGCACATCAGAAGCAGCATGAGCACATTCCTTCCTTCCTTCCTTCTATAATATACTTGCAATATCAACATTAGAAGCAAACCAGAGTCTGAACAGAAAACAGATTCATGATTCATTATTAATTAGGCATGTGCACAGGAAGATGCTGGTGGTGAACTGGATCAGAAATTGGTTGACTGACAGACGACAGAAGGTGATGGTAAACGGAGTTCACTCGGATGAAAGGAAGGTGATTAGCGGGGTGCCCCAGGGTTCGGTCCTTGGCCCGGCACTGTTCAATGTATTTATGAGTGATATTGCTGAAGGACTGAATGGAAAAGTCTGTCTTTTTGCAGATGACACGAAAATATGCAACAGAGTGGACTCGCCTGAGGGAGTGGTTAACATGAGGAAAGATCTACAAAAGCTGGAAGAATGGTCTAATGCTTGGCAATTAAGATTTAATGTGAAGAAGTGCAGTGTCATGCAATTGGGAAGCAGAAATCCAAGGGAAATGTGCGCGATAAGGGGCGAGAGGTTGGTGTGCACGGATCAGGAGAAGGATCTTGGTGTGATTATTTCTGAGGATCTCAAGGTGGCAAAACTGTGTGACAAGGTGGTGGCAAAAGCCAGAAGGATGTTGGGCTGCATACAAAGAGGAATCACCAGCAGAAAGGAAGAGGTACTTATGCCACTGTACAAGTCACTGGTGAGGACTCACTTGGAATACTGTATTCAGTTTTGGAGACAATATCTTGCAAAGGATGTAAAAAGACTGGAAACTGTTCAGAGGAAAGTGACCAAAATGATTTGGAGCCTGCGTCAGAAGCCTTATGAGAAGAGACTTGAAGACTTAAAGATGTACACTCTGGAGGAGAGGAGGGACAGGGGAGATATGATTTAGACTTTTAAATACTTAAAGAGAAATAATGAACAAACCAACCTCTTCCAAAGATGGGGAAGGTGTAAAACTAGAGGGCATAACATGAAGCTGCAAGGGGGTAAATTGAAAGGAAATGTCAGGAAATACTTTTTCACTGAAAGGGTGATGGATGCTTGGAATGCCCTCCTGATGGAAGTGGTGGGAGCAAACACAGTGATGGAATTCAAAATGGCATGGGACAGACACAGTGGATCCCTTTACAGCAACAGGATAAAAACAAAATAAACTTAACCATCTAATTTCCCAACAAATAGGGGTGTCCTACACGGAGCGGTGGGTTCACTCCTAAACAAAGACATGGGGAGGGGTGGCCTGTATAGAGCAGCAGGTACACCTGTTCTTGCCATCTTACTGGGCAGACTAGATGGACCATACTGGTCTTTATCTGCCGTTATTTACTATGTTATGTTATGTTTAATTCATTCTTGGATCAGTCATCCATTCAGTTCATTTTAGGATACTGAATGATTTTGCTTCATTCCTTTCCATTTAAGATAAATGGGGCAAGCAAATTTGTAACGCAACAACAATGTTTTCTAGTTATTTTTAATGGTATTTTAATGAGTGGAGTAGTTGTCTAGGAGTTAGAGCAGTGGGCTGAAAACCGGGGTTCATAGCCCTCTGGTACTCTGTTGTTTAGGGTACAAACTTAGAATATTGTTCACTTTGAACCAGTGACTTAAATTCTGCCCATGCAATGCAGGGTGACCCCAAGGAAGAAGGCGGCCCACTTGCAGCTGCACCTGTAACATCCTAAGTGGATTTACCCCGCTCTGGGGGCCCCTTAAAAGCTTTTACTTGGGCCCATAATTACTAACAAAAAGATGCAAGTTCAATCCAAGTAGTTCTTTTGAACTTGCTGGTAGGCATCTATAACAGAGGCATCAGCACTATAAGACATCAAGAAGAGCATGAAGACCCCACAACACCAAAAGAGGGGCAAAGGTAGCATACAGTTTAAAATTAAGCCACTGAGATGATTGGAGACACAAATATTGGAATGAAAACGTCAAGATACTGGAGGAGCACCATAGCAGCAAAAACATCATCAGTAAGACGCCAAATCAGCTGTGGGATAGAAAGGTACCAAAATTGTTAGGAAATAAGCTGGAAAAAGTACTATCTAGAACTTCCAGCTTTCATTTACAACCAAACACACAAATAAAAGAATCCAAGAGGAACCTTGGGTTTTCATCTATAACTGAACACCCCCCCCCCCCCAGCAGTGGTTCCTTCCTTGGTTCTCCGATGTCAAATGGCAGCTGCTATTAGAAACAGAGAAATATGGCGACAGAAAAAGACCACATGGCCCATCTAGTCTGTCAGCCCGGTGACAGAGCTGAAAGCTGCATGCAGAGTCTCTTTGCTGGCAGGAACATGTTTTCTATCCCACTACTCTGGTGCTTCCGTTTGTCACTGGAAAGAGTTTGAAATGTTTGAAACGTAACAGGCATTACCCTTTTGTTTCAAGCACCTTCCAGTGCCGGCTGCAGAAAGCAGCAGGAGCACCAGCTCCCACTGCTATATGGGGGGGGGGGAGGGGAGAGAGGGGGAGGTGGCTATTGCTGGGCTTGGAGAAAGGACTGAAATTTGAAAAAATTGTGATGTCGTTTTGGACCAGCGTATGTTTTACATACATAAGGTTTCCATACTTACTACTCAACTGTTTACTAATTAATGATTATAAATTCAATGGAACTATGTTTAGCTATTATCGTTATGTCAAAAAGCATTATATACAGATTTTTTATCTGAGATCTAGTTAGTTTAATAGGTATTCAAAGTTTGCCGATTTTGACGGTACTGGCGGCTCAACATAAAAAGATCACAAAAAATAATAAGTAGCTTATAATGCTGTAATAGCTACTATTTTGCAAATAACAATATTTGTAGACTTTAGAAAATAGGTTTAGATAACTGTAAGTTACTTAGTGTCAGAGTTATTGGTGCGTATATCGGCCTTGTATGTTTTTCATATGCTGGGCTAATATGTTGTCGAAACTAATTGCTGTCAGGCATTCTGTTCCAGGTGTTTCAATGGTGCAATATCGACGCACTGCATCAGAAGTGTTTTCACGTGTATCATATTCCGCCATCAGAATGGACTGTTGACAAACTATATTATATCATAATAAAGTGTTTTAAATGAAAACTGCAGTTTCAATAGTATCATACAGTATGTTTATGTCAATGAATAATGGAACTGAATCCTATCTTTTCTGAAGACGGACAATATACTATATTGGACCAGTGTATGAAAAACATACACTATGTGAAACTTCTATTTTCTGCAAAGATTTAATATTTTTTATCATAGTTGTTTGAGTGTAACAAATCTAATAAATCATCCAGAACAGAGAAAGAATATGTGAGCTGTCCAAAACGGGTTAAATGAGATCCACCTAAAAACTCCACTAAACTTTTTTTTCATGCTGTCAACACATTGACAAATCCTTATCTTTCCAAACTTGGCCTCAAAAGGAATCCTTACATTTCCAAATGATAAAATACCTAGAACAAAATGCCCCATAGAGTCAGTCTGCTCTGCATCATACAGCCTGGCATTTGTCGGGCACAATCTTGTAGGGCGATATTCAGGTCATGGTGTTTTATTTTTGTCTTTCTTTTTCATGCCAGCCACCTCAGACACAGTGAAACCAGACATTCAGCAAACGTGTCTGGGCAGTCTTCCGCTGAACATCCTGTTTCAGTGGTGACTGCTGCAGGCTATCTGGATAGCTGTGATATTCAGCCGCTATTTATTCATTTGTTAGTATTTAGCTCATACCTTTCCAGTAGCAGTTTAGGGAGAGTTACATTCAGGTACAGTAGTTATTTCCCTGTCCCTGGTGGCTTACAATTTAAGTTTGTACCTGGCAGCTGGGATTTAATATTAAAAAATGTAAGGTCATGCATTTGGGCTTCAGCAATCCAAGGGAGCAATATAGTATAGCAGGTGAAGTACTTGTGTCCACTAAAGAAGAGCGGGACCTAGGCATGGTTGTGTCTGATGATCTTAAAGTAGCTAAACAGGTAGAAAAGGAGACGGCAAAAGCTAGAAGGATGCTTGGGTGCATACGGAGAGGAATGGCTAGCAGAAAAAAAGGAGGTGATAGTGCCTCTCTATAAGTCTTTGGTGCAACCTCATTTGGAGTATAGTGTGCAATTCTGGAGACCGCACCTTCAAAAGGATGTGAACAGGATGGAGTTGATGCAGAGGGTGGCTACTAAAATGATTAGTGGTCTTCATTATACAGCATATGAGGACAGACTTAAGGATCTTAATATGTACACCTTAGAGGAAAGGCGGGATAGAGGTGATATGAGTGAGACATTTAAATTCCTCCGTGGCATAAATGCAGAGGGGGAGAGCCTCTTTTGATTGAAAGCAAGTTCTGATACGAGGGGACATGGGATGAGGGTGAAGGGAGATAGATTCAGGGGTGATATGCGGAAATTTTTCTTTATAGAGTGGTGGTTATGTGGAATAGTCTCCCAGTGGAGGTGGTAGAGATGCGGACAGTATCTGAATTCAAAGAAGCATGGGACAAACACAGAGGATCTGTAAAGGAAAAAGGGGACTGTTGTAGTGATTGATATGGAAGGACAGACTAGATAGGCCATGTGGTCTTTTTCTGTCATCATTTTTCTATGTTTCTATGTTTAAACTCAATCATGATCATCCAAATACTACCCCTCCCATAACAATCTTTTAAAAATGCAGAAATGGACATATTTTAAAGTATTAATCTTTGCTTTCTGTAGGCCACTCTCCCTGCAAGTAACAGAATGTGCTCATGGTTTTGAGTTTGTCTTACTGTCAGGATCTATTATTTTGCTTTAACTGCTGCTGCTCTTTGCTGCCTCTTAGAAGCTGCTGCTGCCAGGGGCAGCCCAAGGGTGACGTGGTCCACGGATGGAGTTTCATTCTGGGGCCTCATTTGCATATCCATTGGACCTCATTTGCATAAATATAATTGTAAAATGAAATAAATTACATGTTCCTCATCTAAAATTTTAGGCAACTTCCAAAGGAGCCCTTCACAAGCCTTATTTGTTCCAGCAAGGACTTAGGGCATGTTTACTAAACATTAGTGTGTGTTAAGTGCCCCTGCGCCCATAGAAATAAATGGCTACTGCTGCACATAGCATGTGTTTACATTTGTGAACGTATGTTAACCTTTAACAAACATGCCTCTTAATGAGCATTTGAATATCAGTTCCATGCACAGTGAAGAAAAAGAAAAGCTACCAATGCCAACTGCCAGGTACATTAGGGTGTTCTACAAAACCATACTTATTTAGAACCCATAGCAGCAAACTGCATACCATAAGAGCACTACCAGGATTCACACAGCACCAAATCCCACCTATGAAAAGGCAGCCCTGCAAATAAACCAATACATCTCATAGAACAACAATACATCTCTTACTGGAAGAGAGAGCAAGTGGAACTGCTACACAACTACATGAACCGAATACTGCAGCGCAATCACATACACAAAGCATATACAGGCGATCACCAAATACAGAACAAGGGATCACAATAATTGAACTGGGAACCCCAAAATTCAAACTTGGAGAAATAAAACTAGAAAATCATTTCCTCTTGTACTCAACAAAACACAGACATTAACAATGTACATTTCCCAGAACCAACATATTTCAGTTAATAAATTCAAAATAAAATACATTTTACCTTTTGTTTGCATTTTATTTTTCAGTCATAATTGTCTCAGTCTCTTAACGATTTCTTCATGTCTTTTGCTAACTCTCCATTGTCTGCTGTCCTTTTTTCCCTTTCTTCTCCTATTTTTTCCATTCTCCCTCTACATCTGTCTCTAACATATAAATCTTTCCATTTTTGCTCTCCCATTTATTTTCTTTATTCCTTCAAACGCTCATATTGCAAGCCCCCTCCATCCCCTTCTGACCTGTCATCTATAACATCTATTTGTCTAAGAACAAAAGATATGCCATTCTGGGTCAGACCGAGAGAGAGAGAGAGAGAGAAGGATTTAGTGTTTGACTGTCTGCTGAGGGATGTGGTAGTGTTATGATAGAGCTGGTGCAAGTGATCACCTGGTCTGTGTTAGGTAATTTTTATTTTAGTTTCAGATCTGAGCTGGCTCACATAAATATTTTTAAGTCAGTTAGGTGATATCTAAGTTCCACCTTTACCCACTAAATAAAATTACTTTCTAAGTAAAAAAGGGGAACGTAGGTAGTCCCGAGTTCCTGCTTGAATCTGCACAAATTCCTGCTTGAGTCAGAAGACAATAGTGAATCCAGTTAAACAGAACACGTTTGAAGAAGAAGTTGGTGAAAGATATCTGGGCCCCAACTTTGTAAACCACTTTGATTTCAGGACAAAGAGGTATAAAAACCCTTTTAAATAAAAAAATAAATAAAAAACATTGAGAAGTTTGGATAAGTAGAGACTTTATCTTTACCACACATTTTTTTTTTATTTGAGCTTAAATATACAGTAAGAGTTCCAAAATATAATAGCAATTTGGAGGGAGAAGGACATGTCACAAAGGGAATCTTCATTAAGTTCCAGTACAGAATTTGCTCCATTATTACTGTGATATTGGGCTATTTTGATGTTGGCAAACAATGTCACATACCATATCTATACTTACATGTTTTATTATACACTCATGGGGAAGATTAAACTACTTATACATTATTGAAACATCTCATAAGCCTTATCCTTTAGTTATTTTATTTGTCCTGCTTGCTGTTCCTTACACCCTGGGCGTGTGGGTATTCCAGTGGGATGTAGATTCTATGCGCCAGTCAAACTCTGAGTGGGTAAATTACAGCACCTCTCTGGCCTTGCCATGACATCACTATTGAAAAGGGAACTTTAATTATATTACTATCAGAGATATGGTGGGTAGCACAATGAATGACGGCTCTAATGTTTAAAAATGGCCACATCCACTTCCTGTTCCATTTTCACAATGGGGAAGATAAGAGAAATACCCGAGATCATCAGAAAAGCCATTATCACCCAACATCAAACTTCAAAAGGGTACACAAGGCCATCTCCAAAGACCTTGGGATTCTGATATCTACAGTTTAATGTTATTAAAAAGTTTTCTGCTCATGGAACTATGAGGAACCTCCCAGGATATGGTGGGAAGAGGAAAATTAATCCAAGATGTTGGATTAATGCGAACTGCTGGAACACCGCCATGTATAAACATCCGAAGAGCTTAAGGTTGACCTGGAACAATCTGGAATGGTGGTTTCAACCCGCAGTATATGCAGTGCACTAAACAAAGGAGGACTTCATGAGTGAAGGCCAACGTTTCAATCACATTACCCCAATCCTGATTCACTTACATTGGCTCCCGATCCCGTATGAAATACAATTCAAAATACTCATCCATGTTCATAAAACCATTCACACCAGCACTCCTCTCTATCTTGCAGATCTGATTCATCTTCATTCATCTCACCGTTCCCTCAGGTCAATTCACTCCAACCACATGTCCCTTCCCTCTCCGTCCCAGGCTCATCTTGAGTCCACCCGTTCCTCTGCTTTCTTCTTTCTGGGTCCCCGGCTCTGGAACTCGCTTCCCCCTTCCCTCCGCTTAGAGCCCTCCTACAAAACGTTTAAAACCAGGCTAAAGACACACCTATTCTGCTCTGCTTTCAACCTTCCCTCTCCCTCTGCTCCTCTTTCTCCCCCCCCCCCCCGCTGAATTTGATTGCTCTCTACCCCCTTCATACCATGCATGTACACTTTGTCTCTACCCTGTTTCTCTTATCATTATCCTGTCTCTGATCTCTATCCTGTCTATCATAATTTTTTTTGGCGTACTTTTCCTTTCAGCAGTCTCAAAATATTTACTATTGTAAATCGCTCTGGTACTTCCAGTAAGAGCAGTATATTAATTGTTTCAATAAAGATAAAAATAAAGACCCCACTGCACAAAGACAGACATAAAAAGGCATGCCTGATCTTTCCCCAAACCCTCCTTGAGAAATCTCAATCTTTCTGGGAAAATGTTCTGTGGACAGATGAAACCAAACATGAGCTCTTTGACAATGCAGACCAGTGATACATTTACAAGCGAAGAAAACACCCTTCCTATAGTTAAATATGGTAGAGATTCTATAATGTTGTGGGACTGTTTTGCTGTCTCAGGAATTAGAGGCCTGCAACGTATTAAAGGAATCATGAGGTCAGAGGACTACCAAGGTATTTTGGAGCAAAATGTGCTACCTAGGGTCACAAAGCTAGGTCTGGGTCGAAGATCATAGGTCTTCCAGCAAGACAATGATCTAAAACATACATCCAAAAGTACAAAAGAACAAATGGACTTTAAGCTGGATAGCAGCAAATTCTGATCTCAATCCAATTGAGAACCTTTGGAAAGAGCTGAAATCTGCCATTGGTAAAAAGAATCCTGGAAAAATTCATGAGCTAGAACAAATCACAGTAGAAGAGTGTGAGAAACTACCAGCAGATGTATGAAACTTATAAATGGCTACAAGAAATGTTTGGAGGCTGTCATCACTGCCAAAGATTGCACAACCAAATATTAGAGAAGACTGCCATTATCTTCTCCAGATCATATTTTGTTTTTTTTCTCAGAACTTACTACGTCTAACTTGCACAGACATTGTTTTTGTTGTTCTATACCTTATAACATACTATTAAAATATTGATGACATACAATTGGAATATTTCCAAATTATTTCTCAAGATATTGTATACAACATACCTAAAATGCAAGGGTGCCAATAATGTTGATCACCATTGTATTTCCTGATATTGCTTTTAAGTTTACCACCCTGCAGCTTCATCATATGCCCTCTAGTTTTAAAGCTTTCCCCCCTTCCTTGAAAAAGATTTGTTTGTTCATTAATACCCTTTAAGTATTTAAAAGTCTGTATCATATATCCCCTGTCCCTCCCTCTCCTCTAGGGCATACATATTTAGGTCTTCAAGTCTCTTCTCATATGTCTTCTGGCGGAGGCTCCAAATCATTTTCGTCATCTTCCTCTGAACCATTTCAAGTCTTTTTATATCCTTTGCGAGATATGGTCTCCAAAACTGAACACAATACTCCAAGTGAGACCTCACCAATGACTTGTACAGAGGCACTAATACCTCTTCCTTTCTGCTGGTTATTCCTATCTGTAGCCCTTCTCCTGGTCAGTGCACACCAACCTCTCTCCCCCTATCAGATATGACTCCTTTGTATTTCTGCATCCTGAGTACATATATCAGGCCGAAGCAGAAAAGCTTAGCATGGCATTTTTTTGGTGCTTTTCCCATGCTAGGCTCTCTCTCCAATGCAGAAAGCAACTTAGCACCAAAAAAACCCAAACAGCACTAAATTGCAGTGCACTTGACATGAAAATCGCTGCATAATTAATTGCACCTAATGTAAATATCTTTGCTGAAACTTAGCACATTTTTTACACAGTTTTTTTAATGCTCGATCTTCATGCAGAAGTAAAGATCCAGTCAGGATCAAAAATATCATCTGATGTGAAGTTTGACACTTCACCTCAGATGATCCAGGCATTGGGGAAAGCCCCTAATATGACCATTGCTGCCGCCACCACCATACTGGTGGGGGGGCATTGCCTCCGAAAGAAACAAAATCCCGGTGGCCCAGCAACCCCGATCCCCCATTCAAAAGATTCCTGGTGGCCCATAGCTTGTGCGTCCCACTATGCAATATGGGGCGCTCACTCAATCATAAGGCATTTTTGCCTTGTATGGCAGTCTTGCCCTGCCTGGTGCAAGATGGCGGCGCAGTGGCAAAAGCATGTAGGTAATGTTCCCGCCCCATAATTGAAGCTACTGGGAGGAGGGGTGTAGAGGTGTTCAGGGGCCACCAGAGATTTATTTGGTTTGGTTGGAGGGGTTCAGGGCCTCTGGGGCACCAGGGATTTGTTTCTGTTGGCGAGGTCACTGTCTAGGGGGGCACCTGCCCCCCAACCAGTGTGGTGGTGGTGGTGGTGGCGGCAGCAGCAGAATTAGGGGCTTTCCCAAATGCCTGGATTATCCGAGATGAAGTGTCAAACTTCTCCTCAGATGACCCTGATTCTCTGGGATAGCATGCCAAACTTGTGCCGACTTCTGTAAATATGCATTTGGCTTGCTCTCCCAGTTTAATGATGACTTTTTGCGCATGGGGTAATTTGCATTCCATCACAAAGAGTCAACATTAATCTCATTCTATGAAATGTTGTGCTAGAGCTTGACAGACGGCTGCCTGGGTGAGAATCTTCACAGACTTTGCAAGTGCATACCTCTATATGATTTGCAAGGTATTGTGGGCAATGTAGTTCATTCACACCAGACACAGCTGCTGACAATAATTTAGTTGTGCTCTTGGGTAAAGCCAATAAGATATTTATTTATGGGGTTATTTCTCCCAACACAGATATGCTTGGTAGCACATAAATTAGGTTACTTGCTTTCAGTGTTAACTTGGAAAAACAAAGTTAAAATCAGGAAAACAACAAATGAAAAGCCACAAAGCAAGAAACAAACTGTTTCTTTTCAGGTTAACTTCTGATTACTTCCCACATAGATACAGAAGTGATTCTCTCCTAGCTCACAAGCAATTAGGTAAGGCTTAATTGCTAACAGTTACCAGCTGAAACCCCTTAGCTGGCTTGCCTTCCACTGTGTGGGTCAAATCCTGCTTCAGGAGCTTTTCTGAGTAGATTAAAGAACAAATTTGTATTTCTTTGTGATGGTTGCTGTACTTTATAACAGAAAGTTACCAACGGAGTTTAGATAGAGAGCAGTCCATATAAACAGGATCCTCATCTGCTATTATTCCCCCTTGTTCAACAAGCATGGGTTCAATATCATGGATTGGCACAGATGAATCTCTCAATGGAGCATTTTCAGGAGAATACTTGTTTCCCTGCTGTCTTTCAAGGTTATAGCTAGGGCATAGATCAGTGTTCATACCTGAGCTTCCATTGCTGCTAGAGTTCCTCTCTATATAGCCTGGCCAGTATGTAGTCCAGTTCTTATGTCCAGCCTTCCAATCCAGATCCCTGGACACTGGATCTCTCTTCACATAACTTCTGGCACATGTCTTAGGGTCCCTTCCACGTGCAGCCGTCTCCCTCACAGGTAGCCTCTGGTGATTCCTAGCTCTGCAGCACCATTCCTCTGGCTTTCCCCAGTCCAATGGTGTATGCTGGCCCTTGGAATATCTCCCAGTATACGTACTTGCTTTGGACTCTTCTAGACCTCTCAAAGGCTTTTCTCTTCCTTCTTCCAAAGGCTCTCTTTCCCTCTCTGTCCGTCCGGTTTGGCTTCTGCTTCTGATGATCCTTCAGATGAAACTGATGATCAAACTCAAGCTGATTCTCAGGATACTGAGGACAATTCTCTGGATATCCAAGGTGATCATGAAGATGGTCATCTGTAGAATAAACTCTACTCTTATTCTGCTTAGATGAGTGTTCCTCCCTAACACAGCGCAGCTGTGCTGAATCAGGCCCTGCCCTTTGAGATGAGTGCTTAGGGATTACCTCATAGCCCTCCTGATTGAACACATGTTTCCTCACTTCAGCTCCTCTAATGGCTGTTGGAAACCTGGTGCATTCTGGGACTGGTAGTCTTTTATGGCAAAATTCTGTTTTCATATTTCTACCAGAACTGACAGGTTGCTTGTTCAGAGTCACTTCACCTTTTCTATAGCTCCTTCCTGAGCTATGATAAGCTTCTTTATCACAAGCTTTAAGCACTGGGCTCTAGCGCAGGGTTTTTATTGCCCTGCATGTGATTTGTTTCTTTTATGAACAAAGTAGTCCAGGAGGACCACAGAATTCCTCACTTGTGTAAAAAATATTCCTAACATCATCTCAATCTTGTCCATATTAATAACCTCTTTGAAGGCATCTAGAGCCCGATATTCAAAGGTATTTACACAGTTCACAGACCTGTAAAACATGTAAATGCTGCTGAATGGGATATCAGTGCCACTGAATATCCCCGATTAATGCTACTATACTCCCCGATCCTAACTGCTTCGCATTGGGGTATGTCGTGGGCATTCCAGGGGCTGCACCAGTCGCTAACCGGGCAGCAGCAATATTGCACCTCTGCCTAGTTGTCACCTACAGGTAAAAGATAGGTGTAGAAGGATCACGAGATGTGCTGAGAGGGAACAAACGTGTACTGCATGCTCTCCAGGGACCCTCTCCTTTGGGCCCTGAAACTGAGCCAAAGAAAAGCTGCAAAATATAAAATCAACAGACTAAAAATAGGGTATACCCCGCAGGTTGTTGAGTGGAGCTGGGGCAAAACGAATGGCCTCCCTGGCCTCTGCGCCACAGGCCCTGGTAGAGGTGGTGTCGATAGCAGTAGCTGGGGCGCTTTCAGCACAATTCAAGGTACTGCATAGGAAAATGGACATATTTCAGAACTCTTAGTGCCTTGGGAGGTCACATACAAGCAGCAGAAGCCCGAATCTCAGAGCAAAGACGCGGTTGAAGCCATGAACCACGAGCTAGGCTGGTTGTGAGACATGCTGGTGGCACAGGTGCTTAGGATGACCTCGAGAATAGGTCCCGGTGCAACCACCTCAGATTTTTGGGAATCCCAGGATTCCATGCAAGATAAAGAATTGAAAGGCTACTTGGAGACCCTACTACCACAGATGTTGGACCTGGGGGCTGCGTGCAGCAATGTGTATATTGAACATGCACACCGTGTTGGTCCTAGACAAATGAAAGATCAAAGACCGTGGGTGGTTCTTGCAAAGTTTCTCCAGTTCCCACAAAAAGAGGCAGTGCTGTGGGCCGCTCATAAAAAGAGCACTATACAGAGGGACAATGTGCACCTATGAGTGACACAGGATTACTCAGCGGCCCTGAGTCAGCATAGGACGACGTATGCACCACTATGCCAGAAGCTCATTGATACTAACATTAAATTTATGATTCAATACCTAGCTAGACTGCACATAACATGTGGCGGAAAACACCAGATGTTTGATAATGTGTAGTGAGTTGCTGACGACACATTGAGGATCTACTGCGAGGACGGCCTACACAAGCACCATCTGCAACGCCACCAGCGGAAACATCTTTTGAGGCTACAACGTTAAGAGTGCCAGCCCTATGTTATTTCAGTGCTGTTGGACTAGTGAAAAGAAGAACCGAGAAGCTACGGGCCTGGGTCTTTAGGAAGTGCTCTGTCTGGATGCAAGTTTCCTTATAATACCGAAATATAGAGACGAGGCTGACAGGGAGGGTTTTGTGAATATTGTAAGCTGTCTTTGAATGGGGCTACAAGGCCTTTTAGCTGGGGTAAGTAATATGAACTATATGTTTGTGATTAGAAGGGACTTTCCTATGGAGTTGACCCCGCAAAGTACCTGTCTATGGGGTGGAAGCCTAATAATCAGAATCGACTGATACAGAGCAGCGGCGCATGGTGAAACCAACAGCCTGGACTGCAGGCCGACGATTGGCAGCCTGACCTGCGGAGCACTGCAAAGAAGAGAGAGAGCAAGGAGCCCTGAGAGTGTCCACCATGAATGCAGGATCTTACCCCAATAGAAGTTGTACTGGAAATAGGTCAAATTGCTAGAGGACCTTGTATTGCAAGTGATGTGCGAGGGTAGCTAAAGGAGTGGGGAGGCTGTATTCCATGAAGGGTATAGGGAAAGGAAGAAGTTAGAGGAAGAAAGAGCCCGCAGATCTTGTCTAAGCAGCAGTACCTTGGATGTGGCTGGGGGGGGGGGGGGGGCGGGGACCCGATACATGGTTCCGGGAGAGTGTGTTGGGGAATAAGAAGGAAAAGTGGGTAAGGGGGGAGGGGAGGGTGACCCTGGTCGTAGCCGGACCTATGATAAAAAGCTGTTCAATTGGGATGGGCTAGGAGGAACGGGGTGGGGAGGGGGGGTTCAAGGCTGGGAGGGCTTCCCCCTTAATGATTTAAAGATGATATGGAATGCTTATTACCAGTATAAGCTAACCTGAAGATTATATCTTAGAATGTGTGTGGGGTGGGGGGCCCTATAAACATAAGAACATAAGATCATAAGATATGCCATACTGGGTCAGACCAAGGTCCATCAAGCCCAGTATTCTGTTTCCAACAGTGCCCAATCTAGGTCATATGTACCTAGCAGTTTCCCCAAGGGACACAGGTTCCACAATGCTTGTATTGGTTCAAGCATTGATATCCTGGGTCCCTTCTTAATAATGGTTTATGGACCTTTCCTCCAGGAACTTGTCCAAACCTTTTTTAAACCCAGCTACATTAACAGCCTTTACTACATCCTCTAGTAACAAATTCCAGAGTTTGATTACACATTGGCTCAACAGAAATGTGATATTGCTTTGCTGCAGGAGACCCACCAGACAGCCAAAGAGCATCTTAAGTTGTGTAGAGACTGAGTGAGGCAGGTGTGGGGTGCACCAGCATCGAAGGGGAAAAAAGGAGGAGGAGTGGTCATATTGATACACAAGCAATGAAAAAATGATTATGGACCCCTCCAGATGCCTTCTTTTGCTACATGGAGCACTGGAGGGCGCTCAAATTGTATTAGGTAATCTATACAGCCTAAACATCCTCGATCGTGAGCTCTATTTCTGGTTGGCCTCATGAGTGGAGCAGTTACCGGAGGTTCCCCTTGTATTAGGGGAGGAATTTAATGTGGTTTTTGATCCAGGGCTTGATACCACGAGGGGGGCGGAGGGAATGGATTACGAAACCCAATGGCCTGTATACTGCAAGTGCTCAGAGGGAGGCTGGGAGTGGTGGACCCTGGTGGCTGCTGCACCCGATGGAGAGGGATTATACTCACCAATCACGCTCTCATGGGTCGAGTGCTAGAAAAGATTACCTTTTGGAGGCAGAGGCTTTATTTACCAGAACAGCTGATGCGCAGACTGGCCCAACAGATTTCAGATCATGCGTTGAATTGGAAAGAGCTTGATTGTCAGGCTAAAGGATCCTGAGCAAGGGTTTGGAGGTTCCCATTGGAACTATAGAGGGATATGGCATTTCAGCGCTATATTCGAGAATGATAGCAGGACTATGTTGTGTATAAATGAGCAACATCAAGAAGATACAGAGCTCTTCTGGGAAACTGCCAAGTTTGTCCTTCAAGGTGATATTATTGCGTATATGGCCCAGAGGCACAAGCTGTTAACAGTGCAGATAGTGCACCTTGAGAAGCAGGTGATGAGGGAGAGGCGGAACCTTGCTGCTCACCCCAATGCAGAAAATAGGCAAAGGCTCTGGGAGACACAAGTAGCCTTGAATGAACTGCTCCACCAGCGAGCAAAAAAATCATTCCTATACTATCGCTATCAACTATTTAGACATGGGGATAAGGCGGGAAGATTATTGACGTGGTGTCTTAAAGATAGCCGGGGCACTAGATCAGTTGCTGCACTGAGAGATGAGAAGGGCCAGTTACATCAGGGCTCTAATGCAATCGGCCCAGCTGTTTAGATCCTTCTATCAGACCCTCTATAAAGAAGAACAGCTTTCCCCAACTCGAGTAGCGGAATATTTGCAGGACCTTTTGTTACCAAGGTTGGAGCCCTGGCAGGCCGCTCAGTTAGATCAGCCCATAAAGGAACAGGAAGTACAGGAAACTATTTGGCAGGCCCACTGTAATAAGACACCAGGCCCAGACTGCTACGGTGTTGAGTTCTATAAGCTGATGCAGGACCTAGTGACCCCCCCGCTGGTGGAAGTTTTTCAAAGACAAGCGGAGCAGGGATTTTTAACATGGGGAGAATCATGTGTTCATTACCCTAACGCCCAAGCCAGGGAAGGACCCCGTACAAGCACCCTCTTATATACCGATCTCCATGATGAACTTTGATTTAAAACTGCTTTCTAAAATCTTAGCAGAACGTTTAGCATCCTTTCTCTCGAACTTGGTACATGAGGCACAAGTGGGGTTTATCAAAGGTCGATATGCAGTACAAAACCTGTGGAAAATTCTTGCCTCAATGGAAGGGTACATGAAAGAGGATTGTGTTTATGTTTATGTTTATTTTAAAACTTGGTATACCGCCCAACACCATGGGCACCTGAGCGGTTCACAATAAAATTTAGCAGTTTAAAAATATTCGAAAATATTTAAAAACATTTAAAAAAATATAGGGCTGCAAGAAAAGGAAAAGGAACGCCACTTAAATTCATAAAAGAGAAAGGAAAGGAAAGAGAGAAAAGAACAGAAATCAGTAACAATTACTAATACAAGTACAAATACAAATAGTATCAGGAGGGAGGGTTAGGGAGGGAGATTAAATGCCACTTGAAAAAGGTAGGTCTTGAGCTGGGTCTTAAAGGACTGGTAGGACTCCTCCGCACGGAGCGAGGGAGGGAGAGAGTTCCAAAGGCTGGGGGCCAGAAAGTAGAAGGCTGAGGAGCGGGTGGAGGTAAGGTGGGCCTGGGATGGAGAGGGAAGAGACATACGGTTAATGTGAATAGTGCGAAGCAGACGGTGAGATGTACGGAAGTGAATCAGGTTAGCAAGATAGAGGGGTACCGGTGCGAACAGCCTTGTGTGCAAGAATAAGAATTTTATATTGAACACGAAAAGAGACAGGTAGCCAGTGGTGTTGTAAAAGAAGAGGAGTGACGTGGTCAAAGCGGGAGGCATAAGTGAGGAGGCGGATAGCGGAATTCTGAACACGTTGAAGACGGGACAATTGGGCTTGGGGGAGACCAGCTAGGGAGACATTACAATAATCCAGACGAGACATAACAAGGGAGAGGAGAAGAGTAGCTAGAGCAGAGGGAGAAAGAAAAGAGCGAATAGCACGGAGTTGCCTAAGTGAGAAAAACGAGCGTTGAACAACAGAGGAGATGTGTGCCTTAAAGGAAAGGGAAGAGTCGAGGGTTACGCCCAAGTAGCGGAGTGAAGAAACGAGGGGAATAGACTGTGAGAAGAAGGAAGGGGCACAGACAGGGGAAGGGCTCCCAAAAGTGAACCAGATAGCAAAAGATTTAGCAGGGTTTGCGTGAAGGAAGTTAGAAGAAAACCATGAAGCAATAGCAGTCAGACAGTGATTAAGAGGGGTTATATCAGGGGAAAGAGGATCGGTAGGAAACAAAAGAAAAATGTCGTCCGCGTAATAGTACGCGGAAATGCCAAATTGCTGTATTAAAAGAGCGAGAGGAGCTAAGAAAATGTTAAAGAGAAGAGGGGCAAGGACAGAACCCTGGGGAACCCCACAGGTGAGGGGAGTGGAGGGGGAAGAGGAAAACCCAGTAGCTACAGAGAAAGAGCGGCAGGAAAGAAAAGAGTGAAACCAGCGAAGGACCGTACCAGAAAGACCAGCATCCCGAAGACGAGTGAGGAGGGTGCGGTGATCCACCAGATCAAAGGCTGCGGAAAGATCAAGGGAAACAGCTAAAGTGAAGTGACCCCGGTCGTGAGCAGTGTGAAGTTCGTTTAAGAGGGAAAGAAGAACAGTTTCAGTGCTATAGCCAGAGCGAAAACCTGATTGCCGGGGATGAAGAGTGAGAGCAACTTCCAAGTGAGAAGAGAGTTGATTAAAGACCAGTTTTTCGAGAAGTTTAGATAGGAAAGAGAGATTGGAAACAGGGCGCCAGTTGGAAAGGATAGAAGGGTCAGAAGAGCGGGATTTTAGGACAGGACGGACAGTAGCGTGTTTCCAGCTTGCAGGAAAAGTGCCGGAAGACAAGCTGGAGTTAAACATAGAAAGAATATAGGGGGAGAGTGATAAGGAGGGGTCCAAAAGCCAACAGGAAGGGATAGGATCAGCTGGACAGGTGGTTTTGCGAATGGAAGAGAAGGTGTTTGAGAGAACACTGGGGGTGATTACTTCAAAGGAGGACCAGGAATGAGACAGCACAGGTGCTTCGTGTTGGTCAGCTTCGATGCTGAGAAGGCGTTTGATCGGGTCAACTGGCAGTATTTGATGCTTTTGTTGCCATATTATGGATTAGGTGAGACTTTCCTTCGCATGACAAGGGTGCTTTACACCAACTCCATGGCGGCAGTGATGTGTAATGGGACACAATCGGAGCAGTTCCTTAGAATAGGGACCTTTGTTGTTTGTCCTGTCCCTCGTCCCATTTATACAACGTTTGGTGGACTTTCAAGAGGTACCGGGGGTATGAATTGGGGGGCAGGAATTTAAAATCTCAGCCTTTGTGGATGACATGTTAGTACACCTGACCTCCCCACAGACCTCATTACCACAGGTGCTTGAGGAAATGTCTAGGTTTGGTATTATAGCAGGACTCTGCATCAACCAGGAAACATCAGAGGCTTTAGATGTGTCAGGTCAACTGAAGGCTATATGGGAAGCTCCCTTTCCGCTTAAATGGGCTGATAATTATATTACCTATTTGGGTATCCTCTTAACCAGGGATCTCCGTGAGGTATACCATCAGAACTGTGACAGTCTTGCAGCACCTCCAAACACAATTATGGGCATGGAATTCCCTCCCGTTGTCATTGCTGGGTAGAATAGCAGCTTTTAGGATGGTGATGCTCCCCACGCATGCTTTAATGGCTACAAACTCTTCCTGTGCAGTTTCTGCAGAGGGACATTAATCAATTTGAATGACAGTTATGGCAGTTTCTTTGGAAGGTGTCTTGAGCACGTATTCCATTGAGCAGGTTGCGTGGGGGTTGGAAACAGGGGGGGTATTGACATTCCCGACCTCTTACACTATGCTACTGCCTGCTAAGCATGACACTTAGGGAACTGGTTGGGGGGGTACAGACGTCTATACCCCTAGAGCCTTGGGAGAGGCCTTTGTGGCTCCCCACTCCCTGCTAGCAGTTCTTCACTTGGACAATGACCTGCTGCCGGGGCAATTAACTCATAGTATCGATAGGGTCGGCATGTATAGCTTGGCAGCAACTTTGTGTATATTGGCAGAGATCACCAATGGTTTTGATTTGGCTACCCTTATGAGGGAATTCCGGGTTTACACCTGGGACAGAATTGGCTGTTTTTCGGGTGGTGGATACAGCGGGTTGTTTAAGCCATTTCCAGAACTGAGTGTCGAGTATGATTTGGATAGCTCCAATGTTTTTCCTTTTGCCCAGGTGCACCATTATGTTGCCTCACTGCCTCAGGCAGAGTTGCGAATAGAGAGCTTGGCACAGATTTTGGAGTTCTTTACAAAAGGAGAGACCGTCCCCTATCCATATCCAACCTGAAACATAAGATAGCTCGTTGGGCTGCCCCACCAGATTATTCAAAGGATAGAACATTGCTGGGCGGCTGAGCTGGGGCAGGTGGTGATCCCAGGGACCATTAGACAAGCCATTGGCCGCATCCAAGACTTGGTGGGAGCAGCAAAATAGCGGGATGTACAATTTAAGAGTCTGGTGCGGGCACATTTCTCTCTGCGAAGAGCATTGCTTAGTCATATAACCCACGAGGGGAGTTGCCCACGCTGCTCAGATCCCCTGGCAGACTTGGGTCATATGTGGTGGGGCTGTCATAAAATTTGGCTTTACTGGCTACATAACAGTAACTACTTAAGTTCATTGATTAATCAACGAATAACTTGGACAGGTTCTCTAGTTGTGTTTGATCAACTTGAACCACTCCAACACAAGGGGCGATGGGTGCGCTTGCTGATGTGCAAGGCTTGTCTGATGGGGAGGGGACCAATATTGTGGCGATGAAGGGAAGAGTCACCCCCTACGTTTTGGGAGTGGCAGAGCTGCTTCCATCAGTTGATGGTATTTGAACAGTTGGTGGCGCGTGGGGATCCTACCCACTAGACCTCCTTTTTGACACTTTGAGAACCATATATTAAATATGTTAGGGGCATACACCCAGAATGAGGTGCTGACCGCCTGACGGGGAAGTGGACGCGTGGCTCTGGATGGGTAGTTGGGAGAGGTGTGGGAATTTGAGATGCCCAATTGAACATGAACTAGAGGGGAAGGGTCAAGGCGATGGGTAAGCTGTGACCGGGGGAGAGGTGGAAGGGTGGGTTAGGGGCCAAGTGGTTATCAACAAATGTTGTAAATTACAGTTACTGGTGAGCTGCTCGGATGGGCGATGAATAAGAAACACACCCCACCCGGAGAGCACTGTACTATATTGCGAGTTGTAATTGTTTTTTAATCTGTGGCTGAATAAACAGTTTGAAAAAAATATATATAGGTATAGCAAAAGCTCCCATGGGAGCTAACTGGGCAGTGGCTCAATATTGTCGGTAGTTACTGAGGAGCATTCAAGACAGTGAGAAGTAAATTGATGAGATGCTTCTTGCAGCAACCAAGCTCTCCAGCACAGGAGAAGATGGGTGCCAACAGAACGTCGATGGTTGGACACAAGTCACCAGGGCCTGCAAAAACACCAATCCAACTTCTCCAGCCTTTGAATTGAAGAGCCATTATGCAGCCCTGGAAGTGTAGGAGGTGAAAGCATCACTGGAAAGGGAAGAACCAGAGTTCAAGTACCCCAAAGTTGCAGAATCAGTGACCAGAAGGAAACGAAGGGTTGTGGTGGTTGGAGACTCTCTTCTGAGGGTTACTGAGGCGTCCATCTGCCGACCAGACTTGATGTCCAGAGAGGTATGCTGTCTGCCTGGTGCCAAAATCCAAAATGTTACGGAGAGTTTGCAGAGACTCATCAAGCCCACTGACTATTACCCAATGTTGCTAATCCATGTTGGAACAAATGATACTGCCAGGTATACCTCGGAACGTATCAAAAGTGACTTCATGGCTCTGGGACAGAGGGTGAAGCAGTTAGGTGCAAAGGTGGTGTTCTCTTCAATCCTCCCTGTTGAGGGTAAAGGCCAAGGCAGAGAGGCTTGCATCCTGGAGATGAATGCATGGCTGCTTGGATGGTGTCATCGAGAGCGTTTTGGTTTCCTAGACCATGGGATGCTGTTCCAAGGGTTGCAGAGCAGAGATGGCATCCATCTGTCCAAGAAAGGTCAACGCATCTTCGGTAGTAGACTGGCTAATCTACTGAAGAGGGCTTTAAACTAGATTCGTTGGGGATGGGTGAAGAAAGCCCCCAGGTAAGTGAAAGCCCCCAGGTAGGTGATACATTAAATACCTTTATGGAAATGGGTAATAGGGGTAACATATGGAAAGCAGTGTGTATTAATGCCTGTAGCATGAGAATTAAGATCCCTGAAGTTGAAGCTTTGGTGGGAGTGGCTGACTTGGATTTAGTGGCAGTTACAGAAACATGGTTCACAGAAAACCATGACTGGGATGTAACTATACCTGGCTATATTTTATTCAGAAAGAACAGGGTAGGAAGAAGGGGAGGAGGAGTGGCACTATATGTAAAAACTACTATTAAAGCTTTGGAATTAAAGAGCTTAAAAGGGAGAGAGGAGACATTGTGGGTTAAACTAGAAAGAGGGAAAGAGAAATCTATTTGCATTGGTGTGATATACAGACCTCCCTCACAAGAGGAAGAGGTGGACAGAGAGTTAATTGAAGACATACGCAGCATTGCTAGGAAAGGGGAAGTGCTACTGATAGGAGATTTCAATATGCCAGATGTTGATTGGCACATTCCTGCTGCAGTATCATCTAGAAGTAAGGAGATCCTGGATTCTCTACAGGGAGAACTATTCAGGCAATTGGTAACAGACCCCACACGTGAAGGGGCCATACTGGACTTGGTGCTTACCAATGGTGAAAGTGTTTCTGATGTTGTAGTGGGAGATCATTTTGCATCCAGTGATTACCAGATGGTGTGGTTCAGTATTAGGACTAGGGCTGTTAGAATCCATTCCAAGGTGAGGATCTTAGACTTTAGGAAGACTAACTTTGCGAAGATGGGCCAATACCTCAGGGAGTTGTTAGTGGGATGGGAACAGCTGGGGGATGTAGAAAAAACAGTGGGCAAAACTGAAAGGGGGTATTTTAAAGGGCAACCAACCTTTTTGTTAAAATGGTAAATAAAGGCAAAAGGAAAAGGAGACCGCTATGGTTTTCGAAGGAAGTAGCTGAAAAAGTGAAGAAAAAGAGGGAGGCCTTCATGAAATACAAGAGATCACAGAGAGAGGAAGACAGGCATCTGTATTTGGAAAAACTTAGAGAAGCTAGCAAAGTAGTCAAGAAGGCAAAGATTCAAAAGGAGGAGGAAATAGCCAATGCAATAAAATGGGGGGATAAGACATTTTTCAGATATATTAGTGAGAAGAGGAAGGGCAAAAGTGGTATTGTCAGACTCAAGGGTGCAGGGGGGGAATATGTAGAAGCTGATAAGGATAAAGCGGAATTGCTTAACAAATATTTTTGTTCTGTGTTCACAGATGAAGAACTAGGAGCAGGACCTCAGAAAACACCCACAGATAAGAACAGAAGCGAGGGACATCTTGAACAATTTTCAGAAGACTGTTCGTGAGAAACTAGCTCAACTTAAAGTAGACAAAGCGATGGGACACACCCTAGAATACTGAGGGAACTTGGGGACGTTCTAGCAACTCCACTGACTGACCATTTCAATGCCTCGTTGGAGTCGGGAGTGGTGCCAAAGGACTGGAGAGAGGCTCATGTGGTGCCTTTACACAAAAGCAGAAGTAAGGATGTGGTTGAAAACTACAGGCCGGTTAGTTTAACTTCGGTGGTGAGTAAATTATTGGAAACGCTGCTGAAAGAGAAAATAGTGAGGTTTCTGGAGTCCAGCGGATTACAGGATCCGAGGCAGCATGGATTCACCAGAGGCAGGTCTTGTCAGAAAAATCTGATTGATTTCTTTGACTGGGTGACTAGGGAGTTGGACCGAGGGAGAGCTCTAGATGTGGTGTATTTAGATTTCAGTAAAGCCTTTGACACTGTTCCTCACAGGCGACTTATTAACAAACTGAGCACCCTAGGGATGGACCCTAAAGTTACTGCTTGGGTTAGAAATTGGTTGGGTGGGAGGCGACAAAGAGTAGAAGTAAATGGAGCTCACTCTGAGGAGAAGGATGTTACCAGTGGTGTGCCCCAGGGATCTGTCCTTGGTCCGATTTTTTTTAACACCTTTGTTAGTGATATAGCGGAAGGGCTGTTGGGTAAGGTTTGCCTCTTTGCAGATGATACCAAAATCTGCAATAGAGTAGACACCCAGGAAGGTGTAGATAACGTGAGGAGGGATCTAGCTAAGCTTGAAGAATGGTCTAGAATTTGGCAGCTGGGATTTAATGTTAAAAAATGTAAGGTCATGCATTTGGGCTGCAGCAATCCAAGGGAGCAATACAGTATAGGAGGTGAAGTACTTTTGTCCACTAAAGAAGAGCGGGACCTAGGCGTGGTTGTGTCTGATGATCTTAAAGTAGCTAAACAGGTAGAAAAGGTGACGGCAAAAGCTAGAAGGATGCTTGGGTGCATACGGAGAGGAATGGCTAGCAGAAAAAAGGAGGTGATAATGCCTCTGTGCGACCTCTGTGCGACCTCATTTGGAGTATGGTGTGCAATTCTGGAGACCGCACCTTCAAAAGGATGTGAACAGGATGGAGTCGGTGCAGAGGGCTGCTACTAAAATGATTAATGGGCTTCATTATAAAGCATATGAGGACAGACTTAAGGATCTTAATATGTACACCTTAGAGGAAAGGCGGGATAAAGGTGATATGATTGAGATGTTTAAATACCTCCATGGCATAAATGTTCAGGGAGAGAGCCTCTTTGAATTGAAAGCAAGTTCTGCTACGAGGGAACATGGGATGAGGGTGAAGGGAGATAGATTCAGGAGTGATATGCGGAAATATTTCTTTACGGAAAGAGTAGTTGATCCATGGAATAGTCTCCCAGTGGAGGTGGTAGAGATGAGGACAGTAACTAAATTCAAAAAAGCATGGGACCAACACAGAGGTTCTCTAAAAGGTAAAAAGTGGACTGTTGTAGTTGTTGTTATGGAAGGACAGACTAGATAGGCCATGTGGTCTTTTTCTGTCATCATGTTTCTATGTTTCTATTGTCATTGTCTGGTTAGCTTTTGTGGGCTTGTGGGCTGTACAGCAACCCTGGATATTCACTGCCTGGACCTCATATGACCCTGGCATTGAATATCCAGGGTTAAAGTTTGGTAGTGACAGCTATGCACCGTAGCAGTGCATAGCCATCCCAAAAGAATAATGGGCCCCTAGATTTTAATATAAGACATATATGGCCATGTGATTCAGTTCTTCTTTCATTGAGAAGACCATCAGAAAAGCTGAATATCATTTATCTATCTATATTCACACACATATATACAGGGTGGCCCAAAAAAGTGAGAACATCTTGTAGCATATAAAGTTATTTAAAAATTCAAAAAGAGATGTAAACGACTGACAAATTAAAAAAAAAAAAAAAAAGATGGCGACCGTAAATTGTCAAAATAAAGATGTTATATAGCTAAAAAAGGTAAATAAGTAAACAATTTAAGCTTTTAATTTACAAGATGCTCTCACTTTTTTTGGGCCACCGTGTGTGTGTGTGTGTGTGTGTGTGTGTGTGTGTGTGTGTGTGTGTGTGTGTGTATACATACACACACAAACAAACAATTGCATTTCTAAATTTATGTATGGTTTTTGTCCTTTGTTCATATGTGCTAAAATTCACCCGGGACGGGTAAATAAAAAGACCTCTTTTGAAGCCTGGCTACTCGACTGCAACTACACTCTTAGATTAGCTTGTGGGAATACAAATCCCAGGGGGCACTTCAACACCTGCTTGAGACACCCTCGCTGTTTAAGAAGAGGCCCCACTATAGCTCCCATGCTTTATGCCTCTGGGAACCTAGAGGTGGGTGACAATACGCATTTCAACTTTTCAACTGACAGTGCAAAGAGGAGTGGGGAGAGGAGGCACCGCCGTCTCATGCCCCACTCGATCCTAAAGAACTCGTGTAACCCCCATTAACTTTCACAGCCGCATAGGGTTGAGCATAAAAAGGCCTGAACCCACTGCAAAAAACACACCCCTATACAAAACCTCTGGAGAATTTCCCACAAATAGGCCCATTCTATTCTATTAAACGTCTTTTCCGTGTCGACCGCCAACACCATCACTCCCACAAGTTTATACCTGGCGATCCATATCAAATTCACCACACGCTTGATGTTATCCGCCGCCTGACAGCCTTGAATAAAACCAGTTTGATTAGCATCGATAAGATACAGTAAACAGCTACTGAGCCTATTGGCCAGAACTTTAGCAAAGATGTTAGCATCTAAAAGGTAAGCAGTGAGATAGGCCAGTAGGAACTGCAAATGGTGGCCATTTTACCAGGCTTCAAAAGTACATTAATGCCCACCTGGCCCTTAGTAGAGGGTAGACTATCCCCCTTGAGCACTACATTTTTTGTAGATCCCTGCCATGAGGCCATCAAGCCCCAGGGTTTTATCCCCAGACATTCCCTTGATCACCCCCTGCACGTCCTCTAAAGTAATAGGGGCATCAAGTCATTCCACGTCTTCCTCCCTCATTTCCAGTAGAGCCACCAATCCCAAGTAGGCTGTCGTCATCCTGCGTTCGCTCCCCCGTGTATAGCTGTTGATAAAATTGCTGAAAGGTCTGCCTTACTGCTACATTCACCTGTGCCTATCCAATCAAACTTTATAAACTATTTGATAAACTTTAGGCACCACGCTAAGACATTCCCTGGCTTATTGCCATATTCGTAAAAGCATTGTTGTGCTATGTACAACTGGAAGGCCAAATCATCAAGCTAAAGAGTGCACAAATGTGTATGTGCCTTCTAAAAAGCCCGAAGGCCACACGGGTCCCCACATGCTACATGCTGCTGCTTCAACCGAGCTACTAACCAGTACCCCTCCTCAAGTTGCTGTTGCCTCTGCTTTTTACTTAGAGTGCTCCACATTAAATCTGTCCACACATATAAGCTTTGAAAGTGTCTCACACACTCGACTGGCAACTTCACACCCTCTATTCAATTCAAAAAATTCCCTGATAGCCTATTGAGGGTCCTGGAGGTAGCAACATCCATAGAGAAATCTATTTTTCATCCTCCAAAAGCAGCAGCCCAGTTGTCACCCCACCCTGCCAACACTGCCCAAACTGGCCTACGGTCAGACCATGTAATAGGCTTGTAAGTCCATTGGCACGCTGTGCCGCCAATATCTCTACTAACCAGTAGCATGTCGAGGCATGAATGAGAATTATGGGCAGATGAGTAAAAAGTAAATTGCCAAGCACGCAGGTTACCCTCCCACCAGCCATCCACTAATTGCCACAAGTGTATCAACCTCCTCAAGCTTTGCCTGTGAGCATCTTCACCCCTCCCCCAACCCGTCGGTCCAGCTGTGGGAAAAGAACATTAAAATACCCTGCCACCACAAAGGACCTCTCCAAAAATCCTGACAGTTCCAACCCAAGGTGTTCAAAAAAATCCCCTTGCCCCTGATTGGGTGCATAAACACATATCACCATAACCACTTGTGTCCATATTAGACCTTTAATGGCCTTGTACCGCCCCTCCAACTCATAAGCCATACCTATTAAATCAAACTGCAAATTATTATGAAGCAAAATAGCAACCCCTCCGGCTTTGCTGCTTCCTCTTTTAGAGGCTGCAAATATACGCTGCTACTGCCGAGCTTGCAACAGGCTGTGGTGGTATGTTTTCAGGTGGTTCTCCTGAACACACACCAAATCCCATTTTAGATGCCAGGCTTCCTTAACTAACAGCCATCTCTTTCTAGGAAAATTTAAATCCTTAGCAGTGGATTTTCGGGGAGTGGTTTAAACAATATGGACGCTTGAGGGTTCAACACATTGCATTAGCATACCGAAAAGGAAAGTAAAAGTCAAAGACTTACCCTGCTGAGCCTTTGCCTTCCATGCCAGGTCCTATGGATTGATTTGTCATCATTCCCAATGCTGTTAGGGAGATCTGTTCAGGAGTAAACCCCAGGGTGTTGGAGGGCTCCGTGTGGGCAGAAGAACCTACCACCACCTTTCCCCCAAAGGGTGTGGTGGATGCTGTAAACTTGGAGGGGACAAGGTGCCTCTCTTCCGTCTGCGCAAGTTCCCGAGGTGCCGGACACTGGCATTTTCAGTGAGCAGGAGCAGGTTGTTGCAACAGGGGAGAGTTGAGCGCTTGCTTCCTTGGCATCTGGAAGTTCCTCTGAGATGGTTGTTGTGCTGGTGGATCTACCCCAGACCAGTGGCCCTGTTGCAGGTAGTGGAAATGGGTTACCAAATGCTTTTTTGAGCAGACTCTGTTGCAGTTCCCCCGGCCTAAGAAGATCACATTGGACTCTACCTATACTATCAGAGCTCTCTTGGCTACTGTATCTCAGCAAAACAGTGGCACTTTCACTAAAGGTAGTCCAGATTACTGCAAAATTGGATTCTTGTGTGAATTCACTTGCTGTTTTGGACTCTAAAAAAGGTACAAACTACCTCTCAGGGACTGGATTTGATTTCCGATTTGACTGCTGCCCTGACTAAAGATAGTAGTGTTATGCTCTAAAGTTGAAATGCTTGAAAATTCTGCTCGAGCTTCGAATATGAGGGTACTGAACTTTCCTAAGAAAGAGGTCATCTTGGCAGTGGATATGTTTAGAAACTATATGCTAGCAGAGGTTTTCAACCCAGTCCTCAGGGAACCCTAGGCCAGTCAGGTTTTCAGGATTCCCAGAATAAATATGCATGAGAAAGATTTGCATGTTCTGCCTTCATTGTATGCAAATCTATCTTATGCATATTCATTGTGGGAATCCTGAAAACCTGACTGGCCTAGGGTTCCCTGAGGACTGGGTTGAAAACCTATGTAGAGATTTTGTGTGTACCACAGGATTTAGTTTGTCCTGTATCTAAGGTATTTTATTTGCCACACGAGAAGAGGGAGTCAAGGGTATTAAATGTGTGAGGTAAAGTTGATGCTCCCAATATTTCTGAATTGTTGAAATCATCCATTGAGAAATCAACTCAAGTGGTTACTTTATTGGCGACTTGTCCACTAGCATCTGACAAACTGGTTACTTAAACTTTATTATAAACAAACATTCAATGTTATTTCATGGTGTAAAAAATTATATTTTTCCTGATGTGGCTATGGAAACACAAAACAGTGTTGTCAGTTTCTGCTTTTAAAAACTAGTGTTCTGCAACTTGGTGCCTCATTCCATTTACGCTTTCCCCGTAAGTGTTTAGTCAAGTATAAAATGAAGAGATATGCTTTCTTTCAACCTATTGACTTGTCAACACTTAACACCAGGCTGTCTAATTTGTCATCTCCTACTAGTTAGGATGCTGGGGTGTATCTGTAAAATAAGTTAGACGCTAAAGGGCCCTCGAGCTCAGTATTGTGATAAATAGTCTGTTGAATTTCTTATTATTAATTCTCAGTGGGACTCTCCTGCCCTGTTGTGTTTTTCTTCTCCCTTCATTATATTGTGGACTATAGAGATATTATGGATAGTTTTCTTATTTTTTATTTCTTTAAACATTGTTTTCTTGTAATATCTCTTTTCTGTACAAGTTTATCTTGTATGTTAACTGAAAATTTAATAAATTTAAAAAACACTCACCCCTTAGCATTTATGGAGTCAATTCTAACCATAGCCATCCAATAGACTTCCTTGTTGACCATCACACTTCAAACCTCTATCCTCCCCTCCACCCTATCCCTTCGCCCCCCCACCCCCCATGGAATCCCATAGTCACCTATTCCACCAGGCAACAACCTCCTGAATAAATGAACATCTCCCCTACCAGCTCCCCCAATTAGGCCCCAACATATATAAACAAGTAACCAAGCCCCTCCCACAACAGTCATCAACTTCACCCATCCACACCCTCTACATCCCCCCACCACACTTCCGACTCCCATACCTTTCTCCCCATCCAATCCTCCCTTCCATCCATTCAGACTGCAAGCCCTGGACATATAATAAAACATGCCTTCAACTATTTGAGTCCATGGACTTAGTAGGACTTTGATCTGTTGATCATCTCTGAAGGCAGTGGTTCTTCTCCACTCTCTGCCATTTCACATCATGCTGATAGTGCACCGAGGTGGCAGGCACTGTTGTTACCATAGCATCCAGATCCTTCTCAGCCATTACCCCCATGTCTTGCAAGCTTTTTACTTTTTCATACTGAGTCTTAGCCCACACTATCCTCCCTTCTTTTGTAATAGCTAAAGCAAATGGAAACCACCAACCATAGCGTAGGCCCTTAGCTCTCAAAAGTGTGGTGGAGATATCCTTCAGTTCTCTTCACCGCCTCAAGGTGGTAGAAGTAAGATTCTCGAAGATTTCCACCTCATTGGATTCCCATGTAAGCTTCCCCTTCTGTCCAGCTGTAAACTAGAATTTGCACTTTTGTGGGGTAGCAATGAAAGCAAACCACTATATTTTGTTGGGCATTCCCCCTTGGAGGGTCTAAGGCCCAAAGCACTCATTCAAGAACCACCTTCTCCTTTACCTTCCCAGAAAGCAGTGACTGACTATCTTGGTGACAACGTCCAGGCAATCTGCATACTGGGGGCCCTCCAGAATGTCATGAAATTGCAAATTACTCCGCCTACTGAGGTTCTCCATATCCTATTTATCAGCCAGTAGTTCTTGTTTCTGTTGGAGACCTGAATTACTTTTTCCAACTGGTTTACAGTGTCAGACTGTCTCTCCAAGTGCAGCTTCACATTTTCTACTCAGGTCCCAACTCATGTAATTCACTTCTGAGGTCTGTCGCTATGGTTGCAAAGTCGTCCCCCCCCCCCCCCCCCGGGAGCTCAACTCCTGTTTAATCTCCCTAAACCAGCCTTGTAGCTCTGTCAGGGGATACACCCTCCTCACCTCCAGAGTTGGAGCTCATATCTGGGCCAGGTGTGTTGGCAGCATATGTCTATAATTTAACTTGGCTTATATACTGCTTTTCTACCAGTCAAAGTGGTGTACATTCAGGTACTGTGTGTGTATATATATTTATATTTATATGTTTGTTTGTTTGTTGTTGTTCCCTTGTCCCTAAAGGGCTCACAATCTACGTTATTGCACCTGAGGCAATGGAGGGTAAAGTGGCTTGCCCAAGACCACAAGGAGCACCTGTGGGACTAGAAACTGCAGTCCTTGCAGCCCAAGGTTGCTGTCCTCTAGCGGCCCAAGGTAACTTGCCCCAACCACTAGGCCACTCCTCCACTGACATTTTGGTGGGATCTTTCCGCAGCCCTGCTGTGTGCTCGAATGTGAATTCCTTCTTTCTTGCAGCCACCTGCTACTAAATACTCTCCGGCTTAGACTCACACTGTTGCTGCCACATAACGTTCCTCGGGGCTTAATAAATGCTTAATCTCTGACTGGGTTGCTGAGCTCTAACCCCTCGCCTCCATCCCAGATGGTGAAGTCACTTCCTCTCTTGCCTTAAGGTTTTTAACATCAATGAAGAACATAGATCTAACATGCAGACTTCAGGCTAAAAGAGGGCATACCACAAGGTTCAGCTTTACCAGCCCTCCTGTTTAACATCTACATTCAGCCTCTTTGCAATACACTGAGGAAATTCAAAATGCATTTTCATCTATATAAATCGATGATTTAATGTACTACTTGCCCTTCCACACTTTTACCCCAGACTATTCGATCATCTGTGATTGCCTTACGGTCATCAGAGACCACCTCACAGAACTTAATCTACAGCAAAACAGAGGCACTTCTGGTCACAAGAGACCCCCTCCTTCAAACCGCCAGAGAAACTCATGCTCCAAAATGCAGAGATCACGATAAAAAGCAAACTCAAATACCTCAGCATAACACTGGACCATAACCTCAACATGCTTTTCATATCAAGAAATCAAACCAATACAGCCTATATGAAACTCAAATCTCTCCAGCATTTACGACTTTTACTCCAATATACTGGCTTCAGAATAGTTTTTCAGACCATCATAATGCCCCATTATACTAAGGGCTGCCAAAACAAGCATTATACCCACTTCAACTAGTACAGAACACAGCTGCCAGAATCTTTATGGGAACTTCAAGAAGGCAACACATCACACCCCAACCCTAAAGAGCCTTCACTGGCTACCGATAGCCCAAAAGGACAAAATATAAGGTCATAATCACCATCTATAAAATCATCCATAACACATCAACTACCTGCTTGGAAGGCATAATCAATAGAGCACCCTCAACAAGACTTAGAAGATCATCAAATCAGAACCTTCTAGTCATCCTCCCCTTCCAGACCAGGACCATGCAGCAAACAGGCAATAGAGCCTTTTCCCTGCTTGCTCCTACAATTTGGAACTCACTTCTGGAAGCTATCAGATCAACACAATCGACTCAAGACTTTTATTAAAAACACATCTGTTTATTGAACACTTTGGTCCAAATAGCATCACTTAACTACACACACCATAACCCCAATCACACTTTGTGAATATCTGTAAATACCTGTTTTGTTAACTCCAAGTTTGCTTCTCTTAGTTATATGTAATCTCAAATTATTTATGTTTGTTGTTCCATGGAAACTGCCTTGGCATAAAGGTGGTAATAAAAAAAAATAAACAGCTGTTAAATAAATAAAATAATTCATAATAGCTTCAGCTTGAAATTGCAACAAATTTCTCCCAGTACCCATCTATGATATTTGATAGAGCAGATGGCAAAGGCGGTAACTGACTAGCAACATATTTTTAAATCTTCTCACTAAAATAAAGAGAGACAATATTATAAGTGATGATTTTTTTCAATTTAACATGCTACCTCTGCTTATTCAATAAAGATCTAACTACAGTACTTAATTCTTGACAACTATTCAGGGCAGTATTATCTTCTTTGGTTGATAAATGTAGAGGAGAATTTTATTAAACAAAAAGACATCCTTGTACTTATCAAATTTCATTAAACAGCTCTTTTGATCTTCTTTATTCCTGGATTTTCTTCAGTGCTTTTCAGAGCAAAAAAAGCTTACACTTAAACTCTAATAGACTATTATTATATCAAGGTATTCAGCTATACTTCCTTACTATATGCTCAAAAATAGGGCCCATCTGATACAAACCCTCTATTGAAGTCCATTGCTACACCTCAAACCTTCTCTGCTTTGTCAGAATTAAGGGCATTAAGTTGAGGAACCCATAATTCTCTTAATTTATACACCCTCATAGCTCTTCTACTTACCCTTATAAAACAGATTAGAGAAAATGGTTCCTAGTTTTACCAAATTTAACCCTTAAACCAAGTCTGTAATGATCTGACCAAGTAGCAGATAATACCACTCACATTAAATGTTAATCAAGAATCAGCAACTCACTTCCTAAAAAATGACATCATTTTCTGTCCTGCTAAGTATGCTGGCTCCGAATTGGACAGCTCATCTTTCTCTCCAGGTCTAGGTAGTCTCTTACTACCAAGTGCAATGTGAACACACTGGATATCATAAACACTCCTTTTTTCCAAGCTTTGCCCATGTTTGTCCTGCCATTTATTACAAAATAGCTTTGGAGCATGACTGTCTCTCTCCGAAGTAACTTCCATCCCTTGTCTTTTTTTTTTTTCTTTAACATATGGCTATGGTATAATTAATCATCCATCATCCAGATATGAAATACAACCCATTTGGTACCCTGCTACTGGTGCACTCCCACTATACCTACAGCCTGTTCTTGCTTTATCCAGTTGTCAACGGTGTACCATCTAGTAGAGGTAGGCATGTGTAACATTCCGATTACTCCAGATGATAGTGGTGAAATGAATACTACCCGCCTCAGCCTTGGCTTGCTGTTTCTGTAGCTGGACATGACACTATTTATACAAGCTGGGTATCACTAAATGTTCTCCTGGTGGGCACTTGGGGGACTTGGAAGTTGAAAGGTGCAATAGCCTTTTAAGCCCTCTGTTTTCAACAACCTGCAAGGGCTGGTCGTCCAGGTCAATCATTTCCCCCAGTGCACCATTACCATATTTATGCTGCCAATGTGAAGTGCCTTATGATTCTGCCTTCTCCCCATTTCAAAGTGTCTGTACTGTGTCTTCTCCTCAGCCTCTCCAAACCAATTGCCGTTTAAAAGGAATAGCATGAATGAGGATTTGGTTCATTTTATCCTCTTGGTCATTCAATTCATTTAAAAAAATATACAAATCAAAAATGCCCTCATTCACCATTCATCTGAAAATGGCTGAAAATCCCCATTTCTTTGAACATTCTAATTCTTTTGTATATGGGGAATATACCTTGATTTACTTTTTTTTTCCTAAACATAGAAACATGACAGTAGAAAGATACCATATGGCCTATCTAGTCTGTCCTTCCATATCAACTACTAAAATCCCTCCCCCCCCCCCCCTTTAGAGATCTTCGGTGTCTGTCCCATGCTTTCTTGAATTCAGATACTGTCCTTGTCTCTACTACCTCCAGTGGGAGATTATGGAAAGTGTGGTAGATGCGTGGAATAAAGAAATATTTCTGCATATTACTCCTGAGTCTATCTTCTTTCACCTTCATCCTATGTCCCCTCATTGCAGAGCTTACTTTCAATCAAAAGACACTCTTGTGCATTTATGACACAAAGGCATTTAAACGTCTCTATCATATCTCTCCTCTATTCTGCCTTTCTGCTAACCTATACATATTAAGATCTTTAAGTCTGTCCCCTATATTCTTTATAGCAAAGGCCACTGCCTATTTTAATAACCATCCTTTGCACCAACTCCATGCAGTTTATATCCTTTTGAAGGTGCGGTCTCCAGAATTGCACACAATACTCCAAATGAGGTCGCACCAGAGAATTATACAGAGGCATTAGCACCTCCTTTTTTTCTGCTGGCAATTCCTCTCCCTATATACCCAAGCAACCTTCTGGCTTTGGCCATCGCCTTCTCTACCTGTTTAACCACTTTAAGATCATCAGTAACAATCAGATCCAGATCCTACTCTTCTTTTGTGAACAGAAGTACTTCGCCCTATGCACTGGATTATTGCAGCCCAAATGCATGAACTTGCATTTTTTAGCTTTAAAATCTCAGCTGCCAAGTTCTTGTCCATTCTTCAAGCTTAGCTAGATCTCACCTCATGATATCTACCTGGCCTTCCAGTTATCAACCACTCTCCTTTGCTTCAAAACTACTTGAACAAGCAGTTCATCACTGCTGTCTTGACTTTCTTTCCTCTCAAGCCCTTCTGGACCCACTCTAATCTGGCTTTTCTCTACATTCCAGAGAAATGGCTCTTGCCAAAGTCTGCAGTGACTTGTTCCTCGCCAGATCCAAAGGCCTCTACTCAATTCTCATCCTTTTTGGCCTTTCTGCTGCCTGACACTGTTGATCACCACCTTCTCCTTGATACTCTGTCCTCACTTGGACTTAGAGGCTCTGTTCTGTCCTGGTTCTTCTTCTCTCTCTCATTGCACTGGTGGTTGTTCCTCAACCACCATCCCACTTTCAGTTGGTGTACCTCAGACCTCTGTCTTGGGATCTCTTTTCTCTCTCTACATGCAGTCCCTTAGTGCATATATTTCCTCCCATGGTTTTCAGTATCTTCTTATTTATGCTGACGACTCTCAGATCTACCTTTCTGTGCCTGAAATCTCTCCAGAAATCCAGGTCCAGATCTCTGCCTGCTTATCTGACATTGCTGTCTAGATTTCTCACCACCATCTGAAACTGAACATGGCCAAAACGAAACTCCTTCTCTTTCCCCCTAAACCCACTTCCCCCCTTCTCTATTTCTGTGGATAACACTACACTCCTCCCTGTTTCCTCAGCTCACAACTTTGGGATCATTTTTGACTCTACTCTCTTTCTCTGCATACATCCAACAGATAGCTAAAACCTGTTGCTTCTTTCTCTATAAAGATTGCAGAAATGAAGGAAGGGACACATTTTGCCAAACACTATTAAGACACTTATCCATTTTTTAGTCATCTCCCATGTAGACTATTACAACCTCCTCCTTGCTGGTCTCCCTCTGAATCATTTCTTTTCCCTTCAATTTGTTCAAAATTCAGCTCTGCGGTTAATCTTCCATGAGCCTTGCTATGCTCATAAAACCCCATCCTCTCAATTGCTCCCTATCCATTTCCATATCCAGTTCAAACTTCTCCTACTAACCTACAAATGCACTCATTCTGTTGTTCCTCACTACTCTTATCTCTCCCTACACGCCTCTTCAGAAACTCTATTCTGGCAGATCCCTTCTATCTGTGTCCTCCTCTTCTACTACCAAAAACTTTGATCCTTCCACCTAAGAAATGCTGTTGTTTACCCTCAGCAAACTGCCATGCGCAACTTTAAAACAGAGCCGTGAGAAAGAAGGGAAACACTGATCTTTCTCATGGCTCTGCAGAGTCGGGGTGCCAGACTTCAGGCCAATCAGGCAAGTGTGGGGCCTCCTGGGGGGGGGGTTAGGACTGGAAAAGGGCCCATCTCAGTATGGGTTAGGGTTGGTAATGGGCTGATGGAGATGCTGGCATTGGAAATAGGCTGATTGGGGGGGAGCTAGGACTGGTAGTGGGATGATCAGGTGGGTTAGGACTGAAAATGGACTGATGTGGGGGGAGGAGAGAGCTGCTGGCCCTGGAAGAAGACTGGGGGCTAGGGCTACAAATGGACTGATATGGGGGGATGGTAAATGGGACTGGAAGGGAGGAGTGGATGCTAATAGGGGCTGCCAGGGGGAAGGAGGGGGGCAGGAAAGGAGCCAACACATGGGGGGGGGGGTGAGAAGGAAGCTGGAAGGGAGCCGATACCTGAGGGTGGAGGGAAGGGGGACTGGAAAAGTGATGACACTAGGGAAGGGAGTAGGGGAATGAAAGGGAGCTGGCATCTGTGGATGGGACTGGTATGTGGCTAGGTAATGAGGACAACACTGGAAGGAAGGGGCCACTGGGGCCCGGGGGGAGCTGATACATGGGGATGGCACTGGAAGAGGGATGGATAGAGGGTATGGTGACTGGAAGGGAGCTGATATGGGGTGGCACTGGGAATGGAAGTGATCTGATACCTGCAATGGTATTTGGACTAGAAGGGGCTGGAGTGTGGGGAAGGAGGGGGGACTGGAAGGGAATGGACACCAGTGTCAGTCATGGGAATGCAAGGGGGTGGACAATGGAAGGTACTGGGAGGGGAGGAATGGAAAGGGGGGGCAGATACTGGGAAGGGTTAATGGGACTGGAAATAGGCTGATGGAAGTGAGTGAAGAAAAGAAAAAGAAAAAAAAAAGATAAGAAATGGCAGATGGACTACAGACCACAGAAGGAGAGCTAAGAGAAGACAGGAAAGCAGAAGCCTCAGATTGGGACCAGCATGATCAGAGAATATTTTCTACATTTTGTTGTCTGAGCATTTTAATGTGGTCCTGTATGATCTTGCAGCCCCCAGTCTGCAATATCTTACAGGACCACAATGTACTCTACCACCTTTATGCAGATGACCTAATGATATATACCACCCTAGACATAAAGAACCCCGACTACTCCGCCATCTCATCCTGTTGATCAGAAGTTACAGAATGGCTGGTGCAACATAACCTAACAATCAATTACACCGAATCAGAGGCTCTCATAATCACCAAAGACACCCCATTCAACCCACCTCTCGGCCTCTTAATAGGAACGTAAATAATCCCAGTAAAGAGTGAAGTAAAATACTAAGAAATCCACCTGGATCAGAGTTCAATTTCCAAACACACATTAACAGAACAACTTCCAAAGTATACTATAAAATGAAAATGCTACAAAACCTTAGACCTCTACTCAACCAGAACCATTTCAGATCTGCTTCCCAAGCACTGAAATCCCCACAGCTTGACTACTGTAACCTGATCCTTCACAGCCTACCCAGATGCACAACCCAAACTCTACAGTTGGCTCAAAAACACAGCAGCCCAGCTGATCACAGGCACAAACAAGCAGGCTCATATCACCCCTATACTGGAATCTCTTCATTGGCTCCCCATTCACTCCAGAATAAGTTATAAGGCAATAATGATAACTTTCAAAATACTACACAATTTGCCGGATGTCTAACCAACTTAAAAAGAAAAGTCACTAACACTCGTGCAAGAAAGCAGCAGCACACAAACACCCTACCTCACCAACAGAGCAATTACTGATACCGCCGACTTCAGAAAGTTCCTAAAAACCCACCTATTTAAAGAGCATTTCAACACCACAGGAGTCACTGACAACCCAACTCACCACAAAAGGACAACATGACACTTAAGCAACCATTTCCCTATAAAAATAGTTCCAAAATGTATCATCTGTAAAAAGTTACAAATGCTGTAAGATGTCACTGTTATTGTTAATTGTTCTGTTGCCGTCTGTTACTACTGAACCGTTCTATGTAAACAAAGTTGCATTCTATGTAAACTGCTTTGAGAATCTGAAAGGCGGTATATAAAAAAACCCCACAATGCTAAATAAATAAATAATAATTTTCATTTTCATTTTAGTGATTGACTTTGTGCTATCTTTATATTTTATACAATATGGAGAACTGCATGTAGAGTCTGGATTCTTGGGGTTTCAGTTTAATTTTTGTCTACATATTTTTATTTTAGGTTGTAGTCACTTACTCTGTACTTGGTGAGGTTCTGTGTTCTGAGAGTGTGACTGAGGCCAGGTGTTCTGTTAACATGGAATTTGTTAATAGGGATTGTAACTGTACTGTATTAATTTGACTTATTCAGCTTTTCAGACAGGTGTATGGATGTTCTAGGGCCCACTGCAGTATTTATGTTGCTGTTTTTTTTCTGGGTTTGAGTTTTGGAAGTTTATGCTGGGAATGGTATGGTAAATTTGACCTTGTAGATCTTAGGTGACTTGTTGGGTTTTATTTCAGTTCCCAATATGCTTAAGTACTGGAGAATATTTGTTAGCGAGATGACCAGAATCAGATTTGTTTAAAATATGAGTTTTGTGGGTGAATTTATTTATTTATTTAATTGTGCTTATTTACCGTGTTTAGTGAATCAAAGCGGTTTACAAAAAACTTCAAAACATGAATGTTACATTAAACATTTTATGAACGTCCAACTTCTGGCTCTGCACCCATTGTCGGGGGAGAGGTTTCTGTGGATGCAGAATATATATATTCAAAAAGAAAAAGCGAGAACCATAACACAGTTTATAACAGAATAAAATGAGTTATAATTTGGTCTTATAAACTGTGCTGTGGTTCTCACTTTTTCTTTTAGTTCCTTGGTGTGCGAGAATCTTGCATTTCCTTTGTTTTTACGGAATATATATTTATATTAACACCATGCTGGTCCAGTGCGCAGTTTCAGGAGTTATGGTGGGGTTGCTAAGCCCTTCTTGGTGTTTATGTTGGAGTGGGAGATGCTGTGTTGGGGTGCCAAGTCACTCTTGTTTTTGTGGAAGCAGGAAATGCTGCATGGGTGCTGTTGAGCCCCTCTTGTTTGGCATATTTAGCAGCATGTTTCCTAGGCTCTGCACTGGTAACATATTAACATTAGTCTGAGCCAGAATGACATTTCTTAAGTCCATCAAGCCCAGTATCCTGGTTTCAATAGTGCCCGATCCAGGTCACAAGTATCTGGCAGATTCCCAAAAAGGCACAGAGGTTCTCCAATGTTTGTCCTAAGATAAGCAGTGGATTTCCCAGGTCATCATTCCCAATAGATGAAATATTTCCCACTTAAACTCATGTATACTCATATTCATTAATTCACAACTTACTTTTTCCTTTTTCTTACTCTATTTTACAATACCCAATTCTCCGCATTATCACGTTTACTCTTTACACTAATAATTCTAGTGAACTACAATACATTTTTCCTTGCTCAGATAAGATTTTTGAAATTTGTAAATATTTAATCTATATACACCTAATCAGCATTTACTCAGCATTGAAACCCTCAAATTACCATTATATACAATTTAATGTTCACTGTAATTTCAATTGTTGGAATAAGTTTCAATGTAATGTTCAAGTTTTGTTCTATGTAAACCGCTTTGATTTTTCAGAAAGGCGGTATATAAAACCGTTCAATAAATGAATAAATAAATCTTTAATAATAGTTTATGGACCTTTCCTCCAGGAACTTGTCCAAACCTTTTTTAAACCCAGCTACACTAAAAGCTATTAATGCATCCAGTCATAGTGAAACTCCGCACATGGCTCTCCATCACCCTTATGCTGTCTCTGGGGGAAAAATAGACAGGAGGATGCACTGGGAGACAGAGGAAATTAGAAACCTCAGATTAGGACCTACATGATCGTAGAATAAAATAGTCAGACAAAGTTAGAAGAGAATTTTATTTTCAATTTAATGATCAGACTTGGTGTTACCTTTATATTTTATACAGTACATGGAAATGCATCTCTTTCTGTTTCTCTGGTATTGCATTGTATGCAGAATCTGACCTCTTGGGATTGCAGTTTAATTTTTATCTACATATGTTTATTTTTAGGTTATGGTCACTTATTCTGTACTTGGCGAGGGTCCATGTTTTGAATGTGTGACCAAGACCAGGTGTTCTGTTAACATGGAGTTTGTATATAGGGATCTGTACTGTAGTAATCTGAATTGTTCAGCTTTCCAAATAGGTGTTTGGATGTTCCGGGGCCCACTGTAGTATTTTCAGTGATGCTTTTTTTGGATGGGTTCCTTATGTGAGTTTTGGAAGATGGTGCTGGTATAATATGGTATGGTAGATTTGCTCTATTGATACAAAACCCTACAACAAAGTCGCTGAGTATTAAGTCACAATATGCCTTGTACTGGATAATGTTTGTTTTTAAATTATTTAGTTCTGTGGGTGAAAGTCCTGGTTCAGCTGTGTACTGTTGAGAAGGGGGTTCTGTGGATGCAAAATATATGTTCAAAAAGAAAAATCAAGAACCATAATGCAGTTTATAGCAGAATAAAAATTAGTTATAATTTAATTTCATCAACCATGCTGTGGTTCTCACTCTTTTAGTTTGTTGGTGTGCAAACATCTTGCATTTCCTCCATATAATCTAATTTTTCTTTTTGGTTTGGTTCCGTACCTGATTGGAGTTTTGAGAAAGGCCCTCCCCCCATTATGGGGGGGGGGGCAGGGGGCACCATGTCATCCCTCACCTCAGGCAGCAGATTGCCTTGAGCCACCCCTGACAAGGACCATCTGTTACATGTGTCTATACAGTGCTGTGTACACTTTGTAGTGCAGTCCTTCCCAACTGTCTACTCTATTGCAGATTTTATCACCCATAAAAAGGCAAACCTTACCCAAAAGCTCTTCTGCAATATCCCTAACAAAGATATTAAAAAGAATCAGACTAAGGACAGATCCCAACAGCACACCACTAGTAAAATCCTTCTGCTAAGAGTGAGCTCCATTTACCTGTGAACTTTGTCGCCTCCCACTCAACCAATTGCTAACTTAATCAGTCACTTTAGGGTCCATCCCTAGGGGGCACAATTTATTTATAAGTTGCCTGTGCAGAACGGTGTCAAAGGATTTACTGAAATCTAAGTACACCACATTTAGGGATCTCCCTCGGTCAATTCTCTGGTCCCCCATTCAAGGAAATCAAACTTATTTGTCTGATAAGACCTGCCTCTAGTAAACCCATGCTGCCTCAGATCCTGCAATCCATTGCATTTCAGAAACCTCACTATCCTCTTTTAGCACCACATTCTATTAATTTCCATTAATTTACCACCACAGAGGTATGACTAACCAGCCTGTAGTTATCAGTCTCATCCATACATCTGCTTTTGGATCAAAGGATCGTATATACCTTTCTCCAGTCCTCTGTGACCACTCACATCTCTAAACAACCATTGAAAAGGTCAGTCAGTGGCGCCACTAGAACGTACAAAGTTCCTTCAGTATTCTTGGATGTATCTCAGACACCATCACTTTGTCTACTTTTAGTTTAGCTAGATACTCATGAATACAGTCTTCTAAAAATCATTCAAGACCCCCTTCACTTCTGTTCCTATTTGTGGCTGTTTTCGGAGGTCCCAATCCTGGCCCTTCAACTGTGAATATAGAACAAAAATATTTGTTATGCAATTCTGCATTATCCTCCTGAGCTTTTACATATTCTTCCCCTTCCCCCTTGAGTCTGACAGTATGCAATATGACTTTTGCATTTCTTCCTCTTGCTAACATAACCAATGCAATAAAAAGGAGGTACAAGACATTTTCTAGATATTTCTTCTTCTTTTTGTATTTTTGCTTTCCTGACTACTTTCCTAGCAGAGAGCAGAAGACAAACATCAAAGTTTTTCCTAATATGTATGTTTGTTTGTCTTCTCCTCTCTGATCTTTTGTATTTCCTGAATGCCACCCTCTTTTTCTCCACCTTTTCAGCTACTTATTTTGAGAACAATAATCAGTAAGCTTGATGAGCCTTGGCAAACTCTTCGTAACATCACAGATATTTATTTATTTTACATTTCTTCTATACCGTGCTATTTTAGATCAGTGCGGTTTACATTCAACATCAACTATACAACGCAGGCACTTTGAGTTGCAATTACAATGAATGGGGAGATCAACTTGGAAATAACTGGGGAAACTATCTACATTGTATTTACACTGGTACCTACTTTCAGGCAGGGTCTATCTACATCTTATTTACATTGGGTGTCTAAATTGTTTCAGGGAGTACTGTCGGGAGCCAGAGCTGATTATCCTTTTTCATGCTGGGTCTGATTAGTTAGGTGCAGTGGGTGATTGTCTGAGGGGCACCATGCATGTTTACTAAGGCTGGGTTCGGGGTAGTATGTAGTGAACAGGTGATGCTTTAATGCCTTCCTGAAATGGGTTAGGCTGGTGATGTTTCGAATATAAGATATTGGCACCTGACAGACAGCACATTTCTCTGGACATCGAGTCTGGTCAGCAGATGGATGCCTTAGTACCCCCTCAGAAGAGAGAGTCACCAACCACCACCTTTCGCTTCCTTATGTCACCGATTCTGCAACTTTGGGGTGCTTGAGCTGGTTCTTCCCTTGCCTGGAATGCTTTCACCTCCTCCACTTCCAGGGCATACTGGTTCTTCAACTAGAGGTCTGGAGGATTTGGAGTGTCAGTTCTGCAGACTCTGGTGACTCATGTCCAACTCTTAAATTCCACCATAATATAAACACTTCTCCTGAGTTGGAACCAACAAGAGGTGGGAAAGGACACCATAAAGTAGAGAACACCACTATAAAAACACAAGAATACCTGTCCAGAGTAGATCAGTATCCTGGGATGGGCAGGAAAAACTAATTGAAATGTTCCAAATTACTATATTTATTTATTGAAAATATAGTAAATATTTTCTATATTTGATGCAAAATGCAGTACAGCAAAACTATGAATAATGAGTGAATGCAAGTTTCTTTCTAATGCTCTTCATCTTCTGGCTTTAATTGCGAGCTGGCTCCTCCCTAATAACTCGGCTTCTGTCGCTGCCCTCTGTCACAGCAGCTACCAGTTCTCCTAGATGCCTCATCCTACTGGCCATGGCAGTGGAGATATAGGGTTTCTTCTCTCTCCTTCCTGCCAATTTCAATCCCTCCTTCTGCCTCAGTCCCACTCCTTTCCCTCCTTTGAAGTCGACTCCATCCGCTTTTTTCATCCTTTACCTCACCAGACAGCTAGTATTTATCGACCCCCAGACAAGTCCACCTCTACCTGTCTCAATGACTTTGATTCTTGGCTTTCCTTCTTGATTCGTCTTCCCCCCTCCTTTATTCTCGGTGATTTTAACATCCATACTGATAACCCCTCTGACCCTTACACTTTAAAGCTTCTTTCCCTTACCTCCTTATTCAGCCTCCAGCTTTGCTGTACTGTACCCACTCACCAGCATGGTCACTGCCTTGACCTTGTTTTCTTCTCTAATTGTTTATCTTCTAATTTATATACCTCAGATCTTCCTTTATCTGACCATTACCTGCTCAGCTTCACTTTTCATCATGTTCCACATCAATCTCGCCCAGTTTCCTCCAACCTTTTTAGAAATCTTTACGCTAGCGACCTATTGGCTCCCTCCACTACTGTCTTACATCTTTTTCCCTCCATTATCTCATCTATGTCTGTTGATGAGGCTGTAGTTTCCTTTAACTCTGCACTCTTTTCTACTCTAAATACTATGGGGCTCCACCCATATCATGCCCTGTAAAGTGCACCAGGGGTTTTCAACCCAGTCCTCGGGGAACCCTAGGCCAGTCAGGTTTTCAGGATTCCTAGAATGAATATGCATGAGAAAGATTTGCATACAATGAAAGCAGAGCATGCAAATCTATCTTATGCATATTCATTGTGGGAATCCTGAAAACCCGACTGGCCTAGGGTTCCCCGAGGACTGGGTTGAAAACCTATGAGGTGCACTATACCTCAGCCCTGACTATCTTCAACTACCCATTATCTTCATTCCTGTGCCCACTCAGCTGAGTGCATTTGGCTCACATCCCATACCTTCACCATCTTTCATCATTTCAAATTCATGCTTGCCTCTTCCAGTCAGCCTTAGCACTTGCCAAGCAAAAACTACTATAGCCATCTGACTAACTCTCTTGCCTCTGACCCTTGCCCATCTCCTCGAGGTGCCTCTACCTCCAACCCCTCCTTCCCCCCCTTTCTGCCCAAATCTCAGCCAACTACTTCCATAACAAAATCCACAAGATTACACTCCATTTCCCCATTTGTTCTGATCCATCCTCTCTTCCCCTTCTTCACTCCCAACCTTTCCCCTCATCCTCTACCCTCTTTTCCTTTTCTAATATCTCCAATGAAGAAACTTTTCATCTTCTCTCCTCAATTCACTACCTGCTCCTCTGAACCTATCCCCATCTATTTCCCTAACTTCACCTTCTTCACTGTCATCCCTTCCATCTCTCATATTATCAACCTATTGCTCTCCTCTGCAATCGTCTCAAAAGCCTTTAATCATGCTGTTGTGGTCCTTCTGAATCCATTGCAATCTGGCTTTTGTCCTTTACATTCTACTGAAAATGGCCCTGCCCAAGTCTCCAACAACCTGTTCCTGGCTAAATCTTGACCTTTCTGCTACTTTTAACATTGACCACCATCTTCTCCTTGACATGTTATTCTCACTTGGTTTTAAGGACTGTGCTATCTTTCCCACCACTCTTTCAGTGTTTGCTCTGGTGGATCCTCCTCTACTGCTATCCTGCTCTCAGTTGGTGTTCCCCAAGGGTCTGTACTAGGCTCGCTCCTTTCCTCTCTATACACAGTCCCTTGGTGCAATCATATCCTCCCATGGCTTTCAGTACCACTTTTATGCTGATGACTCTCGGATCTCTTTCCACACCCAATATCTCTCCATCAATCCAGGCCTGGATCTCTGCCTACCTTTCCGATATCGCTGCCTGGATGTCCCATCATTTGAAATTGAATATGGCCAAAGCAGAGCTTCTTCTTTGCCCCCCTAAACCCACTTTCCTATTTCCTAACTTTTCAGTCTCTGTTGATAACATTATTCTACTCCGTTTCCTCAGCCCCAACCTTGGGGTCATCTGACTCCTCCCTCTCCTTCTCCATACACATCCAACTGATAGCTAAAACATAGAAATTACACTTACCTGGTAATTGTCATTCCTTGAGTGACGACAGTTTAGTCCTCCACTACTGGGTAGTGCACCTCCTCCTGCAGCTTGGAGACTGGACAAGTCAAAATCATGACATCACTGGATGCAACCTGCTGGTAACTCCCATCAGCCCCAGTGAACTATTGACAAAGCAGACTCAAAAGAGCAATAGATAAGTAGCTTTAAATGAACTTCAACCATAACAATAAACTTGTGTGAACACTAAACTGTGAACCCCTGAACTATCAAGAATAAATATTCCATTATGTTTTATCTCATAATAAAAATTATGCATTGCTACGATCTTGCATCCCCTTTTTTAACTTTCCCTGTACCTCCCACTAAACAGAAAAGTCCAGGGAAAGATAATAGCACTGACATCCATACTCACTGCGATCCAGGAACTGAAAGAATCTTATTCACTCTTTGAAACTGATCCTCCTCCGCCTCTAGAAGGAAACCCTGAACTGAATACTCCCCGGGTGGGCATGAGGACTAAACTGTCATCACTCAAGGAATGACAATTACCAGATAAGTGTAATTTCTATTTCCTTATCGTTCCTCCAGTTTAGTCCTCAACCACTGGGATGTTTCAGAGCAGTAATCAGTGGGAGGGACCTTTCAAACCTGATCGCAACATCGCCGACCTGAACCAGGCATCTCCAGCTGCTAGAACGTCGAGCCAATAGTGTTTACTGAAAAGTGTGCAGTGACAACCAAGTGGCCGCCCTGCAGATCTCCACCGGCGGAACCAAACAATGTTCCGCCCAAGATGTCACTTGTGCCCTAGTAGAGTGAGCCTGTAACCCCTCTGGTACTCGATGTCCTTGTAAAATATACGCCAACGCAATAGCCTCCCGAACCCACTTGGAAAATGATGCTTTGGCTGCCGCTTCCCCTTTACGGGGACCACTGAAAAGTACGAAAAGCCATTCAGACTTGCGAAATGCTTCTGAAACCTTTAGATATTGACACAACGCTCTCTTTATATCTAAGCGCCTCAAACTACAGTCCAATCCGCTGTCGTCTGCCAAGCCCAATACCGGTAATGACACTGACTGGTTCAATTGAAATGGAGAAACTATTTTGGGCAGAAAAGAGGGGACCGCCTGTAACACTATTTTTTCTCTAGAGAACACCAAAAACGGCTCTCGACAAGACAACGCTTGAAGTTACGAAACCCGTCTTGCCAAACAAATAGCCACCAAAAACACTGTTTTCAAAGTCAAATCCTTCACCAAAGCCTGATGCAAGGGCTCAAAGGGTTTTCTAGTCAAAGCCCCTGGCACTAGGTTGACGCCTCATGGTGGTACCAAAACCCTGCGCACAGGCCGAAGCCTAGACACTGCCCTAAGGAAATGGAGAACATTGCCATGCGCACCCAGGGCTACCCCTTGCACTTTACATCTATAGCAAGCTAGGGCCACTAACTGCACCCGTAAAGAACTAGCCGCGAGACCCTTATCAAAACCGCCTTGTAGGAAGCTCAATACTACATGAACGGAGGCAGTCGCTGCGCGAACCTGATGCCGCGAACACAAGCTAGGGAAGTAGACCTTTTCCTTGCTCGGAGTAAAGTAGCTATGACCGCTCCTGAGTAGCCCTTTCCCCTTAACCTCGCCCTTTCAATGGCCAGACCGTAAGTGAGAATCGATCCACCTGGGGCATTCGTAGCAGACCCTGACACAACAGATCCTCCATTGGCGGTAATCTCCAAGGAGCCCCATCCAGCAGCTAGACTAGGTCCGCTTACCACGGGCATCTCAGCCAATCCGGAGCCACCAATTGTACCCTTCCTCGATGGGCCTCGATGTGCTGAATCACCCATCCTATGAGTGCCCAAGGAGGGAACACAGAGAAGTCCCATCGACGGCCAAGTCTGAATGAGCGCGTCGATACCTTCCGACATCCTCTCTCGATGTCTGCTGAAGAAACGACTCACCTTTGCTGACTGAAAGGTCGCCATGAGATCCATAATCGGGTGTCCCCTTCTGTAGACTATTTGGGCAAACACTTGTGGATGGAGCTCCCATTCTCTGGCATCCACCTTGCCCCTGCTGAGATAGTCCGCTGTCACATTGTCTTTCCCTGCAATGTGCAACGCCGATATTGCCTGTAACCGTGGCTTTACCCACTGGAACAACCCTTCCACCTCATCTTCCATGGCTACGCTTCCTGTTCCGCCTTGCTGATTGAGGTAAGCCACCATCGCGGCATTGTCTGACAGCACTCACACTGCCCGGTGCTGCACCACAGCCTTGAATGACTGCAGTGCCAGAGCGACTGCTCAAAGCTCAAGACAGTTGATGGACCATTGAATTTCTTGAACCGTCCAAGTGCCTTGCGCAAATAGATGTTCACACTGCGCTCTCCAACCTGCGAGACTCGCGTCTGTCACCAGCAGAAGCCACTGCAGTTTTTCCAAGGGCAGGCCTGCCTCCAGATGATCTGGATCCATCCACCACTGAAGGGACTTCCTGACTTGGAGGGGACAGGGAAGGTGCTTGCTTAACGAATCTCTCTGATGCGACCAGCGGCAGAGGAGCGCCCTCTGCAATGGCTGCTTATGACACCTGGCCCAGGGCACCACTTCTAGGGTTGCCGCCATTATCTTTTAACTTTTTTTATCTTTATCGCTTGATATACCACCCAAACATATGCGTCAGGGCGGTGTACAATATGAACAATATAAGTAGGAAAAGGAAAAGAACGCCATTAATTCAGACAGGACAGGAAGAAGCAGCGAAGGACAGATGAGCGAGAGAGAGAGGTCTAGAAGGTACTGGTGGAGAAAATGGTTCTAAGAGTCTGGGAGGTCAAAGGCCTGCTGAAAAAGATGGGTTTTGAGTACGTGTTTGAAACGTTGGAAGGACAATTCAGTGTGGAGTGTGGATGGGAGCGAGTTCCAAAGGGCTGGGGCCAGGAAGAAAAAAGCGGAGCGACGTGTAGTTTCCAGGTGAGCTGCGGATGGGGCGGGGAGGTAGAGGCGATAGCCATGTGCTGAGTGAAGTGGACGGGGAGAAGGTTGTAGCTGGATGGAATCAGCTAGGTATTGAGGGGAGTCAGTGTGCAATGCTTTATGAGTAAATATGAGGAGCTTGTAATGAAAGCGGAAATTGAGTGGGAGCCAGTGTAATTGAAGGAGCAAGGGAGTGACGTGATCGCGAGGGGAGGAGTAGGTGAGCAGACGTGCAGACGTATTTTGAACCAGTTGGAGACATTGAAGCTGATATTGAGGAAGGCCTGCTAAAACTGTATTGCAGTAGTCCAGCCTTGAGAGAACTAGGGAGACAACTAAGGAGGTGAGAGAGGAGGAAGGGGCGGACAGCTTGGATTTGACGCAGAAAATAGAAGGACCGACGGATGAGTGAAGAGATGTGGTGATGAAACGAGAGAGAGGAATCAAGAGTGACTCCAAGGTAATGGAGGGAAGAGACTAAGGGAATAGGAGTGAAGAGAAAGAGAGGAGAGCAGGAAGGTGGTGATGCGTTAAAGGAAAGCCAAACTGCGGCAGATTTGGAGGGATTCACGTGGAGAAAGTTATCACTGATCCATGAAGTGACATGGGTGAGACAAAGGTTGAGGGCAGAGAAGTCTGGTGAAAGGGAACTGGTGTGGTGAATAAGAAGAATGTCATCAGCATAGAAGCAACCAGAAATCCCTGACTGTTGCACAACAAGTGCTAATGGGGCGAGAAAAATGTTAAAAAGAAGAGGAGTGAGAACTGAACCCTGGGGAACCCCACACAGAAGGAGTAGGGGAGAGGAAATGGTTGAGCTGGTTTTTACTAAAAAAGTGCGGAAGGAGAGAAAAGACTGAAACCAGGCAAGGACAGACCCACCAGGTTAGCAGGGAACGATGATCTACGATGTCAAAGTCACCACAAGGGAGAGATCACCTTGATCGTGGGCTTGATGGACTTCACTTAGAAGGGAGGTAAGAATAGTTTCAGTGCTGTGACCCGTACGAAACCTGGATAGTCCCAACACCCTTAGATAACACCATGTTGACTGTGCCGGGGTGGCCAGGAACTGGCGGACTGATTGCCGAAGAACTTGAGCTTGACAAACCGGTAAAAACACGGCTCCTGTTTGAAGTGTCGAAGCGTACTCCCAAGTATTCGAGATTCTGAGATGGCACCAAATGACTCTTGATTGAGTTGACCACCCAGCCTAGCTCCTGTAAAAACGTTACCACCTGTCCATCATCTGAATGCTCTCTGCTTCGGACTTCACCCGAATTAACCAGTCATCAAGATAAGGGTGTACCAGGATGCCTTCCTTTTGCAATGCCGCAGCCACTACCACCATTATTTTGGTGAACGTGTGCAGAGCTGTTGCTAAGCAGAATGGCAATGCCCGAAATTGAAAATGCCCCCCAAGGAAGGGAAAACCTCAAGAACCTTTGATGGAATGCTCTGATGGGAATATGTAGATATGCTTCCGTGAGGTCGAGAGAAGTAAGGAACTCCCCTTGCCGAACCGCAACAATTACCGAATGCAACGTCTCCTTCCGAAAGTGAGGCACCCGAAGACAGAGATTTACCCGTTTGAGATCCAGAATAGGCCGAAGAGACCCATCTTTCTTTGGCACCACAAAATATATGGAATACTGACCCACGCTGCACTCCTCTGCAGGCACTGGGGATACTGCTCCTAACTGTAGGAGGTGATCTAGCGTTTTCCTTACCGCTAACGTTTTCCGTTGACCGCTGCAGGGTGAGAATATGAAGGAATCGAGAACTGGACGTGCCAATTCCAGTGCATAGCCATCTCAAACTTTCGAGCACCCACCGATTGGAGGTTTTTTGGGTCCAGGCCGGAAGAAATTCCTGAAGACGCCCTCCTATTGGTTGGCCTCCTGCCCAGACCCGCCTCGCTTCATTGTTGTTTTCGGGTGGCTGCTGCCATGGCAGCCGCGAAACCCCTACCTGCTTCATGAAAGCCCTGAAATCCCTGAGCTCTTGGTGCAAATCTTTCTCTCTGAAAGCCTCCCAGGCGAGAAGCCCAAAATCTCCTGAAATCCCTAAACTGACCCCTGGAGCTGGGCATGGACTTCCCCTGCTTAGCTTTGTCCTATGGCAGCCTCCCGCCCTTGGACTCTCCCAAATCCTTAACCAGTTTATCCAAATCATCTCCAAACAGTAGCCTACCTTTAAAAAGAAGCTTACTGAGATGGGACTTAAACGATCCCTCGGCCGCCCAATTCTGCAGCCAGAGGGATCGCCTGGCAGCTACCAAGGAGGCCATACTATTCGCCAAGGCTCTAATCAAATCATAGTGTACATTTGCTAAATATGCTGACCCAGACTCCATTCGAGTCACTTGCATCACACTGTCCTGCTCAAGATGAGAATCCTGTTGTAAATGCTGGGACCAACAAAGACACGCTCTTGCCACCCAGGCCCCACAGATGGAAGCTTGTAAGGCTAAAGCGTTAGCCTTAAAGGCTTGCTTCAACAAGCCATCCAGCTTTCTGTCCTGCGCATCCTTCAGGGCAGCGCTGCCTTCTACCGGGATGGTCGTCTTCTTAGTAACCGCTGATACCGCTGCATCAGTACGTGGCAACCTGAACTTTTTCTTATCTTTATCCACCAAAGGGTAGAGTCTGTTCATTGTTCCGACTCCCCTGAGGCCCGCTTCTGGCTGGTCCCATTCATCCTGTATCATCCGATCTACCACCCAATGAATGGGAAACACCACTTGGGAATGCCTCACCGCTTGAAAGAGTGGGCCCTCGACCTGCTCCTCTTCAACTGGCTGTGCTGTAGTGAGATTGAGTGTCTGAAGCGATTCTGTAATAAGGGCCACCAGTTCTTCCTTACGGAAGACTCTAATAATTCTTGCCTGATCCTCAGGCTCCAGAATTTCACCTTCCTCAAACTCTTCTGGCCCAGACTCCAGCTCGAACTCTGCCTCTTCCGGATCTGGCCAGTCCAACTCTGAGAAAGATTGGCCAGTGGGCCGAGCTCTCTTGGAAGGTCTCGAGGAAAAGGGATTGACTTCTTCCCCCTTGGCTTGCTGTTTTGCAGCAGAAGGTGGCAAGGATCCAGGAACCTTCCCCTGCTGCCTCAAACAGAAGACTTGATGCATGATTAACACAAAATCAGGGCAAAAATCCCCGAGCTGCGAATCCGTAGCCATTCCAGTCTGCAGCGACAACTGGCCCGGAGGACCGTCCGAGGAGGACCTGGACTAAACCTCCCTCAAACACTCTCCTTCAGTTGCTATCGCGCTCCCCCGGGGCTCCTGAAGCCCTTTCTCCTCCATTTGCTGCTCTACACTGGTAGACACAGTAGCGCAGCCATGACAGATACCCGTGTCTGACACGGTGCCCCTGCGAGTACTGCAGACTACACACTGCGGGCGAGAAGACATCAGAACTGACCCTCCCTTCAGCTCTGCACTCTCTGCCAAACAAAATTAAACCGTCTTCCTTGACTGGAATTAAAAAAACAAAAACAAAAAAAAAACAAACACACAATACCTAGCTCAGGAAGGCCTGATCTGCCTTCTGAACTTACTGCTCACAGACTCAGCTCCACTGGTAATGAGAGGCTGTGGGGAATCGGTAGAACTCTCTGCCTCTGCATCAATCGCGGTGGTTGGGCTTGCCACGCGGTTACCCGAGCATGGGAACTGCCAAGAAAATGGCCGTGGTCCTCACAGCACCCATTTTGGCGCCAAAATGCCCGCGCTGCCAGAAATCGCAAAAACGAGCGCCGAGCCCACCCCTGATGATGGCTTCATCGGCGTCCTGCTGCCCTGAACTGTTTTATCTAATCCTAGGAAATGTAGCCCTGCAAGCCACGACGCCGCTCAGCACTGCTGCAAGCTATGTCCACAGCGAGGGCTGAACTGCCGGTCAGGAGTGAAAGTGTCTCTCCTCCTGCTCTTCACGTTCCTGCAGATGCCTGATCGTCACTCACTGAAACTACAAGTGAAAGTAAGAACAGACAGAGCTTCTCCCCGTACAATCAAGGGGAGTAGATCTAAGCTTCTTCCTGACCCACAGAACAGCAAAGCATAAAGGAAAGCAGAGACTGCAGCTGGCTAATTAACTTGCTCTTTTTTTAGACACAGTCACCTAACAAACCAAAGTATTAAATTGAAATATTTCAAACCAAATTTTAACCTAACTAGAAGCTCCTTATATGTTCCTCTAGTGAGCCCAGCACCTAGGCTCACGACGTCTTCCTGCTGCATGGAGACTAGACACACTGGGGCTGATGGGAGCTACCAGCAGGTTACATCCAGTGATGTCACGATTTTGACTTGTCCAGTCTCCAAGCTGCAGGAGGAGGTGCAGTACCCAGTGGTGGAGGACTAAACTGGAGGAACGATAAGGAACTGTCGTTTCTCTATAACATCAGCAAAATTTGCCCCTTCCTTTCTGAACACACTACTCAGACACTTATACACTCTTTAGTCACCTCAAATCTTGACTATTGCAATTTCCTCCTTGCAGGTCTACCCCTGAATTCTCTCTCTCCCCTTCAATTTGTTCAAAACTCAGCTGTGTGGGTAATCTTCCACCAGACTCAAAATATTCATATAACCCCTTTTCTCAGATCACTTCATTGGCACCCCTTCCATCTCTGTATCCAATATAAACATCTTCTGACCTATAAATACATTCATGCTGCTGCTGCTGCTCCTCCCTACCTTTCCTCGCTCATCTCTCCCTACGCCTCTCTTCGTGAGCTCCATTCCTCTGGTGGATTACTTCTGTCTGTCTCCTTTTCTTCTACTGCCAACTCCAGACTCCAATCATTTCATTTTGCTGCTCCTTATGCCTGGAACAAACTACCTGAGTCTGTGCAACAGGTTTCATCTCCTTTTCAAACTATGCTAAAGGCTCACCTCTTTGAGGCTGCTTTTTGGGATCCTATTCCACTTCGTCTCCTGTAAGTCTCCTTCCCTTCCCTAGTTGTATCCTTGTCCTCATCTGTCGTATTGTCTCTTTTAGCTAGATTGTAAGCTCTGATGAGCAGGGACTGTCTTTTATGTATGTTTCTGTACAGCACTGTGTATGCCTTGTAGCGCTATATTAATGCTCAATAGTAATAGTATTTGGGGGAGGGGGTTGGGGATACTGATTGAGAGGGATTCTGAAGTATGGTTGTGGGGGATCTTGTTTTGCTGCAGTAAATGCATCAGTAGATAACACGGATGTACTCGCTGCATGTGGTAACTGCAGGGCAGATGCTGGCGATGCCCCCAAAGGTACCACACAGGTTCAGCACTTTCCACACATTCATTTTTGCACTCAAGACATGGTAAGTGCAAAAACAGCACCATATTTTGATCAACAGGCTCCTAAGAATCTGAAAAATCACATACAATTGGAGTCTGTTAATACTTAGGATAAGAATTAAAATGATCCAGAAGTAACAACGAAGCTTTAAAGTGTTTTGTGGATGGCTCATTTCCAAAATAATCATAACCAGGTATACTTCATATGCGATTATGCATATTATAAAATCTAAGCCAATGAATGTCCGAATCAGTTTTTCAATTGTTACTTAAAGTTTCACTGTTAGAAACATGCTCTGAAATTATAGTCCACCATTTTTCCATGCAAATTGCAAAGACAATGATCTAAAAGTCAGATCCCAGATCACCTTGAGGGTGGGGCTGGAGATTGGTTTGTTTGGCCCCTTCAAACAAAAAAGATGTTCTGCTGCCCCAAGGATGATTGTGGCTTATGTGCAACTGTCTTTAGAAAGTTATCTTTTGTTGGTAGGGCAATCCATCAGGGTGCAGGGAAAAAACAACTCCCGCACCCCCCCCCCCCCCCCCCCCATCCACAGCCATAAATCACAAGAATATCCAAGCTGTCAAATGTATGGACTTTTAGGAGGCAATCATCTTAGCAAAATCTTCTATATATATGTATCTCTGTCTAAAGAGATAGATAGATAATCTATCTATATGAAAATACCATGTTTAATGAAGTAAGGTAAATTTGTGTAGTATTTGTGTACATCCAGAGAGAGTGAGAGAGCAAGACAACTATATATGTACTTACACACACACAGTGTGTGTATAGATTTCTCTGTCTGTATTTGTATGTGTAGAACGCTATAAATTGTCATGGAGCACCGCTTCTGATTAAATCTGATAGCTTGCATTTCACTCCAGATGCCTTTTTAAATCCCAAGCAAGTCTCCACATGGTAGTAGTCTTGGTTCTTCTAGTACCGAGTTTAGCTCAGATCTACCTTTCTCCACTTGAGATCTCTCTGAGAATCTAAGCCCGGATCTCTGCCTGCTTATCTGACATTAGTGCCTGCATATCTCACCGCCGCCTGAAATTGAGCATGGACAAAACTGAGCTCTTTATCTTTCCTCCTAAGCCCACCTCCCCCCTTCATCTATTTCAATGGATAACACTCTATTCCTCCCCGTTTCCTCAGCTCGCAACCTTGGAGTCATCTTCGATTCCTCCCTCTCCTTCCCCCACACACAGCCAACAGAGGGCTAAAACCTGTCATTTCTTTCTCTATAATATTGGCAAAATTTGTCCTTTTTGAGCACACTACTAAGACCCTTATCCTTTCTCTAGTCACCTCCCATCTAGATAAACTACGTAGTTGCCCTGACCATTCTGAATTCCGGAAGAAACTCAAAACCCATCTCTTCCAAGAACACTTCTCCCTCCCCCCTTAAGCCATCCCTCCCCTAATGCTCCCCACCTCTCTACTGCCTCTTCCTACCCCACCACCCCCATATCAGTCCCCTTACCCCTATCCTCATATCTCTTTACCCCTGCCTCTGCTTAACACCCTCTCTCAATAATATGTAAATATTTCACGGTTAAACTATGCATGTTCATATTCAAGAAGTTACTATTCCATGTACAACAGCTGTGTTACACTGTTATGTTATGTTCCTTGTAAACCATCTTGAAAGGCGGTATATAAAAGCAGTTAGATAGATACAACAATAAATGATCTATCTTCTGCCAGTATTGCTATGCTCATGTCACCCCTCTTCAACTCACTTCATTGGCTTTCTATTCAGTTCCACATGAGGTTCAAAGCTTCTACCACTATCCTATAAATGCTTTCATTCGACTTCTTCTCACTACCTTTCCTCTCTTATCTTTCCCTATATCCCTCTTTGGAACTCCACTCTTCTGGCAGATCCCTTCTATTTGTGCCCTTCTCTTCCACTTTGATCTTTCTACCTTACTGCTCCTGATGCCTAGAGCAAACTTCCTAAGTCAGTATGTGAAGCTCCATCTCTGGCCCTGTTCGGGATCCAAAAGCAGTCTCCAAGAAGTGAATCTTTAGCCTGGCTTTGATCTCCCTAGTCTCCTGTTCATCTCCTATGTGTCTTCTTACCGTTCCTCTACATCCTGATTCCCAGTGGTGTTCTCTGTCTTGACTAGGCTATAAGCTCTTAGGAGCAGGGACTGTTTCTTTCATGTATCTGCACAGCGCTGCCTACACCTTGCAGTGCTATATAAATGATAAATAGTATTAGTGCCTAACCAGTCAGGTTTTCAGAATAACCACAATGAATACGTGTGAGTTGTATTTACATGCATCACCTCCTTTTTATGCAGATCTCTCATATGCATATTAATTATGCTTATTATGAAAATCTGACTGGCTAGGTTGTGTCCGGAATACTTGGTTGAAAACCCTTGTGCACTAGAAGTAGGGTCTTTAACCTTTATAGCAACTTTAGTGAGACAAACAAATTCAAGGTGAGAATAAACTATGGGAACATGCAACTGTGGTGCACAGGCAGTGATGGACCACAAGTAAGGTGGCCAACCAGAATCCAGTGCTGGTTTTACTTGCTGATTTCTCTAAGGAAATCCAGATAGCAAGTCCATGCAGCTAGTAAGGTAAAACCAGGACTGGATCAGGTTGTCCCTCAAATCTGGAGCCAGTTGGCCACCCTAGTCACAAGGGCCATGGCCATTTTGCCCAGCACAACATCAGGAATAGAAAGCTTGGGGGCAGGGCTGGAAATTGAATTGTTTGGCCCCTCCACCTAAAAAGATATTCAGCCACCCCTGATGTGGTGTATCATAAGCACAGTCCCACCCTATTCCAGTCAGGCTTCATCTCGCCAGACAGTTTAAATTCTCAATTCAAAGCTACTTGTTTCAGTGATGCAGATGGCATTTCTAAGACAAACCATCCAATCCAAGAAGCCTTCTCAGGTTTTCCTTTAAATTCAACTCAGCACCTTTTCACACCCTGCTGAAGCTTTTAGCTTTTGGACTTCAGGATTAAAGACTTATTTTATTTTGTCTCCACCTTCCTAACTTAATAAGCATAGAACATACTACCAACTTCCCACCAGAATTCAGTGAGATTGTGAAATATTCTGCTGAAAAATTAGCAGAGTTGCCAAGTCACCCATCTCCAGAAGTGAGATATTTTTAGTCAGTCCTGGATTTCTGATACTCTCATTCTGATGCATTATGAGACCTGCACCAGTGATTCTAATGGGTAAAAAGAGGGACAAAAAATACCATACTACACTAAAATGCAAATTTAAAACCAAAACTAGCTTGAAATCTCTCTCCTGGAATTGGCAACTCTGATCTCACATAGCACGAGCAAAAAAAAAAAGTAACAGACCTGCACATCCCAGCTCCTTCGTCTGCATATTTTCCTTCTTTGTTTGGAGCGGTTGTTCTTAATGAACTCACCTGCTCTAAACTTCTAGCTCCACCTGCACCTTATTCTCCCTAGCCTCACCCCATGGACTGATGGGAAATGTAGTCCCTTCATGGGCAACGTATTTGCAGTCTCCTTCTGCAGTTTCCCTTTTCTTAAAGGTAACTGGCTATCAGTTTCTGTCTCTTTCTTAAGGTGGCTTTGTTTGTTACAGTCCAGCCTACAGAACAGTGGTTGTGGTCTGGCCCTGGCTTTTCACCACAATATATTATATATGATATTTGATATGTGATATGTGATAGAAGGTTTTAATAAAATCAATAAATATGTCTATAAAAATTAGTTCTTTGCAGTTGAGAGGATCAAATTTTGGTTTTGCTGACTCTATCTATCTATATATAATCAGGAGTTCTCACACTAGTCCTCAGAACACAACTAGCCAGTAAGGTTTCATAACCACAATGGATATGCATGAGAGAGATTAGTGTGCACTGCCTCTATTGTCAGGGGCCAGCCCAAGGGTTTCTGCTGCCCCAGGCAGAAGCCACAGTTGTGCTATCCCTCCCATACTGAGCTATGCTGTCCTTTCCCCTGCACTGAGCTGTGCCACAATGCCCCATTGCCACTGATTCTGTTGGGGATAGGGTGGCTCAGCTCGGTGGCAGTGGCCTGCGGCAGATCATGTGCTTCAGTACACATCACCTGCTGCTTCTGACCCCCCTCCGACACAACTTCCTGTCAGAGGGGGGGTCAGAGGAGCATAGCCTGCCATGGGCACCGTGCCATGCCTCCCACAGAGGTCTGTCACCCTAGGCATTTGCCTAGGAGACGGGCCAGCCCTGTCCATTGTAAGGAAATCTCTCTCATGCATATTCATTGTGGTTATCCTGAAAACCTGACTGACTAGGTGTGTCTTGAGGCCTGGATTGCAAACCCCTGTTTTTCTCTCTCTCTCTCATATAGATAGATAGATGATAGATATAGATATCTATCTATCTATCTTTCTATCTATCCATCTATATAGGATATATATATATGAGAGAGAGCAGGGAATCGTCCTCAGGACACACCTAGCCAGTCAGGTTTTTAGCATAGCCACAATAAATATGCATGAGAGAGATTTCCATAAAATGGAGGCAATGCATGTAAATCTTTCTCATGCATAGTTGTTGCTTAGCTATCCTGAAAATCTGACTGGCTAGGTGTTTCCCGAGGACTGGGTTGAGAAGCTTTGTTTTCTCTCTATCTGTAACAAGAGAGAAAACAATAGATCTGTCTATTTATCTATCTATAGAGAGAATGAGATCTTTAAAATATATATACACACAGAGAATCCAAGATTTAGTCTATGACTGCAATGATCAGATTTATATGGAAATATAAATTGATTTGCTTAATGACCTATCATAACCACTCTACAAGTCTTTTTTTTTTTTTTTTTAGATCTGCTTACATCTTCTTCACTAGCAATACAAGTTGATGTTCTGTATATTTGAATACTTTTAGGTATTGCCCTGTTCCTACAGGGCTTATCATCTAAGGACACGATTTTCAACTGGGCAGTGCTATGCATCACGTTGGCGCAGAGCTCACCGCCCTTCCGCCTAACCCAGATTCTCAATGTTGGGGTCATCTGCGGCCCCAGCATTGAAAATCCAGGTCTCGCCGCACACCCCGGAAGCTGCAGGAGCTAGCCGGGTAGCAGTGATTTTCGATGCTACCCACTTAGCCCCAGCGCCTGAAAGATAGGTGAGGAAAAACCTCACTTATCTTTAAAGTTCAGAGGGCTAAGCGGGTAGCATCAAAAATCACTGCTACCTGGTTAGCCCTTTCCTCCACCCTCTCTCCACCCCTAACATGCCCCAATGCTAACCACATAGCATCTGGGCGCGTTAGGGACATATACGGGATTTTTGAAAGTTACTACCCATGTAAGTGCCCTTCAAAAACCCTAGATATGGCATTTACATGGGTAACTAGGGCAGTAACCTCTGTAAATACCTTCAAAAACTAGGCTCTAATTTTCTACCTAAGATGTAAAAGTTGAGCCATTTTCCCAATATCTCAAGAAACATGAGTAGGATTTGAACGTTTTCAGGCCACTGTTCCAGCCACTAGCCTATTCCTCTACATATGAAAGTAAGAGATGAATGCCAGGATCACAATGAAAAAAAAGACCCAGTATTAAAAAAAAATACATCATCAATACTTAAGGACATAGCACAGAAGTGAAGGGTTTCTTAAGCAACATATGTGCAGGCAGAATGATGCTGGGGGGGGGGGGGTTATTTTAGAAGTATTCCTACCTCTAAAAAGCTGCATTTACATGTGAAGATTGTCATATATGTATAAAAGCCATTTCAGAACTGGGGCTTTTTAGAGGTAGGGATGCTAACCATATCTAAAATCCCTGGAGCTGTGGTGACTGAGTCTACAGTATCGATGTGAATTCTCTATTTTATACTATATAGGGTATTCACATATCTGACAAAAATTGTAGATGTGGACATTTACACCTGTCCTGAGGCATCTATAGTACAAGTGCCTGCTAGCAGGGTCAGATATAAATGTGGAGGTCTCTACCCCCTGCCTGTTGATTTCCCCCTAGCCTGGTTGTCCTGTCTGATGCCCAGCCCTTGCACGTTGATCTTCACCCCACACTTCCCACCATATCTGGTCCTGTCTACCTACTTCATAAAGCATCCAGTCCCTTATCCTCCGCAAGCTATCTCTGTCTAGTGCATGGCCAATTTGTCTTCTCTCTAATTTTTGAATTTTCTTGTCCATTCTATTCTCTATTTTCTCTAGATTTTTTCATCCTGTTGTCTATCACCTGCTTAAATTATGGTTTCCATTTCTTTTGTTTTCATTGTTACCTTGTTTCTCATTATCCTCCTCTCCCCTTCCTGGTCTCACACACATTCTTTGTTCCTCACCTTCCCACACACTTCCCAATCTTTCCAGAATTCCCTCATCCTTCATCTCTTTCCCTCATCTCCTCTTCTACTCCTCCCTTCTAGCTTTTCTATTCTGCACCATCCTCCCCCTCCTTCCTCCTTTCCACTTTTACCCTCTCACTCTTCGCAGCTCTTCTCTTCTCTTCTCCTCTCATCTCTCCCCCTTCCTTGTCTTCCCTCTCTGCTTGCTTTTTTCCATATCTTCCTTCCAACTTCTCTCCCACCATTATCTTCCCTTCCTCATTTCTTTTCTTTCCCCCTTCCTCATTCCTTCCCCTCTTATCTCTTTGCCATCTCTTACCTCCCCAGTGTGCTCGCTTTCTCTCTGTCCTTTCATTTTCTTCTCCTGGCATACTCTTTCACCGTCCAACTCTTCCTGGCACACCCACTCCCCTCCCCACTTCTCTTTTCTCTGTAGACTTTCCCTCTACCGCCTCCCCCCCCCCTCAACACAAGGTCCAGCATCTTGACTTCCTCTTTCTCTTCCCTCCAGTTTTTACTCCTCTTGCCCCCAATCCTACTGACCACCTGCTCTCCTCAAATCTCCTGTTGTTCCTGCCAGTGGCTCCTTCCTGTTGTCCCAGCAGTATTGACATTAATAAGAACAGAAATGTACAGTTTAGCCTCTTGCTGAAATACTATGCAAGACTCTGCCAGCCCTGCTTCCAGGGCAGTAGGAATTGTGCATCAGAGGACACAGGACTGGCAGAGCCTTGTAGAGTGTTTCAGCAAGACGTTCTGTGGTACATTTCTGGTTTTGTTAGTGCTGACATTATTTTATCAACAGGAAGGAACTGCTGACAGTAGCAAATAGAAGTTTGAGGGGAGTGGGTAGTCCATGGAGGGACAAGAGGAAGAGAAGCCAGAGAGAAAAGAAAGATCGAAAGATGCTGGTCAGGGGTAGAGGGAAAGAAAGCACTCCATCCTTCAGCATTTAAGAGGGGCAATGCCCCCTTTTCATAGAAACACAGCAACAAGGCCACAGAAAAAGACCATAGAGCCTATCCAGTCTACCCTTCTACGCCAATTACTAGAGTCCCTTTTTTTCCTTTAGAGATCTACTGTGTTTGTCTCGTGCTTTCTTGAATTCAGATACAGTCCTGGTCTCTACTACCTCCACTGGGAGACTCTCCTATGCATCTACCACGCTATCCACAAACATTTCCCCATATTACTCCTGAGTCTATCCCCTTTCACTTTCATCATATGCCTCCTCATTGCAGAGCTTTTTTTCAATTGAAAGAGACTCTCCTCCTGTGCATTTATTTAAACATCTCTATCATATTTTCCTTCTCCCACCTTTCCTCCAAAGTATACATATGCAGATCTTTAAGTCTGTCCCCATATGCCTTATGATGAAAACCACTGACCATTTTGGTAGCCACCCTCTGCACTGACTACATTCTTTTTATATCCTTTTGAAGGTGTGGTCTCCAGAATTGCACACACTACTTCAAATGAGATCTCACCAAAAAGACTTATACAAAGGCACTATCATCTCCTCCTTCCTGCTGGTCATTCCTCTCCCTATGAACCCAACCATCCTTCTGGCTTTCACCATTGCCTTATCTACCTCTCTGGCTACCTTAAGATCATCAGAAACAATCATGCCCAAGTCCCACTCTTTTGTGGACAGAAATACTTTGCCCCCTATACGATAAGCAATGGATTTCTCCAGTACACTTTAATAATGGTTTATGGACTTCTCCTCCAAGACTCACCAATAAAACTCTCCCAACAACAGATGCAGAGCAGAAGTAGAGTGTTTCACTTTACATCTCGACATATAAAAAAATTATATTCAAATTCTAGTATCATATCAGTTATATCACCACCAACTCCCTCCAAAGTTGGACATTGTGTGTCATAACACAAACCCCTAAAAACTCAATACCAGAATCAAGAGCTCAAATTGCACCAACCCTACCTATGGAAAATCAGCACTGCAAATATTCTAGAATACCAATCACCCCAGAAGAGAACAACCTGAACTACTACAGATACCTAGAGAAAACCTACTTGTTAACTGAGTCCCTTATCTCGTCTGCACATGGAAAACATAGACCATCACCAATTAAAGATTAAGAAACTACAAAAGACAAAAATTGAAATGGAAAACCCCAAGACCAGACAACTAGCTGTGAAACATGGAAGAAAGAGAAAAATAAATGCATTTCCTCTTGTAATGAACTATAAGAAATGCACATTTTCAAAGCTGACTTTTTATTCTCTAAAAAATGACATTCTTTTGGATTTTTCTTGTTTGATCATTTTATTTGTCCAGTTAAGTTGGTCCAAGTCTCTCTTTTCTACTTCCTCTTGTTGGTTTTCTTCTAAGTCCTTTTCCACGATCCCATTTCCATTTTCTATTTCTTCATACTCCCTGTCTTCTTTGTCCTTTCCTTTGCTGCATCCCTCTCTGACATTGATCCTTCTATTTCACTTTTACTTAACTATAGCTTCATTTCATTCCTTTTTCTCCTTCCTATCATCTTTGGTCTCCATATTTTCACTGTTCACCTACTTAGTAGTTTTCATTCCTAATCTTACTTCTCTAGTCTTTCCATGCTGCATGTCTCATTCCTTTGCAGCATCCTCCACCCCCCTCCCCCGGGCTTTCAGCCATTTTCTAGCCTACCATTTCCTCCCTCTGTACTTATCTCCTTCCCAATCTCATTTACGACCTTCTGATTCTCATCCTTTTACCAACCCCAGCTCATTCCCTAACATTCCACCTATAGGACCTTTTTTATGTCAGGCTTCCATTTCCCCTTTCACTTCTCCCATTTCTACCCTCTTTCACCTACTTCAAGATATCTTTATCTTTACTGAGTTTTTGATATACCACTCATCTGCCCCTTCCTGTGGCTCTCATCCACTCCATAGTACACTGTCCTTTTAACTGCCCAAAACCCCTCCCTAAACCCTCCGGGTCCTTCAAACCTTCCACCCCCCCTCCCCCCCAATATTTCTACACTTGGTCTCACAGTCCTACTAGCACCCCTCACCCAATCATCTTGTCCCCACAGCCCTCTTAATCTCTGGTCAATTTCTTATTCCCCAAGCAACTCCAAGTTCCCATCCACAAAACCATCCAAGCCCGAGTCCCAACTTAAAATCACAATACCCAGCCTATCTTAGAGCATTCTCTCTGTTTTCTCACCCAATCTTAGACTCCACGTGTCAGAGTCCCTGCTTTCCCACATTCTATGTCCCTATTACCTGCTCCCTGCCTCCTATTTCCATTCCCCAACACCCGCCCATTTGCTTCCTTCTCCAATATTCATTAATTTTCTTTTTTCTTTCCTTCTTCTTACCCGAGCATGCATTCTTATATCCCTCCTCAACCTTCCCTTGGTTGATTTTGCTTTTTCCCCCACTCCCTTCTGTGCTCTTCTCCCCTCTTACTCCCCCAGCATCTCCCTCTTTTCCTACTCTGACCCTAGCATTTGCCAGCATTAGCCCCATTTCAATCCCAAGACCACAGCCCTAGATGTATTACCCTACAAGCCCCAGCTCTTTTCCATTCACTTGTCCCCAGACCTAGTATCAACTCATTTCCAGTCCTCACAGTCTCAAGATCAGTTAATTTCCAGTAGCAGCCTCCCAGCCCCAGTATCAGCCCATTTCAGTCCATTTCCAGTACCAGTTCCCCAGACCCAGCATCATCCCATTTCTAGTCCCAGCTCCAATTTTCAGTATCAACCCAATGCCAGTATCAGTCAGTCCCCCAGCCCCTGAAACAGCCCATTTCTACTACTACTACTACTAGTCATTTGCATAGCGCTACAAGATGTACACAGCAATGTGCATTAAGATGTAAGACACAATCCTTGCTCATCAGAACGTACAATTTAATCAAAATGAAAAAGCATTGCAAAACTGGGGACTAGCTTATGTTAAGATTCAGTACACATAAGTAGTGAATGAGAGAGTAAGGGGCCCTTAGCCCCTGTATCAGCCAGTTTCTGGTCCCCAAACCCCAGTATCAGCCCATTTCCAGTACCACCCCAGCACATATATCAGCCCATTTCCAGTCCCCATAGCCCCAATACCAGTCTCCAGCCTTAGTATCAGCCAGTCCTCCAGCATATCAATTTCCTGCCCCAGTCCCCCTCATTCCCAGTATCAGCCCATTGCCAGAATCAGTCAGCCCCCCACAGCCCCTGTATAAGCCCATTTCCAGTCCGCCCAGCCCCAATATCAGCCCACTGACAGACCCAGCCCTTCCCCCAGGCCCAGTATCAGTCAATTTCCAGCCCACCCCCCCCAGTCCAGTTTCTGCTCTGCCTACACACAGCCCCAGTGTCAACCACTCTCCCCTCCGTGCAGCAACACAGCTGCAAAAGCAAAAGCAAATGCTCCTGTGGCTGTAAACCCCCGGCTGTATTAAGCATTAATAGCCAACGTATCAGAGAACATATACAGGTGCTACACTGACAGAGTTAGATTTTTGATTTATTGCATTTTGGATGTGATACATGTGTCCCCCCACTATCCCCTTGTAAAGAAAACTCCATAAAAAGACAAGATGGCCATTATGGTGACTGTTAGTGGCTACAACCCTGAAGAAATAGTCTTGACAATAAAACTACCAAAGCTACAAAGCTGAGTATGTATAAATTAATATGTGGTCTTTCTGATATATTTTATAAACTGAGTCAAACATCTCACAAAATGAGTTGATACAAAAAAAATCTACTGCTATTCAAAAAGTTTAGATAATAATAGCATGGCAGAAAATGCAATAGAGCAATCAGAGAGAAAAGATATAAAAATAAAGCTAAGATTGCTTCACTCTAACTGTTACCTGTTCAGTTGAAGATAGTGAACTCAGATGAACTCCCAGTGCTGCTTTACCTATGGGCAAAAGGAACATTTGTCCTGGGTCCTGTATGTCAGGGGGCCCACTGAATAAGTACAGAGTGCTCTGTCCTGATACTTCTATTAGCTAGTGCCTGAATGTCAGACAGCAGAGAACAGCATTGTCTTCTATTCCAGTCCTTCCTCCCCCCACAGGCAGCTATAGGGAACAGGACCAGAGCCACTTCAATCCCTTATGAGGACCTGGGCAAACATTTAGGAATGGGCCACCCCTCTGGTTCGTGGGAACCCCTCCTTCCCACCGTTGCTACTGCCCCTGTGCAGGACGTGCTGCAACAGCAATACATTTAAAAAAGTACCGCAGCCCCAGAGTTACCTTCTCTTCTGGCGCCACAATGCCATTCATGCTTACACCCCCCTCCGATTCCATTTTAACAGGAAGTAGAATCGGAGGTGGGCAGAAGCCCAACGGGCATCACGGCTCTGGAAGAGAAGGTAACTCCGGCACCATGGTGCCTGTTTCAAAGTATTATCACTGCTGCACAACCTGGAGAGGGGCAACAACAATGGCAATGGATGTGAGGGCCCCTTTTACCTATGGGCAGCAATGCAGATGGGTCCCCGATGTGCAGGGGCCCAGGGCAGCTGTCCCTTTTGCTTGTAGGCAAAATTAGACCTGAACAGGACTGGAGAGACATGAAGCTAAACTGACCAGAGCAAAGCACAAATCAAAGAAGAACTAGTCCACCCCCTACCTCACATTTCGTTGTTTGAAAGCGAGAAGTATCCCAGTGTGGGTTACTTTTTTTGTGGAGGACCTGTAGCCCCCTGAGGAAGCGTTGGCAAAACACTTGAGATGGCATCATAGTGGCACTGGGGAATTCTCTGTCAATTCAGATAAGTGCTGTTGGAAATTTGCTACATGTTGGAAATCAGAGAATGATCACAAGTTGAGTGTATGCTCTGTGGGATGAAAAGCACTTAAAGAAAGAAATAACACATTCGTTTGAAAAGATTGATACAATATGTTAAGAAATCAATCGTACGTTTTAAAGAGTTGTTTAGGATCATTGATGTACTGAGTTTAAGTCAAGGGCCTGAGCATGGTTTGTCTTTGATGGCCAGCTCCAAGATTTCTGAGACACTTTTCTCCTTAAAATAACCCTTATGTGAACAATTTTAGCCCTTTGGCTGCTGTGGAATGGAGTTTTGTTTGTGATCTTGACATCTTTCTTCATTCCGTAACTGTCATTTTGAGGATGTGACACTCCCTAACCCAGCCTACTTCCTTTCTCTTGACCCCTCCAGCCTACTATGCAGGGTTTTGTGTTCCTTCACAAAGTACCGGATAATGAAGGTAGTCTGTGTCACTGTTACTATTCCACCCATGTTAGAGGAAACCCCAATTCTAGTAGTATAGTAGCTCAAGGCAAATTATATAAGGGCTTCCAATCTAAGTTGGCATTTTAGGGTTAAATCAATAAAGTGAGGACTGAAATAGATGTTGCTTTCCTATGGTGAATAGTATAGGGAAACATCATAGGGAGGTGTGACCTAGTGGTTGGGGCAAGTTACCTCAGGCCAGAGGGCCAGGGGTTTGAATCTTATATTGTCTTCCTTTCTTTGGGAACCTTGGGCCGGAAGGACTGGGGTTTCTAGTCCCGCAGGTGTTCCTTGTGGCCTTAGGCAAGCCACTTAACCTTCCATTGCCTCAGGTACAAAAACATAGATTGTGAGCCCTTCATTGACAAGGGAAAAAAAATATATATAAAGTACCTGAATGTACACCGCTTTGACTGGTAGAAAAGCAGTATATAAGCCCAGTTAAATAAATCATAGGTCTGGCCAGCCAGACATTTCAGGTTTTACTTTCAACTAGTGCAATATGGATTTCTTTCAGTGTATAAATCGATGTATTGATTTTTTTGTTAATTTGCAATCTAACCTGAAAAATCACTGATGAGACATTTATCAGACACTGAGATGTGATTTCTGAAATATATTTGTTTATATATCTGTACTAAGTTGAATATTTAAATGTATGGGGTTATGTATTCATCAGGAAGTCATCCATAAAAGTTGTGAGCCCAATATTCAGCGGGGGCAGCCATCACTGCTGAAAACTAACCACAGACATTCCATGCCAGGGCCATATCCGGCCATCGGCATTGAACATCTGAGTCAGTGCAGAGCCCGGAATCTAACCGGGCAGCAGCGCAATATCACCGCTGTGCAGTCAGCTCCCAGGGTAAAGTTAGGCCAGCCTTTTCCGCACCTTACTCTACCCATGGGTTACTAACCATGCAGTGGCTCAATATTGCTGCTGCTGCCTGGTTAGTGATGGGTGCCACGTCCTCGCTGCCCCAGAACGCCCCGATGCTAACTGCATAGCATCAGGGTGTGTAGCACTGGCATTCACAGATATCCAGCAGCACTTATCATTGCTAATTAGTATTTACGCGGTTTTCAGGTCTGCAAATCATATAAATGCCTTTGAATATCCTTCCCTATATGCATAATTATGCACATAACTTTAAGCATATATTCAGTCACCCTATGAATTTAAAATAGGTACTGAATATCCATGCATAACTTTAAATGAATAACTTATCCATTTAAAATTAGGCCAGCTATTTCAGCAGCTTAGCTGCATGGATAAATTAATCCATTCAGTGGTTGAATACCCTCACTGAGGCTAAAATGATACATCTTTTTATATGGCCAGAATTTGGTCATATAACAACTGGGATATTTATTTTAACAAGCCCTTATGAGCACCACTGCTGACCACATAAGGGATTTTGAATTTTTATCTCATAGTGTCAAAATACATATTTTTATGGAATTGTTCTGCAAGCTCTGATAGTGGGGTCATGATGTTTTTAGTTTAATTATCAAAATTCGGGGAGGGGGTGAACAAGGGCCTGAGTTAAATTGGAAGTGTTTCAAGGCTAGGGCTCTTGATCTCCTTACATCAGCCTTGTCCATATCGTAAAGCTTTTAACACAATGCTTACACCCTCCTTCACAGACCAGAAAGAGAAAACACCTCATGCCACACCTGTATAAGCCCATGCTAGCCAGAAGGAGGAAGACATCACCTGTGAACCTGCATTGGCTCGCTTGGGCCATAAGTAGAGGAGTGCTTGCATCAGCTTCCCACCCATCAGCTGGCAATGAGGAGGAGAGCTGCAGCATCAGACTGGGGGGAAAGGTCAGGAATGAAATGGAGGGAGATGTTCTTTAGGGAAAAAAAAACAAAGGGAGCCCATCCATACAAGTTTACCCAGGGCCTCTTAAGTGATTAAAATGACCCTGTAAACTCCCACTATTTTTTAAAATCACTGACACAAGTTGATGATTAGAAAGGAGGAGATACTATTAGAGGGGTCTGTAGGGTGGGTAGGTGGGTAGCAGTACATGGCTAGGTAGTGTGATGTCCTCGCCCCCTAATGGCCACCCTAGGCGGTCGCCTAATAGGGCGCGTCACCTCTTTATTGTGTAGTTGTGGGTTTTCATGTAAACAAATGAAAGTCCGAGAGGCTTTAAGGCTAACACAGGAAATTTATTGATTTTCACTGCTTCTCCAAAATAGAGCTTGTGTAAAAGCTCAACGCAAAACAAGAAAGTAAACAAGGATTTCTTCTCCTGATACAATTAGCTTCAAATGCTTCCAGACTTAATGAACAAAAGCTTCATTACTTCTCCTAGCCTCTTTAACACCAGTGCTAGTTTGCCTTGCTAAAACATCTTCACATGCAAGCAGTTTCTGGTTTTATTCCAGGAACATTTGTAAAAGGTAACAAGGCTTTTAAAACACAGTCCAGCCTGTTTACACCTTTTAACTCTCCAAGGCAGCTGTTTGAGCTTTTCCCTTTCCAAGGCTCAAACGCTTGTCTTGTAACATATAGCACATTCCATCGGGCATTCACTTTCACTGTCAGAAGGATAACTTCCTATTTCCATATCTTCAGTGTCTGGCTCTGGTACATCAAGATTAAAACTCCTCCTGGTAATACCTGGCTCTACGCTTTCTAAAAGCTTAAGAATTTCCTTCCACCTAGAGGTTTTTCTGTCTCTAGGCTGCTTAGCACATACTGGCAATTCTTCCTCTCTCCATGAATGGCTTAATGCTTTCAGCTTGTTTAACTGTCTGTTAGACAGAGGGTTACTCACGGTTCTCCTGTTATCAGTTGGGCTTTTACCAAGCCTTTGGCTTGTAGTAAAACTGTCCTCATTCAAATCTCTCCCCAAAGGAAATCTCCTGCCTCCAGGTTCCAAAGCAAACCTCCCTGCTTTGTGGCTTGTTCCTTTGAATACTCTAGCAGTTTCCTCTAAGGCTGGGCTGTCCTGGGAAATACCTCTCTCTTCAAACACCCGAGAGCTTTTTCCTCCCTCCAGCACATTAGGCTTCCTGCTCCGTTCTGAGTCTCCAGTAGCTCCTCCCCTGGGAACTCCCTTCTTCCTGTAATGCTGCTTCTCTCCCTCAGCATTGGCATAGGCATCAGAATATGCCTCAGGAAGCAGGCTGCTCTTCAGACTTTCTTCACTACTGTCTGAACTGCCTGACTCAGCTCTCTCCACTCTGTGTCTGTGTTCCAAGTGCTGCAACCCCATCTGCTCTAACTCTGACTGTTCTCTGTTACTTTCCTTTTGTAATCCCCTGGGAACTCCCTTTGCACGTGTCTGAGCAGTGATCACGTGCTGCTTCCCCAGCTGGTCTTCATTACCCTTACAGCTTGTTCCTAAGCTGGGGCGTGGCCTGCAGCTATTCACTAGGTGAGTTTTTTCCTGTTTCAAAACATTTTGTGTTTCACATCCCCGCCTGCTGCTTCTCTCCCTTAAGGTAAAAGTGTGCTCTTTTCCCTTTCCTAAGGGCTTGGGAACATTTTGACCATCACAGTAGATGGGATTAAGACTCTCTGCAACAGTTTGGAAGAAAGTCCTGGCAATCTATTTTGTCACTCAATGGGGTATGTTTACTAAACGGCACTAACATTGCAGCTGCAACATTATCGCGTGATACGTGACGTTAGCGAACAATAATGGCACATTACCGTGCGAGAACATCACGTATCACGCGATAATGTGTCCAGTGGCATTAAGGTGTGCAGAGGGTGGAGAAAGGCTTCCCAGAGGACGGAGATAAGGGGTCAGTGGGCAGAGAGTGGGCAGGGAGAGGCCCCATGCACGCTAATGCCATGAAATGAAGGTCTGAAAATTAGCACCAGTGAAAACCTCGCGCTAGAGGCACATTTGCACGAGAGAGAAACCATTTCAGTTAGCAATGTACAGCAAAGGCAGGGAAAACAAGAAAAGTGATAGTAGTGATACATGTTGTGGTAAGGAGGGTGCAGCCCAGCTAGGGAAAACTGAAAAAAAGAAGAATTTCTCTTCTTTACAGGGGATGGGTGCACAAAATCACATACTCCATACTAAAAGCCCTGAAAGGAACCTAGGGGGCAGAGCTAAGGGTAAACCAATCCCAGTCCACAGGACAACCCTGCATAGGAGTAGGAGGTCCAAGTGGGCGGAGCCAGGAAGGGAGTTGCCCTGCTCAGCAGTTAACAGGGAGAAAACAAACACAAGAGGGAGAGCCAGTTGGAGTTTGGAAGGGGCTTTGAGAAGAAGGTCCAGGAGGAATTCAAGAGCAAGCACAAGCGGCAGTTGCAGTTCCAGGCCTAGCCCAGGTTCTAGCCCAGTTCTCAGAAGGCACAGACCGGAAAGTTCTGTGGCCAAACTGAAGAGAAGCTTTGCAGCCAAGGAGAGCAGCAGAAGGAGGAACCACTATAGAGGCAGCCAAGAAAGGTACGCAGGGACCAAGCATTGCCAGCAGGATAGTTCTTGCTCTGACTCAGAGGAGACTGTCATACCCCAGAAGGCTCAGCACAGAAAGAAATATCTCACTATTTTATTTATTTATTTAGACAGTTTTGTATACCACCTTATCCTTCAATCAAAGTGGTCACAACACAATTGGGGGATACATTTAACACGAGGGGATATGAGACACATACACTAATACTTTACAGGGAACATGGGCAGTGGAGGGTTAAGTGGCTTGCCCAAGACCACAAGGAGCACCTGTGGGACTAGAAACCCCAGTCCTTCCGGCCCAAGATTGCTGTCCTCTAGTGGGATTTGAACCACCGACCTTCCGGCCTGTGGTACCTTGCCCCAACCACTAGGCCACTTCTCCCTCCCTCACTAGGGAAGTTAAACAGGAGAGACCCCCAAGAGACCGGCCTGGAGAAGGCAAGGCCAGGCACTGGGAGAGGCTGTTTAATCTGGTGAAGACTCTTAAGGAAAAGAGCCCGGAACACTTTCAAGGAGCACCCAGCTGTAGCTCAATAGAGAGCATGGAGGTAGGCCCTGAGGAAAGTGTTATTAATTCTGATGTCTCTGAAATGGAATGCGAGCTGTGCACTAAGGTATTAGTGTGAGCTAGAAACAGTGGAACATAAAAAGGGGGCTGTTCTAGCCTAAAGACAGTTTCAGAAGCTGGAAGAGAGGGGAAAGCCTGAATGTAAAGGATTAAGAATCTCTCCTAAGAAGCTGAAACTGCAGGAGCTCAGTGGAGGTTCAAACAGCTGAAACTGTTTGTGTGTGGCAACAGCAGGATTGAAGCTGATACCTCACTCACTATGTGAAGAGTTTTAAAATGCCTTTTTCTTCTGATGCTAAGGTTAAGCAGTTGCAGTAAGGAACAGGAGCTGGTATAAGTTTGTTCAAGGTTACACTGTTTTGGACATTTTGATTTCTGGGAGAAATTATCCTGTATTTTCTTTTTGTCTGGAGAAACAAAAGTTATGCTTGAAGAATTTTATGTTCACCACTTACCAGCATGGAAACCGAATAAAAATTCCTGTGCGCTTTATTAACCACTTGGCTCTTCTTTTCGTACACAACTACAAAAATCCTAGAAGGGATATCAGATGGCCAGCCGTCCCTACTAGGCAACCGCCTGGTAGGGGCACGAGCGTCACAATGTGCAGCAGCAGCAGCATAGTGGCCAAGTACCAGAGGGCACAATGGTGAGGCTGCAAATGGGGCATAGGGGGCTGAAGGCAGGACATGCAGTGGGGCAGCTGGGGCACAGGGTGGACCAGGCAGATGCCCAGGTGGCACATAGGAACACAGAAACAGAAAAACAGCAAGATATCAACTGACCAAGGGCAAACATGCCCACGAGTGTGTGTCATACATTGCCCCAATGGACATCAACCAGCAGGTACCCCAAAGGCCACAGAACATTGGCAGGCAGTGAGGTGGGGAAGCGTGCATGTCCATATAGGCACCCCCACCCAAGAAACCACACCATAGGCAGCTGCCTAACGGGCACCACCAGCACAACCAGCAGAACAGCATGTCAGCATGGTGGCGTAGGGGTGCTGGCGGTGGAGGGGGTACTTGTATATGCCCACAGCAGACCAAGGCCAAACCCTGTCCAAGTGGGTGGCGTGCAGTCCAATAGACAAGGTCTGTCAGACAAACAGTAATGGTATCCCCTGGGAAGGAGCTACCTCTGTGGCAACAGTTTGGTGCAGTACACACAGTCAGTGTGTACGGGGAAAAAGGTCACAGGTTCAAGCCCCAGCTGTGGCTCCTGCAGACCATGTCCCAACATTTTACCCTACAGAGAACATACACAATAATAATGTGCACTCCCCAGAGCAGATGGTGGCAACCCCAGTTCCGGAGGGCAAACACCATTCAGGTTGTCAGGCTGTCCAAACTAAAAATATGCATGAGATACATTTGAAGGAACTGCCCCCATTGTATGCAAATGTACCTCATGCATATTCAGTAGGGAAAGACTGACAACCTGAATCCTGTCTGAACCACCAGGACTGGACTTGTGAACCTCTGCCCCAGAGCATCGCCCAACAAGGGCACAAACACACACACCCACAAGCTCCACCATCCAAAGTATAATGAAAAGGCAGGCTGTTGTGTCCTGCACATAGTTCCAGCCCCCACTACTAGCACTTGCGTACCTTAGCAATGACATCATAAACATGGAAACACGTCCCATATACATCAAAAGGTAGCCATGACCAATGTCAGATAACAAATCATAACTTAAATACAACCCTCTAGCAGAGATCCATCATTGCAACCTCACTGATTTATGTAGTGTGTGCCCCCTCATCCATATCTGACAGTGTGTACCACCCTGGAGAGTGTCCCTAATAGTATTGATTACCCTACCAATGCCTGCACGAAGCCCATGACTGGTGTTGCACACAGGGATGCCAATCACTGCTATCTGTGCATAATGCTCAAATAGGTGTAGTAATCTGTGTATGTGTGTCCATTGTTTTGTGGCCGCCCACACCCCACTGAGCCCCCAATGTTTGCACTGTTTCCATTGTCCCATCTCCAATGTGCATAATGATGAGCAAGGTATTGTGGGTATGGCCCCTACAGGGCCATGTATCCAAGATGCATCTGCATAGGGCAATGACTGGGATATTGTAGTGGGCAAACACCATTTGCACGGACAGGGTGGCCACAGCAGGTCATGCTGGGAGGGCACTCTCACTCTGATGGAGCAGTGACCATGGCATCTCAACCTTCCCACATATTGCCCTACAGTGTGTTCAACAGTGATATATGTGAGTTCCCATTCCTGGGTCCCATTCACTGACATACTTGCTTGGTGTTGGTGTGAATATCCCACATCTGGGTGCACATTGTTCCTCTGGGAACATGCACTAAGTATGGGCTAGCACACATTGTGTGCAGTCAGCATGTGTCTGGCTGCAACACCTTGCAGGGTGCAACAGGTACATGCTGACTGTGGCTGCTGCTGGTGAATGGCAGATTGTGGTGGTAGGCAGCTTAGCTGATCATGCCTATCACCTATGTGGCTACGGCCCTGGTACAGGTACCAACCTGCATCAACTGTCGGGTTCCCCAAAGGAAGGTGTTTGCTGGTCCCACAGCCTGTCATCAAGTTGCAGTACCGCCCCTTCTGGGAATATTCAGAAGGTGGGTATGTTGGGGCCAGATCATGTCCTCTACCCTGACCCAGAGAGGCCGGTTTGATATGTACATCATCATCATGTGAGTCCACACACACCCCTGCTCTGAGAACAAGTGGCATGGCAAGCACACTGGCTATGCACCAGTTTGGTTGCATCACAGTCTACAAGGGGCAGATATGACTGTCAAATAAAAAACAGAAACAGGGCATTCACAAGTGTCTCTGCAAATACCTCTTACACACTAGCACTGATGGAGACCTTCAGCAAAGCCAGTACAGACAACTTGGGTACTGCGGACCTGGTGCTGGCCACCCCACCTCATCCCCAGGGTGATCACAGTACACGCTCAATGGCAGGGACTGTAGGTAGTCAGTGGCAGTAACACGCACGGTCAGTCCCCCCTACCAAGCTGATGTGCTGTAGAGATGCGTATCCCATCTGGGTAGCAGATGTAGACTGCTGTTCTGCATGTGAATTGCATTATGGGTACTATTGTCTCTATCCTATCCTGGTTACCACAGCAGACAGTATGTCTGGTGACCTGCATCCTGTCTGTGGCCAGCCATTGGTATGAAAAACCCCATAGTGAAGTAGTGCAATGTTTAATAGAATGTCCTCAGTGGCATACATCATGGTTGCAATCCCACAGTGGGCTCCCTGTATGTTTGGGTCTCCCCTACCCCGTGCAGCACCTCATAAGGTTTGTGGGATGACCTGCACTTCCTCTGCAGCCAGCCATTCATGGGATAAAAACATGTTGTTGTAGAATAATGGTGAAGTCGATCAAGTCAGGGTCAGACGTCATGAGTCCAATCCCTCAGTGGTCTGCCCTTAGTAAGATTGTCAGAGGCAACTCCCTTGTAGGCCTGTAACAGACACACATATGGTGTTAAACATCTTTTCATCGGAATATTGTTTTAATGTGTAAATGAAAACAACACCCTCACCTCATTTGCCAACGGTAATGTGGCCTGGAAACTCCTTAGCTGTGGGTCTCCCCTATGCCAGTAAGCACAGCAGAATGTATGTGTGTTGACGTGCAGGTGTTGTGTAGCCAGCCCTAGCTATGACAATGGCCATGGAGGCATAGCACACTGGTTAGTACAATGACCAGCCAGCTCTCAGGGGCTCGAATCCCCAGTGCAACAACATCAGGAAGAGTGTGTGAGGCGCCACCTTTTTGCATGGCTGTAACAGTTAGACACATCTCTGTAGTGTGCGGGTAACGCCAACATACCCACTCACCCTAGTCCTGTAGACTACGGTGGCACTGAGCATGGGCCGTAGAGGGCATGTCACAGGATGCCACAAGCTAAGGCACCTTATGATGCGCCTGCTGGCCCAGGCAGGGGAGACTCACCGCTGTAACATAAACAGCAATTCACCAATTAAATTAACAAATGGTGGCATGGCGGCGAGATCAGGAGTATGGGGACGGGAGAAGTGGCCCATACCATTAGCGGGGCATTTCACTGTTCTGAGAAGAATGCTATGACATGTTCTGGGCATCAAAATCCCACATGTGCTGCGCGCTGTAATTACACCAGGTAGCGCGTAGTACCAAGAGATAGCACGTGTACATGTGCGACACAGCGCATGCGCCATGTGCAGCATCGAGCCATCGCGCATGCATCATGTCGCACATGTACACTCGCTATCTCTAGAGAGAAAAAATGGACAGCCATTCATGGAAGCCCGCATTTACCCGGAGGGAGCTCAGGATCCTGTGTGAATTAATCTGCATCAGACAGAGCCATCTGTTCCCAGGCACATCAAAAAGGCAGGACCTTGCACGGGTGAGGAGGGCATGGGTGTGCCTCACAAGGTGGTACAACCGATCTGCCGACTACCCACGTGAAGTAAGTGTATGGGGACAGGTCACAAAATGGCGGTTGAGTAACACAATTATACAGCAAGCAGAACATGGTGGAAATACTAGTCTGTAGGGCCAAGCTGTTGCCACTGTAGATGTGTATGGTGTGGATTTCAATCCTGCTCTATCCCCAGAAGGCCCCCAGACCTGATCACACGGATCTATTACACATCCTGGTGTTATGTTACCTGCGTATGATGTGGTCTCAAATGTCTGCTCAATCCCCAGGAGGCATCAAACATAGTTACAGAGGTCTAGCATAGATCCTGGTGTTAGGTTGACTGCATCTGTTTCAGTCTCACAGCTCTTCCCTAACCCCAGGAGGCCCTGGACCTGATGACAGAGGTCTATTAGAGATCCTGGTGTCAGGGTACCTGCATCAGTTTGGGTTTCACAGCTCTGTCCTAACCCCAGGAGGCCCTGGACCTGATGACAGAGGTCTAACTATAGATCCTGGTGTTAGGTTACGTGCATCAGTTGGGGTTTCACAGTTGTGCCCTAACCCCAGGAGGCCCTGGACCTGATGACAGAGGTCTATTAGAGATCCTGGTATCAGGATACCTGCATCAGTTGGGGTTTCACAGCTCTGCCCTAACTCCAGGAGTGCCTGGACCTGATTACAGAGGTCCAGTAGAGATCTTGGTGTTAGGGTACTTGCATCTGTTCCATTCTCACAGCTCTGCCCTAACCCCAGGAGGCCCTGGACCTGATTACAGAGGTCCATTAGATATCCTGGTGTCAGGGTACCTGCATCTGTTTCATGCTCACAGCTCTTCCCTAACCTCAGGAGACCCTGGACCTGATGACAGAGGTCTATTATAGATCCTGATGTTAGGTTAAATGCATCAGTTGGGGTTTCACAGCTCTGTCCTAACTCCAGGAGTCCCTGGACCTGATGACAGAGGTATATTAGAGATCCTGGGGTTAGGTTAAGTGCATCAATTGGGGTTTCACAGCTCTGCCCTAACTCCAGGAGTGCCTGGACCTGATTACAGAGGTCCAGTAGAGATCTTGGTGTCAGGGTACCTGCATCTGTTTCATTCTCACAGCTCTGCCCTTAACCCCAGGAGGCCCTGGACCTGATTATAGAGGTCCATTAGAGATCCTGGTGTCATGGTACCTGCATCTGTTTCATTCTCACAGCTCTGCCCTAACTCCAGGATGCCCTGGACCTGATTACAGAGGTCCATTAGAGATCCTGGTGTCAGGGTACCTGCATCTGTTTCATTCTCACAGCTCTGCCCTAACCCAAGGAGGCCCTGGACCTGATTACAGAGGCCCATTAGAGATCCTGGTGTCAGGGTACCTGCATCTGTTTCATTCTCACAGCTCTTCCCTAACCCCAGGAGGCCCTGGACCTGATTACAGAAGTCTATTATAGATCCTGGTGTCAGGGTACCCACATCAGTTGTTGTTTCACAGCTCTGCCCTGACCCCAGGAGGCCCAGAACCTAATCACAGTGGTCTATAGTCCAGCTAGGTGTGTTGGTGCATGCGCCTGTTGCATTCGGCCACAAATGCCCTATTCACAGGAGGTCATAGTTGTGACCACATAGTTAGAGTAGACATCCTGGTGTTATGGTAGTGGCTCCTGGTGATGTGTTCAGGGCCACCCAATCCCCATGCGATGCAAGAACACATCACACATGTTCCTATACAGATATCATGGTGGCATGGCGTGTGTGTCTGCGGATGTGTGTAGGTCAGGCAAACACACAGGTTGTATGCCGGACCACACAGAGGGTCAAGAAACACCTCCCCTGTAGACCAGCATACCTACCCCACACATGGCATGGTGCCACCATGTAATGCAATAAGAGCGTAGGAACTGGGTAAGGGTGGTCCGGGGAGTTGCCCAAAGGACACATAGGTGGCACCCCACACATGCCCAGACCCACAGCCACACATGCAGGCGGCGCTGGCAACAGTTAGTAGAGGACCCACTGGCATGAGCAGCAGCAGCACCCTGCTGATCGCAGTGATGTGTGATATGCGTTGTGCACCCACCAGATATATCTGGCCCTTAATGTTCCTACCCATTGCATTCCCCTACAGGTGGAGGACCTACGGAAAAAGAGACGGGAGTTGTGGCTGCACTGCCTGGATGTCCTCAACTGGCTACAAAGGAGGGTGCTGCAGCAACGTGGCGGTGAGTTTTGCGGCCCCTGCAGCGCACTACAGCATGTCAGAGTGGCCCAATGGCCTGTGGGAGGCCACACTATGTTTATGTGGAGTTGTAATTGCATGATGGTGTGCTAATGACTGTCTTCCCCCACAGAGGACGCTGCTGCTGGTGAGGGGACATCAACCTCAGGGCCCCCCACAACATGTCCCACAGCTGCAGTCCAGCCGGTGGAGGAGGAGGCGGAGGAGGAGGCAGCGGAGGAGGAGGAGGAGGCGGCAGAGGCAGAAGAGGATGACGGGGACATGGAGGGGGTGGAGGGTGGGGTGGGGCAGGAGGGAGGGGATGGTGAAGGTGCGTTTGACATTTTGGGGGGCGAGGAGGAGGAGGAGAGTGGGGAGGGGCGAGGGTGGGAGGTGCCAGGAGGGAAGGAGGGGGGTGTGGACGGGGGAGGGGGAGGGGGAGGGAACACAGGACAGCACAGGGCACTGTGGGTCCCTGCCAGCTGCTGCATGTATGCGGCGATGGTGCCCGTCTGGGTGTAGCTACACTACCCATTGCCACAGACAGGGCCAACACACATGCCACCACACAGACACCGGGCACCTTGTGTGTATGTGGTGGCAGGTACATCTGGGACCTGTATGTGGCAATGGATGGGGTGCTGCAATGCCAGCGGACCCAGGACCGCACAATCCGGTGGATGGCAGGTGCCATTCAGAGGATGGCTGCCGAGATGCACCGCCCATACCAGCCGTACACTGCATGTGCATCTCGGCAGCCATCCACTGAATGGTGCCTGCCAGCCACCGGATGGTATGGTCCTGGGCCCGCTGGCGTTGCAGCACCCCATCCACCCTGCCCATACCAGCCATATTTATTTATTTTATTTAGACAGTTTTGTATACCGCCTTATCGTTCAATCAAAGCGGTCACAACACAATTGGGGGATACATTTAACACATGGGGATATGAGACACATACACTAATACTTACAGGGAACATGGGCAATGGAGGGTTAAGTGGCTTGCCCAAGACCACAAGGAGCTACTGTGGGACTAGAAACCCCAGTCCTTCCAGCCCAAGGTTGCTGTCCTCTAGTGGGATTTGAACCCCCGACCTTCCGGCCTGAAGTACCTTGCCCCAACCACTAGGCTACTCCTCCACTCATATGCTGCATGTGCATCTCGGCATCCATCCCCTGATGGGCATCACAGCAGCGTGTGATGGTCCCTGTGGCACCCACGTGCCCTGTGCTATCCTGTATCCCGGGACCAAACATGTGGGTTGCAGGTGACATTTTAGTGTCGTTTTAGTGCCAGCAAGTCAGTGTTGACTCAGCGACCCAGCTACCTCTGGGTTTTCTGGGCAATGTGGTACTGGAAGTAGAATGCCAGCCTTTTCTTCCAGGGCAATGGAGGGTAAAGTTGCCTGCCCAAAGCCACAAGGAGTGCCAGTGGGAATCTAACCCTTGATCATCTGGGTACTAGGCAGTTGCTCTAAACACTAGGCTACTCCTCCAATAGATGACTGTACCTTATCCATTGTTATTTTTAAATACAGTTTGGTTAATACATCCCAATGGTCATGTGTCTCCCTTACAGACAGACTGGTGAAGTGAGCATGGAACATGTGTGTAGATCCCTATGTGTATGTGTGTTAGACGTAGGTAACATACATGGACTGTCTCCACACTCAGGTGTGGGGGCTGGCCATGTGCGTAGGCGTTGTGATAAGGAAGCTTATCATAGTTCAGGAAGGAGCTATAATAGAGGTGAATTGGCTCTGAACAAGCAACCTGTCTTTTCTGGTAGAAATAATAAAACAGAATGTTTCCATAAAAGACTACCAGTCCCAGAATGCACCAGGTTTCCAACAGCCACTAGAAGAGCTGAAGTGGGGAAACGTGTGTTCAATCAGGAGAGCTATGAGGTAATCCCCAAGCACTCATCTCCAAGGGCAGGGCTTGATTCAGCACAGCTGCGCTGTGCTAGGGTGGAGCAGCCCTCTAAACAGGTTAAAAGTAAAGCTTATTCTACACAGCAGAAGGATCAGCAGAATCTTCATGATCATCGGCTGGATCATCAGCAGGAGCAGAGGCAGCAGAAGCCAGAGCTCACGGACAGAGAGAGCAAGAAACACTTTGGAAGAAAGAAGAGAGAAGCATCTTGGAGGTCTAAAGGAGTCCATAGCAGTACGTGTGCTGGGAGGCATTCCAGAGGCAAGCATACTCCATTGGACTGGAGGAAACCAGAGGAGTGGGGTTGCAGAGCCAGGAATCCCCGGACGGGACCTGTGAGGGAGACGGCTGCATTTGGAAGGGGCCCTAAGACCAGTGCAAGAAGGTATGTGAAGAGAGACCCAGTGTCCAGGGATCTTGATTGGAAGGCTGGACATAAAAACTGGACTACATACTGGCCAGGGTATTTAGAGAGGAACCCTAACAGCAATGGAAGCTCAGGTATGAACACTGATCTATGCCCTAGCTATTCACTTGGAAGACAGCAGGGAAACAAGTATTGTTCTGAGAATGCTCCATTAAGAAATTCCTCTGTGCCAATCCATGATATTGACTCTATGATAGTGGAAGAAGAGGGGGATGTTGTAAATGAACAGTGTGAATACATGGATTGCTCTCTGTCTAAACTTCTGTGGTAATATTCTTTTACAAAATACAACAACCATCACAAAGAAATATAAACTTGTTCTTTGATCTACTCAGAAAAGCTTTTGAGCAGGATTTGAGCCACGGTTAGAAAGTAAACCAGCCAATAAGTTTGCAGCTGGTTAATTGTTAGCAATTGAGCCTTGCCTAATTGCCTGTGAGCTCTGAAGAGTCACTTCTGGGTGTGTGTGAAAATACCAGAAGTTAGCCTTGAAAAAGAACAGTTTTTCAATTACTTTGTGGGTTTTGTTGTTTTTGAAGCACTGCTAAAAAGATATTAGCAGGAGCCTACAGAAAAGACCTTTCTGTTCCCCTCAAGGTCTTTATGATTTGATTTGATTGCTTAAGAAGTTCAGTTGTTGTTTTTCCTGATTTGTTTTTCTAAGTATAATACTGAAAGCAAGTATCCTTTTCTGTGCTACCAAGCAAATCTGTGTTGGGAGAAATAACCCCATAAATAAAATATCTTTTCTTGGCTTTACACTCGTGCAAGCACAACTAATTTATTGTGAACGGCTGATTCTGGTATGAATGGACTACATTTCCCACAATCCTTTGCAAGTCATATTAATATTTGCCTTTGCCAAGACTGTGGACATTCTCACCCAGCGCCCCCGTTTACAGCGTCTATGTCCCCTGGTGCCCCTGTGATGTACTGCTGTGCTGTGTGTTCCAGCAGTTATGGTCACATGCATGCTTTCTGTGATGTGTAGGCTGCATATCTGATGCATCATACTCGTATGAGGATTAAGGGAAAGGCTAGCAGTAGGCATGTGGCAGGAAGGATAAGATGGACTGCTGTACCCAGGAGCTGCCCAGGGGGATAGCTTGGGAGGCCAAGACAGGTGGATGCTGGTCTGGAGGGGGAGCAGTGGCTCACTACAGGTGCAGGGGGAGAGTGAACAACTGACTGTAGCCAGTTACCTTTGTCTGCCTGTGTCTCCCTCAAGCATCTGCGGCTCAACAGCCACGTAGGCCCTGGTGTGTGTCAGAGGGAATGGTCACACATGTGGGTGGGCCAGTGGAGAGGATATGGGGTATGAGAGAGTGACAGATCTGTGAAGCATACATGTACCACCATAAACATATGCCTGCTTAATGGGAGAGGTAAGCCCCCATGGATAGGTAGAAGGGTGCACACATGGCATGGTGCATGGAACACAGGGCATGGTATAACGTATGTGCGTTGATTGGTAGTAGTCCTGCCACACCACAAAGGGAAATGAGGAGGCACATGTGACCAGGGTGACAATATGGGGGATAGGGTACCCAGGGGAGCATAGTGGCAAACACCGGAGACATGCACATAGGTGTAATCAGGTTTAGTTGTCTTTATTGACACCTGTTTCCCGCAATCAAGACCTGTGTGGCCGCCCACGTTCATGGCAACCACGGCCCAAGCCACACCGTTGTTGTGTTTCCACTGGTGTTGCCTCCAGGGCTGGGGCTGGCTTCTGGGGACGCCCAGCCATGACCTCCTGGGCATCCGCAATCCAAAGTAGCACCGCTGCCACCACCTCAGCTGTGGCATGCAGCTGACTCAGCTCCTCCTGAATGGCCATCAGAGTCTGACGAGTGCCTGTGGGTGAGACACAAAGTAATTTGTGAGACATGTGTTGCACCTCCCACCGTGGCTCATGCACATGTCTGGTGTATCACAACGGACCAGTCCTCAGAGCAATCATGCACGTGACAACTAACAACACAGTACCATGTTGACATCTGTGTGTCCCATGATGCATCCGCAGACCAGGAAATGATACTGATGGAGGGTCATGGGAATCCCAGATAGAACACATGGTCCTATGTTGCAGGTCAGTGTGTCAATGATTGAGCTGCATTCTGGTCATATGAGATAGGCCGGGGACCATGGGGTTCATGGCACACAGATTTATATCTGGGGTGCGCTGTTTGCTCTGAGCCTGATGCACAGTACTGAGTACTATGACTATCTACGCTAGGTACTATCACCCAGGAAGAGGGGTATGCCGCGTAAGCTGTCTAGGTGATCTGGGATAGGTGTTGACTGCTGTATGCCTCCTTGGGGTATATGGAGGTGAATAGTGAGCGGATGTATGAGCTCATTAAAACGATATCAAAGACGGCCCATGCTACCAGAGGGGGGATCACACATGGCACAGACCCCCACATAACAGACGAAAACACGTGCTATGGTTTCATTATATTGGGGAGCACATGGAATGTCATCGTGACTGTTACGCCACATCCCAAGTGGTATGCTGTTTATTCTGTTACCCATCTTCAGTATCTTGCCTTGATGAGGCTGTATGAGCCCGCAGCTCTGCCAGGATCACATCCATGCTGGTGGGTGGAGTGCCTGATGTCCACAGGGCCTGCAGTGTGTGCTGACTCCCCTCCATCTCCGTGCACTCCACAGCCATTGTGCTGCTGCTGGAGGACTTCAGTGGTGTGTGTACATCCTCTGCCCTGTTCTCTGCCTCGGCCACCACATTGGTCCCTGGGGTCCCAACACCAGTGCTGGCCGCGACCTCAGACTCGTTGACCCCTGGCCCCTCAGCATCCTCTGTCTCTGGCACATACACTTCCTCATATGCCTCCATGGCCTGGATGTCACCTGGGGGTGTAACAGGGTACACATCAAAGATGGCCTTGCGCGGTGCACATATGTACACCTGTGTAGTACATCCCCACCAGCAGCAATGTGTTGTCCACCTGTAACTGCTGTCCCTGCACCTACACTGGGGGGGGGGGTACACGTGTGTACAGTGTGCTGCACCTGGCCGTGGGGGGGAGAGGCAGCTGCTTGTGCTGTTGGAGCTGTGCCACATTTGATGTTGTGTTTGGGGGGGATGGGGTGGCAGGTGCCATGCCCACTGTGTGCAGCACAAGGTATGGACTGTGTGGGTGACCTGTGATGTGGGCACAGTGTTACATGTGGCCGGGGTGTGTGTGTGAGCCCTGACTGTGAATGTGAACTGTCATGGTGTGTGTGAGCGATATCTATGCATTGGCCTGTGTGGTATGCACGGCACGTGATGCAGCATGCGTCTGGGTCAGGCAGACGTGTGTGGGGACTGCTGCTATGGTAGCCACTGTGCAATGTGTGTGGACAGCTATCCAGTACTCTGTGGGGGTGGTGGATTGTTTCAGGGTATGGGTGGAGCGCTGCTGTGCATGGGGTTGCACCGTGGTTGGGGGTCATGGGAATATGTCTGTGGCACTGCATTACCTGTATAGGAGCTGGCCCCAGGTGGTGTGGGGGTTGGGATAGGTGCAGTTGTGGAAGATTTTAGGAGGTGCACCCCAATGTCTTGGGGTGGTGGATGGGGGATCCCTAATGTTTGTTGGCCACTGACAGGGTAGTATGTGTATATGTGTATGATGTGGTGGTTGGCGTTGGTTTGCATCCACCTCATATTCTCAGTGTGGGTGGACATTCTCTGTCACTGTTCTGGGATATGTCTATGGACAGGTAATGTCAGACACACGTCATAGCTGCTATAGGCGGAGGGTGTGGGGCCCCCCCCCAGGTCAATGTGTGTTGGGCTAGATGTATGTCTGTCCTGTAGGCTCCCTCCTGCCATACTGTGCTCCATGACTGGCTGAAGATGTATGATGTTTCTGTGTGACCTATATGCCATGTACAATCAGCTGCTGCATGTGCTGGGATAATAGGGGGGAGGGTGTTGGTCCCCCCCGTATGTATGGTGCTCCTTTTCTCTCTTGCACAGTGGAGGGGGGCTATCCACCAGGGTGATGGACTTCCACTCACCCCCCAACGGTGCTGCTCACCTGTTCAGTGTGCTACCATGTCCAGGACTGTGACTGTCGTGGACAGAGCCACAGGTACCTGTCACAACCACCCTGTAGAGACTTTGCCAGATTTTGCTGGTGGTGGGGCCCCCATTTGCCTGTGTTGGGGCACACGTGTTCATGGGACATAGGCCCCCCCACCATCCTGTCCATGGTCAGCATATGCTGGGCTGTGAGCTGTATGTGTGCTGCATATCTCAGACCCACCTGCCTATGGATGGGCGGTGTCCAGCATTTCAGGAAGTCCATGCAAGTAGATGGGAACAAGCCTGTCTGCCAGCTGCTGCTCCAGGGGTGACAGGGTTAGGACAAAGGGGGCACCCCCACCGGTGCCCATGGCATGTCGCCTCTCTGCCACCATGTGCGCACGGACACCACGCTTGCTGTTGTTGAATCTTTTTGTGAGGCTGTCCAGGTCCCTGGGTGGGCCCCCAGCCTGCGCTATGGCTTCCTGTACCTCCTCCCACACATGTATGCATGTCCCCACCATGGTGCTGGAGCTCAGCCACCCATAGAGCACCTCATAGCGCTCCAGCACACTGGCCAGCAGGATGTGATTCTCCTGCTGGCTAAATCTAACTGCTCTCCTCTGTTCCTCCGCTGGCACTGGGACACACCTCTGTTTGGCACTGGGTGATCTCTCAGGCTGTAAATAGTTCACCAAGTTACAAGTAAATAGTTCACCCAGTTACAAGTAAATACAAGTAAATACTATGTAAATAGTTCACCCAGTTACAAGTCCAAGTTTTTGCATCCTGTTCGATGTAGCACTAGGCATTTCATTGTCTCTTGCAAGAATTGTTCATTGTAAACCGCACTGATAATGAAGAGTGCGGTATAAAAAAGCTTTAAATAAATAAATAAGGCTACCTCTGTGTGGGCTGTGACACACCCGATGGCCCTGCAGCCCCCACCTCAGGCCTAACCATCCCTGCCACCCCTGTGGATCGCTGTTCAGGGGTTTCCCCCTCATCCCCTCCTGCCATGGCCTGTCACTCCATCCCCCTGCTCCGTGTAGCATCTTCCTCCCTGTCACACATTCCCACCTCTCCCAGCCCTTGCCTACTATTCCCTCCCTTGCTGCTCTCGCCTGCCCTTTGCTCACTCTTCCCTGCTCCCCTCCTCACCTCCTCTCCCACTCCCCTGCTCCTCTCCTCTCCTCCTCTCCCTCTCCTCCTCTCCTCTCCCTCTCCACTGCACCTCCCCTCACCTCCTCACCCTCACGCCTGCTCCTCAACACACCTCCCCCTCACACCTGCTGCTCTCCTTACCTTTCCTCTCCTCTCCACACCTGCTATCACCCTGACCGATTGCTCTCCACGCCTGCTCTTCACCTCGCCTACACAAAACCCTTGGTGTTTATCATGTGTGGAGGCCTTCTTATGTGTTTTACTCGGGGGCGAGGGGTTAAGCACGTTGCGCATGCACTGTGGCACGTGTGCGCTATGTGTGCATGTGCTGTGGCGCATGTGCGCTATGTGTGCATGCGCTGTGGCGCATGTTTAATTTAATTAATTTAATTAGCGAGTTTTTATATACCGCACCTTCCATTGATCAGTTGCGGTTTACATGGAACAACAGTAAACAGGCAAAGCTGCTTTTACAGATAACATTGTGAAACTACAAAGAAATTCAATTTTACAATTAACAGTTTGTTAACTATATACAAAGAACCAAATATTAACTATGTACAGGTATGTATGTTTTTGTACAGGTATGTATGCATGTGCGCTATGTGTGCATGCGCTGTAGCGCATATGTGCTATGTGCGTATGCACTGTGGCATGTGTGTGCTATCTGCGCATGCGCGGTGATACACGCGTGCCACTCGTCCATGCACAGCAGCACATGCGATGTGCGCATTACACATGTGCCATGCTAGGGGCCGCTGAATGATGGGGTTCCACGCATGATGCCTGTGATTAGCTGCCCACGCAGCGGATGGCGCCATCAAAGGTCACATGCGCATGGCCCCACACATGCACACCGCGTATGATGTATGTGTGCACGGAGCCCCGTGCAACACATGCTCAAGGGTCATGGTCAGCCCTTATGCACATGTGCAATGCATGCAGACACCACGTTTGTGGCATGACACATGCGCAACGTGTGCAGAGATGCACATCGGATGAAAGGTACTTAATCTGTGATGCATACGTGGTACATGCTGAGGGGTTTGTGTAGGTGAGGTGTAGAGTAGGCGAGGTGAGGTATTTGTCAGGTGTACAGCAGGTAAGGTGAGGTGCGGTGGGGTGAGGTGCAGTGGGGTTGGGGTGAGGTGTGGTGCGGTGAGGTGAGGTGGGGTGTGGTGGAATGCGGTGGGGTGAGGTGAGGTGAGGTGTGGTGAGGTGAGGTGCGGTAGGGTAAGGTGCAGTGGGGTGAGGTGAGGTGCAGTGGGGTGCGGTGAGGTATGGTGGGGTGCAGTGAGCAGAAGACGGGAGGTGGTGTTGGTTTGGTGGGGGGCAAGTGAGGTGGTGAGCAGGCATAGGGTAGAGGGGATGAGGTGAAGGACAGGTAGAGGGAGGTGTTGGTGGGGCATGGGTGAGGCGAGTGAAACCCTCTGTGATACCTCTCTTTTGCTGATGGCTGCCTTTGTGGTGGCTGCAGGTGTGTTGGGGGTGCTCAGGACCCGCGTTTGCCTGACGCAGGTGATGTTGTCCATGGTGCTGCGGCACAGGGCATGGGTGCAGACCTGCTGAAACATGACCTGCAGCTGTGGAGGCCATGCAAGCTAGGGCTGAGCTGGCACAACGCAGGAGGCATGCCGAGCTGCGCCCTCACCAGGCTTGCCTCTACAGGCCCAGGGCCCAGCTCCAGGACATGTGTGATGATCAGGTGATCTCCCTGTACCGTCTGGACACAGTAGCTATTAGGGAGCTCTTTGAGGATCTCAGACCTGACCTCAAGCCCCTGACCTGGTCACATGCCATACCGGGCTTGGTCAAGCTCCTGGCTGCCCTACATTTCTTTGCCTCTGGCTGTTTCCAGTCATCTGTGGCTGCAGTGGGTGGCATGAGCCGCCCCACCTTCTCATGCTGTCTCCACCAGGTACTGGGTGCCATGGTCAGCTGGGTGTGGAAATACATTGCAATTCCCAACACTAGGCAACAGTGGGGGACCCCTGAACCAGGCCTTTGAAGAGGTTGCAGAGATATCACACGTGATGGGAGCTATTTATTGCACAAATGTTGCCCTGGTCCTGCCCAGAAACAGGGAGGCAGTGTTCTGAAACCGCAAATACTACCATTCCCTGAATGTTCAGGTTATATGTGATGCAAATATGCGTATTCTGAATGTGGTCCCTAGGTTTGCAGGGTCCACCCATGACTCGTTTATCCTGCATCACTCAGCACTATTCGGACAATTTGAGGCTGGGCAATATGAGGACTGTATACTGCTGGGTGGGTATTTCTCTGCTCATACGTGCACATGGTGTTCCTCTGGGTACATGTAAGCACACATGTCTATGTTTGCATGGTGACCCCAGTTGTGTTTGTGTGTCATTTGTGTGTGTGTACGGAGGGGGGGGGGCACTTCCCTTCACGCTCGTCTTTGGTGCGGTGTTTTGTGTTGGTGGCATATTCACCTATGAGATATCTGGCCATTTCACATTGTGTGCTTTGTGTGGGCATATTACAGGACACATGTATGTACCACATATATTCAACAGTATATTTTGTGTTGGACATCCTCTTGGGACAACTCAGGGACCTTTTCCCGTTCCAAACCATGTGTGTGGGCAGTCTCATGGCTATCACATACTTGCAAATGTGTGCATCACTAACTTTGTCAAGGGTGCATTGCCATCTGTGTAGCTGATGATTTTGCAGCCGGCACTACTACCTTTCAGCTACGGATGTTTAGGCATGTGTTATTGTGGGTTAAAGCTGAGGTATTTTGCAAAACCTTACCCCCATCCAATGGTCCCTGTCTCACACCTTCAGACGCTGCCACATACATGTTGTGTGTCAGCATGTGCTGTAACATGTTTATGGGAGACCTGTCTGTGCTGTTGGTTTGCATGTACATGCTGGTGTGCATGTGTGTGTGGCTCAGCCTCTGCTTTTCCTTTCTACTATTTCTCTACAGGTGATGCAGGATATGGGTGTCGTCCCTGGTTGCTGACCCCTGTGCATCTGCCGCAGACACGTGCAGAGAGGACATACAATGAGGCCCATGCCTCCAGCCGCTCAGTCATCGAGCGCACCTTTGGCATTTTGAAAAGTCGCTTCAGGTGTCTGGATAGAACCGGCGGGGCCTTACAATACAAACCCATGACTGTGGCAAAGATTACTCTGGCCTGTTGCATACTGCACAACAATTCTCTCAGGCATGATCTCCCAGTCCAAATTAATGAGGATCTGGAAGATGATCCTACATGCCGTCCTGTACGTGGCCGTGGGGACACACGTGAGGGCATGGCAGCCAGGCGCCAGCTGATTGCGGCTGTCTTCTCATGTACGTACTGCATATGTTGGATCTTACATTGGTATCTAGGCATATGTACTACTACTACTGTTGAACATTTGTATAGCCATACCAGTCAAATGCAACACTACACAGACATCTGGGGGACATTCCCTGCCCATCAGAGCATTCAGGTTAGTCCAGGGGGAACACAGGCAGGGTGTTTAGGGGATAACTGAGGATGCACGGCAGTCAACTGAGACTGGATTACCTGCCCTAGGTGGGTACGCTAATGTACACAGGGACGTGGTCGGGGAATGGGGATGGTGGCTGGCCATCCCACGCAGGTTGTTGGTTCCAATTGTGGATGCAGCATGGTAAACGCAGTGTGGTGTGTGGTCAGCAGTAGGAACATGGGACATAGGTGGCACCATTTGCCTAGACGTGTGGATGCCATGATGGGGGATATTGGCGCATTGGCCACATGACATACACTGATTGGCACAGTCTGTGCATTACATGTTTGTATACAGTGCTGTGTATGACTGGAAACAGTATGTACATGCTCAGTGGTAGTAGTATTGGCAGGAGTTAATATTCTGGAGGGGAGGTACAGCATACACACACAGGTACTGCATCATTTGCTCAGCGGGGTCACCTACACCTGGATGCATACACGAATTGTGAGCCAGTGAGGTGATTTGACAGAAGCAGTATTATGATCATGGCGCGGCCGGCAGATGATGAGCCATGCAGCGGTGTGTTGGTTGGTTTGGGGCAGACACAGCTGATTCAAGGGGATAACAGCAAGGTGTGGGATACAGTTCGCAGATCGGGGGTGACTGAGGGGTGCATTCACAATTTAGTTGTGGGTTAAGGGAGGATGGGGGGATTTAGCTCATGTTACCTGGCGTGATACTGCATGTGTTAGCTACATGATGCGTATGTGTGGGGGAGGAGAGGGAGGGGTCACAGACACCTGTACATTGTGTGTCAACATGTGCCAATGTGTTTCAAGCTGTACACAGACGCCTAATATGGGGTTGGGGTTAATGGTGGGAGCTTATATGTTGGGTCGTGGCCAGGTTCCATTTCAGGCAGCGTGGATACATCAGGCCAGATTGTCAGACACACAAATATAGCTCTGGGTCTTGTGATAAGGAAGCTTATCATAGCTCAGGTAGGAGCTATAGAAAAGATGATGTGACTCTGAACAAGCAACCTGTCAGTTCTGGTAGAAGTGAGAAAACAGAGTTTTCACATAAAAGACTACCAGTCCCAGAATGCACCAGGTTTCCAGCAGCCATGAGAGGGGCTGAAGTGAGAGAATGTGTGTGCAATCAAGAGAGCTATGAGGTAATCCCTAAGCACTCATCTCAAAGGGCAGGGCCTGATTCAAGACAGCTGCACTGTGTTAGGGAGCAGCACACATTAGGAAAGAATAAGAATAGAGATTCTTCTTCAGATAACAGCTTCAAGGAGAGTTTCAGCAACAGTTGGAAGAACAGCTTCAGCAAAAGCCAAGCAGATAGAGAGAGAAGGAAACTCTCTGGAAGGAAGAGAAGAAAGGCCATTGGAAGGTCTGGGAGATTCCAAGGCAGTACTCATACTGGGAGGTATTCCAAAAGCCAGCAGAGTCCATTGGACTGGATTCAGCCAGAGGAATGGAGTGGCAGAGATAGGAATCACCAGTGGCTACCTGGAAGAGAGAAGACTGCACGTGGAAGGGACTTTCAGACCAAGACCAGGAGGTATGTGAGAGGAGATCCAATGTCCAGGGATCAAGATTGGAAGGCTGGACATCAGAATTGGATTACATATTGGCCAGGCTTTACAGAGAGGAATTATGATGGCAGGAGAGGCTCAGGTATGAACACTGATCCAGACCCTATCTATAATAGAGAATGGCAGCAAGGGAATAAGCATTCTCATGATTGTGCCTTAATGAAAGACTCATCTGTGCCAATGTATGATATTGACCCTATGATTGTTGATGAAGGGGGAGATACAGCAGATGAAACTATTTATATGGACTATTCTCTATCTAAATGCTAGCTTTCTGTGAGCAAACACATCAGCCATCACAAAGAAACCTAACTTTGTTCTTTATTTCCACTGCAAACAGCTCTTAAAGCAGGATTTGGGCTCACACAGTAGCAGCCAGCCAGCTAAAGGCTTTCAGCTGGTCCATTGATAGTAATTAGGGCTGCACCTGATTGTGTGTGTGAGCAAGGGAGAATCACTGCTGAGATCGGCGTGGAAAATAAGCAGAAGTTAACCTAACCAGCAAAGTTTATTCTTTACTTTGTGCCTTTGTATTTGGTAATTATTTGCTAAGAAAACATTAGCTAATTGCCTGACAAGCCGAAGGTTGTTTCTGGTTTACTTTGTGACTTTTTGTTATCCATTTAAACACTGCAAGCAAGTAACCTCATTTATAGTGCTATCAAGCATACATGTGCTGGGTGAATTAAACCCCATCAATAAAAGAAGTATTTTATTGATCTTACCACTTGGTTTCACAACTCAAATTATTGTCATCAGCTGTGTTTGGGAGTGAATGAACTACAATACCCACAATACCTTGCAAGAATCATATGAATATATGCATCGTCAAGATTGTGTAAGTTCTCACCCTAGGCAGCCGTCTGACAGTCTGGATTGGCAGGGGCTGTTCAGGGATGTTGGGATATATCTGGCAAGCATCAGCAAACAGTTGGCACTGAGCGGCAGGGGATCAGGTAACCCCAACACGGCATTTGGTATGGATCTCTGGAACATTCTGACACAGGACATATCCCTGTGTTCAAGTATATGGGTGCAGGCACGCAGGGGAGGTCATACCATCACAACACACACTGAAGGTTTGACGGGTGAGATATAGGGTGCAGGGGTTTGTTACAGAGCCAGTGTGGACATGCGCGGACAGTATATAAGGGTGACGGGTGTGGTCAGCAGTGTCTGTGGAAGCAGAGAGGTGATGAAATGGGGCGTATGGAGTACAGGCCCTTTATTTTTAGCATTAACACGTCATTGGGGAATTTGGCAGGGGCAATTCTGTACAGTGTAATGGACAAATGCCAGACTGAGATGGCTTTGGGGGGCAGGAGGGGTGATGACGTGACGGTGCTGTGTGTGTTACACAGCTCAAACATGACATATGTATGAATCTGGTGTGTTTATCCCTCAACAGGATATGTTGTGTGACCTCCCTGGTGCTGTGGTTCACTGGTAGCTGTCTGTACCCCACTCAATGTGCAGGAGAATGGGGTAGATGGACATACAGGTACATGATGTGTGGGAACAGTCAGCCACAGATCATGTCTGGGGTCATCTGTCCAATGCACATATGTTGTGGTTCACCTCTTTGGGCTACACCCCTAAACCCCATATATTATGGTTGTCACACACAGGCACATGTGTTCCTGCCCAGCTCATCTGCTCCAGCAGTATTTCTGGAACACATCCCAGAGAGCTGTGTGTGTCCACACGTCCTAGGTGTTCTGGTGGTGGGCCGCACGTACACCCCTCCGTGACATTGTAACATCAACCAAATGCTGTGTAGCATTGCTTTGGCCAAAAGATATCTCCACTGATCTCAGGTTGTCCACAAACAGGCCGTTTTCTACTGGTGGCATGCTCACTTTAACATACTGTGTGTGTGTGTGTGTGTTTGTTTTTCTAGCATGGGTGTGTAAGGGTACAGTGTGCATACAGTTGGTATTATCATGTGGTGGGCAGTGTTTTGACACCTGTGGAGGTTTGAGGACTCTGCTATCTGTAACCTACTGCTGTTGACTATGTATACATTGTGCACATCTGTTTTATGTTGTGACCTGACCTATCTCTTGTGTGCCCTCAGAATACTGTTCATCAGCATTTCAGTATCACAGATGATGCCCTAATTTGGACATGCGCCACCGGCAGCTGGAGATGGGGATATGGTGATTCTATACATTCCTCTGGCATCTTTTGTATTCACTGTGATGTGGTGTTGCTTTTTCCTGCCTCAGACAGTTCCTAGCAGACACTTTCTGCAGATAGACGGTAGGTTGCATATTGGATCTTTTGGAAATTACATCATCCATTCTATGTTTGCGTTTTGTTGTGTTTTTCAGGGAGTTATCCTGTGGGGTCACTGTGCACCAACGCTGATGGACATGGGGTGGAGCATTGAGGTACCTGTGTGATATGTGCATGGACATGACCATATCCATAGGACACCCTTGTGTATGGTTCAATGGCTACATTTCCACAACATGCACTGTGTTATGTGTTGTGCTGATTTCATGTTTGCATGTCTGGCGTTGCATTCTATACATATTGCTGTCTGCCTACCTACAATGTTCCCTGGTGTACTGTGCAACATACCATGACAGTGTTTCTCCTTCTTCTGATTCAGGGCAGAGCGCACACACTGCACATCGACTACACTGCATCTGCAGGCACCATCACCCAAGTGTCTATAAGCCACAACAGGATCATGCAGCTATCCCTGGGATATGGTGGCATAGGATAGCTGACCTCTGCGTGTGGCCCACATGCCTATGATGGACATTGATGTTGGACTGCTACATTGGGTATCGGCGGCCTGTCCTACACAATGTTGATGCCGTGCTCTGGCTGGGTGTGGGGTCTTTGCAGGGGACATACATGACCTTTGTGTGCTGTGGCAGATTAGGATGTGCCACTTGCATATGCAGGACCAGGGATTCACGGACAGTCTTCACAGGACATGTTGGTTTGCAGAGACTATTTGTGCTATGGACACTGTATACAGGCCCTAAGTGTGCAGCAGGAACTGACATACTTGCTGCATGTTGAACATCCATCTGACCTTGTGTTACTGTATGTTGCCTATGTGTGTGACCTGCACCGCAGGATATCCTCATCTGTTTAGTTCACCAAGAGCATACAGCCATGCGTGTGGCACAGGGGTGACATTATGTAGGTCCTCTGGTATTTGTGGGGCTCCCCTGCAGTTGAACATGACACGGTAGTTAGCACCACACCACTTTGATGTGCACCAACATCTTTGGTCATTATTTGGCATCACCACGTGTGCTACTGTGCATGTGGGACATCACTGTGTGTCACTGTTTACCGTACACGTTCCAGGTGCATGTGACTGAATAGGTTGGTACACCAGGGCATGTAGCAGTGTGGCTTCTGTGCCGGTTACTGGGCCATGTTTGACCTTTCTGTCAACCTCTATGTACAGATTACTGTGTTTGGTTAGTGTACAGACGTGCCACTCTACATTGATTTACAGACATAGCAATGCATGTCTGCATAGTCTTCTTTATCTCATGACATTCCGGGACTCACATTGCACCAGTGATTTGGCAGTGTGTCATTGTGGGTGTGCGTGTTCGTCCTTCATGGGTGCATTCCATGTGCCGTGTCATATGTATACGCATACTGTCTTCACAACACCCATTTCATCAGACCTGCATTGTGTTATCTCTGTATGTGTGATAGTTTGCATTTTCTGTATTATCTGGCATCATGTTCCTCTTGTACCTGTTACCATATCCAGCTTTGGCATTTGCACAGTGCTGTTTTGGATGTATGTGGCACTTTATTTGCTATATTACGCATTATCCAACAACTGTGACGTGTATAGATGTATGTGTGTGTGCAGTTTCACAGATTTTGAGACATATCCTTTGTCAGGATTGTGCCACCTGTTTTTTGAGGACAGATATGTTTTGGTTATACCTTCATGACTGGTGTGCGTTGGGCTGTCATCATGCCCTGCCTACTGTCTACATGCACACATATGTGAAAAAGGCATTTGGCCAATGCAGCAGCATGTGGGAGGTGTGGGGATATGGCATAGTACACACCATGCACCTACTGCATATTATCTGTACTGTTCATCATCTGTGGGGTGGCCAGTGACTTGTATGCAACATGTGGGTAGCTGGCCTACTCAATGTGGTTTCAGTTTGTTCACTGTAACACAACTAGCTACATATCATAACACACAGTATATACGATATGTCCAGTAACTTTCCAAAATAAAATATATGTCTTTAACACACATTTGTCTCTGCTGCTGATTCAACACACTGATTCACATATTTTTTGTTTCACTGGTGATGTGCATGGCCCACCTGTGCTCACATCCTTGTACAGTGGCAGCTGTCTGACATGTCAGGGTGTTATGGGTTCCCATACACACATTCCCTTTATAAAACATATTTGCATGGCCCCTGTAGTGGTTGTTTGGGATCGTGGTTACAGACATGCATTGGATCACCATAGGTTGCAGGTTTGATTCCCATATGCTAGTCCTTTTAACTTGTGCTGTGCTAACCTGACCTTGAGCTGGCTGCAGCTTCATCAGCTCTCCTTTACACCCTTCCATCGTTTCTTTGTACAGCACAGTGTGTCCTTTCTGCAGCCTACGTGCCACATATTTGCTATTACATATGACTGTTCCTTTGTACTGTCCATGTGGCTGGTATGCTTGGGTGACTGTTTTTGCTGTTGTTGAGCTGATCTGTCCGAGCTTCTGTTTGCCAGTTCAATTCTCACATGTGCCTTTTCAGTAGTATTCCCCATTTTGCCCTGCTATATAGAGCACCCCCTGCCGTCCTTTGGGTTCCTTTTCCTTTCTCTTTTGCATGCTGTTTGGACTGCCTAACACTTTATTGTATGTGTGCATTTGTGTATATGTGGCTGCCGTCCCAATTGTAGACTGTGATATGCATTGTACACAGCTCTTCTACATGTGCATTACATCATGATTATTGTTGGGGTTGCCATTTCCTGACACACAGCAGGTTTTTGATGTGGGGTTATGCAGTGTTGTTGTATGCAGCCTTTGGTGTTTGACTCACATTGGTGGGGTAGGCATACTGGTTTTTGCATTAACTTATGTGCTAGTGGTCATGGGTTCATTCCCACAGAGGGCCTCCTTTAGTCAGAATGTGCAGCCCAACTCCCTTTTGTGGCTGTCAGGCAGACATATATCGGAGACCACCCTCACCTCATTTGTGTGACCTATGGTGCTCTATATAGTACCTTGCCTGTGCTTTTATCCTGCCCCAGTATGCACAGCAGATTGTTGGTGCGGTGACCTGCAGTTGTTGTGTGGCCAGCCATTGCTATGATGGCTACCATAGAGGCATAGCACAGTGGTTAGTACACTGACTTCACAGCCAGTGGTCATGAGTTTGATTCCTGTGTGTTTTTGTTTTTTCTGCCTGTCCCACACAACTATTTTTCCTTCCCCTGACAGTCATGTCTGTGCAGATGTGTGTGGTGGCACATTATAGCCTCATCACACTTGCCAAGCATCCTTCTTTCCGTCTATCTCTGCCAGATGTGTGGCATCTTGCCCTAAAGTGCAGACTACCGCCCCATGTCCTGCACTGTGACCCTTTTCTGCATTGCGGCTCTTCATGATTGCCTCTCGTGTGTATGCTTGGCATGGCACTTCTACTCCTCTGTCCTCCTGTTATGCTGCCACCTCTACCTGCTCTGGTGGACACATTTTCACATCTTCTGCCACACACTCTCATGTTGACACTTTACATCAGCATCACCCTATGCATCGGTCCAGCTGACTCTGATATGTTTCTGCACTTTTCCAGCTGCCACATGAGCTGCATGCAGATTTGACAGGTCCAGCAGCTCCGCCATGTGGTACACTCCAGATGTTGTTGTTTGGCTTTCCTTGGTACTCTGTGCAGTGGTAGGGTTACATCTGTGTTTGGGCCATACATTTTGTGCTATTCAACTTGGGGCTTCTTACTGCCACTGGCCACCTTTTCAGGCATCACCTTGCCCTCCTTTGGGCATCTTTAGACGCACCTTCATTTGCACCAGCTCATGGGGCACCTTATATGGTACCTGGGGGGTGGCAAACTACGGCGCATCATAGGGCGCCTTGGGGTGGGCGCCCTAATATGCGCATCTGGTTACTGCACTGCAGCGTGGGTTTTTCGATTGGCAGCACACACTGTTCAGATGTATCCGTTACACGCATTAAAAGGAATTGCCTCGGACTGCCATATTGTATGCACCAGGAGAAATTGAACTCATGACTGTTGTCTCGGCAAGCTTTGTATTAACCAGTGTACTACACCTCTGTAGCTATCATCACAGTGTTTCTATGTACTTAGGCTTATGATGCACAAATGTGCAGTGCCGCACACTATTGCACGAAAATGGGAAGGCGCCCTCTATCGTGCGATACACGGCTTAACATCGGAACGCCCACTTCCTTATATGGGATTCTTCACGTTAGCACTGCAACTAGTGCCGGTAACATTAAGACGGTTTAGTAAACATACCCCAATGTGTAATCAAACTCTGGAATTTGCTACCAGAGGATGTTGTAAAAGTTGTTAGGATAGCCAGAAAGGAAAGGTCCATAAACCATTATTAAAGGGGACTCAAAATACCCATTGCTTGACCCAATACAAGCATTGTAGAATTTGTGTCTTTTGGGGAAGCTGCTAGGTACATATGACCTACATTGGCCACTGTTGGAAACAGGATACTGGGCTTGATGGACCTTGTCCGACCCAGTATGGCATATCTTATGTTTTTATATTGCACCTTGTCAAGAAAACCCAGGGAATAGTCACAACATGGACAACTATCCACAGCGTCACTGAGAGTCAGCATTGGCATGATGGCACACAACAAAAAATGTTAAACAACACTGATGATAGGAGAGACTATTTTAGGACATTGCTCTCAACACAATCCAACTTGATGCCTCAACTTTAATCCTTACTTGCTAGAGTAGTGGTCTGGAAAAGAATTAAACTAAGATAAAATTGTAGAACAAAAAAACAAGCAATTTTCAACATTCTGGGAAAATGGGGTAAGAAATGGTGTCCAAAAGTGGTGATGATGAAGCATTACAAGACAGGACAAATTGGGCCCGATTCCGTCCCAAACGTAGATCCCCTCTGTACGTCTGGTCTGAACTGGACATACAGAGGGGGATCAAGATTCTGATCCCGTGGTGACATCCACTAGCGAGCCTTCCAAAGATCAGCTGCAGTACTCTGGAACTCAGCCCAAGAGGCCTACGACTAACCCAAGACTACTTCTGCTTTTACTATTCAATTGTATCTAGCTACTTGATAATTAAGAACAGGAAGACTCCTCCTCTCTATTGTGGCTCCTGGAATTGATAATTTCTTACATTTTCTTTCTTCTTATTCACTTGCTCCTGGTTTATTATTTCTTTGTTTCTCTCATTCTCTTTCATACTCCATAAGCAGCCACTATAAAGCAGTGTTCTATAATGGTAAAGATGGGTTTTTAGCTACCAGTCATCTTTATAACATAGAGTAACCAAGCTATTTTGCCTATATGAATGTGCTATTAATATTCTGTGCTGCTTTGTGAGATCTGTGCCTTTCATATATTATTGTATTCTAATGAATAGCATCTGAGTAGCTGATTGGACAATTTCTTTCCATTAGCCTGCAATTTACATTCTATGTGAAAATTTCCCACCTGTGATGCAGAGAAGCTCTTTTTCTTACTTATATCGGTATCAGTACAATTTTGTGCAAAAGCTTTTTCCAGTTGTATCAAGTGCAATTTTTTATGGTTAGTCTGCAATGAATTTAGTGATAATTTTATTGTGGGATAAATTTATAACTGCAAGCATGGATACAAATTATATACATACTTTTCTTTCTACAAATTTGGCTGGATTGTCAAAGCCAAATTATGTGCATATTTTTGCTTTGAAAACTGCCTCAGGAAAACTGTGTGCTTACATTTATACCTGCCTTTTTGGGTAATTAACATGCATATGCTTGAAATTTTAAAACTCCAAAAACCACCACAAAAAGCCCAGAAGGAGGGGTACATAAATCACATTACAACCAAAAACCCTCTTATACTGAATAGTTGATCAAAAGCTCAAGTCCAAATTACAATGTAATTTTCTGTGTGGTTGAAAAAAAACCTCAGTACTACATGACTAGTAACAACTAGCTCAACAGTACAATATCATGGGTCAAACAAAACCTCCCCAATGTAACTTTTCAACAATTTTTTTTCCATTGCCATCATTGAATAGGTGCTGTATTTAAAAAAGAACTTTCAAACTTTTGCTGTTCCAAACAGGCAGGTGCCACAACTAAATTGTGCACAAGACAATATGCAATCTTAGTACGCTGAAGAGTCAAACAACGTTATATAACTGTATGTCACCAGGTTTCAAATTGTTATGTGCAGCTCTGCTGCACTCCTCCAGTACTGGCAACATTTCACCCATAGGCTGCTACAGGGAGTCAGCTGTTATCCAAAAAATAGTGATTGGGTAATGGTCCTTGTAACTTCATCTCTTCCCCGTTCTGGCATATTTCTAACAATTAGACCAAAATAACACCAGCACTCCAGAAAAGAACTATCTTAAAGTTAAAGCTCTTCTAAGAACTTTAAAAGCATCATATGCACAGTATACTCGATAGATTACGAGGGGGGCTGATAAGTCTCTGACCTTGTAATGAAACAGAAAGCTACAGGCACACTTCCGTTCTGAAGGTCCGAATGATCTCTCAGCAGTTTCACAGAGAGATCATTCCTTAGCCTCCACATGTATAAATGTCCTATCAGTGAATTTTCATTGGTAGTATGGGGATTATTTTATGAACTACATAATCAAGAAAACTCCTAAAGCTTCTGAGTAACCAGTAATCAAAACCAGAACAACTCAGAATAGCATGTTTTCTTCAAAAATATACATCTAATAATATATAATAGGGAGGAAAAGGCCTCAGTAAATCCAAGAGCTTACTATCGCTGGCTCCATATGTCTGCTGTTACTGCTCTATAAATTACATAAGTTACCAAAAAACCTCCCTTGCAACCCTTTTCTTCCAAAAATGTGTTATCTTTTATCCTTTTTTTTCTCTTTTTCTTTTTATATCTTGCATATAAAAGTAAGAACTTAACATTTAATACGAGAGAATAAACCATGGAACTAATGACATTTCACGACTGTGCATCCCATATGTCCATATATTCTTCCCTTTATTCAGAAAGCTATTCATTTTTATCAGCCATCTCAATCACACCAATGCTGATAACATTTTTCTGTGCACTGCTTCGGGGAGTGACCTCTATAGCCGCTGAAAAAATAACAATCCCATAAGTATAAACACATCCAATTTCCTGTAAAACCACTCTTTAATCTTATCAATAGGCAAACAAAACATCGTAAAGCTAAGCTAATGACATGCATATGATCTAAAGTGGTCCGAACCATTAATCTAATGATTGTACTGAAAACAGCTTCTAAATAATTATGACCCGCTAGGGTCTTTAGAGGAAGAAAAGAAATTCCTTCACTAGACATCTCATTTCTGCTCTGAAATATATACTAAAAATCATCATCTATAATCAGTCCTACCAAAACTTAACTTGCTACAGAACCAATCTTACTGGCTTAATCCAAAACTACCATGCCACCTTAATTTCTGGAGACTCAAACTTCATGGCCTCCAACTTCCAGAGAGATAACTACTTATAAGACACATTAGTGCCTACAATCAATAAAAAAGTATAGAAATCTGTACCTGGTAGTGTTCTCAACACGCATTAGGGATCACAACATAATCACTGCAGGTTGCTGATTGCAGCTTCTAACCGCTTGAATTTACACCAGCTTGTTATGCCCGGTAGCACTCTTATAAACCTGGCGGATAACCAATTCCACCTCAATGCTGGTTCTGGAGCCTACCCCATTAATCTTATTATCACAATAAAAGGATATCAGAGCACTGTGCTAATGGTTAAACACCCATGGCCAACCCCTCCTGCATCTGGAGGACACCAAAAAGAAAAAAAGAGAAAACTTCTTTTATATACAAAGAGAAAGTATGCATAGATGATGTGTTCCTGTTATGGCAAGGTGAGGCACTTTGAAACATTTTTGAAGATGACTGAATGCTTGTGATCCTCATATTCAGTTCACCATGATACACCATAGAGAGGAAATTGCAAGTGTAAATGTATTGATGGAAAGGGAAGGGACACAATTGAAGACATCGCTTTTTAATAAAATGACCAACTGAAATACTTTGTTACATTATTCTAGTGCCCATCCCATGGCACTGAAGAAGAGCCTTCCCTTTCCTCAATTCATATGACATAAGCATAATTGTAAGAAGAAGGAGACGCTCCTAGAACAGCCAAAGGGCTCATGAGAGATTCTTTACAGAGGATATCCTGAAAGATTAGTCCAGAAGGCTCACAGAAGAGCTTTGCACAACAATTGGATGGAGGAGTGGCTCAGTGGTTGGGACAGGTTACCTCAGGCCAGAAGGCCAGGGGTTCATTTCCCACATGGGGGCAAGCAACTTCAGGCCAGAGGGACTGGGGTCTCTAGTCCTATGGCCGCTCCTTGTGGCCTTGGGCAAGCCACTTAACCCTCCTTTGCCTCAGGTACACTTACATTGTGAGCCCTATGGGGACAAGGGAATAAAAAGTATACATGTAAATCACACTGATTCTAAAGAGCACAGTATAATAAATAAATTGTGATCTGTTATTGCAACAAAGTAAATCCCCAGATATAGAAAAGAATACTGCATGTACATTTTGTTACACTGTATTCACCTTTCAGTTATCAACTCCACAAGATAATTGCTAAACATTCTAGAGCATTGAATGTGGTTCCAGGATTGCGAGATAAATCAGTCTATGTTGTATTCTTTAGACCAGGGGACAGAATTTAAAAGAAATTCTTAGTCCAGAAGTATAAAAGGCACATGGCGTGTGATCAATGTCAAATTTGTGACATTACACTTTCCATTACTGAGTTTATTGAGGAAATATTTATACTTATCCTGATTTTCTCCACTTTAAATTCATGCTCTCCTCCTTCCAATCAGCCATTGCGCTTTTCAAACAAATTTACTTCCTCAATCTGACTCTCTTTCCTCTAATCCTCGTTGTCTCTTTAGCACACTCAATTCTCTCCTTAGTGTGCCTCCAACCCTGATTCCTCCCTCCCTTTCTGCCCAAACCTTGGCTAACTACTTCCATGACAAAATCCACACAATCACCCTCCAGTTCCCGTCCGCCCCCTCTTCCCCCCTATTTCCTATTTCTCCCCTCCCCAATCTTCTGTCACCCTTTCTTCCTTCCCTATGGTCGCTGATGAGGAAATGTCACTCCTTCTCTCTTCCTCCAAACCTACTACCTGCTATTCTGACCCCTTCCCCACCCACTTCCTTAGCTCCATCTTTTCATCTCTCGTCCCTTCTATTTCTCATATTCTTAACCTCTCTCTCTCCACTGCAACCTTCCCTTCTGTTTACAAGCATGCTGTGGTTACACCCCTCCTCAAAAAACCTTCACTCAATCCCACTTGTCCTTCTAACTATCGTCCCATCTCTCTCCTTCCTTTTGTCTCTAAACTACTTGAGCGTGCAGTCTATCACCATTGTCTTGATTTCCTCTCATCTCATACCTTCTTGGATCCTTTACAATCCGGCTTCTGTCCCCTACACTCCACTGAAACTGCTCTTACTAAGGTCTGGAATGATTTGTTCTTGGCAAAGTCCAAAGGCTTTTACTCTGTCCTCATTCTTCTTGATCTCTCTGCTGCCTTCGACACTGTTGACCATAACCTTCTTCTTATCACCCTATCCTCACTTGTATTCAAAGACTCTGTACTATCTTGGTTCTCTTCCTATCTCTCCCATCGCTCTTTCAGTGTGTGCTTTGATGGCTCCTCCTCCTCTTCAACCCCACTACCTGTAGGAGTTCCTCAGGGTTCCGTCTTAGGTCCACTCCTCTTCTCTCTATATACCCAATCCCTTGGCACCCTTATCTCTTCCCATGGCTTTCACTATCATCTCTATGCCGACGACTCTCAAATCTATCTTTCTGCACCTGTTATCTCTTCTGATATCCAGTCAATGATCTCACTGCCTCTCTGACATTGCTGCCTGGATGTCCCACCGCTGCTTAAAACTGAACATGGCCAAAACTGAGCTTCTTATCTTTCCCTCGAATGCTTCCCCTCCTCTTTCCCCTTTCTCTCTCTTTGTTGATAACTCTGTACTCCTCCCTGTTTCTTCACAACGTAACCTTGGTGTTATCTTTGATTCCTCTCTCTCTTTCTCTTCACATATCCAGCTCATTGATAAAACTTGTCGTTTCTTTCTATACAATATTTCCAAAATTTGCCCCTTCCTCTCTATTGACACCACTAAATTGATTGTCCACTCCTTAATCACCTCCCGTCTTGATTATTGTAATGTTCTCCTTGCCGGCTTCTCTGCAAGCCACTTTCCTCTTCAGTCAATTCAACACTCCGCTGCTCAACTCATTTTCCGCCAGTCTCATTTTTCCCACATCACTCCTCTCCTCATGTCGCTTCATTGGCTTCCCATCCGTCTCCATATCCAATTTAAACTTCTCCTCCTAACCTATAAATGTATTCACTCTTCTGCCCCCCAGTACCTTTCATCTCTCATCTCTCCTTACACCCCCTCTCGGTTGCTTTGCTCTTCTAACAGTCTTCGTTTATCTGTGCCCTTTACTTGTACTGCCAATTCCAGACTTCGCTCCTTCCAACTGGCAGCACTCTTTGCTTGGAATAGTCTTCCTATCTCTGTGCGCCAGGCGTCCTCCCTGGCCATTTTCAAGGCCAGACTAAAATCCCACCTCTTCACTATTGCTTTCCATTCCTGTCTTACCCTATCTTGATCTCTCTATCAACATTTGCTTACTTTGTCCTGTAAAGTTTTCTTATTTGTATTATGTAACTTATTTTGTTTTCTGTCTTATTAGATTGTGAGCTCTGATGTTCAGGGACTGTCTCTCTTCTTTTTTTTTTTCTTTTTTTTTAATCTTTATTTAGAATTTTCAAGTAACACATACAATAGAACAAAACATATACCAACATATATAATGCTTTGGATGACATACATTATGGGCCACTGAATATAAAGACTTAACAGATCTATAATCTTACGGCCCCGCTTCCCCACCACCCAGCAACAGCTAGTTTTCCCGGTGACAAGTGCTACACCATGCCAGGGATCTCCACCACAGATATCAACCAAGTAACTGTGCATTCAAGGTATCCCACTTTTTGAGCAAACCCCGATAAGACGGGTTCTGAGCAACATAGGCCTTTTCACAGGCATGGTGAAAACAAACTAGATTCCACCAGTATTCCGAATTCAAATTTGAGAAGGTTTTCCAATGACTCATGATTGCCTTCAGCGCTAAGCTCAGCATTAGATCAAAAATTGCATAGTCACATCGATCCAGCTCCGGAATTCCAGCTTGAGACTTGTAAATCACAATCCGGTATGTCAAGGGCGACCCCATCTGCAACAGATGTGTCATGCGTTGCCATACTTGGTGCCAACATTTCTGCAGTGCAGGGCAGTCGTAAAGCATGTGCATTAACGTGCCCACTCCATTTTCGCAAGACCAGCAGCGGTTCCCCTCATGTGCCCGCCATTTAGCAACCTTCACTGGTGTCAAGTATGCTCAATGAGCTAAGAAGTACTGCATTTGTGTGAGTGAGGCAGCTCTCGTAATTCGTATTTGCTTACTCCAGAAGTCCTCCCACATTTTAGGCATCTTGAGCACACCCACGTCGGACTCCCACACAAATTGTGATCCTTGACACCTTTTCTTCTCACCGTCCCGAAAGAGGGCAACAATCTTGGATATTAAGTGTACACCCATCGACATCTCCAGTATCATGTGATGTAATGGCCGACCTGTTCCGACCGACAGTGGCTGAACCCCAGCTTTGCTCAAACAATGTCTCAATTGGCACCATTGGTACATGCAGCTATCTGGTAGATCGTATTCTTGCTGTAGAGCTGGAAAGGACTTAAACGCTTTGTTATGGGTTAGTTGACCCAGATAAATTACGCCTTGTTTCATCCATGTTCCCCAGAGAAAGCTGCATCCATCTATTTTGAATTTCAGATTTAACCAGAGAATGGTAGCATCAGTAAACTCACGATTTTCTTCAGTGACCGTCAGTAGGGCATGATATGCTTGTTGAGTGGCCCATATAATCTCATTGCATGAGCCCTGCGGGCCCGCATCCGATCCAATACGCATCCACAATGGAATTGACTTGTTCATTGCCGCTTCGACCCGCAACCATACCGGGTCACTAGACGTGATCTCTTCACCACTCCAACGAACACCTTGCCTCAGCAGGGCAGCAGCATGGTACCAATAAAAATCTGGGAAATGCACTCCCCCTCGTTTCTTGGGCAACTTTAATTTCCATGCAGCTATTCTTGGTGTTTTGTTGAACCATAAGAAAGAGAGCATCAGCTTTTCCAGCTTGGTATAAAAGCGCCGCTCTAAAAGGGTTGGCACCATACTTAGTATATAGTTTATCTTAGGCACCATAACCATTTTTATGGTTTCCAACCTGCCCCACCAGGTTAAGTTCAGCGGGGACCATTTGCTAGTGTACTCTAATACGATTTTTTCGCACTGTGCCTTGGTTTGACACAGGGTATCTTGCAGCATAGTACTATAGGTAACACCTAGGTATTTGAAGGCAGAGCCCTCCACTTTAAACGGGTACTGGTTGAACGTTGATAACTGGACATGGGAGTTTAGAGGTATAATCGTCGTTTTAGTCAAATTCAACTTGTATCCCGAGATACCTGAATAATCATCTATTACAGCCATGACTGCAGACAGCGAACTGGGCTCCAAGAAGAGGAAGATATCATCCGCATAGGCGGAAACCTTGTTGTGACATCCGGCCAAGCTTATACCGGTGATATTCCGATGTTGTTGAATTTTCAATAATAATGGCTCGAGAGCAAGGTTGAACAGCAGCGGTGATAGGGGGCAACCTTTTCTTGTTCCCCTGGTTAGCTTAAACTCAGCCGAGAGTGCACCGTTTGCCGCCACTCGAGCAGTAGGTGTATAGTAATTCCACATTCTTGAGAAAGTTCTCCTGTATGCCGAACCATCTCATTGTTCTGAAAAGATAGGGGAGCTCGACCCTATCAAAGGCCTTTTTGGCGTCTAGTGCCAGCCCCACCACCGGATCCACAGCTTGTTGCGCACCTAGCAGTACATGTGCAAGCAAACGACCATTATCTGCTGTTGATCTGCTGGGCATAAATCCACATTGGTCCGGATGGATTACCGCCTCTATCACTTTGCCGAGTCGATTGGCCAATATCTTAGCATATATTTTATAGTCAGCATTCAACAGGGATATGGGTCGGTAGTTCTCTATTCTTTGGGGGTCCCTCCCCGGCTTAGGGTGAATGACAATCGTGGCTTCTGCTATTGCACCCACACTAGGACATTCTTCTTTAATCCGGGTATAATATGTTTGCAGTTCGGGTGACAATTGCTTGGAAAAAGTCACATAAAATTCTACAGGCAAGCCGTCCGGCCCACTGGCCTTACCTTTCGCCAGTTGTCGAATCGCCAGTTGGATTTCTTTACAGGTAATATCTTCCTCCAGGGACAGCGCTTGCTGCTCTCTAAGTTTGGGCCCAACAATCGCGGAGACAAATTTGGAAAAGGTATTTTCATCGTGATCCACCTCTGACTGGTATAAGGTAGCATAGAAATCTTTACACAACTTCAGTATCTCTTCATCCCTCAGTAGCAAGGCCCCAGACGAGTCCTGCAGGCCAGTTATCTGCGTCACTGCCTTCTTAGTTCTCAACGTGCGTGCCAACAAAGCACTTGCCCGATTACCCTCATGGTAGTACACACTCTGCTGCGCCTTGATTTATTTGTCCACGTCTTGACTGAGAATAGAGTTGTATTGATATCTCAACTTTTGTAGTCTTAGCAAAATAGCCTTATCCTCACGCTTAGCTAGGAGCCTTTCACCCGCTCTTATTTCTAGTTCCAACTCTACCAGTTTCCGTTTATCAGCTCTTCTACGATGAATACTGAAGGATGTTATACGTCCACAAATACTTGCTTTGAAAGCTTCCCACCAGGCCCACACTGGCGTCTCTAGCACCTGGTTGCATCGAAAGTAGTCGGCGATTCCCATCTGCATGGAGCTCAGGAACTCTTCATCCATAAGCCATGATCTGTCGAAGTGCCATCGTGGCTGGGCTCTCTTTGGTGTTACCAAATCTAAAGTTAATTGAACTGCAGCGTGATCTGACACTGTCTTCGCACATAGTTTGGCTGCTACAATCTGTGGCACTAGTGTCTTGGACACTAAAAAATAGTTAATTCTTGTTTGTGAAGCATGTGGCGAAGAGTAAAATGAGTACTCTCTATCTTTGGGATGCAAAAGCCTCCAAGGATCTACGAGGCCCAGCGATTCCATCATATTTTGTAGCATTTTACTGGCCTTAGGCTTATGCTGCTGTCTATATGGGGTACGGTCCACTAACAGATCTTGTATTAAATTAAAGTCTCCACCAAGAAGTATGCGCGTCAATCCGGTCTCTAGTAGCTTGGTTGCTACCTGCTCGAAGAACAATGGATCATCTTGATTGGGGCCATAAATCGTCATCAGGATATATGTCTCACCACTGATCTGAACTCTCGCCTTGGCCCATCTCCCTCCAGGTTCTATCTTTGTCTCTTCCACTTTCGGCGTCAATGTTTTCCGAACCAGCATAAGAACCCCACCTTTCTTCTTTTCCGCTGGGGCAGCCAATATATTTTGATAAAATCTCCCACCCACTTTATAGGACTCTGATAGCGAGAGATGAGTTTCTTGCAGGAGTACTATGTCCGCCTGTTGCTGCTGGCAATATGTTAGTATTTTCTTACGCTTAATTGGGTTAGAGATACCCTGAACATTTAGAGTCAGGAGACTTAATTTGCTGCTAGCTATGATCACTAGTGTAGATCCCTGTGGTGATAGCACTCGTCACCCACACCCTCACATTCAATTGTATTGGATGGTCATCATAGTACAGAAATTGTCTTGTCATCCCACTACTAACAAAAAAAACTTGAACATCTTGCATGGTGGAGCTCATTCCGCCCCCTCTGTAAACAACCCCCCTAGCACCCCCTCCCCCAACCGTCTACAAAAGCTCCATTTCACCCACCCCCACCCCCATCAGACATCAATGAGCATTCGTACAGTTCCCATAATTACATACCTCCCCACAAGCAATCAAAATATTACATACACTCAGCATTGTCCCCTTAATTAAACTTGCGATTACCGGACCCTACACATCAAAGTTAGTTAGTAGGTTTCTTCGGGTTTCTAGCTCAACCCGCGGTCGCCATTCACTGGATACATCCCCCGACATTGTGGCCTGTTATGATCCTACATCCATGTGCGTGTGATCTGATAAGAAGGTCCGAAGAGCATCTCCGCTGTCGAAAGTCCGTGTGGTATTATTTAGCGTTACACGCATTCTCGCCGGGTAAAATAGTCCGTATCTCGCTTGTAGCTTCTGCATCAGGGGTCTACAGGCCAAGAGCTCTTTGCGCCGATCCACTGTTTTCTTACTGAGGTCTGGATAGAAGGAGATCCTGCGACCTTCAAGCTGCAACAATTGCCTCTGCTTAGCCGTTTGTAAAATCTGCAGGGCCTGCAGATATCGGAGCACTTTTACCACAAATGGGCACGGTTGTTGCGCACGGCTCACGGTGTGAGAGGGAACCCGATGAGCGCGCTCTAGTTCAAGCGGAGTGATAAAGTTAATTTGCAGAAGTTCTGGTATAAGGTTTTCTAAATAGGCGATAGGATCGGCTCCCTCCCGGCCCTCCGGTATTCCAGTGATTCTGATATTATTCCTTCAAGCCCGATTGTTTTGATCCTCCATTTGTATTTCTAACGCGGCCACCCGTTTAGCTAAGGGGCCCACCTGAGTCAGCATGGTCTCATGCTTGGCGACCTCCATTTCCATTTTAGAGATACGCCCGGCCAGATCCTGCAGAGTCTCTTTTACCTCCTGATCATCAACTTGTAGCTGAGTTAGCGGTGCGGTGCTTGTGATGATCATTTCTTTGACGGCTTTTAGCTCAATTAAAATCTCCCGAACACCGTCAGTAGACTCCTTCTCCGGCGCCATTTTCTGAGGGGATGATGCCTCCTGTTTTGCTCGTTTGGCTGTTTGCCCGGCTGCTGGATGGAATTCCAGCCGCGCCGGCTTTAGAGATGACATTGCTCGTGAGATATCAGTCTTTGCTCAGTCGAATGTGGGTGGAGAGGGTCAGGATTCTGTAGGGTGGGAGCCACGCTTTCAGGCAGCCATCTCCCTTCGCGGCAAGCTCCGCCCCCGACTGTCTCTCTTCTATGTTTGTACAGCTCTTCGTATGTTGCGGCGCTTTATAAGTCTTTAATAATAATAATACTTTACATAGGGAGACATCATGTATTTGGACACATGTGGTCTATTTTATTATCTGTCCATGTGGGTTGATCTACATTGGTAAGATGATCAGACAGATGAAAACTAGGATTATTGAACATAAAAGCAAATTAAATTGTAAGGTCATGGCAATGCCTATAGTGCAGCACTGCCATGTTTGGAGTTATAGCACAGTTTTGACCTGCTGTGCACTAAACAAAGAAGGGATCATGGGCAAAGGCCAAGGAGGACCCCACTGCTCAATGACAGACATAAAAAGACATGCCTGATCTTTGTCCAAACCCATCTTGAGAAACCACAGTCTTTCTGGGAAAATGTTCTGTAGACAGATGAAACCATAACTTGAGCTCTTTGTCAATGCAGCACAGCAACAAATTTCCAGAAAAAGAAATGAAGCTCATAAGGAAAAAAACACCCTTCCTACAGTTAAATATAGTGGAGGTTCCATAATGTTGTCCAGCTGTTTTTCTGCCTTTGGAACTAGAGGCCTGGAATGAATTAAAGGACTATCAAGATATTTTGGAGTGAAATGTGCTTCCTAGTGTTAGAAAGCTAGGTCTGGGTTGAAGGTCATGAGTCCTTCAGCATGACATACATCCAAAAGTACAAAAGAATTGTTCAAAAGGAAAAAATGGATTGCTTTAAACTGGCCAGCAATGAGTCCTGATCTCAGTCCATTCAAGAACCTTTGAAAGAGCTGAAATCTGCCATTGGTAAAAGGAATCCTGGAAACACTCATGAGCTGGAACAAATCACAGTTGAAGAGTGGGAGAAACTACCAGCAGACAGATGTACAAAACTTACAGATGGCTACAAGAAATGTTTGGAGGTTGTCCTCACTGCCAAGGATTTCACAACCAGATATCAGTGAAGGGAGCCATTAATCCTGCCTAGGTCATATTTTGTTTTTGTTTTTTTTCTCAGACATTACTATGTCTAAGTTGCACAGACATTTTTTGTTGTATACCTTTGAACATACTATTAAAATATTATGATGGCATATAGTTGGAATATTTCCAATTATTTCTCAAGATATTGTACACAACATACCTAAAATGCAAGGGTGCCAATAATGTTGACCAGAACTGTAAGGTGTGATATGCTCATGCACCTTTGCACCTGTCAATAAATGTGCTATAACATTCTGTACTAACTGAAGAGGCTTGAAATGTGAGACTGGAAGTCCAAACAAAATAGTACTGCAGTAGTCCATAGGAGACTAAACTATGCATTGCACAACCATCCTAAAATCAGCAAGAGCAGGAATGTATTCAATCTCTGAATTAAAAGCAATTTATAATAAGATTTCTTCACTAACTCTCTGATTTAAGGATGAAAAGACAAATGTGAATCCAACAACATGCTCAAAAAATGGGTCTGTTGTACCAAAGCAATTTTATGAGAACCAACAACAATCTTTTCAGGTAACTGAGAGATAAAATTATGATGAGTAACCAGAATTTCAGTCTTTGAGGTGTTCAACTCCAAACCTTGAGCCAATAAGAATGCACTAGACTTGCAAAGCAAAATTAAAATTCTTATAAAATATGAGAAAAAAACCATAATATCATCAGCATAGGTCAGCATAAGTCCACTGTCCCCTTCAGGGATTGTGCTTTTACCCTATTATTTCTGCGTCTATATCTCGCCAGAACTATGTCTTCCACACCTGTGCTGTGGGGCTGGCACCCCCTGCATCCAGTCCTCCCTGTCCATGTCACCACATGTGTATTCAAGAATCCGGTACTCTGTCCCATATCTATTCTTCCCTCCTCTCCTCCAGTCTCTCTCTCTATCCCCCTCCATTCTGCTCTTCTAAATTGTTGTTCTCTCAAGGCAAAAACCCTACTTATTCACGACCTCCTGGAAATTTGTGCCATTGATATTCTTTTTCTGTCAGAAACCTGGCTGAAGGAGGGTGAGGAGTACCTCCTTCACCGGTGCCTCTCTCCTGGTTATGTTGCTTTTTCAACTCACAGGTTAGGTCGTTCCAGTGGGGGGTGGCTGTCCTGGCTCAATCTACCCTTCCTCTTACTCTAATATCCTCCCCTACTTTGTCCTATCCAGAGTCACTCCTTGTTCGCCTTGAGGGTTCTTCCCCCATCTATCTCCTTCTTATTTATGCTCCTCCGTCTCTGCGCCCTCATCTCTAGGATTCCCTTCTTCATACCCTTTCAGAGGCCTCTCTTCTTTAACCCCATCTCATTATATTGAGTGATTTTAATGCCCACTATTCCTCTCTGACAAAGACCCGTGACAAATTCCTTCTTCAACTCCTTTCTGATCTTTCCCTCCAACAAGTACTCTTTCTTACTCATTCAGCTGGTTACATTCTTGACCTGATTCTCTCTTCCTCTTTCCTCTCTCCAGATCTCTCCTCTTTTTCCTCCCTTCCCATCCCATGATCTGATCACTTTTGTATTTTATTTTCTTTCCAACATTACCCTGTTCCTTCACCCCTTGCTCATTGCTCCTCATCCCCCTCAGTCCCAACCTATTCTCGAAACCTATACTCTTCCACCCTTGAATGTTTCCCAGTTGCCCGGGACATATTCCCTCCTAACTTCCTTTCACTCTCAGTTGACATTCAGGTCAATCTTTGGTTTTCTACACTCTCCTCTGCACTGTATTCTATTGCCCCTCTTTGCCCTCTCAGGCATACCTCCAGACATAGCTATCCATGGTTTCATCACAGCCTCCTCCTTCATCGCCGGCAGCTTCACTGTGCAGAGTATCTATGGCATAAATATCCTTCTCCTGCCACCCTCCAACACTATAAGTCTGTTCATCACTACTTTTGTTCTCAAATTCACCTGGCTAAGAAGAACTACTATTTTATTCTCTTCTCATCTCCTCCCGTCATTTGTACTATGTCCTTGCGGCTCTCTCTAAAACCTTTACCACTCTGCCCTCTCCCTCAGACTATGTGCTGCCTCCACTGCAGCTCCTTGCCAGTTTCTTGAGTTCTAAAGTTTCCTCTCTATGGTCTTCTTCTGCAAACTGCCCCTCCCCCCTTTCCCTTTACCACCTGACTCCTCTTCTGAGTCTCCAGATTTAGAAATGCCCTCTTTGCCTTCTAACTCTTCTTTATTTCATGCGTGGTCATCCTTCTCTCAGATCTCCTCGGCTGAACTCCTTAAAGTCATCACTTCATTGCGCAAGACTACCTCTGCTAATGATCCTATCCCTCTACCTGGATTGCCACCACCTCTCTTGCCTTGCTCACTGTAGCACTGTCCATCCTAAACAATAGCCTATCCTTTGGAGTCTTTCTACCCCTTTGAAACATGTCATTGTGCACCCAATTCTCAAAATTTCTTCCCTTGATGCTTCTTCCCCAGCTATCATCCTGTCTCCACACTTCCTTTCATTTCTAAGTTTCTTGAGAAACTAGTTTTTTCCCAATTTCCTTTCACCTGGATTCTACTCTTGCTTTGCACCCCTGCCAATTTGGATTTCATGTGGGTTACAGCACTGGATTTCCCAATGAACTGCACCAAACACACGATCGCGGTTATATCTCAGTGGAGGTCTATTTTGATCTATTTGCAACATTTGACCTTGTTGATCAAACTAACGTGCTCTCTTGTCTATGTAATCTTGGGCTCAGATTTACTGTTTTCCATTGGCTCCACTCTTTTCTCATGCATCATTCCTTTTCTCTATCTTGCGGTAGTTCCTCCTCTTCCTCTCTGCCTTTATCTTGTGTTGTCCCACAGGGTTTGATCTTTGTGCCCCTTCTGTTTAACATCTACCTGACCCCTCTAGCCCTTCTGATCCAACATGGTGTTTCCATCCACTTTTACACTGATTACATTATCCTGCTCCACCACACCAGTCCAACTGCACCAGACTTTTCTCCTCTCAATGCCTGTCTTTCTACTGTCTCTAATTGGTTATCTGACAATTTTCTCCATTTGAAGCCCAACAAATCGGCAGCTCTCTGGTTTACTTTTGGAAGTCCTTTACCATCCTTGGCCCCCTCTCTTCCCAGTTCCTTCATTCCACTAATCGATTTCATCCAATACCTGGGCATTATTCTTGACCCTGCTCTATCCTTCCAACCCCATCTCTCTTCCCTCTCCCACCACTGTTTCCTTTCATGGCACCAAATTCGTACCGTATGACCTTTTATTTCACTCCATTACAGATCTTCTCTGATTCTCTCATTGGTCATATCCAAAATTGACTATTGTCATGAGGTAGACAGCACTAAGCCAGAAATATTAAAGAGTAATGCAAAGGAAGAGCTTACTTGTCAGGAGCTAGACAGCACTAAGCCAGAAACATTAAAGAGTAATATAAAAGAAGAGCTTACCTTACAGCCACACGTACAGTTGCAGCATACACAATGCAGAAAGGCAGGGAAAGGAAAAACAAACTTTCCTCATGGCCATAGTGACGCAGTAAGAATTCAGTGTCCCAATCAGGCTCACCTGGAGCCAGAGTCATGTTCTATGTCTGATGAGCAGAGAGATAAAACCAGGTGGGAAATCACACAGGGGGAAGTCAGGTCCGAGGAACTCAGGCCCGGGAAGCTCAGACCTAGGGAGCTCACGCGAAGGCTGAGGCTCAGGGAGTTCAAGCATCTGGAGGAAAAGGCTGGAGTTCAGCATTCAGGGCTGCAGCCAGAGTTGGAGTTTGAGCTCGAGGAAAATCAGTCCAGGAGATTGAGAAGTCAGTCTCAGAGAGAAGGTGAGACAAGAGCTCCAGAGCAGTTTCAGAAATACACGTTGCCGTGGAGAATCAGGACAGAAGAAAGGCAGGCTGAAAAACTCGAGAGAGCTAGGAAGGACGGTGGCAAAGTCTTCCCAGCCAGAGGGGTCCTCGTACCGAGGCAAGCAGCCAAGCCAACAGAGAGCAAAGGTCACATACAGGGAAGCTCACTGAAGACAGGAAGTGAGTGCTGCTCAACCAGGCACAGCAACCGATGCTCACAGAGAAAAGCAGGGAGCCAGTCAGAGAGAAAACCTTGGCTGGAAGAAGAAGGGCTGGAAACCATCTTCTCCCCGAAGAGAGATAAGTGCCCTGTCTTTTGTAAAGGGAAAGAAGGGGGTCCTTATAGGAGAAGCCGGGCTTATGGCAAGCTAGAGAATCTCTATTGGCATAGGATGTGGGAGGAAATCCCCAGCATAGCTCCTGCTAGCTTTGACACCCTAAAGCAGCTACAACTATCAGAAGCTGAGGTCTCCAGAGGGCAAAGCTCTGAGAGCAGTTTCACAAGTACTCAGTGCCCATATACAGGACTAGGTCCCGACCTTATGTAGTGGGAAAGCTCTATCCCAGAAAATATCCCCGAGCCCTTGGAATGTGCTTTGTGTGTAGCAGATGACATAGAATCTCTGTGTTAAAAGGGAGCAGGAAAGGAATTGTGTTTTTGCACATATGGAATGTGATGGACTCTCTTTGCTGAAGAAGAAGCATAATTATTGTTTGTAAGAATCCTTTACACCGGTGAAGCAACCGTTCAATTTATGTTGTCCTTATTTGAAGACATCCTCAAGGGAAAGGGAATAAAACCTAACTTTAATTTTCACTCTGGACACGACTACAGAGTCTTTATTTCACAACTTCCGGCTATTCCCAGGTCTAGGCAACCGCCTAAGACCGGCACAGCATGACACTATTGCAACATTGTCTACCTTGGTCTTCCGCAGTATCAGCTGCCCCATATTCAGCTCTTCAAAATACCTCCATTTCTATTCTTGCCCATGCCTCAAACTCTGATCATATCACACTACTCCTCATCTGTCAATACTGGCTCCCTAGACAATTACAACTCCAATACAAGATGCTCATTCTAGTTCACCATATCCTGCATTCTGGTCGCCCCCATTTTCTTTCTGACTCTCTTATTCTCCATGCTCCTCACTACACATTCCGAGAAATCCAAGCTAACCACTTGCACCTTCCTCCTGTATCCCAAGCACACCTGTCATCTACTCATTCATCAACCTTTTATTACCTTGCCCCTGTCCTCTGGAATTCCCTTACCCTACCCTTAGACTTGAGATCTCTTATCCTAAATTTAAATCCCTTTTAAGACTCGTCTATTAAACCTTGCCTTTGACCTGCCACCTTCCTGAGTACCCTCTCCTCTTTCCCTATACTTGTCTCCCTTGTTATGAATGAGTTTTAACTGTCCTATAATTTTATGGTATTCCTTTTCTGTCTTTATTTTAACCTTGCTTTTAAGGTTGTACACCATTTTGCTGCTTACATGAAGGGAGGTTAGAAAAATCCTAACAAACATAAGCATATAAACAATATTCAATCCCAAGGGAGCATAACAAATCACATAATGGACAAATATAAATATTAAATAACAATGCAGGGAGGCCATGCTTCAATGGAAACCAATCAGAAGTCAGATTACCAACAAAATCTCCCTGCTCTCTACCAGATGGATATGACTGAAACCAATCAATTATGAATTTATACATTGACTTAACTTGCTTTGATTCATAGGTCAATATGTGTTAAATCAATTTAGTGGGCACTAATGTTTTTAAAGATCACTAAGAAACTAAATACATATTAATGAATGTACATCCCTAGTGCTGAGGTTTGATTTTATTTGACTCCATTAATTAATATGGTTTTCTCTGCTCTTCACAATATATCTAAGTAAGTTACTGTACAATACAATAAATGCACAGTACAATATATCCTAAACTGTAACATAATGCATACTTTCAAAGCTGGGGAAAGTGAAGAGAATGATGGAGATTGATGGTGGCTGTGGGAGGGTGATGTTGCTAGAGAAAGCCTTTTTTAGGTGTCATTTTTGATAGCTAGGTTCTCTAATTTATAGAAATTTCCATTAAAGATTTTTAGACAGTGCTTCAAAACGTATGCCAAACTTTGTCACAGCTATGTTTAAATGTCATCAATGAAAGGGAAATAAAAAAAGAAATGAGAGTATATTTAGAGTAATAAAGGTCCTATAAGGTACTCTTTGGTACCCCTTTTCAAAAGTTATTATGCATTTCCCTAAGGAAGAAAATATTTAAGGAGTGAATGGGGACAAACTTTTGTTCTTAAGATAACACTATCAGGCTGACGAAAGAGGAGTGTTTGAAAGGGACATTCTAAAGAGATTTAGTATATCCCATTCCCTTGGCTGCTAGAATCTATTGTCTAATAATAGCAGAAGATGGGTGAAGACAATGAAAGGCAATTTTCTCAAGAAGCACTACCAATTCAGGGCTAGCAATTCTTCCACTTTATGGCTTATTTAGTGCTTGTTACAGTATACTGCTTTTTGTGATGAGCAAAGCGGTTTTCATTAGCTACAGTAAAATAAAGTCAGGACAAGAAATCCATTATTAAAATAGGAAATAGAAAAGATAAAGGAGGGGAAGCATCCTCAAGCAGATGGCCACTGTCTCAGGGACCCTCCTCACTTCCTCAAAAGGGTAGGTTTTAAGGCTGGCTTTCAGTTTACTATACAATGGTTGAGGATGTAACTGCATGGGTAAGCTGTTCCATAAGATGGGATACTGTAGACACTTCAGCTCGTAGGCACAAAAAAATGGTATAAATGGAATTACAGTACTTGAATAGCAAGATCACAGGAAAGATGATTATAGTCAGGGAAGTGCTAGACTGTTGTGGGTAGAGTGCATGGTCTGTGAGATGGGAGACAACATGTTGTTCTGCAAGGTTAGATAGAAATGACAGGTTGGAGATTAGTTAGTTAGTTGGTTCCTGTGGGTCAGAGTTGGACTTCTTGAGGACTGAATGAAATAAATTATTTATTTCATGAGGTAGGAACTGTTCCAGAAATAAGACTGGTTAGTTATGATATGCGTAATTGGGAGGAGTCCAAGGGGCTGCTCTGTGATCCATCTAGATGTAAAAGGGTCTAGGATGCAGGTTGTATTTCAAACAGATGTAGTGATTTTGAAAAGAGAGAAATTGGTAACCATTCTGATTGAGGATCAGGGATGCATAGGGGACATCAGTGAGTGTGTAGGAGGTCCAGCAAGGGAAAAGCTATGGCAAATGCTCAAACATGTTTTACCAGAAATACTTGGCAAGTACTTCAATGGAGAGTCCCATTCAGAAGGTAGATGGGAGAGTTGTTTTTAAAATAGAAAACTTGAAAATGATCAAGAATAGTTTTTTGGGGGACAATGTGAGGAGTTGTTAAACAAGGTCATATAAAAGATTTTCTTTGCTAATGTAATCTTTACATTGTAGAAGTGGTAACATTTCTTTGAATATTGCAAGGTTTTGGGGTACTTTCTGCCTTCTTCATTGCCTGCCAGGTTTCCTAGTTTGTTGCTTTAGCAGACAGTCACCAGCATGGTACTATCGGTGGTGCCATTTAAGCTAGTGTTGATATGGCTTAATGGGGGCAATAGAGTTTAGGACTTCAGCCTTATTGGTATATAGATTCATCCTGATATTCATGGACATCGCCTCTGCTTTCAATACAGTCAAACCACAGGAGAAGAAGGTATCCGCAAAGGCAAGTCAAGCCAGAAGCGGAACCCAAAGAAACAGGCCTACATGCAGGTGTATTGATATGCAACCAAAATATATTGAAGGACCCAACTAAAATGTTTCGGCCTGAGGCCTTCTTCAGGGGTCTAAAAACAAAATAACATAAAACATACATATTAAAACAAGTACAAAAACTTTGACATGAGATATGGAGTATAAAAAACTTAAAAACTTTCAGTTGTTCTAAAGTAAATGGGCATGTTTAACTTAAATACGCACATACAAAAGAAACAAAAACAAATTGGAACCACGAAAGAAGTTGCCCTTATGAAAAAACTAACCATAGAATTACATAACTAAGAAAAATATTAGATGGTAAAATAATACATTACCACAAAGGGGAAGCAACAAATATAAAAAGCGGAGAAACCTCCTCAATCTATATAAGGTGAAGAAGAAGAATGATGGTGTTAACAACGAATATCTCAATAACACAGGTACACTAAAAAAAATTTTTTTTAAACTGCCTCTAATGTTTCGATTGATTTTTACGTTTTTTGGTGCGCTGAATCCAAATCTGGTAACCAATTTGCTCCATCACGTACTGATTTTTTGCTACATTGGGTTAGCAGTTTGAGGTGAACGTTTCAGATTGAGTGCGATCGAGATAAGTTTCTTGGATGAATTCTTTATACTAATTGTTTAGTAGTTATTCAAATAAGAATAAAGAAAATTGTAAAAAGGCAGCACATAAGAATAGAGTAATGTCAACAAAACACACTGTGATGGTAGCAAAATTGTCTGCACTTAAAACAGCCACATACATGTGCACAAACATTGAGCATATAAGAGCGAGGTTAGACACAAAGCAAAGCAAAGAAATGTGCAAAAAATGTTGTACAGGTATGTATGTAAGAATAGAAAACGCAAACCGCACCATTGCAATACATGAAGACAAACACCCGATGGTGTGAAAATAAAATTCTAATAAATGAGATCCGACACTGTGGTAATAACTAGCAAATTTTTATTTCAAAGTTTAGTAAAAACACGATATTTGTCAACACAGTTTAGATTTTAAAGTCATTCTTGGGTCAATCAATCTCCTGGTGGGCCCGTTTCTTCTTCCCCCGAATGCTTCTCTTGGTGCGCTGCTTGGCGTATTTTTCATCTGGGGTTTCCCGCAGCAGCAACCAGCAGAAATCAGCCATCATAGTGGTGTTCCATCTTCCTTGGTACCTTCTCTCTGCGTCCTTGATGTCCTGGTGAAACCTTTCACCTTGTTCTTCACTGTACGCCCCCAAGTTTTCGGGAAAGTAGTTCACATGGGAGGGCAAGAAATGGACTTTCAGGCTCATGTTACAGCCTTGTTCTTTGAAGGCATTGAGCATCCTGGCAACAATATCCTTATAGTTCTCATCCCGCCTGTTCCCCAAGAATTTGAGAACAACATCCTTGAAGGAATCCCAGGCTTCTTTTTCCTTCTCAGACATCGTTTCAGCGAATGCTCCATCTGAAATGAGTTTCCTTATATCAGGGCCAACAAACACTCCTTCCTTTAGCTTTGCTTCAGAAAGTCGGGGGAACTTTGAGCAAAGGTACCGAAAGCACTCACCATCTTTTGGAAGGGACTTGATGAATTGCTTAATGAGACCCAACTTAATGTGGAGAGGTGGTAATAGAATTTTATCACGAGGTACCAAGCTCTCATGAAGAACATTTTTCTCACCGGGTCTCAAATACTCCCGAATTGGCCAGTCTTTTTTCCCCCAGTGTAGGTCGCGGGCCCGGCTATCCCACAAGCAAAGGAAGCAGGGATATTTGGTGAAACCGGATTGCTGCCCTAATAGCATGGATAGAATTTTAAAGTCTCTACAAATCATCCACTTATGCTCATCATAACGAATCTTCTGAAGAATCAGGGCCAAATTCTCGTATTTTTCTTGGAGAATAACAGAGTGAGCAATAGGAACTGAAGCGAATGTGTTGCCATTATGAAGAAGAACACCTTTTATGCTGTCTTTTGACGAATCAATGAACAGCCGCCATTCAGCAGGATCATACTTGAGTTTAAATTTTTCCATCACTCCGTATATAACGTTGCAAAATACCAAATCTTCCTCTTTGCTGAAATACTTCAAAAATTGTGTCTCGCGGTTGCGGTACCAATAAAAAGTTGTTCCTGGTGACAATAGATTTTTCTGTTTAAGCCGAGAACCTAGCAGTTGGGCAGCATCTTTTGGGAGTCCTAAATCCCGGACTAAATCATTCAATTCAGCTTGAGAGAAAAGTTCAGGTTTCGGATCTGGTTCAGTTTCAAACTCGGAAGTACTGGACTCATCGGGAAAAGCCATCTGATGAGTCTCATCATGATCAGAACCGTCCACACAAATATGATCCAAAGATTTTGGTGGTTCAGGCACAGGGTAACTTATTACGTTCTTATTTTTTAAGTTGTATCCCTTCACAATGCAAGAGCAAAAATAGCAGTCACTGCTGTGGTCTCTTTGTTCACGCCACATCACAGGTATTCCGAAACGAAATGCTTGTTTTTTACCTTTCATCCATAAGCGTAGATCTTCCTCACATGTCTTGCACACTTTGTGAGGAGCCCACGGTTTGTCTTGATCGCCTAACTTCAAACCGAAATAGGCGAAATATACTTTTTTAATAAATGCAGAAATGTTCCTCTGCCGCTTTTTCACAGTATATTCCCCACAAATAAAACAAAAACTGTCCGGAGAGTTGACGCAACCTCTGGCTCTGTGAGCCATCACAAATACACAGCACTGCAAACTACAACTGTAGTGAACCACTTCGGAATAAAGCTGGATTACGACTGAGCAAACAAAAGGTAATAATGAACTTGCAAGAAACTGAAATTTGACAGGAACGTTCATGTCACAACCACCGTGTTTGAGCGAGCGCGAACGAGGCGAGGCGAACAGGAAAGAACATGCGCCAGCGCGAGTACTGGATTTAGCCCCCCGCCTCCCAATTGTCCTGTTAATGTATAAAATGAATACAAAACACTCTAAAATATCATGAGGGAGTGTTTCTAGTTAGTTAACCATTACAACCTCTATTTTGGGCCAAGAAAATAAACTGCAGTCGGCTAAAAAGAAATTATGTGAACATTCCTTATATGGGTAAGAAATCTAATTTTGCAAGAAAACGTGACGTGATGGAACATTTTGGCTATTTTTCCTGGATTCAGCACCCCAAAATCTATAGGAATCAGTTGCAAAACTGGAGGCAGTTTTTTGGTAGTGTACCTGTGTAATCAAAGCATTTCATATAATGTAATACAAATTAGATAAAAATTGCATAAAAATATGATGTACAATGCATTGTGATGGGGCTCGTATGATAGAGCCCTTTTTAACCCTATTTAGGCGGCTGCCTAGGGTTATTGAAGTTTTGCTCTGCTCTTTGTATTAAAACAGAGTCTTTTGGTCAAGTGGTAAAGTAAATAATTAGGGTTTTATTCCCCTTCCCGAACAGACATTCTCAGGAATGCAACACAAAACACAGCATTGAACAAAAATGGCAACAGAAAAATATCTTCTTTTCTTTGTTATTGTCACAAAGTTATTCTCCTCAAAAGTTAACACAAAGAAGTGAGGTCATCCAAAAAACATATGGTACATTCCACTGGAATGGGGTCTGAAGTATGGCTATTATTTTCCCATATCATCCCGTCAGCTTCACTCCCCAAACTATCTGAGTCACATTCTTCACATGTGCTGAATTCTGGCACAGCCTCTTGTGATACACAAATATCCCTTCCTGCCAAGGGTTTTTTAAGCCCAGGGTTATATCTGCCGGGTATGAGAAAGGCTCCTTGCTGGTTTTCCTCACCAAATGAAAGCTTTGGATATCTTCCAGCTATAACGTTGTACTCAGGGCCACGCCCTTTAAAACATGCAGAGCTTTTAAACCTTTCTTTAAAAGAACAAGGCTCCCATCTTTTTACCTTGGTTCTAGCTTTAGCTCCTGGGTTGTAGAGGACTCTCTCCCTGGCTTTCCAGTCAGGCTCAGAGCTAACAAACTCCTGGTCACCTTCCCAGCTGTTTCTTGCTTTGCAGCCACGCTTGAAGTTCCCTTCAGCCGGTAAACTTCCTCTGGGCTGACCTGTGCTCATTGGTTGCTCATACCATCCTCCTGAGCTGCTGGCCCCTCCTGGTTTCTCACCAGGTCTGCTTCCTTGAGCATTGCCTTTCCCAGCACTGCTTGCTCCAACCCTTTTCTCTCGAGCTCTGCTTCTGCATTCACTTCCTGGTTCTTCCTTCTTACCAGCACTACTCCTCCTTCTCCCTTCACTTCCTCTTCCTGGCTCTAACCAGGAACTTATATGCTTCCCTGCCCTGCATGTTACGTGAGAGTTAGGACACAGGTGCTCCTGATGAGCTTTTCTGTTTATTCCTGCGTCAGAACTGTTACAGGGAAAACTACCTTTAATGGCTTTTGGCTTTTCTTGCGCTGACAGCCCTTACTGCTCAGCTGTTTCTCCATGCACTGAGTTTCTCTCTACAGCCAAATCTGAGGTAAGTTCCTCATTTTCATTAACTTTCATAGGCTCTATATTACCCACTGCATCACATATCCCCCCCCCCCCTTAAGATATTCCGGGATGGGGAACTCCCGTTCTCACAGCCCAGAATCTGCATTGGATACGTGACCTTCCTACTGTATCTACTGTCTGCTGCTTTACTTCCCTCCCAGGGTTCCTGAAAGCATGCGATCACTGCTCTACCTGTGACTGTTATACTGGAGCGGCTAGCTGCTGCCGTTCTCTCGTGCCACGGTTTTAACACGTTTATGTGGTATGTCTGAAGACGTCCCTTGTCGTTCTTCACGACATATGACACTGGATCCTTACGGTCTACTACCATGTAAGGACCTTTCCACTGGGCCTCGAACTTTGGCCCGAGGTCAGCGACCATTACAACTACTCTGTCACCAACGGCCAGTTGCCGTGGCTTCTTGCCCCTGTCATAATATTTCTTCTGATTTTTCTGACTGTTTTGCAAATGCCCGTCCGCAACTCGCGATGCCCTCTGTAGGCGACTCCGGAGCCCGCAAAGAAACTGGGTAACCCCCATTACCTCCCCTTCTGGCTCGACCCACTGGTCCCTTAAAATATCTAGGACTCCCCGTGGTGCCCGTCCGAACATTAGTTCATAAGGGGACGCTCCTAATGAGGCTTGAGTCCGTTCCCTACTAGCATATAGGGCGAATGGGAGCATAATATCCCAGTCAGCCATCTGTCCATCCAACCCTCTCCTTAACAACTGCTTAAGGGTTTGATTAAAGTGCTCCTCCAGACCATTTGTCTGTGGATGATACGCAGATGTTTTTATGTGGTGGATGCCATAAGCATCCCATACCTGGGCCAAGTATTTTGAGACAAAATTACTCCCCCTATCAGTTAGCATTTCCCTTGGGAATCCCACCTCACAGAATACCTTGACTAATTCTGCGGCTATGAACTTAGCTGAGATATTCCTCAAAGGAATCGCCCAAGGGAACCTGGTAGCCATGTCCATTATTACGAGGATGTACTGGAATCCTCTGGGGGTTTTCATTAGGGGACCCACAATGTCCATCGCCATTCGGCGAATTGGTTCCGTTATGGTAGGAGTCTGGATCATTGGAACTCCTATGGGCTTAGCGGCGCTCACCCGCTGACAAGAAGGACAGGCCTCGCAGAACCTCTTCGTTTCCCTAAATACTCCTGGCCAGTAGAAACGATCTAGGATCTGGTCGAGTGTACCCTGCACTCCTTTATGTCCCCCAACTGGGTGGTCGTGGGCTAGTCTCATAACGACCGCCTTAAAGGTAGTGGGAACCACTAACTGCTTTCTAATTGCACCATTATGGGGATTGCTGCTCTCCCTATATAGAATGGCTTCCTCTATCAGGAACCTGGGGAGCACATCCCTACCTGTCTGTGCAAACTCAAAGGCATGTTTCAATACTGGGTCTGCCTTCTGTTCCTTAGGAAAGGATGGGAACTTTTTTACCAGATCGGCAGGTACCCAGGGTAGACCGTACCCATCTGCTACCCCGACTCTCACTTGAGCCCGGTGATGTCTTTCTTGGCGCTTTTCGCCTTTACTTTTCTTTTTATCTTTTGAAGGAGCACTGATCAACTCCTCATGCTGGGGAAGCTCACTTAGGCTTTCTTCTACAACCCTATCTTCCCCCCCTAAAGGCTCTTCTTCCTCTTCTATGGGGTCAGGATTATCCTCTGGAATCTCACTGGGCGTCTCCAAGCCTTTTGCCTGGGACCTGGTGGAAACCATGCCTCCCTTTATGCATGTACCTCCCTCTATACCCCTGTAGAAAGGAGGCCGATCTCTCCCCAGTACTATATCATACGGTAACTTGGGGATTATAGCTACTAGGATTTCTTCCTGGGTGCCTATTTATTTATTTAGTTTATTAATTTTTTTATTTATTTAGCTGTATTTATATCCTGCTTTTCACCGGGTCAAAGCGGTCAATTGGGGGATACATTTAACATGAGGGGATATGAGACACATACGCTAATACTTACAGAGAACATGGTCAAAGGAGGGTTAAGTGGCTTGCCCAAGACCACAAGGAGTGCCTATAGGACTAGAAATCCCAGTCCTTCCAGCCTGAGATTGCTGTCCCCAGGTGGGACTTGAGCCCCTGGCCCTCCGGCCTGAAGTACCTTGTCCTAACCACTAGACCACTCCTCCCTCCGACCCTTAACCTTTAATTTATAAAGGGGATAACGGGTTGATGCCCCATGCACACATTTTATCCTAGTCATTCCCTCTTGCTGACTCGGGGGAAAATCATTTCAGGCCTGTATGGTTTGCCAGAATCTTCGGGAGACCATACTTTGATCGGCCCCCGAGACAAGCAAGGCTCTTGCAGGGACTCCCTGCACCTCTACATCAATGCAGAATCCCGCTTGTACATGCTTGTCATCGTTTGTTATTAGTGCAGTGTAATGGATGCAGTCTTTCTTTAGGTGCCCTGGCTTACCACACTTAAAACATTTTAACACAGCATTTCTATCCTCTCTTTTGTACACACATTCATTTGTATACCAAGTATTCATTCGAGGCTCTCTAGTTGCCTTTACAGAATTGATCAACCCCAGCTTACTCCCAGCACCTGCCTTTTTAGCCAATTCGGCTTCAAGGAACCGCTCAGTTAACTGCGCTGCTTCAGTGGAGGTTCTGCAATTCTGCAACGTTAAAAAGGTTTTCACCTCTACAGGAACTGCCTAATAGAATTGTTCCAGCCCAATTTCATCTATTATGCTATCTACAGTTTTACCTTCTGGTTCAAGCCATTTTAAAACCAAACTGCGCACTCTATGGCACAGTGCTTTTGGTGTTTCTTCCGCTTGAAGCTTAGTGGACCTGAGGATACGTCTGTACACTGCTGGTGTTAGGCCTAGCCTGTCACGTACTGCTCTTTTTACCTCATCATATTCTACTGCCAGAGCGGCAGGCATGGCTCTATAAGCCGACTGAGCTTCTCCAGTTAAAGCTGAAGCCAGTCTGACCGCCCACTGCTCTTTAGGCCAGTGTGCATTGAGAGCTACCCTCTCAAAGGATTCCACAAAATCGTCAAAATTATCCTTTTTATCCATTTGTCCAAATGTCCACATCCCACAATTCTGTGGGCCTACCCCACAGAAGGATGCTTGTGGTGCTGTCCCTTTCTTTGGCTCTTCCAGTAGAGCTTGTAGTAGGTCCGTCAGGGGCTTTTGCTGGGCCTTTAGGGCTGTGGTGGCCTGCTCCTGGCTCAGCTGAGCTAGCTCCCTTTGTTTGTCAAACTGAAGACTCATCCACCGTAAGACTTCCTGGACCTCCATCTTTTAGCTCTTTTATCCTGGAAAACAAATCAAACACACAACCACCAAGTGCGGTACCATACAAACAGAAAAAAAAAAAAATTCCTTTTTTTTTTTCTCTTCTCTTACAAGCACTTCCTTCTCACTGGAATCCTCCCAGCCTGTGCCCATATACCCTTTACCTGAGCCAGGTGGAGGTTCGCACTTTGAGAAGGTGCTTGTCTTTGCCTGCAGGAACTGGATCCTCTCCGGGTGTGCCAATGTCCGCTCCTTCCGCATTGTCGTTTGCTGCGTCGTGGTTTGTATCCTTTGGAATGGATCCGCAACAACTACGCCATTTTGTGATGGGGCTCGTATGATAGAGCCCTTTTTAACCCTATTTAGGTGGCTGCCTAGGGTTATTGAAGTTTTGCTCTTCTCTTTGTATTAAAACAGAGTTTTTTGGTCAAGTGGTAAAGAAAATAATTAGGGATTTATTCCCCTTCCCGAACAGACATTCTCAGGAATGCAACACAAAACACAGCATTGAACAAAAATGGCAACAGAAAATATCTTCTTTTCTTTTGTTATTTTCACAAAGTTATTCTCCTGAAAAGTTAACACAAAGAAGTGAGGTCATCCGAAAAACATATGGTACAGTCCATTGGAATGGGGTCTGAAGTGTAGCTATTGTTTTCCCATATCATCCCGTCAGCTTCACTCCCCAAACTATCTGAGTCACATTCTTCACATGTGCTGAATTCTGGCACAGCCTCTTGTGATACACAAATATCCCTTCCTGCCAAGGGTTCTTTAAGCCCAGGGTTATATCTGCCGGGTATGAGAAAGGCTCCTTGCTGGTTTTCCTCACCAAATGAAAGCTTTGGATATCTTCCAGCTATAACGTTGTACTCAGGGCCACACCCTTTAAAACATGCAGAGCTTTTAAACCTTTCTTTAAAAGAACAAGGCTCCCATCTTTTTACCTTGGTTCTAGCTTTAGCTCCTGGGTTGTAGAGGACTCTCTCCCTGGCTTTCCAGTCAGGCTCAGAGCTAACAAACTCCTGGTCACCTTCCCAGCTGTTTCTTGCTTTGCAGCCACGCTTGAAGTTCCCTTCAGCCGGTAAACTTCCTCTGGGCTGACCTGTGCTCATTGGTTGCTCATACCGTTCTCCTGAGCTGCTGGCCCCTCCTGGTTTCTCACCAGGTCTGCTTCCTTGAGCATTGCCTTTCCCAGCACTGCTTGCTCCAACCCTTTTCTCTCGAGCTCTGCTTCTGCATTCATTTCCTGGTTCTTCCTTCTTACCAGCACTACTCCTCCTTCTCCCTTCACTTCCTCTTCCTGGCTCTAACCAGGAACGTATATGCTTCCCTGCCCTGCACGTTACGTGAGAGTTAGGACACAGGTGCTCCTGATAAGCTTTTCTGTTTCTTCCTGCGTCAGAACTGTTACAGGGAAAACTACCTTTAATGGCTTTTGGCTTTTCTTATGCTGACAGCCCTTGCTGCTCAGCTGTTTCTCCATGCACTGAGTTTCTCTCTACAGCCAAATCTGAGGTAAGTTCCTCATTTTCATTAACTTTCATAGGCTCTATATTACCCACTGCATCACAGTATTCATTTGTACCACGCATCTAAAAGGTGTAATGTGAATTAGGATAGCAATAATTCAACTCGCCAAAACTACAAATGGAGAGCAAACCCAAAAAAATAAAAGAAAAACAAGTGAAGATGACGGAAGGAAACAGTAACCAAACCAAAACCTGAACATAAAGAAATAGCCACATAGCATACATCACAAAAGAGCCAAATTATACCTTAAAATATACATATGGCATATCATAGAATCCACGCAGAAACAAGAGGGGAGGAAGAAAACCTATAGTGAGACCCAAGAAAACATAAGATACAAAAATACGTGCATTGTAATTGTGTGCTGGTGAGTCGGCATGTAAGAGACTTTTAGATAAACCGCCAGAGGAGGTGTTAAAATACAGATCTTTTATAAGAGCAAAATACATATGAACTCAAAAAATATGATATGAGCCAAACACAAGGGGGACAAAAAATTTTTTGTATCACAGTGATGAAAAGAGATCCATGTGTAAAAGGCGGCAGTGGACAAGTCTCAGCATATCGCCAAAGAGCTGGCCAAAAGCGTCACAAAACTCGAAACTCGTGTGTAAACACAAAAAAGCCAACTAAGGCAAAAAACGAGAATCAGACTTTTAAGTGCTCCAAACGTTGCAACAGAATGATAAATGCACACATATATGCAAATAAAAGTGTCTTATCATAAAATTATAACAAAGGGGCTGGCCAGAAACTTTTATATCAACACAAAAAAGCCAACTAAGGCAAAAGCCTTTACATGCTCCAAACGTTTTAACAGTAGTAAAAAATCATAAATGCACACATATATGCAAATGAAAGTATCTCACCATAAAATTATAGCAAATTACCAACAGATAGATACTAAAAATAAATATGTATGTCACTGAGCAGGAAGAAAGAGCAGTATAAGAAATTGCCGCTAATACAGGGACATGCCGTTAAACGTGAAAAGGTAAAACAGAAGAAAAAGAGGTCATTATACTGAGCGTATGAGCAGGGAAGGAGGGTTACACAACAAACCACTATGTCATATTATTGTTTATTGTTTATTTCACACTTAATATACCGTCCCCCATAACATCGGGGCGGTTTACAAAATAAAATTAATAATTATAGAAAGAGAAAAAAGAAATTACAATAAATGATAGAAAGAGAAGAAAGTAAAGACAGAACAACAGATAGACCATAAAGATAGGAGACAGAGAAACAAAATTCAGGGGGGGAAAGCTAGGGAAAACAGATGAGTCTTAAGGAGAGAACGGAATTTGGGATATGATTCTTCTGTACGGAGGTTGGTAGGAAGGGAGTTCCAGAGAGAGGGTCCTAAATAGTAGAATGCCGATTTCCTGGTAGATTGCAGATGAGCTGGAAGGTGAAGGCGGTTAATATGAATGGACCGAAGACTGCCTGAGGGAGTATGGTAAGTCAGTAGATCCGAAAGGTAGGCAGGTGTAGAGAGATAAATGGCACTATGGGTTAAGGTGAGGATCTTAAAAGATATCCGGAAGTCAATTGGCAACCAATGAAGGTGGTGCAGCAGAGGGGTGACATGGTCGCGGGGTGAAGCGTGGAGGATCATGCGAGCAGCTGTATTTTGAATTAATTGGAGATGGCGTTTTTGATATTGGGGGAGTCCGGAAAAAATAGTATTGCAGAAGTCTAATCTGGTGATGATTAAAGAGAGAAGAAGAGTGGTGATGGCCTGAATGGACAAGAAGGGGCGAATGGCACGAATTTGTCGGAGACGCAGGAAAGAGCACCGAGAGATGTGAGAAATATGGTCATGAAAACTAAGGGCGCTATCAAGGAATACTCCAAGGTAGCGAAGCTTAGGGACTAAAGTAATGATGGAGCCTGCGAGAGATGGGGCAAGTGAAGGAGTAGGAGAGATGTGCGGGAACCAAATTGCAGCAGTCTTTTTTACATTGAGTACCAGACAATTGGAGGAGAGCCAAGAAGAAATAGTGGACAGACAGTCTTCTAAAGGTGAGATATCAGGGTGAGATGACGAAGTGTGATGCAACAGAAAGATATCATCAGCGTAGAAGTAGCTTGAAGTCCCAGATTGCTGGATGAGTAGAGCCAAGGGGGCAAGAAAGACATTAAACAATAAGGGAGCCAGAACACCACAGGGGAGTGGAAAGTGATCAGAGGAAGAAAGGGTAGAGGAAACAGCAAAAGACCGGTGACATAGAAATGAATGAAACCAGTGATACACCAAACCACAAATGCCCGCATCCCTAAGGCGAGAGAGGAGAAGGGCGTGATCCACCAGATCAAATGCTGCGGAGAGATCAAGTGATACCGCTAGAGTGATGTTGCCTTGGTCATGAGAAGTATGAATTTCATTTAGGACAGCTGTAATTGTGGTCTCAACACTAAATCCGGGTCTGAATATTGAAAAATAAAGAATAAAACAGAACAAAAGAAGAAAGAGAAAAACCAGGAGAGAAGCTGCAACCTTACCAGTGTTGTTGCTGTGCGCGGGAAACGCCGCGCAGAAGCAAAGAGGGTATTTAAATCACACTGAAGCGGTATTTAAATCATACTAAAGCGAGGCTGTTGATTCTGTACAGAAAATCATTGGACAGATAGGGAGTGAAACTGTATAATAAGAACTTTCTGTAAACCATGAAAGAAAAAACACAACTTTTGCAATAAAGAATGTGTTAAAGACAAAAGTGTCTACAGTATCGTACTACTTTAATGTTTGTGTGAATGTTATACTTGCGTATGCTGATTGCAGAGCATAGCACTATAAATAAGATGAACGGAGTGAATGAAAAAGTGTGATAGAGTAGGAAGAGAGGGGAGAGAGGGGAAAACCGTGGTGATATGACCATACTCTAACACGATTGGAAAACAAAAGTAAGATTGAAAGTAAATGATCTCAAAAAAATAGATCATAGTATAGTGATAAAACAGAAAACATGACAAGAAGAGACAAAAGGTATGCTGATAAGAATTTTAGACTCAAAACGAATTAGATGTTAAAAAACAATAAACAGGTCAAAGTGTACCACCGAGGGACCGGCCATGAGGTAGCAAAAGATAAATAAGAAACTTATGTATCATTATAAATGAGGAACTTTGAAAAAACAGACAAGCAGCAGCTAACTCGTGATCATACCAACGTATGGACGAGGATAAAAAGAAATATAATATCAATAAAAATAATAATATTACCTTATGGTGAAGGTATGTCAGTAGATGAATAAATAAATAGCTAAAAAACAGTACAATGAAATGTGGCCATAAAATATACATATGGCATAGTGTACAGTAGTAAATGTGCTATACTAAGTATATTGTATGGGAACAAAAAATAGTGTGAAGAACTGCCATTGACACTAATCGTGTCACCAAGAGGACTAAGCTGAAAAACACAAACATGAACAATGTCGTTGGTATGCGCGGAAGAGCAACGTATAAAAGCAAATGGAATATTAAAAACAAGGTAAAAGGACCTATAGAAACTCTGAAGAGAAGTATAATAAAAATGGAATGTAAAACTATACTAAAAGTCATAAAAAACTTAAAAAAAACAAAGCCGAACATTGACAAATATAAACATATTTATTTTATTTACATTCTCTTATATACTGTGCTATTCCTCATGAGTGTGGTTTACATTGAACAAACTGAAATTACATTGAATGGGGCATTATAACTTGGAGATAACTATTTTACAGGGAACATGGGCTATGGAGGGTTAAGTGGCTTGCCCAAGACCACAAGGAGCACCTGTGGGACTAGAAACACCAGCCCTTCTGGCCCAAGGTTGCTGTCCTCTAGTGGGATTTGAACCTCTGACCTTCTGGCCTGAAGTACCTTGCCACAACCACTAGGCCACTCCTCCACTCCATATTGAGGGCTGAACATACATAAAACCATACCACTATAGTGTGCATCTTAATGTTGTGCTTATGGTTAATTGTGAGGACCCAATTTATAATTTACAAAAATCATTTTAAACCAAGGGATCTGATGTACCATGAGCAGCAAAATTTCAGATAGAAAAGGTGATACAGACAAATACATCCATGCTACATCAGACCTGTAATCATAAACAGATAAACATAATATATTTTATAAGAGAGATGAGAAACAAAATCATTCTTTAAATCACAGAAAGTGGTGATATTCTATTTCTTTATTTAAACCTTGTGGAACTACTGTATTAAACGAAGAAATATAACGCTGTTCTTCTTGGGTTAACCGATGGTCACGGTCCCCGTCCTGAGGAGGGTTATTTATTTGTTTGACCACAAAAAACTTTAGGTCATCTAGAGTATGTTGAAATGTACACCAATGTTCAACTAAAGGGGCGGTAAGAATTTTCCTTCGTATACAGCTTCTGTGTTCTTGGATACGTATCCTAACTGGACGTATGGTCTTACCCACATAGAGAAGGGGGCAAGAGCAAATGATGACATACACAACATGTGAAGAGTTGCAGTCAGTTCTAGTCTGTAACTTATATTGTACTTGGGTGACGGGATGTGAAAAAACAGATAGTACAATGGTATGCTTACACACAGAACAGCTGTTACATCTGAAATGTCCCTTATCTTTAACATCTGAACTTTAACAAGGGGGCATGTAAGAAGAGACTAGTTTATCGGCCAGATTGCACCCTCTATTATAGGCAATCATAAGATGTTGATTGGAAAAGCAAGGACTAGTTTGTAGAATGTGCCAATCGGCTCTAAGGATTTTCTGTATCTTCCATGCAAGATGTGAGAACTTAAGAACACAAACAAACTTGTCATTGGAAGATCTGTCTTTGGGTAAAAACAAATCCTGTCTATTGGAGGAACAGGCACGTTGAAACCCTTTGGTAATACATTCGGTGAGATAACCTCTAGCCTTAAAACGTGCTGCCATATCAGTAGATTTATTTACAAAATCATCAAAATCCGTGCATAGTCTGCGGAGTCGTAAAAACTGTGAAACAGGTAAATTCCTTTTGATATGGCTATTGTGGAAACTATCAAACCGCAAATGTTTGTTTTTGTCTGTAGGTTTACGGAAAATGGTGGTTTTGAAACCAGACGTAGATTTCTTAATAAGAAGGTCTAAATATGATAAATCCGTAGTGCTCAATTGCATTTTGAATTTTAGATTGGTGTCAAGAGTGTTAAGCCAATCGTAAAACTCAAGAAGCTGATCATGAGTGCCCTGCCACAGAATTAATGTCATCAATGTATCTCTTCCAAGAGAAAATCAAGGAAGAGAAGTGGAGTGGAGTGGAGGAGTGGCCTAGTGGTTGGGGCAAGGTACTTCAGGCCGGAAGGTCAGGGGTTCAAATCCCACTAGAGGACAGCAACCTTGGGCCAGAAGGACTGGGGTTTCTAGTCCCACAGGTGCTCCTTGTGGTCTTGGGCAAGCCACTTATTTTATTTATTTATTTGAATTTCTTCTATACCGCACTCTTTTTCATCAGCGCGGTTTACATTAAACAGGAATACTCATTTCAATCAACAGACTGTGGTGAGTTTACATATAACAGGAAATATACAACTGGGATTATAACTTAGGGAAACTATGTACATATTTGTAGCATGTATAGGACCACTTAACCCTCCATAGCCCATGTTCCCTGTAAAATAGTTATCTCCAAGATATAATGCCCTGTTCAATGTAATTTCAGTTTGTTCAATGTAAACCACACTGATGCAGAATAGCACAGTATATAAGAGAATGTAAATAAATAAAATAAAAATAAATAAGAAAAGGGACAATCTACAAGATGAATCACCTCAAATTCAGCCACATACAGGTTGGCAATGTCTGGTGCCATGGATGCACCCATGGCCATACCTTTAATCTGTTGGTAAAAGATGCTGTTAAAAAGAAAATAATTACGTGTCAAAGCAAACTGAGCCAACTCGATGAGAAAATGAGTGGGTGTGCGAACTGGCAAGGGGCGTGAGTTCAAATAGGCCTCTTTTTGCGGTATATTTGTATACAGTGATTCAATATCTAACGTCACAAGCGTAATAGAAGAAGTATCGATATCTAAAGTGTCCAAAAAGGAAATCACATCAGCGACATCTCTAACGTAGGAGGCAATACAGGGAATGAAGGGTCGTAAAAACACATCAATAAATTTGGACAGAGGTTCCAGGACAGAACCTATGCCAGAAAAGATAGGGCGTCCTGGAGGAGCAGTAAGGGACTTATGGATTTTGGGAATGGTGTATATTGTCAGAATGACTGGGTGCTTAACCACCAGAAAAGCATACTCTTGTGGAGTAAGAAAACCAGCTTGTAGACCGTACAACAGAAGAGAGTCAATCTCTGTTTTGAGGGAGGATGTGGGATCACAGGGCAAAATTTGGTAGAAATCCCTATCATCAAGTTGGCTGGACAACTCTTGAATGTAATATGTGTGGTCTAAAGCCACTATCCCACCTCCCTTGTCAGCTGGTTTTATAATGATGTCAGGTCATTTATTCAAATTAGATATGGCAGCTCTTTCTTGACGTGTAAGATTAGAATACCTGCATATGGGTTTCTTTTCCATGTGTTCTATATCTCTTAAAACACATTTCGTAAAAGTGTGGATAAGAGGGTCAACAGGACCAGGAGGAACCCACCGGGACTTCGCTCGCACCACAGATGAATCTGTCGAAGGACAGGGTTTTTCAGAAAAAAAAATTTTAACTTGTAATTTCCGAAAGAATTTATGAAGATCTACCCGAGTCTGGAACGCATCATAGCATGCTGTGGGAACAAAAGACAATCCTTTCTGTAAAAGGTCAAGTTCTGTTTGTGTGAGGGTGACATGAGATAAGTTGATAACAGGTAAATCAAATCGTAGCAAACTCTGTGTGTCTACAGAAACATCCTGATTCAGTAAGGCTCGTGAAGGTGATTTTGTGGTGGTCGAGACGCATGGCCTCTGCCTCTTCCTCTCCCTCTGAATTCTAACCGGGAGGGAAGCAGTTTTTTGGACTTGCATTGCGCCTATTCTTTCTCCCACAGATCTTCGAATAAAAAATCCTTAGATGTCCTGGGGGAGTTATGGAGGGGGGTGGAGACAGGGGAGGCAAAAAGTTCTTCTGATTCACTACGAATGTGTTTTTTATTTCTTTCTGGTATGTCATATTTGCTAACTGGGGAATCTCACTTTCTAAAAGTACTAGAATCATCAAACCTATGACTGAATGGTTCAGATCTTTTCGAATAAAGACCATTCTGATTATCATTTCTACGATATTGGCTGTGGGAATAATCATATCGTCTAAAATTGTCATTGTTGCGATTACTAGAGTTATCATCCTTTATTTAACAGATTTATATACCGTCTTTCTACAAATCAAGACAGTTTACATAGAACATTTAAAATAGAGTGTTTCCACTGTTTACATAGAACTAGTAACAAATATATATAAAATAACAATGAACTAATTATATGAATAAAATAAAGAACAACTATTTACATAGATATTTACCGAGGTATCAGTTGTCAGTATGAAGGTTTAGAAGGGGTAGGCGCTGGAGGGAAGCAGAAGAGGTTAGTACTAGGGTGGAAGGGAAAAATGTTCCTGAAAAAGGAGGGTCATCCTTAAAACTGACTTGGCGTAAACTGTTAAAGGGAGCCCTAGGCTTCAACCATAAATACACATTGTCATTTTTATAATCAAGTTCATCACATTTGTGTTTGTCAAGTTTCATCCTTTTTATCTTTCTACAATATTCTTCCAGTTTTTTGTTATAATCTCCAATTAGTCTCTCAAAATGTCTATCCTCAGATCTTAAAGAGTCCATCTTTCTCTCAGCTTCTGTACGGATCTTCTCAGCCTTCTTCTTAGCTGTCTCGGCCAACAAAACCATGAGGTCAAAGGAGCACTTATTCAAAATGGCACACCACCTGTCTATGATAGGTTTATCGTCCCAAAACATATTTGGTTCTCTGGTCATCCTCAAACCTCTCGGGATCCGTTTGACCCTGCAATATTGTAGCATGCTGGCATAATGTAGTTCATATCGGATGGCAGCTTTTTTGGTGCGAATCAAGTCAATCCAACGATCAGCAAGACTGGTGTCTTCAGATTCGTCTTCCACCAAGGGAGGTACATTATATGAAATGCTTTGATTATTGAGATATTCGTTGTTAACACCATCATTCTTCTTCTTCACCTTATATAGATTGAGGAGGTTTCTCTGCTTTTTATATTTGTTGCTTCGCCTCTGTGGTAATGAATTATTTTTCCACCATCTAATATTTTTCTTAGTTATGTAATTCTATGGTTAGTTTTTTCATAAGGGCAACTTCTTTTGTGGTTCCAATTTGTTTTTGTTTCTTTTGTATGTGCGTATTTAAGTTAAACATGCCCATTTAAGTTTTTTATACTCCATATCTCATGTCAAAAGTTTTTGTACATGTTTTAATATGTATGTTTTATGTTATTTTGTTTTTAGACCCCTGAAGAAGGCCTCAGGCCGAAACTTTTTAGTTGGGTCCTTCAATAAATTTTGGTTGCATATCAATACACCTGTGTGTAGGCCTATTTCTTTCAATACAGTCAATCACAATCTCCTACTCGCCCGCCTGCATCAAAAAGGTATAAGGGACCAAGCCCTCAACTGGTTCAAATCATACCTGTCTGATTGCCAGCAACAAGTCTGCATAGGAACCCAGCCATCCAAACCATTCCAGCAGATGCAAGAAGTCCCACAAGGCTCATCCCTCTCCTCCCTACTCTTCAACATTTATATTCAGCCTATCTGTGCCATTATACAATTATTCAACATCTACTACCACATCCATGCCGACGACTTACTACTCTACCCACCTTTCTCCGTAGACAGCTCCGACTATTCTCCCATTGCAGAATGCTTCAATGCAGTCTCAGACTGGTTCACTACCCACAATCTGATGGTTAACAATAGAAAGTCAGAGGTCTTATTCCTAACTAAAGACCAAGCTTTCACCCCACCAACTTCCCTCAGGCTGAAAGATATAGAACCCATAGCTAAGCAAGAAGTACGTTATCTTGGGGTCATCTTGGACTAACATCTGAATTAGGAAGCCCACATACAAACCATCATCAAGGTAGTCTACCATAAACTAAAAATCCTCCGACATCTATGACCTCTCCTCAAGCCCTCAGACATTCACACAGTATGCCAAGCCCTAATCTTTCCTCACTTGGACTATGCCAACATAATCTACCATGGCCTGCCAAAGAACACTCTCCAGCCATTACAACTGGCCATGAATACAGCTGCCCGAACACTCCTTTCTGCCTCAAGATTTGAACACATCACGTCTCTTTTGATACAGCTACATTGGCTTCCCATAGCATGCCGACTGGTATACAAAGCCCTATTACTCACCTTCAAGTCTCTGCACGGAATGTCCGCTACCTCCCTCACAAATCTCATACAGTGTGCCCCTGAAAACACAACCAGAAGGTCATACATGGTGAACTCACTCATCACCCCTTCAGCAATAAGGACATGCACCAGTCAACTAAAAATTGCACCTTTTCCCTCCATGCACCAACCCACTGGAATGTCCTACCTCCATTAATCCATGCTATCACAGACCTGACCTCCTTCAGGAAGGTCTTAAAGACTTACTTATTTCAATTAGCTTACGGCCAGCCACCCTGAACAAAGCCTATGCCCAGATCGCTTCTAGTTCCCCTGCCTGCATACTCCAAGTTCATATCCCTGTATTCACATCTAATGTCGCCGCCTGCTATTACTTGTTACTTATTGTTACTTGGCTCTATTTCAGTGTAAGCTGTTCTATACAAACTGTTCTATGTAAACCATTGTACTGTTTTCGTTATATGTAAACCGCACTGATTTCAAAGAGTGCGGTATATAAAAGCAAATAAATAATGAGGGGCAAGACTAGGCTTGTTCATCCAGGGAAAGCATATGAAAATCAGATGGGAAGAGAGAGTCAGCAGGGGGAAACAGTAAGAGAATATTTCAAGAATTTGTTCTCTGTGGGAGGATCAGGGGTGCTGCTTTCTATGTGGGGGAACGTGGAAGGATGCAGAAAGGGTAGATTGAAAGTAATTTAAAAATGATCAGTTCAGCGTAGTGCTTGCTTATTTAGGATGAATAGGTGTAGGAAAAAGTCTTGTTCTGTTAGTATAAGATCGAGCGTATGACCAGCTGAGTAAGTAGGAAAAGTCATATGTTGTAAGAGACCTGGATCTGATAGGAATGTGGTGAAGGATCTGCCTCAGAGTCTTGACAGAGTGTCATAATGAATATTGAAATCACCTACACTAGGATAAGTGTATTAGGAAGAGAAATAACTGATTCTGAGAGAGATTGCTGAATTGAATTCCACGTTGCCATGTTCAGTGAAGGGGATAAGAGTAAATGAATTTTGGGAGTGTCATTAAGTCTGATGATTGAGGCTTCTGGGTATTGCAGACAGTCCATTGAAAGGTCGACTAGAGATAGTGAGTTTTTGTAAATCAGGGCTACCACTCCACTGATGTAAGAGACATGAGAAACAGACAAAGAAGAATAACTGGGATGCAGGCAACGAGACAGATAGGGATGTCTCCTTCCCTTAAACAGGACTTGGTTAGGCAGAGGATGTTGAAGGTGTTGGTGGAGACAAGGTCAGATATTAATGAATATTTAGATTTCAATGATCTACCATTTAAAAGGTCTGACTTAATAGAATAGTTATTAAAGGAGAACTGTAAATGAGGTTACTCTTCCATTTGAAGCAGTGGTTCTCAACCCAGTCCTCAAGACACACCTAGCCACTAAGGTTTTCAGGATAACCACAATGGATATGCATGACAGAGATCTGCATGAACTGTCTCCATATATGCAAATCTTTCTCAGGCATCATCAGCATGGTTATCCTAAAAATCTATCTGGCTAAGTCTGCCCTGAGGACTGGGTTGGGAATCCCTGGTCTGAAGGACTGCGATTCAATATGAAAGAGATAACAATGACCCCAAATAAATGAGTTAGTGAACATCTCCGAATAAAAGGCTATACATATAGTGGAGTGGCAATGACTGAAAGAATATGGCAGCAAGAAGCTGAAATGGAGAAAAGGAAGCATGCTGAAAAAGATTCCAGGTTGGATACCTACAGTATGGTGACCTAGCAGAAATTACCAGAGTTTATGCAGTGGCAATCAGACTTAATACAGATTGAGAACTGGTAGGAAAATGGTATTTAAAAGGTTTGTAAGTGTTAAAATCTATTTAATGTATTGAACAAGCAGTGCACTGTAGTTACTGTAGCTAACAACAGTTTTCTGAAAACTACCCAGACACAAATTGCAGTGAAGAAAATAATTAGGTAGGTTTTTAAAACAGCTTGCTTGAGACTTTTTTCAGTTTCAAGGTGATAAATCTAAACATGTTTAAATCCTCTAAATGCTTCAGGATATATCACAGTTTCAAACTGTTTTCAAGCAAATGTGCTATCTATTGTTTATAATGACAATACACTTCTGCTGGAACAAGTGAGTATTCAGTTCAGTAAAAAAAACAGTTGCACCGGTTGGAGTGTGTGTTACTCTGTCACAGGGTGTCACAGGTCCTTTTGAATATTACTCTTAAGAGCAAAGTAAAGACACAATACTACATGCTAGTGGTTACAAAATATATTTATCAATATATCACCAAACCAAGCATTTGTTCTCCAATTAAGTGTAACACTCACCTTTTTGCCTTGTCCTAGAACTGCTTTATAAGTCTTAATCAGCATGTTGTATATTTAATGCAATAGCTGAGGTGCCTTCATTCTAAGCAGAATCATTTTGAGCCTAAGACCTATATGTCTCAAGTTATCTTCTATGCATGAAGAATTGATTCTACTAAGGGAAGAATTAGTTTCAATTCAACACACCTCCTCTAGGGTACAAATTTTAAAAAAAAAAATCCACCACTGCTCCCACAAAGAATCAAACTACCCAGGAACAAAAGGATCACAGTGGGCTCTGGTAGGTTGCGACCTGTAACATGGAGACACCCTCCTTTCTCTGCCTTGGAAAATGAGAGTGGCCAATTAATGGAAACTGAAGTGCCCTTAATGAGAACGCTAATGCCCAATCTATTGATAATGCACCAAATATGAAGAAAAAAATCACAAAACAAGAAACTACTACTATATGGAGATTCCATCATCAGAGGCACCAACTTGGGAACACAGTTCAAAGGAGAGAAGATGGTCAAATGCCTCCCAAGCTCTTCAGCCAGTAGGAATACAAACCAAATTTTTGGCATAGTTAGTGCAGAAAGTGAGCACTCCAAAATTGATGTTATCATCCACTTGGGTACAAATGACCTGGCTAGAAACAGTGCCTCTACAGTTCAAAAGGATTCCCAGACTCTGGGAGAGAAACTCAAACCCATTGTTAACACTATAGCATTCTCATAAGTTCTACCTGTTATTGATAAGGGGGCAGAAAGATTGCATCACATAATCAACTTTAATGCATGGTTCCAAACCTGGTGCAAACAAGAAGGATTTAGATCTATAGGCAACTGGGGAAATAGATGGAACAACAGCAGGCTATACCGTGTTGATGGACTACGTCTCTCTGTCACAGGGAAAATGATCCTAATTGAAAAATTCAGGCATTTAAATTTGGGAAAGGAGGTTACAGATGGAGAACAAGTAGTTCAGGTTGTCACTCCCAGCAAAAATATAATAACAACACTAGAAACAGCCACACTATGAACCCACATATCAATGGCATGTGGGAAGAGGTGTGTAGAACAAAATACAGGCGAAATAAAGGCAAGCCAATCAACAAATTCTGGAAAGCAATGAGCACAAGTGCTCGAAGCCTAGCTAACAAAGTTCCTGACCTGGAAGCCCTAATGATGAAAATAGATTTGGACATTGTGGCCATTATAGAAATATTGTTTAACATATGAATGGGATAGAGCCATAGCTGGCTATAATTTATTTAGAAGAGATAGAGAAGGCAGAAAAGGAGGAAGAGTAGCCCTATATGTCAAAAGTAGTATTAAAGCTGCTGTAATGCAGGTGACATAGGGAAAAGAAGAAATGCTGTGGATTGTATTGGAAAGAAGAGATGACACTATTATCCATACTGGTGTAAACTACAGGCCTCCAACTCAAACTGAAGAAATGGATAGAGACTTGATTATTGATATTGCAAAGGTAGCCATGAAGGGGGAAGTGATTACATTGGGTAACTTTAATCTACTCAATGTGGATTGGAGAATTCCTTCTGAAAATCTAGAAAGAATTAAAAAATTGTGGATGCCTTCCAAGATGCATTGCTTAGACAAATGGTGATGGAACTGACCAGGGAGAGTTCAAGGTTGGATTTAGTACTCACCAACAAAGATAGTGTATCAAATGTCCTGGTGGGTGCCCATGTGAGCAGCAGTGATCATCACATAGTATGCTTTGAGATAAAAACCAAGGCAGAGTTCAATCACAGCAAACTCAAAGTCCTAGACTTCAAGAACACTGACTTCAGTAAAATGGGAAAGTACCTGAAGGAGATGTTGGCAGGGCGGGAGGAAATAAGGAAGTGGAATGCAGAGGGATAAACTAAAAGAGGAAATAAAAGAAGCAACAGATATAAATGTAAGGAAAGTAAATAAAAACAAGAGGAAAAGGAAACCTATTTGGTTCTCCAAAGAAGTGGCTGCACAAATAAAGGCAAAAAACACAGCTTTCACAAAATTCAGAAATTTGCAAACAGAGGAAAACAGAAAAGAATACAGGATAAAGCTAAAGGAGACAACAAGAGAAATAAGGATAGCAAAATCAAAGTCAAAAGAAAAGATGGCTAAAGATCTAAAGTGCGATGACAAAATATATTTCTGGGAATATTCAGGAGAAGACGAAGATCAGAGGTGGAATTGCAAGACTCAAAAGTTCTGAGAACGGATTTATGGAAAGTGATATTGAAAAAGCAAAAATACTAAACAAATACTTCTGTTCTGTTTTTACTAAAGAAAATGCTGGATAAGGACCACCTGTGATTGACAAATATACAAATAGGAATGGAGTAGATACTAAACCATTCACAGAAGATGATGTGTTTGCACAGCTTACAAAACTGAAAGTGGACAAGGCCATGGGACCAGATGGGATACATCCCAGGTTCTTGCAGGGCCTTTAAAGAATGTTTTTAATAGATCCTTGGAGACAGAAGTTCCACAGGACTAAAGAAGGGCTGATGTGGTACCTCTTCGCAAAAGTGCTAATAGGGAAGAAGTTACAAACTACAGGCCAGTAAGTCTTACCACAGTGGCGAGAAAAGTAATGGAGGCACTCCTGAAAGAGAGAATAGTGGACTTTCTCGAAACGAATAGATTGCATGATCCAAGGCAACATGGTTTTACCAAAGGACAATCATGCCAAACAAATTTGATTAAGTTCTTTGACTGGGTGACCAGAGAACTATATCAAGGGCATGCATTGGATGTGATTTACCTAGATTTCAGCAAAGCTTTTGATACTGTTCCTCATAGGAGGCTTATCAATAAACTGAACAGCCTAGGGATGGGTCCCAAAGTGGTGAACTGGATCAGAAATTGGTTGACTGAGAGATGAAAGAAGGTGATGGTAAACAGAGCTTACTCGGATGAAAGGAAGGTGATTAGTGGCATGCCCCCCACCCCACCCCCAGGGATCAGTCCTGGGACTGGTACTGTTCAATGTATTTTTGAGTTATATTGTAAAGGACTGGATGAAAAGTCTGTCTTCTTGCAGATGACACAAAAATTTATAATAGAGTAGAGGCCCTTGAGGGAGAGAATAATATGAGGAAAGATCTACAAAAGCTGGAAGAAATGGACTAATGCTTAACACTTAAGAATTAATGTGAAGAAGTGGGGTGTCATACAGTTGGGATGTAGAAATCCAAGGGAATTTTATGTGGTAGGGGGTGAGAGGTTGGTGTACATGCACCAGGAGAAGGACCTTGGAGTGATTGTTTCTGAGGATTTCAATGTGGCCAAACAGTGTGACAAGGCGGTGGCCAAAGCCAGAAGGATGCCAGGTTGCATACAGAGAGGAATTACCAGCAGAAAGGACGAGGTACTAATGCCTCTGTATAGAGTTGCTAGTAAGGTCTCACTTGGAATATTGTGTTCAGTTCTGGAGACCATATCTCACAAAGGATATAAAAATACTAGACATAGTTCAGAGGAAGGCAATCAAAATGATTTGGAGCCTGCACCAGAAGACGTATGAGAAGAGACTTGAAGACTTAAATATTTATACGCTAGAGGAAAGAAGGAACAGGAAAGATATGATACAGACCTTTAAATATCTAAAAAGTATTAATGAACAAACAAACTTTTTTCAAAGATGGGGAAGCTGTAAAACTAGAGGGCATAACATGAAGCTGAAAGGGGGTAAACTGAAAGGCAACGTCAGGAAATATTTTTTCACTGAAAGGGTGGTGGATGCTTGGAATGCCCTCCTGAAGGGACAAATAAAGTGACAGAATTTAAAATGGTATGGGACAGACACCGTGGAACCCTTTATAGCAACAGGATAAAATCAAAATAAACTTAACTATCTCTTATATCTCAACAAATAGGGGTGACCTGCACGGAGCATTGGGTACACCCCTAAACAAAGGCATGGGGAGGGGTGACCTGCACGGAGCAGCAAGTGCATCTACTCTTGCCACCTTGCTGGGAAGACTAGATGGACCATGCTGGTCTTTATCTGCCATCATATACTATGTTACTATGTAGGGTCTCACATAAGAACAGGTCTTCTTCTTTGAATACAGCAACCTGGGACAGCCTGGAATTTGTAGCAAAGCATGTTGTAAGATCACAGATCTCAGGAAGAGAGATAATCCATGGCTCGATTATTTAAATAAATAGACAATTTTTGATGTACAGTCGCATGCACCATGCAAAGTTCTGCTCTGTATTGAACCAGGAGCCAATGTGAAGAGCACAGTGTGGGTGGATATGCTCCTGGTATCTAGCTCCAAAGATGATATAAGTAGCTATATTTTGAACTAATTGTAACCACTGTAATTATGTTTGAAATAATCTGACATGCACTGAGTTACGACAGTCCAGAGGTTTTCAACCTAGTCCTCGGGACACACAGCCATTCAGGTTTTCAGGATAGCCGCAATGAATAAGCATGAGAGAGATCTGCACGCATTGCCTCCCTTGTTTGCAAATCTCTCTTATGAATATTCATTGCAGATATCCTGAAAATCTGACTGACTTGGGTCCCCCAGAACAGGTTTAGTAACCACTGAATTAGACAATTTTGCAAAGCAACTACTACTGTGATAGGCGATGGCCTAGTTCATCCTGTAGGTAGTCGAGGCCTGTATATTAGGCCTGAGTCCCCCCTCCCTTACTTTAGAATATTATAACTGACTTTGGAATATTATAGCAGAATCAGACAAGACAGAAAAATACCAGTAGTTGTTAGAGATACCTCTTTGCTCTGCTTTTGATAAGAATGCTTCTGATAAACAAAAGTAAAACTTTTCCACTGTTATGATAATCACAGCTGTGCTTTCCACTGTATCTCTGCTGGCTAATGACCTTGCGAAAGTAGCGAAATGTACTGTAGCAGAAGTATTATGTCTAGAGATTTGGGCCACAGTTAGAAAAGCCTGCACAGGGAGAAAACAGGTACAAGCCAGATCAGAGATGGCTATTGGGAGAGGGAGGGGGGCCACCGAGACCAATGAGGAGTTTTGCCTGTATTAGACTGGAGAAGAACAGTATATAAACTGTCGTTTTTCTGAGCTCAGGGCTCAGACATTTTGTATGTGACATTGGCCTGAGACTGTGCACATTAAACTGGTTTGAATTCTAGTCAATAGACTCCTGGTTTTATTCGTTGCGGGCCCTTCGCTATTACACTACTACTACTGATCATTTGTATAGCGCTACAAGGCATATGCAGCACTGTATAGAGGCATGTATGAGACAGTCAAGACAGACAACACAACAGCTGGGGTCAAGGATATGACTAGACTAGGGAATGGTAAGGAGAGCAGGAGACTATGCAAATCAGGATCCAAAAGCAACCTGGATTTAAGAAGTGCCAGAGATGAAGCCTAACGTATCAACTGAGGTAGTTTGTTCCAGACATAGGGAGCAGCAAGATGGAAAGATCAAAGCCTGGAGTTGGCAGTAGAAGAAAAGAGCACAGATAGAAGCAATCTGCCAGAAGAACGGAGCTCCCGAAGAGGGGTGTAGGGAGAGAAAAGAGAGGAAAGGTAGTGAGGCGCAGCAGAATGAGTGCACTTATAGGTCAGTAGGAAAAATTTGAACTGCATACGGAAATGGACAGGGAGCCAATGAAGCGACTTGAAAAGAGGGGTTACATGAACCTAGTGAGACTGGAGGAAGATTAGCTGAACAGCTGAATTTTGAACAGATTGAAAGGGAGAGAGATGATTCAGAGGAAGACCACTAATGAGGACATTGCAATAGTCTAGATGAGAGGTGATTAGAGAGTGGATAAGGTTCTTAGTAGTGTGTTCAGAAAGGAAGGGTCAAATTTTTCTGATGTTACAGAGAAAGAAACAACAGGTTTTAGCTATCAGTTGGATGTGTGTGAAGAAGGAGAGGGAAGGAGTCAGATAACCCCAAGGCTGCGAGCTGAAGAAACAGGGAGGAGTAGTGTTATCCACAGAAATAGAGAAAGGAGGAAGGAGGGAGGTGGATTTAGGGGGAAAAGTTAAGAAGCTTGGTTTTGGCCATGAATCTATTTTATAAAACAAATAGACATGTCTGTTGTATTTATAAAATAGATTTGTGTGTGCCTATGTGCCTTTCTTACCCAGGCACCCTGTTAGAAAATGACCCTCGCTATGCACAAATAAAGGAGTGCTGTTTTTTGAGAGTGCCATTCCAGTTCTGGACAAATAACCATTTTTTTTCTGCACAATTTTGCTTCAATCTGTTCTGTTGTGAATAATAAACATTCCTGAAGCATTCCAGCTAAGATAAGAGAAACCATGAGAAGACTTGCTTAACAGTAATAATTGAGTGAAAGTATCTTGCCAAGAAATGTGCAACTATAAGAACTCAAGTTCAAATCCTTGCCACTTGAAAATTCCAACAGAATGCCCCACCTCCCTGAAACTCAGAACAAAAATACTCTCCACTTGGTATTAATGCAGATTAACATTGTATATCAATATTCAATACCGTAATCAATATACTAAAATGCCACTGATCATGGCAGTAAAGCTGAGTAAAATTATACCCAATAACTGATGTTTGTTACCCTGTGTGTCACATTAACAGCAAGAAAGGGCTCAAAGAATCATATTCAGATGTTACTGTCTCTTTAATATATTCCTTTCGAATATTTTTTAAAGCTAATTTTCAAACTTTCCAGGTCGCTTGGCACAGTGGGAATTTCTTAAGAAAAAAGTACCAGATCAGAGGCAATGGCAGCCCCTACCTTTCACTCAAGGTACAAAGAAGAAATGAGGAAACTTTGAAATGGGTCCTGTTCAGTCAAACATTCTTCCACCTACTTGATATGTTGTACCCTGAGTGAAAAACACCACCGTCTGCAAGCACAATTTGAAAGGGAAACTCCCTGCAGAGATTCCCTTTGTACATCTGACAGCAGACATATCACCTTATTCCACAGCCTGTGTAATTTCACTTGTATTATAGAGGAGAGGTTCCTGAGGGGATTAGATTGGACAAGAGAACTATGCATGTGGTTTTGGTTGGAATAACAGATTGCTGTAGAAGTTGCTGCAGATCTCTATGGGTGATTTTTCCTTAGGCAATTTTCAAAGAGAATATATGTACATAATTCCACTTTGGAAACTGGAGCAAAGGCTGTAAGTGAAAAGTTTTTGTGGATTTTGCAACAATATGAGTAGTTTGGCAATTACCCTCTTAATGGTTTTAGAATATACTATTTATGTCATCAAAATCCATCTATCAACAAACATTTCTGTCTTGTAGTGGTAGATTTTTTCCTTTATATGATATGGAGGTAATTTTCAGTAGTAGCAGTCAGCATCTAAATTAAATTGCTGGCCACAGTATTTACATTGAATCATATATTCAGCACTACTGTATGGGGCAGAAAAAGGGCTTTTTCTCTGGCGGGGGGGGGGGGGGTCAAGGTTTTGCTCCAAGTTCTGCCCTAACTCTGCCCAGGCACCACCCCAAGCTCTACCCTAACTTGGCTCAAGCCACGTTTGACGGGCAGAGACCCTTCCTGTTCGCAGACAGGGAGGGTCTTTGCTGCGATCGCAGCTTCTCTTCTTCTGACCACGGGGAATGAGATCCTCGTGGGCAAACTGCTGCCTACTGGTCGTGATCACAGCAAAAACCTTTCCTGTCTGCCTGCGGGGATCCAATTTCCTGTGGGCAGACAGGAAGGGGCTTTTCTTCTGGCTTTGGGAGATGGGATCCCCGCAGGCAGCCTATTTCCTGCCTTGCCACAATTTTTGTTGGGGCTAGGACCTATGTGGCCCACCCCTTTCCGATGCCTATGCTACTATACATGTGAAGGAACATTTTAAAAAAGACGTAGACATTGGAATTGAGATGTCAAGGTCGGGACGACTCCTCTTTTAAATAAGAATAAAAAGGACAGTTTTTACCACAAGAGAGGATTATTCCTGTCACGGTAAACAGTCCAACAAAAAATTATATTGGTAGCTCTCTGGAGGGTTGTAGATTTATCTCTTAGTTTAAGGAATTTACTGTGGGATAAAAGGTGGTTTAGTGTTAGGATTAAAGGTCGGGATGTATGGCACTTATACATGTATCTTCATCACTTAGGAAGCCTGGATGTGCAGATGCCACTCTATCACCACAAAGATACCACTATCTCAGCCAATTTTAATTTGGAGGAGTGGCTAAAAGGAGCTCTGACAATACCTATTTGTGTCAGGGAACAGATATAAATCTGGGCATTTGGCAATTTTGGTCTTACATGTGCATTCTCTGTATGAAATGGGAAAAAAACATATGTGCAGATTTTGGTTCCACCTAAGCCATGCCCCAAAATGCCTCCAGAATGCCTCCTAGGAAAGTGCTTATGGATCAACGTGCCTGGCATGGAAACATATAAATCACAGCCGTTCCAAAGTCATGTTTTCACTATGGTTTCAGCTTCTGAGATTTTCTGTTGCCACCTCCACATTTAAAATGCGACTAGGGACTTCTAAAATAACCCCTGTAGTCAACGGTGCTAAATATATGTGGTAAAAACTGACCGCCAGGACTGCTACATTGTTAGTTTAGGCTGAAAACTGCAGCTATTTAAGCAATACTGCTGCTTTGCTTTTATTCCCCCTCTGCCCGCCCCTCGGCTGTATGAATAATAGCAGTGTGCTAGACTTATTTTCAGGCCACCATTATCTGTATAGTGACTGGAAATCTCTGAAAAACAAGGCTATATATATTAACTGGCTGCCAGCTGGAGGGTAATTTTATAAGGGGCACCTAATAAAAGCATGTTTTTAGGGCACCTACGTTAAGCCAAGTAATAAAAACATATAGACCCCTACTTTATAAAATACTAACATAAAAGACATAACGTGTGCCTGCATTGCGGGTGCAGACCTCTACATCAGCCCCGAGCTAGCAGATTAATATTGTATAAATGTTCACACTTATATTTTCCAAGTATGTGTGTAAATTATAGTCTTTTATCATCTACTTGATTGTAAGCTCTTATTTATTTATATTCTCTTATATACTGTGCTATTCTGCATCAGTGTGGTTTACATTGAATGAACTGAAATTACATTGAACAGGGCATTATAACTTGGAGATAACTAATTTACAGGGAACATGGGCTATGGAAGGTTAAGTGGCTTGCCCAAGACCACAAGGAGCACCTGTGGGACTAGAAACCCCAGTCCTTCCAGCCCAAGGTTGCTGTCCTCTAGTGGGATTTGAACCCCCAACCTTCCAGCCTGAAGTACCTTGCCCCAACCACTAGGCCACTCCTCCACTCCACTTATGAGCAGGGATCATCTTTTACATGTGCCTGTACAGTGCTGCATACACCTCGTAGTGCTATACAAATGATCAGTAGTGATAGTAGTATAGGCGCAGTTCCATCCTCCACCCATGCTCTGCCCAAATCCGAGCCATATGCACACCCACCAAAAATTATTTGCCTTGACGCCAATGCTTTTATGCCAACTGATAGTTTATAAGACTACTACAGCTACTTCTTAGAAATTTTTATAGCGCTACATGACATATGCATTGTTGTACGCATTAAAGAGACAGTTTCTGATCTTCAGAGCTTACAGGACAACACAAAAACCGGGGACTAGGGGAAATATAGGGGAAGCAGCCTTGGAGATGTAGGTATTTAGCCTGAATTTGAATAGGGCTAGAGATGTAGCCTGGCATACTAGAACGGTCTAATTTGTTCCAGGCATATGGAACAGCAAAGTGGAATGAATTAAGTCTGGAGTTGCCTGTAGCAGAGAAGGGCACAGATGAAATTAATCTGCCAGAAGAGCGGAATTCCCAAGGAATGGCTTAGGGACAGATAAGAGAGGAAAAATAGCTAGCAGAATGAGTGCACTTATAGGTCAATAGAAGAAGTTTGAACTGGACATGGAATCAGATAGGGAGCCGGTGAAGTGACTTGAGAAGCAGGACTGTGTTGTGCATACATCACCAATCTCAGCGTCCTCGCCAAAATTTGCAGATAAGTGCTAACTTTGCTGTTATTTGCAGATAAAAGATAATTGATAACTTGCAAATTTGTTATTGGGGTTTTTGTCCGGGTGAATTCACTGACCTATCCCCTCAACTGCATTTTGATTAAAATGTACATTTTTTCTCCTTTACCGTAGCTTCACGGTTGGTAGCTTCGGCGAGAGGAAGTTTGTCCGACAAAAAACTGGGGGTTTTCGGGCTACACATTCCTTGATTTTGGTTCACTTTTTTATTTCATTATATTTTGAGAAGCATAGTGGCACTGGAGGAAGATTAGCCATGTGGCTGACTTTTGAACAGATTGAAAGGGAGAGAGATGAATCAGAGGGAGACCAGAAAGCAGCAGGCTGCAACAGTCCAGACAGGAGGTGACTAGAGAGTGGATAAGGGTTTTAGTAGTGTGTTCCAGGGCTAGTGTTACCATCAGGCAAACTGGGCAGTCGCCTAGAACGCTGACCCTCTAAGCTTTGGCGCCGTGGGGTTATTTGTTCCTGCCCCCTCTCTGATGTCTTGTGCCAAAACAGGAAGTTGTTATCAGCCAACAAGAAGGGGCAGAAGCAAATAGCCTTGTGGTGCTTACCTTTAAGCATCAGAGCCACGGGGCTGTTTGCAGACCTTGCTGTGTTGTATGTCCTAGAGAAGGGGGAAAGCAGCGGCAATGGGCACCATGTGGGGGGTTCGCAAGAGATGAGATTCGCCTAAGACACTTCATTTCCACGTGCCCACCCTGGTGTGTTCATAAAGAAAGGGATCTATTTTGTTGATGTGATAGAGAAAGAAATGACAGATTTTAGCTGCAGCATTTGATGGATGTGTGCAGAGAAAGAGAGAGAAGAGTTAAAGGTGACCCCAAGGTTGTGAGTTGAGGAAACAGGGAGGAGTAGAGTGTTATCCACAGAGATAGTGAAAGAGGGGGAGTGGGTTTAGGGGGAAAGACAAGGAGCTCAGTTTTGGCCATGTTCAATTTCAGATAGTGGTGGGACATCCAGGCAGCAGTTTCAGATAAGCAGACTGAGATAGGGCCTGGATTCCTGGAGAGATTTCAGGTGCGAAGAGGTGGATCTGAGAATCATCATCATAAAGAAGATACTGAAAACAACGGGAGGGGATTTACAAACATTTGTGGCCACATATAGGTGTAAATGACTTGGTAAAATTACCTTCTTGAGCAGCATGAACCTTGAACACTGACCAGCATGTCATGTCAAACAGAATTGTGATGTTCTACACAGAGATGGTGCAGGCAGATCTTGGATGGGAAGAAGTATGCTGGCTTCTGCTGGCCAAAATGTGATGTCGAGGGTTCTCCAAGTAAGGCTACACTCCAGTCATTAATTCAGCAAGGTTTCCCTGAACCATCCAGCATTCTATCCAGGGAGAAGGGGGTGACATAGGTGAGCTGAAATCAAAAGGGGAACAACTTTCAGACATAATATCTAAATCTTTTCCCTCCTTTATTTCAGTAATATTCCTACTTGTATGGGCACCTATGAAACTGCATACAATTGCTTTAACATTTTAGGGCAGTGATTAACACCTGACCTGATTTTAGGATAGCAATTAATGGGTTAAGTTATCAGCCGGAAGCAGACACATTTGGTACTGGAGAATAAAAGTAAGTAGAGAACATTTCCATTCTAGCAATATCTTTACTCTAAATCAGTCAATAAGATTAATTAGACTGAATGGTTAGGCATGAACTATAAAAGCAGAAAGTCCATGCCAAATAAGTTTGTAAAACAAAGAAACAAAAAAAAGTTATTTATGACAGCACAGCAAAGATTTGATGTATGTAATTGCTATCACCTTTTTTTCTCTCTATACCATTAGAAGTGCATAGTCACAAGACTGTAAAAAATTGCAACACCCCCCCTCCCCCCCCGAAACATTCTAATCAATAACTTTCATTTGTTGTAATGACATTGATGACAAGGTCAATAGAATACATGCAACTCTATACTCAGAAATAAGTTAATACCTAACATACCCATAAGTCCAGAAAATTAAGAAAGCAGAGCATCTTCGCCATTCTGGAGGCAAATATTGGCAGTGTCTTAGTGAGTCTGCAGAAGTTTAACTATCTGTAATTGAGGCTTGAAGATTTTTACTATTGGATCATTTTTCTAAATACTTTAAAGTACCGAGCCTTTTTACTAAAGTGTGCTAATGCTGCAGCAACTGTTACCACACTCCAAAAATGTGGCCACCCTAAAGTGTGGGTTGGGATGAAGACTCGGTGTTACAGAGTAGAGCCTGCACATTGCATTTAGTGCAAGAGTCTTTAACACACACTAACCTGCAATGTTGTACTTAGCATGGGTGCGCTGCCACCTCAATGGGTGATGCTCTGTGTACCCACATTAATTGTGGCAAACCCTGTAAAATGGGGGTGGCATGGCACCTGCACTAACTACATGGAGGCAGGCTGGGTGTGCTTCTATTTGTTAGCACAGGTCCAATGCCTCCCCCAAGCTAAGTTTAAGGGCTTAACGTGCAGTGCATTGCCACATTTTAGTAAGAATGACCCTAAATGTTCATAATGCATCACAAAACTCTTGTCAGATGAAGAGGTAGAATCTAACAATAATGCAAAAATAATTTGATTTGATTTGGTTTTATTAATTATTTTTACATGTTTTATTTATGATTTTCTTGAATCCAATACAAATGTAAAGAAATAGAGTAAAATATTACAAAAATCCAAGAACAATGTAAGTTCACATAAAAAGAAACACATCAAGGGAGAGGAGCCAGCCAATGACAACCATAAAGACAAAGAAAGGAAAAAAGATGTACAAGACTCCACAAAAGGGAGCAAAATTAATATCAATTCCATCTACTAATTCCACACTACCTCCCTTTCATTCAAAAACTTTAACAAAGTTACATCAACATATACATAAGTTTGTGCCCCCAAAGTAATAACACACCAACAGGAAAATTTAAAAAAGAAAGAAACCCCCAAGGCCACTACCCAAGATTTCAACTCCAGAAACTGCTTCTGCCGAATCTGGGTATTCCGGCCCACATCCGGAAATACCTGAAGTTTTTGTCCACAAAAAAAGAGCCTCTCTATACTTAAAGTAAGCTCTCAATACACGCAACTTAGCAGACTCAGAACCAAACCGCACTACCAAAGTACTGCATTTGGAAATGACGTCCACTGAATCCTCCAGAAAAGCTGTTAGGTTCTGGCTAACTAAACCAGCCGAGGGAACAGAAACCCCTTCAGCTGACGGTATAGGGGCAGAACCAACAGAAAGGTAATACATACGGACAATATCTGAATTCCCCTCCAAATGCAGCACTTCGGTAAAATATTTTTCAAGTAAAATATCTGAGGATAGCAAATGAGTGATAGGAAAATTCAGGAAACATAAGTTGCACACTCTAGACTGATTCTCCAGAGCCTCCAGCTGATAGGAAAAAGCAAGGGAATCCCTTATTATACCAGATGAAAATCCAAAAGGACAAAAGAAATTGAATTGCTGTATGTACAAATGTAAATAGATGGTGGTTAGTGACTGTGTAAATGTATGATAATAGCTAAGGTCTTTATATGGACCCGCATATGTGTGCTGTGTATCCCCCTGCTCTCTCTATCTAATCCCCAAATAATTCTGTCTGTAATTTATGACAAATCCCGTAATTGTAATCAAACCGCTTCTGATCGCTGGAAGGAGCGGTATATAAGTCCTTACTAAATAAATAAATAATAAATAAATTATTAAGGCAACATTATTATCACGACATGACTGGAGCTGGGAATCAGTCTGAGCAACCAACTTAGCAAAAGAACCTAATTGCTTATCTATATATTGCAAGTTACCAACAGCTTCTTGAGAAAATTTACAAAGGGAGGAGACAGTAGAAGATAAACAAGTATCAATATTCTGAATAGCAGTCCATATGTCTGTAAGAGTCACTTCCCCAGATGGGGGAGTAATAAACATACCTTCAGATGCTGCTGGATAAACGGGAAGTGGAACCGGGAGTAAAACATCAGGGGAACACTCCAATAAAGTAGATGAAAAGGCTGGATGTGGGAGAGGAGGAGGAGACCGGGAATCAGGGCTTAATGAAACCCCTTCCGGTGACTGAATACCAGGCAGCAGGGAAGTCAGGTGTTTGTCCATAGGGCCCACCATCTTACCTCCTTGAGCACTCGCTCCTGATTTACACCAGCCTCTTCCTTCCGCTTACCCATACTGAACAAACACACCAACTTCACAGTACCCACATGAGCTCCTCATATGTGCCGAAGGGGCGCCGAAGGGGCGCCAAAGGGGCGTATCCTGCCCCTTGAGCCACGCCCCTTATACCACGTCACGCAGGCCGTGACACGTTGCCGCGTGAGGTACCGCTGGGCTTTGTAGAAGCAGGGAGGCTCCTCCAGACCTGGGAACGTCCTCTGAATTGCCTGCATGTTGTTCTCTACACCTCCAGGCAAGCTCGCTGCACAGCTCCGCAACGCTGACAAACGCGGCAACTCCCACATACAGCAGCTCACTCTCCCTTGGTTTTATTAATTTAATATCCTGCCTACTACAAAAGGGTCCCAGTGGCTACAATAAAAACATAATAAAATGCATAAAGTATAATAAACACAAATGAACCATACAATAAAATACTTGATATTTTAGAAGAGATTGGAAAACTGTCAAGGGAAGAACAGATCAACTAATCACTGAAATATGAATCCAGTCATATGGAGTTAGTACGCCATGAAAATAGCAGGTAGGCAGGGATGGCTCAAACACTAGGCAAACAATGTGATTGCCTAGGGCAGCAGTTTCAGAGGGGGGGGAGTAATAATGCAAAGAACAGCAACAATCAATGCAAAACAATGGGTCCTAACAGCCACAAAAACTCTAAGGGACTTGTTTGCCTAGTGCCTCTCTGTTTTCAGCTATGTCTCTCTCTGTTTCCTCTTCCTTAGTATCCCTCCCTCCCTCCCCACAACCCACCCACCCCCTTGCTTATAGTCTCTTATAGCTGCCCTGTGCTCATTATCACAATCACTCAGAGGTGCACCTTATCTCCTGAAATATCTACCACCTATCCTTTTATTTCTTCTGTCTTCTGTGCTCCTCTCCATCTCTCTCTTTTATGACTCCTCAAAACTTTCTCTTCCTATTGCTCATACTGCCTATTTATCTCCCCTTCTACCAACACCTTCAAGCTCCTCCCCCTTATCGCCCCTTTACCATCCTCGCTTCCCCCACCATCTTGTCATCTACCCTGTCATCAACCCTTGAGCTTTACCACTTTCTCCCTCTCGTACAGCCATCTCCTCTTTCTCTGACACAAGGAAACAACCTCACCCTCGTTACCACCATGCTGTCTCCTCTCTGCCCCACACTCTTCTACTCCTGTACTGGTGGTGGTGGAGGTGTTGGGCTTCTACTCTCTCCTTCCTGTCAATTCCAACCTCTCCTTCTGCCTCAGTCTCACTCTTTTCCCTCCTTTGAAGTCCATTCTATCTGGCTTTTTACTCTACTACCTCTCCAATTAGCTGTTATTTAATCGACCCCCTGACCAGCCCACCTCTACCTTTTTCTATGATTTTGACTCATGGCTTTTCTTCTTTCTGTATTCATCTTCCCCTCTCTTATTCTCAGGGATTTTAACATTCATGTTAATAACCACTCTGACCCTTATGCTTTAAAGCTCCTCTCCCTTACCTCATTATTCAACCTCCAGCTTTGCTTTACTGCCCCTACTCACCAGCAAGGCCACTGCCTTGACCTTGTATTCTTCTTTAATTGCTTATCCTCAAACTTATGTACCTCACTTCTTCCCTTATCAGACCATCATCTGCTAAGCTTCACTCTTCATCATTCACCACCTCAACCTCACCCTGTCTCCCCCAGTCTCTTTTGATATTTTCATGCTCTCCTCCACTGTCTCATCACCTCTTTCCTCCACTATGTCATCTGAGTCTGTTGAAGAGGCACTAGCTTCCTATAACACTGCACTCACTTCTGCTCTGGATGCTCTTGCTTTGCCCATGCCACTTCCTGTGAGGCGTAGTGAACCTCAACCCTGGCTGTCTTCCACTACCCACTTTTCCTGTGCCCGCTCAGCTGAGCAGGGTTGGCTCAAATCCCACACTCTTGTGGTCTTTCTACACTTCAAATTCATACTTGTCTCTTTCCAGTCAGCCATAGCACTCACAAAACAAGACATGATGTCTATTTGACTCTCTTGCCTCTGACCCTCGTCGTCTCTTTACTACTCTCAACTCTCTCCTCAAGGTGCCTCCACCTTTGACCCCTCCCTCACTTTCTGCCCAAACCCTGGCTGACTACTTCCATGACAAAATCCACAAGATCACATTCCAATTCTCCATGAGGTCAGCTATTCCCCCTCCTCTCCCTCTTCACTCCCAACTCCCCCTCCCCCCACACACACCTCTGCTGCACTTTCTTCCTTGTCTATAATCTCCGAGGAGGAAACCACTCACTTTCTTTCCTCATTCAAAATCACTACCTGCTCCTCTGATCCTATTCCCACCCATCTCCTTAGCTCCATCTCCTCCACTGTAGTCCCTTCCATCTCTCATAGTCTCAACCTATCGCTCTCCACTGCAACTTTCCCTGCAGACTTCAAGCATGTTGTTGTCACTCCTCTCCTCAAGAAACCCTCACTAGATCCTACCTACCTTTCTCACTATCAAACCATCGCCCTCCTCCCCTTCATTTCTAAATTACTTGAACGTGCGGTTCACTGCCGTTGCCTCAACTTTCTCTCCTCTTAAGCCCTTCTGGATCCTCTACAATCTGGTTTTCGTCCTTTACATTCTACAAAAACGGCTCTTCCCAAAGTCTCCAGTGACCTGTTCCTGGCAAAATGCAAGGGCCTTTACTCAATCCTCATCCTTCTTGACCTTTCTGCTGCTTTTGACACTGTTGACTACAACCAACCATTCTCCTTGCTATATTGTCCTCTCTTGGTTTTAAGGGCTCTGTGATATCCTGATTCTCTTCTTATCTCTCCCATCACTCTTTTAGTGTTTGTTCTGGTGGATCCTCCTCTACTGCTATCCTACTTTCAATTGGTGTACCCCAAGGATCTGTTTTGGGTCCACTCCTTTTCTCTCTCTATGCTCAGTCCCTTGGTGCATCTCTTCCCATGGCTTTCATTACCATCTTTATGCTGATGACTCCTAGATCTACCTTTCTACACCTGAAATCTCTCTGACAATCCCAGCATGGATCTCTGCCTGCCTTTCTGACATCGCTGCTTGGATGTCTCTCTGCCACTTGAAATTGAACATGGCCAAAACTGAGCTTCTTATTTTTCCCCCTAAACCCTCCTCTCCCCTTCCTTCTTTCTCAGTCTCTATGAATAACTCTCTACTCCTCCCCTGTCTCCTCAGCTTGCAATCTAGGGATCATTTGTGACTTCTCTCTCTCCTCAACACACATCCAGCTGATAGCTAAAACCTGCCATTTCTTTCTCTACATCATCAACAAAATTTGCCCATTCCTTTCTGAACACACTACTAAGACACTCATCCACTCCTTAGTCACCACCTGTCAAGACTATTGTAACCTATTCCTTTTCTGGTCTCCCTTTGAATCATCTCTCTCCCCTTCAATCTGTTCAACACTCTGCTGCCGAGCTAATCTTCTGCCAGCCTTGTCATGCTCATATTACTCCTTTTCTCACGTCAATTCATTGGCTCCCTAGCCATTTCCGCATCCAGTTCAAACTTCTGCTAACCTATAAGTGCATTTGCTCTGCAGCTCCTCACTACCTTTCCTCTCTTATCTCTCCCTACACCCCTCCTCGGGAGCTCCACTCTTCTGACAAATCGCTTCTATCTGTGCCCTTCTCTTCTACTGATAACCCCAGACTTCAATCCTTGCTGCTCTTTATGCCTGGAATAAACTAACCGAGTCTGTACATCAGATGCCTTCTCTGACCCTTTTCAAATCCAGGCTGAAAACTCACCTCTTTGCTGCCGCTTTTGGATCTTGACTCACCTTTTCTCCTTTGTGTTTCCTTACCATTCCCCCTAGATGTATCCCATGTCTACAGCCACTGTGTTGTCTGTCTTGACTAGATTGTAAGCTCTGATGATCAGGGGCTGTCTTTTACATGTGTCTGTGCAGTACTGCTTACATTTTGTAGCGCTATACAAATGTTCAGTAGTAGTAGTAGAAATGAGGTTTAAGATTAGTGCAGTTTCAATTCTCTTTGTTTAGAAGGCGCTCATTGCAAAAAGCAATGTAGATAGATATTGCAGATACCTGGCAAAGACTCAATGATATCTTGAGCTAGGGTTTGAAGATTCAGATGCAGATAATTCAGAGGCTGTGTTGCTTATCTGAAACCTATTACCATTTAGGTTTCTATTAATCTCCCTGGCAGGTGAAGTGGCTCTTAATAAGTCAGCTTCAATGAAGGAATATAACAATAAAAAGTATTTTAATCATCAATGGTATAATTCTGATTTTCATAATTTCAGAAAGTAGCTGCATCAGGCAGATTGTCAATGGTGGAAATGAAGTTTTTTAAAATGATCTCTCTTCATGTAGACTCTTGGAGTGCATACCTTAAGCCGTAAAGTGCACACCTAATTTGGTGGTAGTTTAGTCATAGCTACATATGTGTATGAATGGTATTGTATAAAATATTGTCCAGCATAAAAGCACATGTTCACATGCTAACACATACTTTGCTAGTGGGTCTGCACATGGGTGAAGAGCATGGGCAGCTCTGAGACTGGTGTAAATGATAGATCTCTATCATATCTCCCCTCAGCCATTTCTTTTCCAGGTTGAAGAGCCCTAACCTTTTTAACCTCTCTTCATAGGAATATCCTTCCATCCCCTCTACCATTTTGGTGGCTCTTCTCTGTACCTTTTCTATACACTATATCTTTTTTTAAGATACGGCAACCAGAATTGCACACAATATTCAAGGTGCAGTTGCACCATGGAATGATACAGAGGCATTATAATATCCTTTGTTTTATTTTCCATTCCTTTCCTTATGATACCTAGCATTCTATTTGCTCTCTTGGCCACCGCTGCACACTGGGCGGAAGGTTTTAACATGTTATCCACAATGACGCCTAAATCATTTTCCTGGGGGGTGGTTCCCAATGTTGAACCTTGCATCGTGTAACCATAGTTTAGGTTGTTCTTTCCTAGGTGCATAACTTTGCACTTGTCCACATTAAATTTCATCTGCCATTTGGATGCCCAGTCTTCCAATTTATCAAGAACATCTTGCAATTTTCCACAATCCTCTTGGGTTTTAACAACTTTAAATAGTTTTGTGTCATCTGCAAATTTTATAACCTCACTCATTATTCCCTTTTCCAGGTCATTTATGAATATGTTAAAAAGCAGTGGACCCAGCACAGATCCCTGGGGTACTCCACTATTCACCTTTTTCTTTTGGGAAAATTGGCCATTTAGCCCTACCTTCTGCTTTCTATCTTGTAACCAGCTCCTGATCCACAATAGTATATCACCTCCTATCCCATGACTTTTTAGTTTTGCCAAAAGTCTCTGATGAGGGACCTTGTCAAAGGCTTTCTGAAAGTCCAGATGCACTATATCAACCGACTCACCTCTGTCTACCTGTTTATTCACACCTTTGAAAAAACATAAGAGATTAGTAAGACAAAATCTTCCTTGTCTAAAGCCAAGTAGATAAGTATCTTTTTGCCATGCCAAGACCACATCCCTGAAACACCCCTGACATGCTTCTGGAAAATGTCCACATAGCTAGAGCATGACTGGGGCAAACAAGTGCAAACTCGAGACCTTCTCTAATGGCTCTTTGCACATGGATGTAGTTTGCATGCTTATTTGCCAGTACATCTATATTCAAAGTGCAAGTAAGGCCTTTAAAATAACCCCTTAACTGGTAGTTTATGTGTTTATTTCTAATATATGTATTTTTTGTTTCATTTGCTGTGGATAGCAACCTTGATGCAGGTACTAGTGCTGAAAGAATGTCATGTAGGGTTTCTATATAACATGCATTTATTGTAATTTTTGAGTTAATTGTAATTTTCATTTTATTCACTTATCTATTTTATTTTTGATTATGTAGAAATAAACACCTATTTTTTGGCTAAGATTAAGGAAGATGTTAACTAAAGTGCACTAAGGCGTTTTTTCAGATTTTAGCACATCCTAACCATTAACATGGGCCTGCATTAATGGCTACAACACTAAAGCTGGCAATAAAGTAAAAATGGTAATTACACTTACCTGGTAATTGTAGTTCCTTGAGTGACGACAGTTTAGTCCTCCACCCCTGGATAGTGCACCTTCTCCTGCAGCTTGGAGACTGGACCAATCAAATTCTTGTCCGCACTGGATGTAGCATGCTGGCATCTCCCATCAGCCCCCAGTGAACTATTGACAAAGCAGACTCAAAAAAGCAACAACCAAATATCTAACAATAATCTTCTAACTCTTTTTTTTTAAATGGTTGAATGCCAAACAAGACATACACCACCCCTTGAAAAGGGAAGGGCAAGGTAACTGTTATTAAAGGACTCCCTCCCCTGCCGAGCCAAGAAAGGGGGATAGAAGAAGAAGAAAAAACAAGTCAAAAGGAAAAACCGAACATGAGAGAAAATGATCATAAGGAAAAACTCACCTGTATATCCGACTCTTTACTCCTGAACGCTTGCCGGGCTACAAACAGAAGCCGAGGGCAGGAATGAGGACTAAACTGTCGTCACTCAAGGAACTACAATTACCAGGTAAGTGTAATTACCATTTCCTTATCGTTCCTCCAGTTTAGTCCTCCACCCCTGGGATGTAACAGAGCAGTATTAATGGGAGGGACCCTGCCAGCCGGCACGCAAAACCGCCGACCCAAAACAGGCATCCTGCGCTGCCAGAACATCCAGGCGGTAATGCTTGCTGAAGGTATGAAGCGACGACCAGGTAGCCACCTTACAAATCTCCACCGGCGGAACTAGGTTGTGTTCCGCCCAGGAAGCCGCCTGAGCTCTGATCGAGTGAGCTTCAGACCTACCGGCGCCGGGCGCCCCTGCAACATGTAGGCAGAAACGATGGCCTCTTTAACCCACCTCGAAATGGATGCTTTCGCCGCTGCCTCACCTTTCCTGGGACCGCCAAACAACACGAACAGACGATCCAATTTGCGAAAGGACTCGGAGACTGCCAAATAATGACGCAACACCCTCTTTAAGTCCAAGCGACTCAAGCCTCGGTCAGACACTTGTCCTACCTCTGACCGCAAAACCGGCAGAGATACTGACTGATTCATATGAAAAGGAGAAGACACCTTTGGCAAAAAGGAAGGCACCGGCCGAAGAACCACTTTCTCTCTAGAAAAACACAGAAAAGGTTCTCTACAGGAAAGAGCTTGCAATTCTGAGATGCGCCGTGCCGAGCAGATAGCTACCAAAAACACTGCCTTAAGGGTGAGATCCTTGATCGAGATACGAGTTAAGGGCTCAAAGGGCGCTCTGCTCTCAACACTAAATTAAGATCCCATGGCGGGACAGAAATCCGACCTGCAGGACGCATCCTGGAAACTGCTTTCAGAAAACGACGGACATCATCATGCTCTCCTAGCGGCACGCCGTGAACCTTACCCCTATAACAGGCTAAAGCCGCTAACTGTACTTTGAGAGAACTGTCAGCGAGCCCCTTATCGAAGCCATCCTGTAAGAAGCTCAACACCAACAGCACCGAAGCCGTGGAAGCACGGACCTTATGCCTGGAACACCAATCTTCAAAGATTCGCCAGCTACGAATATAAGCCAGCAAAGTCGAGCGTTCCGGCACCTGAAGCAGAGTCGCCACTACAGACCTGGAGTAACCCTTCTTTTTTAGCCTCGCCCTTTCAATGGCCAAGCCGTAAGCGAGAATCGATCCACCCGCGGCATCAGAAGGGGACCCTGGACTAGGAGCTCTGGCGACAACGCTAGATGCCAGGGAACTCTGTCTAGCAACCTGATGAGGTCGGTATACCACGGATGCCGGGGCCAGTCTGGCGCCACCAACAGAACCCGTCCGCGATGCACTTCGATGCGCTGGATCAGACGGCCGATTAGTGCCCATGGCGGAAACACGTAAAGAAGACCCGTCGACGGCCACGGCTGCATCAAGGCGTCGATCCCCTCTGACATGGGTTCCCGCCTTCTGCTGTAAAACCGATTTGCTTTTGCGGACTGAAACGTGGCCATCAAGTCCATCACCAGCTCCTCCCACCGGAGAATTAACTGAGCGAATACGTCAGGATGCAGCTCCCACTCCCCTGCATCGACTCGTACCCTGCTGAGAAAATCCGCTGTCACGTTGTCCTTCCTGGCGATGTGCGCCGCCGATATCACTTGTAAATGCAACTCCACCCAGGAGAACAGCCTCTCTGCCTCCTCTTCCATGGCCACGCTCCCGGTACCGCCCTGCCGATTTATGTATGCCACTGTCGCGGCATTGTCACACTGATGTACAGGCCAAACAGATGCCTGACTCTGCACAAGTGCGCTCCCGGGCGCCACAGATGATGCACTGTGCAGTTATAGACATGAGGAAGGGACCCCGGAGGAAACCTAGGTACTCCTGGGTCTAGCAATAAAAAGGTATGTGCTGTTAGCAAAACACCTACTTCAAACCTTCCCTTTAGCTCCTTTTCTCTTTTTTTTTTTTAACCCCACATCGCAGCTCTTAGGCCCTTAGAACTACCAAAAACTAAATGCTTGCAGGACCACCCGCTTAAACGAGACTGCCCGCTAAAGGCAAACAGAGCAAAATAAAAAATAAACCAAAGTAAAATAAACTAAAGCAGAAAGGAAGCCCTTTGCCACTCTGAAACTGAAACAGGGAATCCTTCTGGCCCAGAGCAGAGAACTGTTGGCACCGCAAATAGAGGTGCTGGGGAAACCGCGCAATCAAAATGGCCGCGGTTTCCTCACAACGTTTAGGCGGGAACTGCAGGGAGGCCCTCCTGACCCGAAAAGTAAGCACGTACCTGTCCTGTGCCGCTCTCGGTCCAAAACAACTCCTCTCGACTGGCTAGGCTTTGTTTAGAAAGCCGCGCAGCGATTATAGGCTTAACGGGCTGCCGAAACACAAAACAGCAGCCTGCCCATGGAGCCGTTCCCTCCACCACCGTCCGCCGACTTGAGGCGAACGGTGATGCTGATGTGCCGCATAGAGAACTCCACCCCGTGCCGTCAGGGGGAGAGAGATCCCAAAGAGCTTGGCAGGGAAAGGACCCCCCAACACCAGCACCTTCTCCTCCTATATTAACTACAATGCCTTTTTGTTCCGTTTTTTTTTTTTTTAAAGAGGCAGTAGGCGACTGCCCAATGAAGAATTTAAAATAATGCTAAATCAACAAAACTCAAGCAATGAAGCAAAGACAAAACAAAATAGACTTAAAACAGAACCAAAAGAAAAGACTGAAGCCCTTTAATCTAACTAGCCTGCTCCTTATTAGTCACTCCAGAGAGCCCAACACCTAGGCTCACTAAGTCCTCCTGCTGCATGGAGACTGGACACACACTGGGGGCTGATGGGAGATGCCAGCATGCTACATCCAGTGCGGACAAGAATTTGATTGGTTCAGTCTCCAAGCTGCAGGAGGAGGTGCACTACCCAGGGGTGGAGGACTAAACTGGAGGAAAGATAAGGAAATCCCATGTTAACTGCTTACAGGGCCGGCCCGTCCATTGTGCGAGAATGTGGTTCGCACAGGGCTCCGCGCGAACTTCATTCTCATACAATTAAGGACGGCTTCAGAAGTGAGCCAGAGAAGCCCATGCGAGGCCCTGGCTCCCTCTGCATAGCTGCCAGCATGAAGAGCAGTGTTTTCCCTCACGTTGGCAACTGTGTTACTGTGATGTGGGCAAGTGCCGGGAAATGCCCTTTAACCTTTCTTGGCATTCAGTGCGCTTCACAGTAACACAGCTGCCAGCATGAGGGAAAACACTACTCTTCACGCTGGCGGCTGTGCAGAGGTGAGCCAGGGCATCCTTGGCTCACCTCTGAAGCAGCTTAGACAGCCACAGGTCTCTTCGGAGAGGGGGGGCAAGCTAGGATAGGACAGAAAATGGACGATGGGGGACTAGGATTGGAAATGGGCTGATGGGGGGGGGCTTGGACTGGAAATGGGCCAGTGGGGTGCTTGGACTAGAAATGGGCTAATGGGGAGCTGGGTTAGGACTGGAAATGAGTTAATGTGGTGAACTAAGACTGGAAATGGGCTGATAAGGGGAGCTTGGACTGGAAATGGACTGATGGGGGGCTGGAATAAGACTGGAAATGGCTGATGGGGTGCTAGGACTGAAAATGGGCTGATTGGGATGCTAGTATTGGAAATTGACTGATGGGGGGGATGGGAGAATGGGACTAGAAGGGAGCGGATGTTGTAGGAGGACCAGAAGGGGATGGGTCTGGAGGAGTGAGGATGGAGAAGGGAAAAGAGATTTTGTGTAGGAGGGAAGACATATCTACAATTGGCCAGGTATTGGGAGAGTAAGTGGGGATTGAGGATGGAAGGGTGAAATTTGAGTGGATGAAAAAGAAATAAAGAAAGAAATGGAATAAAGAGAAAAAGGGGAAGATCAGTATGTTAAAGCAGATGTAGAGAGAGAATGGGAAAAAACTAGAAGAGAGAAGAAAGGACAAATGGACAGCAGACGATGGAGAGTTAGCCGAAGACACGAAGGAACCAGAAGAAAACAACTGGAGCAATTGCAACTGAAAAATAAAATGCACAAACAGAAGATAGAAAAATACTTTTTTATTTTGAATTTATTAACTGAAATATGTCAGCTCTGGAAAATGTGCATTGCTAATGTCTTTGCATTTTGTTTAGTACAAAAGGAAATTAATTTATAGTTGTTTTTTCTCCAGTGTTGCATAGTCCAGTTTGGCTTTTGGCGTTCCCAGTTTAATTATTGTCTTTCTACTTCTAAATTGTGATCCCTTGTTCTTTGTTTGGTGACAGTCTATGTTCTGCATGGTATTTTGTTTATGTAGTTTTCATTTATTTATTTGGCTCTTCTATACCGCTCCTTCCAGAGATCAGGGGTGGTTTACAGTTAACAAAACATGGTACATGGAACTATAATTGAACTATATACATGGATACATGGAAATATATACATGGTACATGGAACTATTTTATTTATTTATTTAACATTTTTTATATACCGCACTATTCGTCATCAGTGCGGTTTACATTGAACAACAATATACCTGTCAATACATGACTGATCTAGGTTTACAGATAACAGGGAAGATAAACTGGGTGTGAACTGGGGGTAACTATCTACATAATTATGCAAATTATATGCATTGAATAGGTTACATCAAGATTTGATATTTGACAAGAATACAGTGTTTTCACATTTTGATCCTTTGTTCTGGATTGTTATGTGTAGGAGTTATCTGAGTGAGGCGGGAGCCGGTTCTATTGTGTGTATGGTAGCCTGAAGTGCAAAGTGAATAAATAGTGCTTGATGGACTTTCTAAATTGGGTGATATCCCTGATTGATCTGATGTTTGGAGGTAGTTTGTTCCAGCACTTGGGAGCATAGGACACAAAAGCTCTGTTAGTAGTTTGTTGTGTCCATTTTGTGGAGATACTAGGAGTAACTAGTGTGTTTTCTGCTACTAGTCTCCTGGGTCTGTTGTTTGGTGTGTGGGTGATGAGCTTTGAGATCGATGCAGGAGATAATTTATTAATAGCCTTGAATGTGATGAGGAGGGTTTTGTATATTATTCTGCAGTTTATCGGGAGCCAGTGCAAATCGATCAGTATTGGTGTTATATGATCTCTTATAGAAGCTCCAGATAAGATGCGGGCTGCCGCGTTCATCGCCAGTTGAAGTGGATTTAGTGTATTCTTGGGGAGGCCATGAAGGATGATATTCGCATAGTCGAAATGCGGTGTGACTATTGCTTGGAAAACTGTACGGAAGTCCTTGGTCTCCATCATTGGTTTCAGGTGGCGCAGTGTTTTTAGTTTGTAGTAAATTGACCTTACTGTGTTCTTTATGTGCTCTTTAAGATTGAGTTGTTGATCGAGTATCACACCGAGGTACTTTATGGAGGCCTTAATTGGGAGTTCTGCATCTCTTACTATGAGGGTGGTTGGCGGAGAAAATTGCTTGTTTCTTGTGGCTATGAGTATTTCGGTTTTCTTGAAGTTTATTCTCATGTTCTGATTGAGAAGCCAGTCGGTTATTGCATTGAAACAGTTGATTAGTGGAGAGTAGTCAGGATTTGATATGTTGATCGGTGTGAATATTAGCACGTCATCTGCGTATAATAGGCAAGATATACCGAAATCTCTGGTGATTTGGCAGATCGGCTGCATGTATATATTAAAAAGCAGCGCAGATAGAGATGAGCCTTGAGGTACTCCCTGTTTCTGTTTGAAGGGTTCAGATGTAATGTTGCCTGTACGGACCTGTTGCCATCGCTCATCTAAGTAAGATTTGCACCAGTTCCAGGCTTGGTTACGGATGCCTTTTTCGTGAAGTCTAGCTAGCATAATCTTATGGTCGACTAAGTCGAATGCCGCTGATATGTCCAGAAAAATCATTGCAATGGCCATGTGAATGTTGTCAATCCCACAAATGAGTTTGTTAAGTAGTGAAGTCATGAGTGTTTCTGTTCCGTGAGCTTCTCGGAATCCGTGTTGGCATGGGTCCAACGGGGCTGCTGTGTCAATGTGGTGTTGGATCTGCCTCTGAGTTTCCTTTTCAAGTATCTTGGCTAGGTAGGGAATGCTGGAGATTGGGCGGTAGGACTCTTCCTTCGTTGGGTCCATCTGGTTGTTTTTTAGCAGAGGGCGAATTGATGTTTGTTTAAGGGCAGTAGGGAAGATCCCAGTTAGATAGGAGATATTTGCGATCTTAGCTATGTAAGGGCTAAGCTCAGCACGTAAGGTTTTGATCCAGTGTGCTGGACATGGGTCATTTGGTGCCGTGGTGGTGTTTATGGTAGCGATAATTTCTTCGATGGTTTTTCTTGATGGTGGTGAGAATTTATCGAGTGATGCTTGAGCTTGCGGGAGTTGGATTAGTATTTGTGATGGCGTTGTGTTCGCCTTGACCATTTTGGCTTGGATGAAATTAGCATATAGTTGTGGTTGTATGGATTCTTGATGCGGTGGCGATGGATCTTTGGTTAATGTTTTTACTAAATTGAAGAGATCACGTGGTCTGTTTAGTGTTTTGCTGAGAAGATTGGAGTGGAATTCTTTCCTTGTAGTCCAAGTTAGATCGCGATGCTTTTTGAGGTGGGTAAGATACTCTTCTTGAACCTGGCTGTTGTGGGTGTGTCTCCATTTTCTTTCTAACTTCCTCAGTTGGAGTAGCGATGTACGTAGTTCTGGAGAGAACCAAGGGGCATCCTGTTTTTTATTGGAGCGATTCCTGGGTGGGAGCTTCTTGTTCATGCTTGGTTGATGGGCATACTGATAGAGAGTGTCGTTCCAGTTAGAGATCAACTCGTTCAGATTGTCCGTTGGCTTGGATAGTTTTGGCAACGCTTGTTTAGTGAAGGTCTCTGTGTCTAATGGTTTAAATCGTCCTGCGCTTGCTGTTGAGGTGACTGGCTGGGCGAATGTGTTTGAATTTGTTGGAATCTGGAATAAGAGCAGGCTATGGTCTGACCAAGGGACTGGGATAATAGATGGTTTGGTGTAATTATTTAAGCTCGAGACTGCTGATGGAACGAATATCAAATCGAGGATGTTCCCTTGATTGTGTGTGGGGTTGTGCACGATTTGTTTGTATCCAAGGTCTGTCATTGCATCGAGGAATGTACTGGATAAGTCGTGATGTAGAGAGGCAAGGTTAAAATCACCTAACAACCAGTTTGGTTTGTTGGGGTTGTCAGGATTGCAGGCCAAGTTTATTACATCTGAGAGATCTTCTGATACTGCGTTTGGTGCTGAATAGATGAGATTGATAGAGTTGCTTCTATTTGTGATAGTTATAGTGTCTAGATGCTGGGAGCTCCTGGTTAGGGACACTCGGTATTGCAACTAAACTATAATTGAACTATACGAGTATACATAGATACGTGTGTACTATATACATAGGTACAATTTGACAGTGACACTTATTCTCTTTCCCCAGTAGGAGATATATTGGTATTCTCTGAGATGTATTGGTTTAATATTTGCAGTGTTGCCTTTTGATAGGTAGGGTTTGGTGCTTTGTGAGTCCTGGTAGTACTGTTATGATACGGCAGGTTTGCTATGGTTTCTAAATGGTCAGTCTTTATAGTACCTCCTAATGTGCCTGGCAGTTGGCACTGGAGTATAGCAATGTAGATTTCTGGTAGTCTTTCCTTATCCAGACACTCATTTATTTATTTATTTTATTTATTTACGTTTCTTATATACCGCACTATTTGCGATCAGCGCGGTTTACATAGAACAAGCAAAATCCGACACTAACAAATGTCTGGTCATTACATTGAACAGGAAATGTTGGAGAACAGGGTAAACTATATACATATGCAGTTGTATTAAGAGGTATGTTTACTAAAAGTTAGTGCACATTAACATTATGACAATATTTATGCAAATGAGTCCTACAATGAGTCTCAGCACATGGCCCCACACACCCCTTGGGACACCCCTGACTGCTTAGTGCATTTTAGGGTGGGAACTGGGTGGAGAATGGGTGTGGAAAGCATTGACAATGCATGATACATTATGCTATGCTAATAGTTATGGCTTTCCAGTAGCACGGGGGCATTTAACGCCAACTCTCCCTCTGAGGAAACCTGCAGCCATTTTTTTTTACCATCTCTCCTTAGATGACCCAGACTGTTCTTGAATTCACAACAGCAGGGAGTTATGTTCTGCTGTGTCCAACATCAACTTTGAACTGGCATTTGTTAGTGGTGCTGTATAATCTGACTAATGAGTATCAACCAACTAATTAATGTCAGTATAAAGCAGTGCTGGAGGCATTTGGAAGTCAATAGGGTGACCAGTTGGTTTTGTATATGTTTTATTAGAGGACTAGAGGTTAGGTAGTTCAGATCCCCCCCCCCCCCCTCCATGCTAACTGATGGTGTCACTATTTCACTTAGCACCAGAAAACTCAGAAAGATAATCCTAGATGGAACATAACTAGAATTCACAAAATGTGAGTATGGATAAGTGGTCTTTTTGCAAGTGAGAACAATTTAGAGGGTCACTTGCTGTAAACCTGCATAGTCAGAACCACTGAATCAGTCCTAACTTAAGCTTACAAGATGCTTTCTGCAAATTAGGTCTATAAGAAGCAAAAATCACAACTCCTCAATTAAAATTCCAAATCTTAACACATACAATTTTACGCAGATGGAAATCTTGTTATTATGAAGCATTGCTTGTTTTCCTACCATCTAAGCTCACAAAGTATTAAAATATTAATAGGAAAAGTAATATAGACATGAAAATGTGTTAATAATGTGTTAAATAATTTTAACTCTGTGAATATATTCAGGTGGCAACACATTGTTCATATATTAAAATGGTTTCAGTGAGGATGCACTATAGCACTGTGGTTCTCAGATTTGTCCTGGGGGATGCTAAGCCAGCTGGGTTTTTAGTATATACACATTCAATATGCATGAGAAAGGTTTGGCATGCAAATCTGTCTTACATATTCTCATTGAAAATCTGACTGGGTGGGGGTCCCCCAGGACAAGTCTGAGAATCACTGCTGCTGAAATAATACCACTTGTGGACCTCATTAGAAAAGACTGGTAAGGATTTGCAGTTACTGCGTGGTAACCACCCAGATTAGCACACAGTAGTTGCAAATCCTCTATAAGAACTTTTGGGGACATTCAAAGCATCTTCCCATATGGATAACACACAGAATTTGTTTGCTGTACATTAACTGCAGATAAAGCAATGCAACTAGCTACACCTATATAGGTGATGTCAACTGTATCATTTAGCTGCATTAACAGTTAATGTGCCATAACGTTTTCCATGTTAATTATGACACAGTCCCTGCCCATTTTCCTCCCCTCTGCCCTACTCAGCAATGACTGTTAACATAGAAATTAGCATGCATTAAGGGGGCTATTTTAGAAGCCTTATTTGCATTTTACATGTGGATATGGCAGCAAACAAAAAAAACCCAAAATAAAACATGCAAGCTGCATTCAGATGTAAAACATGATTTTAGAAATACCACAATTTACATGTCTCCCCCAGCAGTCTCTAAGTTACATGAGGAGGGCATGCTGTGGATGTGGATGACAGAAACATTCCATGTCTGGATTTACACCTGCTCCCTGGCATGAATAGGTTTTTCAAAAAAGCTCGTTTCAGCCATCCCTTTACAGGAGGGATTAAGGGGATATCTCCTTTAATCCCCCAATGTTTATTTCCCACTCCAAACTGAAATGAGGCAAAGAGCGGCTACATTTCTAGGTTTGCAAAATGGCCAGGATACAGGTGTAAGTGAACAGATTTGCAGACATTTTCATTTGGACATACCTGTAACCATATAAACGGCCTTTCTAAAATGTGCCCTCCCATGCAAAGGCCTCACATTAACTGTTAAGCATTTTAGCAGCTAAAACAGTTTAGTAAGTAGTAGGGCTGTACATAAATTTCTGTCGAACTGACAAAACGTGATGAATTGCAGCATTTTAGGTTACTTTTTCTTCCAAAGAACTGAATGTGCAGGATCACAGAGCTGCATAAACCACCATTCATCTCATTTGTATTTATCATCGTTGTACATGAATGCAGGTGTCACTCTAGGTGGGGGTGAAGGATAAGCTAGAAGCATGAGGTACTTCAGCCAATCATTTTGAAACTCTTATACAAGCAGGCAAATAAGCCTATTCCTCCTAACTTATCTAAATGTCACAGCTAGGCAATGATGTCAAAGCTAGGTTAGAAGAAAGATGATAGCTTTAGGACAGGGGGCTATTTTCGCTGAGGCTTTCAAAGAGAAAGAGGAGATCCTGTGTGTGCTTGTTTGTTCCAGGGCTTCAGCAAAATACAGCTGAACTTTACAATGCTTTTAAAAAAAAGAAAAAAAATCCAGAGAGTTCATTAATTTTTGTTAGCAGCAGAATGTGCTTGACAAGTTTTAGGGTTGTTGAGGAACAAATAATATGCCTATGACTCTGGCAGCTGGAGTGGAGGGTGGGTGTCAAGCAGACAAAACAGACTTTTAAGCAGGTACAGTAGGAGACACTAGGAGGGCTAGGATTTTTAGAAAGGTAGTTAGAAATGTGTAATGATGGACTGCATGTTTCGGTGGCAGGAAAAAGGATCCTAAAGTTAAAAAATCAGTAAGTTTGTGGACAGGCATTTAAACTAGAGAAGGAGAGTGGTTGAAGTGAGAAATCAAGTTCAGGATGTCACCCCCAGCAAAAGCATTACAGTAATGCTGATATGCTCATATAACCCCTCTTCTCAAGTTGCTTCATTGGCTCCATATCCATTTCCATATCCAAAGTAAACTTCTTCAACTGACTTATAAGCATACCCTTTCTTGCTCCTCACTACCTTTACTTACTTATCTCTCCCTACACCACTCCTCGGGAACTCCACTCTTCTGGCAAATCGCTTCTATCTGTGCCCTTCTATTCTACTGCCAACTGCAGACTTTGATCCTTCCACTTTGCTGCTCCTTATACATGGAACAAACTACCAGAGTCTGTACTGCAGGCTTCAACTCTCGCCCTTCTGAAATCCAGGCTGAAAACTCCTCTTTGAGGCCGTTTTTGGATCCTGATCCGCTTAGTCTCCTATGTGTTTCCTTACCATTCCCCTAGACCAGTGTTCCCCAACCCCCAGGCTACCGGTCCGCGGATCAAACGGTACCGGGCCGCCCGAGGAACTTTAAATAATTTCACTGTGGGTCCTCCCGCCTCCTGATTGGCCGAAAGGCAAACCCCATGCCATTGGTCGAGGAGGAGGTGCCGCGGGAGGACTGAGGACTTGAGGTCGGAGACGCGGGGACTGAAGAGAAGCTCCCGTGAGGTAAGTGCACAGAGGAAGTGGGTGACAGTGGTGGGTGAAGGGAATCACAGTGATTGAAGCCAACAGCTGAAGAAGTGGGATGCGGCCATTTTGTGGGTGAGTGTGTGGGGCACAGGTGAAGAGGGAGTCCACAAAGTGTAATGCCCACATGAAGTAAGGAGTTACTTTAATGGTAAAGGTGGCTCTAGAGTCCACGCTGGCATCTCTGTATTGAAAGAGGCACGATGATCTCTGTATTGAAAGGGGGAACGCTGGCATCTCGGCATTGAAAGGGGGCACAGTCATCTTTTGTGATTTATATATATTTCACAGTTATTTTATCTGGCGCAACACTATTTTATGTTTTTATTGTTTCCGATTGTGAGGTGTGAGCACAGTTAAGTGTATGCTGCCGGATTTGTGCACTTTATCTGATTTTTTCACTTTATATTAATATTTATATGCTTTTTTGATACATTGGTCATATATTTATAACACTGATCACATTTTTGCGCTGATAGTTTTTGGATTTACATTCGGATTTAGGTGACGTCTGGAGCTGAGCGGTTGCAAGCAGCAGTGGAGTGAAGAGAAAGAGAAGGTATCACTCTTCTAGCTCTTCTATCTGTTCACCGGTACTCATGTGTGTACTGACGTGTTATTGTGTCTGCTTTAACCCACAAATTAGTAAAAATGAGTATGAAACAGACATCGTTAGAAAGTTTTCTTGGGAAGAAAAAAAGGCCCAGTGAACAGACAGAAGAAGAGCCTTCAACATCAAAGAAATATGCAACCTTTAACAGACAATACCATGAGTCCTATTTGAAATATGGATTTATCGGGACAGGTGATTCCCACGCACCAAAACCGATCTGCATAGTTTGCGGCGAGAAGCTCTCTAATGAGGCAATGAAACCTTCAAAACTGCTTCGCCACTTGACCGCCAAGCACCCTGGCATAAAAGACAAGCCCCTGGAGTATTTTGAAAGAAAAAAACGGGAGCACGAAGCACAGAAGAAATTTATGAGGGCCACCACATCAATAAAGGAGAATGCACTGAGAGCATCATATTTGGTGGCTAACCACATTGCTAAGGCTAAAAAGCCATTTACTATCGGTGAAGAATTGATCTTGCCCTCCACTAAAGACATTTGCCGTGAACTTCTAGGAGAGGCTGCTGTGGAAAAGGTAGCACATGTGCCTTTGTCAGCTAGCACTGTGACTAGGCGCATTGAGGAAATAGCCGGAGACATTGAGGCACAATTGTTGGAGAGGATTAATACATCACCGTGGTATGCACTCCAGGTTGATGAATCTACAGATATCGACAACAAGGCACTACTACTTGTTTATGTGCGATATCTATATCAGGAGGATGTGCATGAGGATTTGTTATGTGCACTATCTTTGCCAACCAACACCACAGGAGCAGAACTGTTCAAGTCACTGGATGGTTATATATCAGGAAAACTGAAATGGTCCTTTTGTGTCAGCATATGCACAGACGGAGCTGCTGCCATGACCGGACGACTGTCTGGTTTAACTGCTCGGATTAAGGAGGTTGCACCTGAGAGTGAATCTACGCATTGTATCATTCACAGGGAAATGCTGGCAAGCGGAAAAATGTCACCGGAATTTAACAGCGTATTGAGTGATGTCGTTAAAGTTATTAACCACATTAAAGCACACACACTTAACTCGCGCCTGTTTGAGCAGCTTTGTGAGGAGATGGACGTAGAGTACAGATGCCTTCTCTTATTCACAGAAATAAGATGGTTATCCAGAGGAAAATCGCTAACCAGAATAGCAGTGATCACCACATGAAGTGGTTTCAGATCAAAACCAAGATAAAGTCCTAAATTTAAAAAATGTTGAATTCCAGGATGAGGGGGAGGAGTCCTTTCGATGGAACTCAAGGACGCACCAGAGGTTGGAGAGGAGGACGTCAATATAGCAGAAGCAGACTTTTGTTTAATAACCACGTGTTGGTCCATAGGGCCACTAACCGCACCAGCAGTCGATGTACAATCAGAAGGTTGCTTCGTAGACTTACTTTTTCGCTTGAAGTGTCCCCTGGGCATTCCTACAGCGACTTGGGCACTAGTTAGCTCTGCCTGCTGACCCCCAAACCACAGATATTCACTTCCACGGCAATGGAAGTGAATATCTGGGTCTGTCCACGCTGCCTGGAAGCTGCTGAGGCTGACCATGCAGCATCAATATCGGATGCTGCATAGTTAGCCTTGGCGCTTATAAGATAGCTGAGGGTTTTCCTTGACTATCTTATAGGCACCGAGTGCTAACTGTGCAACTTCCAATATCGCTGCTGGTTAGCGCTGGTCCCCACCTGCACTCCACCCCAGAATGCTCCCAGCACGCCTCGATGCTAGACCTCTAGCATTGGGGCGTGTAGGGGACTTAGTCGGTGATATTCAATGGCACTACCCATGTATGTGCCATCAAATATCCAGTTAGCAGGCACTTACATGGTTAACTGCCTGTTAACCGTGTAAATGCCTTTTGAATATCGGGCCCGTAATGATCAGTGACATAGATGTTTTTAAAATAAAAAAAATAAAATGACCGGGAGGAGAGATGAGTGTGCTAAATCCCACATGCCCACATTCTAGACCTTCAGTGTGTACTGTAGTTTTTTTCACCAGCTTCTACTGCAGTTGCTATTGCCTGCTGTCTAGTTTCCAGTAGGTAGCTGTAGTCCCCCATTGCAAAAACTTAAAAAGATATGCATAGAAAGAAAAACTTACCTTTAGTCTTTGGGTTTTTTTTTCGCTATTGCTGCCATTTCATTGATACCACCTTTGTCACTACCTGCCCTGTTGATGCTCAACTGTTCTCATTCTTTTGCTCTGTTGTATTGTAACTAGTGTATCTTGCTGTTGTTTTGGCACTCTCTTAGGTGCTATTGTGTCCTGTCAGGTACTTTGGGATGAAATCCCAAAGAACCTGACTTCAAGATAAACTTAAACAATGTGGTGGTAGTTTTCTATCAGCTTAGAAGCATTTACAAGACTTTAGCTCTCTTTTTAAAGCACTTTTCAGCTTTAAATAGCTGTACTTCATGCCTCTCTCTCTTCTACTGCTATTTATCCTTAGATTTTAGGGCCTTTATGAATTATCTTGCTGCTCAGTTGGTCATCCTCAGGTCTTCTGTGCTATCATGGGAAGAGTTACTTGTTCCCACTACTTTCGGAGGGCCATCATCACAGCACATCTCCTATTCACTTTCCAGATCCCACAAGTTCTCATTACAGGTGCTATATGAATTCTTACCCAAGCCCAGGGGGCTCTTCTTCAATATTTCAGGTTCCTATTCAGAAACAAAATCCTCAGTGCCTGGAATATGACTTGGAGGCAAACATCTTAGCTGACTTCATCTTACTCACACTGCTTGAGCTAGAGCAGCCTGTCTTGCTGATGTATTGGTCTTCTCAGGGTGTTCTTTGATATTGCAGGTAGTTTGTGCCCCTTCAACAAACTCCCACTGCTACTGAAGCCTTCATCTCAGGGCATCTTCTACTCTCTGTTTAAATCACTCAGGATCTCATTCCAAGAAGCTTGTGAACACTCCCCCCAAGGGTGATATTCTTCAATAGTTCAGGTTCTCATGCCAAGACAAATGTTCTCAGTGCCAGGAATCTAACTTGCAGGCACAGAACTTGGCTACCTCAACACCCTTTCTCTTCCATTTATCTTTCAGCTTATCTTGGTGCTCTGTTAACCTTCTAGTGGTGTGTATTTTATGGCCCTCCAGTCAATCTTGGTGGGCAGTTTCTCCAAATAGGTTAGTTTTGCACATACCAACCCCCAAAAAAACCCATGGGTCACATGCACATAAATTATAACTCGAACAACCAACTTAAAAAAACTATCAGAGTAGAAACTTATACTCCCAAATACAGAGCGACTTCAACATTCTGCCTGAACTGCCATCCTAATATAAGATATATTACTAACAATCCTACTGAATCTGCAAGAACGTTTTAGAAAGATTCTTTTTAAATAAATTTTTAAACGGAGAGAAAAGGCCTCAGTAATTCTATCATACTGTATTCCCTCTATACGGCAGAAGCCTCCCCGAAGGTTTGGACAAGTGTCTGGAGGAAAGGTCCATAAACCATTATTAAAATGGACCCAGAATATCCACTGCTTGATCCAATACAAGCATTGTGAAACCTGTGTCTTTTGGGGAAACTGCTAGGTATTTGTGACCTAGATTGGCCACTGTTGGAAACAGGATACTGGGTTTGATGGACCTTGGTCTGACCCAGTATGGCATATCTTATGTTCTTATGAAGGGGATACCTTTGCTCACCATCACCAGCAAGAAAAAACTCTCCAATATCTCTTTTGCTATTTAATTTATAAACCAAATCTTTATCAATTATATTTAATGCACTTTTTAATAAAATGAGTTAACTCCACCAAAATAGAGCGTTTTCACAAAAGAAAGTGAACACACCCACTCTACCATCACTCGACGATACTGGTTCTCCTACAATGGAAAACAACAGACTTAACTGGAGGAGGTAACAAATGGCCACAAACAATTGCTCAGTGTCACTTAGCTTGCAACAGTCAGCTCTTCAGGCAGAATGATCACTCACGATCACACAAAAAAGATCTCTGTTCCTGGCCTCATTAGGGGTGATTTTCACAAAATGTTTTTTTCAGCTTTCAATTCAGTAGGATTGTTAGAAATATATCTTATATTAGGGTGGTTGATTAGGCAGAGCATTGAAGTAGCTTTGTATTTGAGAGTATGTTTCTACCCTGATAGGTGTTTTTTAAGTTGGTTGTTAGAGTTATAATTTATGTGCATGTGACCCGTTTTTCTTTGGTTGGTATGTTCTAGTACTACCGGGGTGGGATTTGTTTTGACTATATTAGTTTTGCACATACCATGACAGTCATGAACCTCACTTCTAAGCCAGGGTATGTGGAGTATGACCTCAGTCTCTCAAATTTACTGCTAATGCTCGGCATAGTACTTGCATCGTGCAAAAAACAGCTTCCTTTTGGAGTTCGTAAGATGTAACAGGTATGGGTAATTTGTCAAGATGTGCTTGGAAATTCTTCTTTATCAAGCCTGTGGCTCCTGTAACTTTTTGCCACATTTTCTTGGTCTCTAACTTGTCACACGGTGTCGCGGACACAAAGAAGGTGCGCCACTAGGTAGCGCTATGAATGAATGAAAAGTCCGAGTGCAGGGTAATAAAGGCTTTTATTCCCCGTTCAAAAGCAAGGTTCAAAATAAGAGACAGTTTGATAATAGAAACAGTCCTTTGTTTCAAAAGGTACCAAAGTTCATTGGCTAATCAACTGTTACTTCACAGTTCAAAGCAGGCTTCTTCAAAGTAATATTCAGAATAGTTAATCAAAATATATTGCATTTATTCTTCTTTGTAACATGCACAGTTTTGAGCACAGGCAGTGCACCAATTACACTCCATGTCTTCAGGTAAAGGTAAGGGAATAGTGCTTGGAAAATCCACTTCCATTAAATCATCTGCCCCATACAGATCCAATGTGCTTTCACTATCCCTGTCTATTCCAGTATGGCAATCTTCAGCTTGGGAGTTTTGCTCCACATAAGCAGGGGCTCTCAAAGCTGGCGGTAAACTGGTGAACCAGTCTTTACTCTGGCTTCTTTTAAAAGGAACGTTTCTTTTAGGATGGCTTCTAGCAGTGCAATCATTACAGTTAAACTTTACTGTCTCATACCTTGGCTCCCTGGGTAAAAACTTCAGTTGTTTGTACAACTGCTTCTCCCTCCGAGTAGGTAAAACTGGGTAGTGATCTTCTAGAGATAAGCCTCTCTCAGAACCTCCCTCTCTGGTTCTTTGCTTTCTTCTCTCTATATCACAAACAGGTAGAGTATAGGAACTAGGCGTGGCAGGGCCTCTTACCTTGGAGTAACTTCCACCAAACTCCCCTTGCACAACAGGTTTAGTTTGGGTTTTATGGCTTCCCACCTTGTAAGGTCTATTTCTGTTCCAGCTTCCAGCTTGGCTTCTTCTACAGCAATCAGGTTTGTGTCCTTGATAGCTTCCAGGCTTTACTGCTGTTTCACCTCTAACTCCAGTTCCTTCTTCCTCTTTCTCTTCCTTCCTCAGCTCCTGCTGTTGTTTCCACTGCTTATTCCTCCATTGCTCTCTTTGCAACTGCTGCCATCTCCTCTTCTCCTGCCGTTTCTCTTTCTGTTTCTGTCCAGAAGCATTCTGCTCTGGTTTATAAAGAGAACCGTGGCTGCTGACTTCCTGGTTCTCTGTCAGCTGCAGGTCATCAGTGAGATTAGGTTCTTTAGGATCAGTGTGTCTGTTCCTGCTCCCTCTAGCTGTGCCAGGAGGTAACTGCACATCTAGTTCTTCTAAAACAGGATTTCTTTTCTTAAAACCAACTTTATTATTGTCTGCATCATGACAAACTGCATTTCTTGGTACTTCAGGATCTTCTGCCTCTCCATGCCATTCACAGAATAATAACTTCGAACCGACACCTCTATTATCAATGCCGTTCTGGTGTTTTTCTCCTTTACCACTATGTCAGGTTTCCTCACATCCCGTTTCTTATCCATTGGAATGGGAATGTCCCAGGTGATCGTAACCTCTTCATTCTCTATAATTAGGGTCATGATTCCAATGTTTTTCAGGCATAGTGATGTTGTAGTGTTTATAGAGTTTCCAGTGGATGAGGCACACTACTTTGTGGTGCCTTTCTGTATAGAAATTTGCTGCCATCAGAACTTCACAGCCTGCTATGAGGTGCTATGTTGGTCCTTCTGTGGTGTTTTAGGGCCTTGCAGTATATGTATGGAAAGCAGTGTGTATAAATGCCCGTAGCATGGGAAATAAGATCCCTGATGTTGAAGCTTTGGTGGGAGTGGCTGACGTGGATTTAGTGGCAGTTACAGAAACATGGTTCACAGAAAACCATGATTGGGATGTAACTATACCTGGCTATACTTTATTCAGAAAGGACAGGGTAGGAAGAAGGGGAGGAGGAGTGGCACTATATGTAAAAACTACTATTAAAGCTTTGGAATTACAGAGCTTAAAAGGGAGAGAGGAGGCATTCTGGATTAAACTAGAAAGAGGGAAAGAGAAATCTATTTGCATTGGTATGATATACAGACCTCCCTCACAAGAGGAAGAGGTGGACAGAGAGTTAATTGAAGACATACGCAGCATTGCTAGGAAAGGGGAAGTGCTACTGATAGGAGATTTCTATATGCCAGATGTTGATTGGCACATTCCTGCTGCAGTATCATCTAGAAGTAAGGAGATCCTGGATTCTCTACAAGAAGAACTATTCAGGCAATTGGTAACAGACCCCAAACGTGAAGGGGCCATACTGGAATTGGTGCTTACCAGTGGTGAACGTGTTTCTGATGTTGTAGTGGGAGATCATTTTGCATCCAGTGATCACCAGATGGTGTGGTTCAGTATTAGGACTAGGGCTGTTAGAATCCATTCCAAGGTGAGGATCTTAGACTTTAGGAAGACTAACTTTGTGAAGATGGGCCAATACCTCAGGGAGTTGTTAGTGGGATGGGAACAGCTGGGGGATGTAGAAAAACAGTGGGCAAAACTGAAAGGGGATATTTTAAGGGCAACCAACCTTTTTGTTAAAATGGTAAATAAAGGCAAAAGGAAAAGGAGACTGCTATGGTTTTCGAAGGAAGTAGCTGAAAAAGTGAAGAAAAAGAGGGAGGCCTTCATGAAATACAAGAGGGAGAGGAAGACAGGCATCTGTATTTGGAAAAACTTAGAGAAGCTAGCAAAGTAGTCAAGAAGGCAAAGATTCAAAAGGAGGAGGAAATAGCCAATGCAATAAAATGGGGGGATAAGACATTTTTCAGATATATTAGTGAGAAGAGGAAGGGCAAAAGTGGTATTGTCAACTCAAGGGTGCAGGGGGGGAATATGTAGAAGCTGATAAAGATAAAGCGGAATTTCTTAACAAATATTTTTGTTCTGTGTTCACAGATGAAGAACCAGAAACAGGACCTCAGAAAACACCCACAAATACAAACAGAAGCGAGGGACATCTTGAACAATTTTCAGAAGACTGTGTTCGTGAGAAACTAGCTCAACTTAAAGTAGACAAAGCAATGCGACCGGATGGGATACACCCTAGAATACTGAGGGAACTTGGGGACGTTCTAGCAACTCCACTGACTGACCTTTTCAATGCCTCATTGGAATCGGGAGTGGTGCCAAAGGACTGAAGAGAGGCTCATGTGGTGCCTTTACACAAAAGCGGAAGTAAGGATGTGGTTGAAAACTACAGGCCGGTTAGTTTAACTTCGGTGGTGAGTAAATTATTGGAAACGCTGCTGAAAGAGAAAATAGTGAGGTTTCTGGAGTCCAGCGGATTAAAGGATCCGAGGCAGCATGGATTCACCAGAGGCAGGTCTTGTCAGACAAATCTGATTGATTTCTTTGACTGGGTGACCAGAGAGTTGGACCGAGGGAGAGCTCTAGATGTGGTGTATTTAGATTTCAGTAAAGCCTTTGACACTGTTCCTCACAGGCGACTTATAAACAAACTGAGCACCCTAGGGATGGACCCTAAAGTTACTGCTTGGGTTAGAAATTGGTTGGGTGGGAGGCGACAAGGAGTACAAGTAAATGGAGCTCACTCTGAGGAGAAGGATGTTACCAGTGGTTTGCCACAGGGATCTGTCCTTGGTCCGATTCTTTTTAACATCTTTGTTAATGATATAGTGGAAGGGCTGTCGGGTAAGGTTGTCCTCTTTGCGGATGATACCAAAATCTGCAATAGAGTAGACACCCAGGAAGGGGTGAATAACATGAGGAGGGATCTAGCTAAGCTTGAAGAATGGTCTAGAATTTGGCAGCTGGGATTTAATGTTAAAAAATGTAAGGCCATGAATTTGGGCTGCAGCAATCCAAGGGAGCAATACAGTATAGGAGGTGAAGTACTTTTGTCCACTAAAGAAGAGCGGGACCTAGGCGTGGTTGTGTCTGATGATGATCTTAAAGTAGCTAAACAGGTAGAAAAGGTGACAGCAAAAGCTAGAAGGATGCTTGGGTGCATACGGAGAGGAATGGCTAGCAGAAAAAAGGAGGTGATAATGCCTCTGTATAAGTCTTTGGTGCGACTCATTTGGAGTATATAGTGTGCAATTCTGGAGACCGCACCTTCAAAAGGATGTGAACAGGATGGAGTCGGTGCAGAGGGTGGCTACTAAAATGATTAGTGGGCTTCATTATAAAGCATATGAGGACAGACTTAAGGATCTTAATATGTACACCTTAGAGGAAAGGCGGGATAGAGGTGATATGATTGAGATGTTTAAATACCTCCATGGCATAAATGTTCAGGGAGAGAGCCTCTTTCAATTGAAAGCAAATTCTGCTACGAGGGGACATGGGATGAGTGTGAAGGGAGATAGATTCAGGAGTGATATGCGGAAATATTTCTTTATGGAAAGAGTAGTGGATCTGTGGAATAGTCTCCCAGTGGAGGTGGTAGAGATGAGGACAGTAACTGAATTCAAAAAAGCATGGGACCAACACAGAGGATCTCTAAAGGTAAAAAGGGGACTGTTGTAGTTGTTGATATGGAAGGACAGACTAGATAGGCCATGTGGTCTTTTTCTGTCATCATGTTTCTATGTTCTGTATTGGCTCTGTTCAGCTGTTTTACAACCTGTCTAGGCACTGTGTTAGCTATTTTTAGCAGTGCTCATTCAGTGCTCATTTGGATTATTTGGGCACCTAAAAGCTTTACATGCATGCAAATCATCTGTAAGGAGATATATCTATGAATTTACGCAAGTATAATTGATATGTAAGCAACAAAATACTTATTGCCAGCGCATGTTTCCTAGCTAAAAAGATGCCAATACTCATATACAGGGCTCTTTCATTAATACATGAGGACCAAGGGTCAATTTTAATAGGCAATAAAAAAGATGCCAGTACTGAGTACCATTGAATACTCCCTCAAAAAAGCCCTTCTTTTTGCCTGCATACAACGCATCAATTTAAAAGAAATGTGTGAAAAGAAATAGAAAACACACACAAACATCAGGAAAAAATTGTAAAATAGAAAAACAAATTGAATATTTTTTGGGCTGTGCACATTCCTACTTTTCAGGTGCTTTAGAGCCTTGCAGCCAATGCAGGTGCTGCGTTGCTCCTCTTTGGATGTTCAACTATCTGCTTTGGTCTGTAGTTCCCTACAACCGAACTCTAAGAATATCTGAACTTCATGTGGTGCAGGTATACTACCAACCTAACACCTTGAACTCTTTCTTCAAAGTTTTTCTCAAATTTCCATTACTGTGCATGTTGACCCTTTAAAATTGCCTGACTTCTCAATGGCTGAAATTTTCAGTGCCTTGAGATGTTACTGTTTAGAAAATAGGACCATCCATCTGATCTAGGTGCTGTGTAGGCACTCTACAGGTGGTTTTAGGAGCCACGGACCTATTTTGCAGCTGCAGTCATCTTCCTCTTCTGTTGTGAATTCTTGCAGGCTGTGCTACCATTCCTTTAACCCATTGCCACTGCTTTTGGTGCCTCATTAAAATGCATCATCTGCTCTCTATCTAAATCCCACAGCATTTTATTCTAAGCAGTATTCCACAAATACCTTCCCTAGCCCATGTGTATCTTCACTACAAGTTCCTATGTTGGGACAAATGCCTTCGCTGCCAGGACTCTAATTTTCAGGCATACAGCTTAGCTGACCTCACCCCATTCCTGCTGTCTGGGCTCATGCATCCAATATTGTCAGTGTGTTGGCTCTCTTCTTGTGTTTTACTGCTTTCGAGCCTATTTTGGTGCTGTGTTGGCAGTCTTTGGGTGATTTAGGGCTTCCCAGCCATTTTGGGTGCCTTATTGACCCTGTTCTGGTATACCTGCACGTCCCAGCCAATATTATTGTGCTTTTAATCCACTTACACTAGCTTGGGGTTGTCTGGACAGTGATTTTACTGTTTATACTCTGCCATCCAGACTCTGCCAATGCACTGAAGTCTTCCTGCCAATGTTGGAGCCATTTTACTCCTCTCAAAGTATTTTGGTGTTCCCCTGTCAATTTTGGTACTGTGTTGCGTCATCGTTAATTGCATCTTGTAGTCTACTTGCCACTGTATGTGCTCTTTGCCATTCTTATTATGTTGTGTGATGTCTGTGCCTTTCTTGATGGCTTGTAGTATGGTTGCCTCTGTTACTGATTTCAGCAGGTTTCAAGCAGATTTCATTGAAAATCGATGGAAAACACCAGCTACATTCTAAAATTGCTTGTTCCAATATACTTCAATGGGGATGAACAAAACAAATCCATTAATAATTTGGTATATGAAGATGAATGAATGGGCTTCAAGGACAATACTAACCATACATGAACATTTTTTACATGCATATTCATAATAATCTCTTGGTTTCTGCTTTGGAATACTCTGGCATACAATATGGTAATCTAAACATCTTTTTTTTTTCAAGGAAAGCCATGAAATTTCTAAGACATTACGGAAGGGGTAGACAACTTTGGCCTGTAGATGATGCAATCTGCAATAGGTCAGGTTTTCAAGATAGCCACACTGAATATGCATGATATGCATATTATGTGCAGCTACATACAGTATCACTCATTTTCTTTGTAGATATCCTGAAAATCCAACTGGCTTGTAGCATCTGAGAACTTGAGTTACCTATGCCGTCATTATGGAAATCATGGACTGTTACAGATAGCACATGGCAATGTTCTTTAGAGCATGGTAAGTGTTAGTAAAAAGGGTCCTAAAATGTATTTATTTCAGCTATTATGAGGGATGTACAGAGGCAAAGAATCAGGGGTTTTATCATAGGTTTTGTGAACATTTTACCAATTGTAGGGCACTGAATTGGTGTAAATGTCCGTAGCTTGATTATAGTTGAGATTTCAGCTGTTTTTTGGTGATAAACATTTCTAAAGGCACACAGGCCACAGATGTCTATGTGTCTTTTTAAACCAGGCTTAAATTAGGTGCCTACTTAGCCTCCCAACCAAGGCAACCTGTTACAAAATTACTCTTTATGCATATTTTCAATTATCCTATTTGCATGGACAGGGTAGCTGAAAATCTGCATAAATTTAAAAAGATAAGCTATTTGTTTAACCTTCGTGTGGTCTCCAAACCTCTGAGAATTGATCATGTTGAGCTCACTACAATATTCAAATTCACAAATTTCCTGGTGTCTATTACTCTATCGTAATCTTAAAAACCATGTATTAAGTTATTTATTCCATATTCATATCTTTGATACATCAGAGTGACAGCAGTACATTTTTCTGAAAGTGATCAGCACAGCATGCAGATATCTTTGCATTTTAACAGATGGTACAATTTTCATTCACAGCATATGGCTTGGCAGTTGCCAGAAAATAGGAACAAAGAAACCGCAATGTTAACCATGTACTAGACAATAACATGCTTTTCAGTGTAAAGGAATGTGTAAAATTTGAAAAGCCTGAAATGAAGCATCTCAATATTTAAACACCGCAGTCAACATTTTTTTTTTAAACATGTGAAGTGGCATTTTAGAAAGGGTGCCCAAGTGCATATTCTAATGTCCAGAGCAAAACATACAGAAACATACCGGGAACATCTATGTTTCAGTCTTATTTTAGAAACATAGATGCCTCCAATGTGGACACTCGTACTAGCTTCCAAATAGATGTCCCTGCTACAAAAAAAGAGGGGTGGAGAGGTCTATCTTATAATAGCCTGCATATGGAGACTTCCATTGCTATGACAAACGAAAACAAGAGCTTGCATTCCCCATCGGTGTACATCGAGGCTGATTCTGCTTCCAGCACATCCGGCCGCAATGCCCGGCCAAAACCTGGATATGCCGGAGATGTACCCAATTCTGCCACCATGGGTCCCAGATGTACTCGCGCCGGCAGAATCGAGACATAGACTTTTGGGTGCTCCGCGTATGCTGAGGTGATCGACATACAGGGAGCTGCCTATCCAAATGCCAGAATGCACTGCTGGTGCGAGGAAGCAGTGGCATCCTGGGACCATGGCAATGAGTAATCCACAGAACAGCCTGCAATGCCATTGCATACATGTGCCCTGCGGCCCACTCTCTGGCCATCACTGGCAGCTGCTGTGTGTCAGATCATACTGTCCACAAAAATCACCAAAATTACCCCCTAAAAAATTTATTTGTTTATATATATTTTTTTTTCGGATGTCTCTGAAGAGGGCACACACTTTGATCTGTGCCCTGCCACTCAGTCACATTCCTTTTAATCAAACTTTAAAAGTAGAATATTGCAACTACTGTGATAAGGAAGCTTATCATAGCTCAGGAAGGAGCTATAGAAAAGGTGAAGTGACTCTGAACAAGCAACCTGTCAGTTCTGGTAGAAATAAGAAAACAGAATTTTGCCATAAAAGACTACCAGTCCCAGAATGCACCAGGTTTCCAACAGCCATTAGAGGAGCTGAAGTGGGGAAACGTGTGTTCAATCAGGAGGGCTATGAGGTAATCCCTAAGCACTCATCTCAAAGGGCAGGGCCTGATTCAGCACAGCTGCGCTGTGTTAGGGAGGAACACTCATCTAAGCAGAATAAGAGTAGAGTTTATTCTACAGATGACCATCTTCATGATCACCTTGGATATCCAGAGAATTATCCTCAGTTTCATCTGAAGGATTATCAGAAGCAGAAGCCAAACCGGACAGACAGAGAGGCAAGGAAACCCTCTGGAAGAAAGAGGAGAAAAGCCTTTGAGAGGTCTAGAAGAGTCAAAAGCAGTACGTATACTGGGAGGTATTCCAAGGGCCAGCATACACCATTGGACTGGAGAAAGCCAGAAGAATGGTGCTGCAGAGCTAGGAATCACCAGAGGCTACCTGTGAGGGAGACGGCTGCACATGGAAGGGACCCTAAGACCTGTGCCAGAAGGTATGTGAAGAGAGATCCAGTGTCCAGGGATCTGGATTGGAAGGCTGGACATAAGAACTGGACTACATACTGGCCAGGCTATATAGAGAGGAACTCTAGCAGCAATGGAAGCTCAGGTATGAACACTGATCTATGCCCTAGCTATAACCTTGAAAGACAGCAGGGAAACAAGTATTCTCCTGAAAATGCTCCATTGAGAGATTCATCTGTGCCAATCCATGATATTGAACCCATGCTTGTTGAACAAGGGGGAATAATAGCAGATGAGGATCCTGTTTATATGGACTACTCTCTATCTAAACTCCGTTGGTAACTTTCTGTTATAAAGTACAGCAACCATCACAAAGAAATACAAATTTGTTCTTTAATCTACTCAGAAAAGCTCCTGAAGCAGGATTTGACCCACACAGTGGAAGGCAAGCCAGCTAAGGGGTTTCAGCTGGTGACTGCTAGCAATTAAGCCTTACCTAATTGCTTGTGAGCTAGGAAGAGAATCACTTCTGTATCTATGTGGGAAGTAATCAGAAGTTAATCTGAAAAGAACAGTTTGTTTCTTGCTTTGTGGCTTTTCATTTGTTGTTTTCCTGATTTTGACTTTGTTTTTCCAAGTTAACACTGAAAGCAAGTAACCTAATTTATGTGCTACCAAGCATATCTGTGTTGGGAGAAATAACCCCATAAATAAATATCTTATTGGCTTTACCCAAGAGCACAACTAAATTATTGTCAGCAGCTGTGTCTGGTGTGAATGAACTACATTGCCCACAATACCTTGCAAAATCATATAGAAATATGCACTTGCCAAGAGTGTGAAGATTCTCACCCAGGCAGCCGTCTGACACTACTTAACTTTATCAAAAGTACGACTTCTTAATATCTCAGCTCTATCGCAGGCAAGATTATTCAGCAACTGGACTCTGTTTGAATGCGGGTTCCAAAATACCACGCACGACGTGCACGTTTCGGGACTGGCTCCCTGTTTCAAGTGCTGTTTCATCAACTGCCACAAAACGCTGATAATTGAATATCAGCTGATTCTTTAAAGGGCACAAGTTTTCCTTATTGGCTATTCTTGGCCTTCTATCAAAATGTCAACCAATGAGAACAACAGATCATGGCTTCAGGGGCACAGCAAGGCTATAGGACTACTGTATGGTGCAGGGGTGTGCAGCACACGACTGGGGGCAACTGAGACTTATTCCACCTTCAGGGTGGAATAAGCCAGGCGTGCAGCTGTGTGCCAGTGGACTTACAGGGGCCTGTCCTGAATAGGCCCAGTATGTCATGGCAGCTGGCCACTCCCTCACTCCAGCCCCTCCTGTCTGCATACAGGGCTCCCCACACAGCTGCTCTGTACATGCAGAGAGTGCTGGTGGCAGAATTGGGGCCAGCATCTGTGCACAGGTAGGACATCTGAGCTGCACGTCCAACCCCGCTATTTATGGGACAGAATGCCGGCCATTGTCAATATTGAAAATATAGGGGATATGAGTGTTCCTCCTTCTCCATGCCCTCTGGATGTTTGGCTGGCAAAACCAGCACTTTTCTGATGCCTATTCATCCCTGGAGCAGGAATAAATGTGGATGCGGCTCGGGACATGCAGGACATTTCTGAAATTGGGCAAGGACATTCATATTCTTGAGAATGCCCCGGGCATGTCGACACCAGGTCCCCATTCTGATTTGGACATCTACTTTATAAAATGGCTTCAATGATATCTCCACGCTTTGAATGTCTATATGCCAATTTTCCAATGTCCACAGCATGAATAGGGCTTCTAAAATAACCCCTAAGAGCCCGATCCAGGAAGACAAATAGCGGGGCTGGACGTCCCGACGGGACATCCAGCCCTGCTATCCACCCTCAGCCAATTCGGTTTCCCGGCCCCACTGCATGTACAGAGCCACTGTGCATGCTGCAGGGGATGGGGTAGCATGGGGACAGAGTGTAGGCGGATCATGGATGGGGCCAAACCCAGGACATACAGGGCCAATTCTGGTGACGGCCCTGTATGTCCGGGGATCAATGGGGGGATGGTCAGCTTATTCCACTTCAGATTCCCCGCCACAAGATCCGGGCCCCAGCTTCACCCATCAGGTGCAGGGCATGCCAGGCTGTCTCCCAGGACCCGATCCTGCTCCTGCAGGGCTGTCTTGCTCCCGTGGTGCAGAATTGGGTCCTAACGGTCTCGTCCTGGTTGGGCCATCCAGATGGCCCGGAAGTGCCCATTCTAGAATCAGGTTCCACATATGTATATTCAGCATTCTTACCCAGATAGTACTCATGCTGAATATATGCATAATGTGCTGGAATTACCCAGATAGCACTAATATGCAGTCCGCTATCCAGATAAAAATGTGGACAACTTAGGACAGGTTTTCCTTCTAAACGTTATCCAGATAGATGACTGAATATTGCTGCTGTCTGGATAATTTCCAGAACTGCTCACTCTCCCCACTTGTAGCACCTTGTCCAATATATGGATAGTGCCGAGGTGGTCAGTTATAATTTTCAGTGGTACTATATCTGCTTAGTCACACTGAAAATACTGGACAGACCTGGCCAATGGCACTTATTTGGATAGTAAATGCTGATATTAGAAGTACTTTTGAAAATATGTTTTCACTCATCATGTAATCAAACTCTGGAATTCATTGCCGAAGGATGTTGTAAAAGTATAGCTGAATTTAAAAGAGATTTGGACAAGTTTCTGGAGGAAAAGTCCATAAACCATTATTAAAGTTGACTGGGGAAATTCACTGCTTTCCCTTGGGATTAGCACTATAGAACCTGTGTACCTTTTCTGAACCTGACAGGTACTTGTGACCTGGATTGGCCACTGTTGAAAACAGGAAACTGGGCTTGATGGATCCTTGGTCTGACTTAGTATGGCATATCTTGTTTTCTGATGAAAATCAGGCCAAGGAGTTCCTTGGTACAAATGTGTTAAAGTTTTGTTTCTCTGCAAAAATGACTCCTTTTTAATGATTAATTTATGCCAATATTAACGCAGGAAAAAATAACATGGAAAAACTATGAGAAATCTTTCCTTCTCCTTTGTGTGTGTTTTTCTGGTCGTTGCTAAGAAAACACAAGTCTGATGAAAACATTTTCTTGTGCTAAAAGGGAGAGTACTTGCATTGGGTGGTACATTAAGCTGTGTCAATTTTAGGGGTAGATTTTTATTTTTCCAAATTTTACAAACTACCAGTGACCAAATTATGCAGCTTTGCATGCAGAATCTAAAGCTATATTCGGAAACTGCTTAAATTGAGTCTTACCTACATCAAAGCACATTTATTTTTCTCTCTTTATCAACTCAGATTTCATTTCTCATTCTTATATCCAGTTCTCAAGCTCCATCTTTTCACAACCTCCATCTCTCTGTCCTTCCCCAAGCCACTTATGCCCCAGTCTTTAACTATTTTCTTTATCTCTTCCATTCTCCCTGTGTTCAGCATCTATCCCCTTCTCTCCTGCCCTGTCTTGTCTCGCCCTCTCTCCCCAATCTTGTGCTTCTCCCCTTTTCATCATCCTATTCTCCCCATTTCCAGCCTTCCCTCTCTCTCTCTCTCTCACTCCGTGTCCAGCATTTCCCCTTTTCACCCCACCCCATGTCCAGCATCTACAATTTATCCCCCTATGGCACCTACCCTGTATTCAGCATCTACCCTCCATCCCTTTATGACCCCATGTTCAGCATCTGCTTTCTATCCCTTTAAACCCTCTACCATATGTCGCGCATATACTCCCACTCCATATCTATCATCTGCTCTCCATCCCCTTATATCCTGCACCCTATGTCTGTCTCTATCCCTCCAGCCTATGTCCACCACCTCCTACTTGTGTCCTGCATCTGCCTTCCACCCAACACACTGTGTATACAATATTTGGCTTCACCCCCCTTGTGTGTCCAGCATCTGTCCTGTGTCATCCCCTCCACACTTCCTATTTAACATCTGCCCTCTGTCCCCTTCATGTGCAACATTTGCCCAGCATTTCCCTACCAGACAATCCACCCCCCCCCCTCCTTGTGTCCATCTGCCCAACATTTCCTTTCTGGACATTCCACACACCCCCCCTCCCTTTGTGTCCATCTGCCTGGCATTTCCCTCTGGCCTTCCACACACCCTCCTGCCCCCCCCCCCCTCGCACTGCTTCCGCTACCGCTGCCTTTTCTCTACTTGCAACAGCAGTAGTAGCAGCAGTGGCAGACTGGCTTCTGATTTGATAAAAATAAAAGAAACCCACGGTGTAAGCATGTCGTTGCTAGGAATGCCGGTCTGGTCCTGTCCCTCTCTGATGCATGCTTCATTGCAGAGGGGACAGGACCAGACCAGCCTTCCTAGCAAGAAAGGACTTACTCCCCCGTTTTTTATTTATTTTTCAAATCAGAGGCCAGTCCACTGCTGCTGCTATCAGGCACAGAAAAGGCAGTAGAAGTGGTGGTATGGGGGGGGGGGGGGGAGGCCAGCTGCCCCCAAAACGGCAGACAGCTAGATCATTTGGGGAGGGGGAAATACCCTCCAAACTATGCACATCAATGTGCAGTCATGTGAGATAACATAGGAAATGTCAATCACACATTCTAGGTTGTTTCATATCATTTACAAAATAGCACAATCACAAAACCCCTGAATTTATTCTTTTCAGGGAGGTGGGGAAGCTGACTTATGACTTAGTGTGGGCTACTCTTACATTATGTACACTAGACAAGAATAGCAGATAAAATTTCATCCAAATGGCAGATGAAATTTAGTCCAAATGGCAGATGAAATTTAGTCCAAATAGCAGATGAAATGTAATGTGAACCAATGCCAAACTATGCACAGCCCAAAACTATGGTTACACAATGCAAGAATCCACATTAGGAATCAGCATCCAGGAAAAGGATCTAGGCATCATCTTGGATAATATGTTGAAACCCTCTGCCAAGAAAGCAAATAGAATGCTAGGAATCATAAGGAAAGGAATGGAGAATGAAACCCAGGATATTACAATGCCTCTGTATCACTCCTTGGTATGACCGCACCTTGAATATTAAGTGCAGTTCAGATCACCATATCTTGAAAATGATATAGCGTAATTAGAGAAGTTACAGAGAAGAGCAACCAAAATGATAAAGGAGATGGAAGGATACCCCTACAAAGAAAGACTAAAAGGTTAAGGTTCTTCACCTTGGAAAGGAGACGGCTGAGGGGAGATATTATAGAGGGCTACAAAATAATGAATGAAGTGCAAGAAGTAAACAAAGATCAGTTGTTTTCTCTTTCAAAAAGAAGAAAGACAAGGGGACATGCAATGAAGCCACAATGTAGCACTTTTAAGTCTAATTGGAGAAAATATCTTTGCACTCAACGTGTAATCAAACTCTGGAATTCATTCCCGGAGGATACAGTAAAATCTGTTAGTGTAACTGGGTTTATTTATTTATTAATATTTACAACAAGTTTCAGGAGGAAAAATCCATAAACCATTATTAAAGTGGACTTGGAAATCCACTGCTTACCCCTAGGAAAAACAACATGGAATCTGTCTCTTTTGGGATCCCATATAAGCAAAGGCACCAGGGTAATATATTACAAAATAAAAACCCTAAATTGCCTTCAGTCACTCCTTGAACCAACAGATTTCTGCTCTGCACTCCAAGCCATAGTTCCATAGTTCTACCACATCAACTACTGCAAGGCTATCAACCAGGGCCTCCTCCAAGGAGCAACAAGGCAGGACCACATTACACCCATACTTAACCCTGGGAGTACCGATGGAGTCAAAAGTGACCCCATTGCAAGTTTCACAACGCGTATCTCAGAAACTAGTTGTTCAAGAACGCAATCTTTTTATGACTTTTCACATGTCAATATTCTCTTTATATTGCACCATGAGAGGAATAATTTTCATCCGCTAGGTGACGCTAGTGATGAATTGCAGAACAGAGTACCAGTGGGGTCATTTTTGACCCCAGTTGCTTACGTCCGGTTTAGATCGTGATACAATTTGCAGTTTTGTGAATTTTTGGATCTGACAAAGGTATTTATCATTAATTATGTATCATTCTTGTACTCTTATTTTATGAAAATTACACATTTTCTGTAATTGATATCATACGTTCTCTCATTATTTCCGATGAAATCTAAAGGCTTTCAGCTCGTTCATCACGATTATTGTACACCTATAGTAAAACTGCTTTGCATTTTATTCAACTTTATCTTTGTTTATTTATTTTAGATTATTGTTTTTGATGTCAAAACGAAAGTATTCAGCTGCACAAGTAAGAGAAATACTGCAACGAGATGCTGACAGTGACGGCTCTGAGTCGTCTGAAGATGCAGCATATTCAGCAAGCGAAGAAGCATATCAGCCAAGTTCGGGCGATAAATCTGATGATGACAGTCATGATTCAGATGGCGACAGCAGTTGGTTGCCAAGTGAATGTGAGACTGATGTTGAGCCGGTAACATCGCCTGCAGCAAAGAGTCAAGTTACAGGTTGAGGCAAAGGTCAAGGCTGTGCTGGACGGGGAAGAAGGCAGTAGTCCTCGGTATCAGTATCATCTGTGAGGAATCTTAGTTGTGGTCGTAGAGGAGCTAAGAGGTCATCAACTATAAGCACAAATGTTGCCATTGAAGCCTATGTATCTAAGGATGCCACGTCATGGAACAGGAAACCAATAAAGCAAGCTGCTGGAAGATGCGCCAGAGCATATGTCATGCCCGTACAACAAAGTCCTACAAGGTATGCTGTACGAAATGTTGATGGCCCTCTCGCAGCATTCCACTTGTTCATGAGGAAGAACTTATTGAATGAAATCATGATGTGGACGAGCAAACAAGGAAGACACATTTATGATGACACCTGGAAAGATTTGACAGACGGAGAATTTCAATGTTTTCTTGGACTTCTGATCCTCTCAGGCGTGTACAAGTCACGAAATGAATCCATAGTTCAGTTGTGGAACCTTGAAGATGGTCGTTCTGTTTTTGGCAAAAATATGACTCGTAACCGTTTTCAGCAAATTTCTTGTGCTCTCAGATTTGATGATGCAACCAACAGACGTGAACAAGGCATGGATAAGCTTGCTCCAATCAGACACGTTTTGGATACCTGGGAAGCAACTCTAAGTGACGCCTTTGTTCCTAGTGAAAATGTTACCGTGGATGAGCAACTGCTTACATTTCGTGGCCGTGTTCCGTTCAGACATTATATTCCCAGCAAACCTTGGAAATATGGCATAAAGCTGTGGATGTTTTGTGACAGTGCAACGTCATATGTTCTGCGTCTTCAAGTATATACAGGAAGGGAACTTGGACAAAACAGGGAACAGAATCAGGGTGAAAGGGTTGTGCTGCAACTCACTGAAGGAGTGACGCGATCTGACAGAAATGTTACTGTTGACAATTTCTTCTGCAGTTTATCCCTGTCACGGAAATTGATAGAAAAACAAATGGCACTTTTGGGGACAATTCAAAAGAACAGAAAAGAATTACCTCCAGAATTTGTAACAGCAAAGGGCCGAGAGGTATTCACTTCACTGTTTGCCTTTCGCAATGACGCCACTTTGGTTTCCTATTGCCCGAAGAAAGGAAAAGTGGTTGTTCTTCTGAGCAGTTTGCATGATCAAGAAGAAGTAGATAACACACATCTAGACAAAAAACCACGCATGATCTTGGACTATAATTCTAGTAAAGGTGGAGTAGATACAGCAGATCAAATGTTGCGCACGTATACCACAAAACAAATGACAAGGAGCTGGCCAGTGACAATCTTCTACAACATGTTGGACATCAGTGCTTTGAACGCCTTCATTGTTTGGATGTCACTAAATCCAGAATGGCAGTCCAAGTCAAAGCACAGACGTCGTCTATTCCTCTTGGAATTAGGAAAGCAGCTGCTTCAGAGTAATTGCAGTGAGACTTCTTCCAGCATTGAAGAAGCCACTGATGCTATTTGCAATGTCGGGATCCCAATGAAAAAGGCAAGGTGTCACTGCTGTTTCAGAGAAAAAGACAAGAAAAGCAACATAGTTTGCACCTCCTGTAAGCGCAATGTTTGCAAAGAACATTCAGAAATTGTCTGTGTCTCATGCAAATGACTGTAGCACTTTACTGTGTTCATCAAGTGCATGCAAAAACTGCTTTCATGGCAACTGGAGTGGAGGAGTGGCCTAGTGGTTGGGGCAAAGTACTTCAGACCAGAAGGTCAGGGGTTCAAATCCCAGTTGAGGACAGCAACCTTGGGCCAGAAGGACTGGGGTTTCTAGTCCCACAGATGCTCCTTGTGGTCTTGGGCAAGCCACTTAACCCTCCATAGTCAATGTTCCCTGTAAAATAGTTATTTCCAAGTTATAATGCCCTGTTCAATGTAATTTCAGTTTGTTCAATGTAAACCACACTGATGCAGAATAGCACGGTATATAAGAGAATGTAAATTAAATAAATAAACTCTTCATGTAATTTTATGGTAAAGTATTAAATTTCAAAACATTTAACCTTCATTTAATAAATAATTAATTTGGAATAATATTTTATCTGTTTAGTTTAAATTTTTCATGGTTAACAATTAAAATTCATCGTGGGGTCATTTATGACCCCAACGGTATTCAGTGTGTGCAAAAAATGTCGGTAATTCCAGGGTTAAACAACTTAAATAAACTCCACTGGTTACTACTACCAAGTGGTATAAAATGCAAAACTCTCCTTCTGACTCACAAAGCCATCCACTCTGATCTCCACACTCTGTTTCAAACCCCCCAACCTAACAGATCAAGACAAACCTCTACTAGAAACACCCTTGTTATTCCACATGCCAGAACCAAATTCAACCAATAGGCCTGTGGACAAGCCTTCCAACTCTATGCACCTTCAATCTGGAACACACTACTAGACCCGGTAAGAAATGTCACTGACTTCAGCACCTTCAGGAAGCACTTAAAGACACACCTCTTCTCTGAGCATTTCAGACCGACCATGTAATTGCCTGTAGAAGCTATGCCCTCCATGTATGACATTCACCATATATAGTTAACTGCCCTATATGACCAATGCACTCCGCAAATGTAAATTTATATATAGTTATCCAACTCTAGTTATCCAATGCATGCTGTATATAGTAAAATATTACACTAACTGTTAACTGTTTTGTTTCATGTACACCGCTTTGACCCAGTGAAAGACAGTATAAAATACAGCTAAAAAATAAATAAAATCCTGCTAGGTACTATGACCTGGTTTGGCTATTATTGGAAACAGGATACTGAGCTTGAAGGAGTTTTGATCTGACTCAGTATGGCATATCTTATGCTAAGTGAAAATAATGAAACATTTTTTAAAAAATCAGAAAAGATACAAAAAATGAAATGAAATTTTAAAAAAATGCCTATGGCCACCCATATTCAGTTCATCCATGGCACCTTGAAAGGCTTCTAGACTTGTGTGGTTAGTCATATTTTCCCAACCCTGATGCCCAAGAGATAGGAACTACTAATTTTGGTCTCCAATGACATCTGATAGAGGGCTATCCCTTTCTCACTGACCTCTCCAGTATAGATAGCTACTGTATAATTCCAGCTAGTGCCAGCATCCTAAATAAACTGGTGGACTGGTGTCCTGATGGTCTCTGCTGTTATGCAACACATCCCCACCCTTCATACCCCGATGGAAGGAAATACCTGTTTTTTTCAGCATATCTTTCAGTACCTTCAGTACATGGCTGCCTCTTCTTTTTCTCCCTAGGCCCAGCGAATTTCTTATTTCCAGGTACAACAAATATGTGCAAAGCATTAGATTTCATTAAAGCTTTCTTCCCTGCTTCAACCATGTTCTTCACACCGTGTCAAGAAGCACCATTGTCTCTCTCCAGCATAGCTGCCAGACTCCTATCATTACTAAGATATCATCTATCACCTTTTGGCCAGTTATGCATGTCATTGTTGATACAAGTTGGGGATCATTCATCTACTAAAGATTGTCCTGGAGAATAATTGGTAACTGAGGGCTTGGAGATGCACTAACCTCTTGAACCCTACTTCTAAACCACCTGCATGGGCTGGTCATCCAGAGATCTCATTTCCCCAATCACTATGTCACAACTTTTGATGCTGCCTATTGCTTGCCCGGGGACAATGATGCCAAATATCATCCCATCTCCTTCATGATGACAGGCTCAGATAGGCAAGAGGTTGGGGGCTCATCTTGGAAAATGGATTTCCTCTTTTAGCTTTTCTGCTGCTGTTCTTTGCAGTGTAGGATGGAGTTCCCAGTCCAGTATCAACACCCTCCCATGAATCTAGCTCAAGAGTATTGTTTCTGAAAATATATCAGCGTGAAATTAATGAAAAGATGACCTATTAACTTTCCTTTACTAATGGCCCCTTGACAGAATTTGTATTCTGCATTATGCAGATCCTCAAACAGTTTAAAATAAGGATCCCATTAAGGAGATGAAAAGACACCAACTGTGGGCTGGCAAGCTCCAGTCCCAGGAAGAAGGACAAGTGTTCATTATTTGTTATGTTTATTACAACTAATTGCTATATCACCATTCATAGAAACATTAAAACACGAAAGCAGAGAAAGACCACATAGCCTATCTAGTCTGCCCTTCCATATCAACTACAATAGTCCCCTTTTTTTTTTAATACTTTTATTTATAATTTCCAAACACCAAAACACACAACATTACCACACAATAAACAAAACACATCAACTCCCCCCCCTCCCCACCCCCCAGCTCACTGAGAAACCATTTAACCCATTCACATATCTGGTCACATGCGGGGCCATAACACTACAACCTCTTTCAGAAAGGAAGAAACTTACGTCTCAGGAAGCAGCCACACTCAACCGTGCACAAGCAGAGAAACAGTCAAACAACTCCCACCTCTCCTGAAATAGCACAGCTTTCTCCGGATAATGTATTTTACAGTACAGCTTCTCATATTTAACATATTGACAGGTTCTATTCCACCACCTCACCGGGCTTAACTTCCAGGTCTCCTTCCAGTTAGTAAAGATAACCTTTAAAGCAATGGCTATCATGAAATTAAGAAGGAACTTTTTCTTCCCTACTAGGCCAGTAAGATTACTTGCCGACCTCATACATACAATATCCCATGACAGGTCACTCGTAATATCCAGTATTTTTTGGATTCTGGCCCATACCGGCTTCCAAAATCTCTGAACGTTAGGGCAATCAAAAATCACATGCCTATAAGTACCTAATTCTTGTACACACGCCCAACATGTACCGGATGCGGACTTGTCCCACTTGGCCAGTTTAACCGGTGTAATAAAGGCCCTATGCATAAAGAAGAAAAGGGATTGCATAATCGCTGCAGACCTAGAAACCCTTGTAATTGATCCCCAGATATTACTCCAAGACTTATCAGAAATAGAACAATGACCTTCCGCTTCCCAAATTAACCTAAGACCCACCGAGTGGGACGAATCCGCATCCCTTAAATAAGCATAAAACCTCGAAGCTGCTTTCCCCAACATCAACATCTCGACCAGTTTTTTAAGCATCAGGTTCTCAGGAACCAGATTAAGTAGAAGAATATTAGTAGCCTCAACACTATGTTTAAGCTGTAACCAACGAAAATAAGAGGAGATAGGCAAACAGAACTCCTGCTGCAGAGAATAAAAATCCTTCCAACCCCCTGGCCCAAGCAATTGACCCAAAAACCGAATACCCCTTATTTGCCAATTCTTCCATGCAAACATCTTGCCATTAATTTGAAACCGGGGGTTCCACCAAAGGGGGAGCATTACCGAAAGGGGAAAATCCTTCCTACGATGTTGCTCAAAGGACAAGGATGCCTCTTGTGTAGCCCTTATCACTCCACCTACTGCAGACTCCACTGGATGTCTCATCCCCAGTTGCACCCACATAGGGCAAGAACCAACAATTCGCTTCTCAACTTCGAACCATACCGGCTGATGCATTATAGCCTCTTCGCAAGCCCAAACTGCACCCTGTTTTAATAAAAACGCTTGGTGATATCTACGGAAATCAGGAAATTGCACCCCCCCCCCTCTTTCCTTAGAAGCTTTTAGTTTTTTAAGAGCAATTCTAGGCTGCCACCCATTCCAGAGAAATCTGCTTAAACACCTTTCCAATTCCGCATACACTCCAAACGGGAGAGAAAGCGGAAGCATTGCCAGCATGTAGTTAATTTTAGGCACCAACACCATCTTTATTGTCTCTAACCTACCCCACCAAGTCAGCCAAAGAGGGGACCATGCCAACATGAGGCTCCATACCACTTGCAAAAGCTCCTCAACATTTTGTTGAATGGCTCGTTCCATGGAAAACCTGTACTTAACTCCTAGATATTTTATATTACCCATTTCCCATCGAAATGGGAAAACCGCCATGGACTCCGCTGTTACCATATTATTCATAGGGAAGGCAACTGATTTAGACCAATTAATCTTATATCCAGATAAACTTGAGTAATGATCAATCAGCTTTAATAACTCAGGAATATCTGTGGGCTGCATTAAAAGCAAAAGATCACCCGCATATGCGGAGATTTTGACCTGATAATCCCCGACAATAAACCCGCTTAGTGTGGCATTTTGCCTTACGGCAATAGCCAGTGTTTCCAATGCCAAGTTGAAAAGTAATGGAGATAGGGGGCATCCCTGATGTGTACCCCTATGTAGCAAGAAGGAAGCTGAAAGAGTTCCATTCGCACATATCCGAGCACACGGGTTCTCATAGAGCACTCTAATCTTATTGATAAAGTGCTGCCCCAACCCAAACCGCTCCAGGGCTTTAAACAGGAAGGGCCATTCCAACCTATCAAATGCCTTTTTAGCGTCAAGGGAAATACCCACAATGGGCTCCCCGACAAAGGCGGCCCTATCCAACAAATTACAAAGCAAACGGGCATTATCTGTCGTTGCCTCCCAGCGACAAACCCACATTGATCAGGATGGATTATATCCCCTATAATTGCTGCTAATCTATTTGCCAGCAACGTGGCATATATTTTATAGTCTGAATTTAATAAAGAGATAGGCCTATAATTCGCCACATTAGATGGGTCCCTTCCTGGCTTTTCTAATACTACTATTGTCGCCTCTGCAAAATTACCTGTGTTGGCCAAAGGCTTCCCAAGCTCCTCAAAATAAATCATCAAATAAGGCATTAAATCATCTTTAAAAACCTTATAAAATTCTATAGGCAGGCCATCAGGCCCTACTGCTTTCCCTGAGGACATGGATTGAATCGCCCTACCTAGCTCACCACTTGTAAATGGCTTGGACAACTCTGTCGCTTGAGAGACGCCTATTCTGGGACAATCAAGGTTCTGCAAGAACTCATCAATAAGAGCTGCACTATTCTGACACTCCGCAAAATACAAGTTCTGATAAAATTCAGAGAACACTTCCAGTATCTGATGAGTGCTAGTGAGAGTCCCTCGGTTTTGATCAACTATAGCAGCTATTCTGTTTTTCTCTCGCTTCCCCTTCAACACATTAGCCAACAGCTTGCCCCCTTTGTTATGTTCAGCATAGTACTGAGATTGCTGCCGCAGCATTACCTGCTCTACTTCAGAACTTAAAATTTCATTGTACTGATACCTTAATCGCTGTAAACGTAATGTTATCTCTGGAGCTGCATGCTTAAACAGTAATCTCTCACCTGCCTTAATTTGCTGATCTAGGTCTACAAGCCTTGCCTTACGTTTCCTACTCTCCCTAATGGAAAAACTGGTGACTGTTGCTCTCAACGAGGCCTTAAAAGCCTCCCACCAGGCCCAGCAGGAGGTATCCAGTCTGTTTATCTCAAAATAACCCTTTATAGAAGATCTAACTTCCTCTTGAAAGGAGAGATCAGCCAAAAGGGACCTATTAAAGGACCAAGCATGTTGCTGATATTCTTCCCCCAACCACTCCAACTTTAAAACAATAGCCGCATGATCCGACACATGAGTGCTCAAAATTTCAGCCTCTTGTACCCCAGGAATCAGACTTTTTGAAACCAGAAAATAGTCTATCCTCGAATAGGACTGATGGGGAGGAGAGTAGAAAGAAAACTCTCTATCACATGGATGTAAAAGCCGCCAGACATCCACCAGACCCACAGAATCCATACAGGATTGCAAGGCTACTCTCGCCCTGGAGCCCTTATCCATCTTGTCCGTACTCCGGTCAATGAGGGGATCCATAACCAAATTAAAATCCCCACCCACTACCAAAGGGGCCATGGAATTCTCGTGCAGCAGCCTGGAAAAACTAGTAAAAAACTTAGGATCATCACTATTGGGCCCATAAACATTCACAATTGTGAGCTTAGCTTCCCCAATCTGGATGGTAGAGCACACCCATCTCCCCTCATTGTCGCTGCTCGAGCTAACAACCGTGCAGCCCAATGCCTTACACGCCAAAATGGCTACACCATTCTTCTTATGAAGAGCAGGAGACTGACCAATCACCGAAAAATGCTTCCCCCCAATCTTAGCCGTTTCTGTCAAGTTTAAATGAGTCTCCTGCAACAAGATCAAATCAGCAAACTGTTTCTTACAATACACAATGATCTTCTTCCTCTTCATAGGGTTTTTAATTCTCTTAACGTTCAGAGATATTATACGTAGCTCCCTACCCATCCTTCCTTCCAAAGCCTAGATTGCAAATGACCCAGCATGAAACCATCCTAACAGCAACTACCAGCCTTCCAAAGCCCTCCAGTGTGCAAACACAACCCCTCCCCAAAAACAAAAAAAACCTTATCGGGTGAGACAGCTCTACCGACTCACAATGGCCTCTCAAGCCCCCCCACAATACAAAAAAAAAAAAAAGGAATTTCCCAAATCCCCCAGCCGCCCAGTTACCCTTAATAAAGGAGACACACCCCTTAATCACCAGACTTAACAAACCATGATCTAAAACCATCAGATCCACAGCACAGCCCCCCAATCTCCCACCACTCAACCCGCATCCACACCACAGACTCCAAAAAAACAGACCACCCCCCTCACCAGAGGTCCAGCAACAGCAACCCTCACACATTGTCCCACTGCGAAACGCAGTCCATGGAGGCCAAACACCCCACTCAAACCAAACATCCTAATTATACACAGTCCCCAGTCTTCATTGCATTTGCAGCACTTCCTGGTCTTCAATAAACTTTTCCAAAGAGGCAGGATCCTCGAAAGTTCTAGTCGTGTTATCCAAAGTCACTCTTAGCCGAGCTGGATAAAAAAGACCATAGCGCGCTTGGATGCGTTGCAGCCACGGCCTAAGGGCCAAGAATTGCTTCCTTTATCTTTATCTTTATTAAAACATTTGATCAACCGCTACTGCCGAAGCATAGAGCGGTGTACAATAAAAAGGTTTATACTGCAAATCATAGAAAAGAACGCCATAAAATGAAAGGAAAGTAAAAGCCAAGCACATATAGATAAAAATACATAGTCAATTAGATAGACCTAACATAACATAACCTGCTAAGACTAAAAAAAATAAAGAGCTACCACACCAACGGACATACAACAGACATACAACAACAACGGGGGGACAACTTCAGGGAGGGGGACTGGGAGGAGGGTCGAAAGCCTCTTATCCACCGTAAATTTGCTGAAGTCCGGGTAAAACGAAATTCTGTGACCTTCATATTGCAGATTCGCAGTGGCTCTAGCAGCCTGCATGATTTGTATCACCTGCTGATGTCTTAACACACACAAAATCAAAGGCCTGGGGGATTTAGACGGTGCGCTTAACACCGCAGGTACCCGATGTGCCCTTTCAATTTCGAATGGCCGGGTCAAGTCCAACTTCAGCAATCGTGGTATTAAACTCTCCAAAAAAGCAATCGGATCCTTCCCCTCCGCTCCTTCCGGGATACCAATGATCCTTATGTTATTCCTTCTTGCTCTGTTATTCATATCTTCCAGGCTGCGTTCCAACTGCTCTGCCCTCTTTACCACTTTAGCCATCTGTGCAATGCGCTCACCTTGGGCCTCAGTTGTTAACTCCACTTTCTCCACCCCGGCCACTAACGACAGCAGCTGAGCCTTTAGTCTTTTGTATCAGCCTGCAACTCAGTAAGAGATACACCATTCGCATCGACACGAGCACGAACTGCCCGGATTTCTTTCAACACCTCTCTGAGCCCTTCTTCTGACTCCTGTTGCGGCGCCATCTTATGCGGAGACAGAGGGTCTGCTTTCGAACGTTTCGCACCAGCGTTCTGCGGGTTGTTAAATTCCAAGCGGGTCTGTTTGCTACCAGCCATGCTCTCCCAACCACACAGTGGGATTGAGGGGCTCTCCACCGCAAATGACGGCTGAGGAAAAGATTTTTCCTGAGGCCCCGGGAGGAGCTCCTAAGCGGCCATGCAAGCTCCTGGCTGGCTCCGCCCCCTCTCAACTACAATAGTCCCCTTTTTACCTTAAGAGATTCTCTGTGTTTGTCCCATGCTTTTTTAAATTCAGATTCTGACCTCGTCTCTACCACTTCCACTGGGAGACTATGCCAGGCATATACCACTCTTTCCGTAAATAAATATTTTTGCATATTACTCCCGAGGTTATCCCCTTTCACCTTAATCCTATGTTCCCTCATAGAAGAGCTTGCTTTCTTTCGAAAGAGACTCTCCTCCAGTGCATTTATGCCATTATCTCCTCTATCCCACCTTTCCTCTAAAGTGTACATATTAAGATCTTTAAGTCTGTCCTCATATGCTTTATAACAAAGACCACTAAACATTTTAGTAGCCACCCTCTGCACCGACTCCAACCTTTTATATCCTTTTGAAGATGTGGTCTCCAGAATTGCACACAATACTCCAAATGAGGTCATATCAGAGATGCTATCACCTCCTTTTCTCAGCTGGCCATTCCTCTCCCTTTCCACCTAAGCATCCTTCAGGCTTTCACCATCGCCTTGTCTACCTTGTTAGCTACTTTAAGATTGTCAGACACCCCTTACACTATACTTCTCCCTTGGATTTTTGAAGCCCAAATGTATAACTTTGCATTTTTTAGCATTAAATTCCAGCTGCCAAATTCTAAACCATTCTTCAAACTTAGCTAGATCCCTCTTCAGGTTTATGTTTATGCAATTTCTCGATATACTGCCCAGGCTAAAGGGCATCAGAGCAGTTTACAATCACAAAAAGCAAATACTGGATACATTCCCTTGTCCCCAAAGGACTCACAATCTATGTGTACCTGAGGCAACAGAGGGTTAAGTGGCTTGTCCAAGGCCACAAGGAGTGCCTATAGGACTTGAAACTTCAGTCCCTCTGGTATGAGATCGCTGTCCCCAGGTGGGAAATGAACCCCCAGCCCTCTGGCCATAGGCAATTTGTCCTAATCACTAGGCCACTCCTACTCCTTACAGGTATCCTTTGGTATCATCCACAAACAGGCAAACCTTACCTGACAGCCCTTCTGCAATATCACTAACAAAGATGTTAAAAAGAATCAGACCAAGGACAGATCAACTTTAGCATATCACTGGTAACATCCTTCTCCTCAGAGTGAGCTCCATTTACCTGTACCCTTTGCCGTCTCTCACTCAACCAATTATTAACCCAATTCATAACTTTAGGATCCATCCCAAGGGAGCTCAGTTTGTTTATAAGTCGCCTGTGCAGAACAGTATCAAAGACTTTACTGAAATCTAAGTACACCACATCTAGGGATATCCCTCGGTCCAACTCCCTGATCACCCAGTCAAAGAAATCAATCAGATTTGTCTGACAAGATCTGCCTCTAGTAAATCCATAGAAACATAGAAACGTGACAGGAGAAAAAGATCACATGGCCTATCTAGTCTGCCCTTCCATATCAACTACACTAGTCCCCTTTTTACCTTTAGAGATCATCTGTGTTTTGTCCCATGATTTTTTGAATTCAGATACTCTCCTCGTTTCTACCACCTCCACTGGGAGACTATTCCACGCATCAACTACTCTTTCCGCAAAGAAATATTTCCATGCTGCCTTATACTCTCTTGTTGCAGCGTTTCCAATAATTTACTCACCACAGACGTTAGATTAACCGGCCTGTAGTTTTTTTCACCTCATCCTTCTCCTTTTGTGTAAAGTGACCACATGTGCCTTTCTCCAGTCCTCTGGGATCACTACTGACTCCAAAGAAGCATTAAAAAGGTCAGTCACTTGAGCCACTAGAATGTCCCTAAGTTCCTTCAGTATTCTCGGATGTATACCATCCAGTCCCATCTCTTTATCTACTTTTAATTTAGCTAGTTTCTCATGAACACAGTCTTCTGAAAATTGTTTGAGCTCCCCGTCACTTCTGTTCCTATTTGTGGGTGTTCTCTGAGGTCCTGCTCCTAGCCCTTTATCTGTGAACACAGAACAGAAATATTTGTTAAGCAATTCCACTTTATCCTCATCAGCTTCTACATAATCCTCTCCTTCACCCTTCGGTCTGGCAATACCACTTTTGCCCTTCCACTATTACCGCACAGGGCCACCCAAACCATTAGGTAGTCGCCTAGGGCAGCAACCTCTGAGGGGCAGCAAAGAGCAGAACATTCAACGATAAACAGATTTTGATAGCAAAGAAGCATGAAAGGCTTAGTCTGCCTAGGGCACCAATACTTTTAGCCAAGTCTGGGGCTGGCCCTAGTCAGTTCCAAAAGACAATGGATCTGCCAATTTTTATTTTTTTTGTTTTCAGTTTTACTATGACCATGTAACCCCTCTCCTCAAATCCACTTCTGCATATGCTTCAAGCTCCTATTAAACACCTACAAATTCATTCACTCTGCAGCTCCTCATTACTTGTCGTCTTTATCCCTATGCACTTCCTCATGAACTCTGTGTATCTATCACGTCACTCTTATTTGTGTTCTCTCCCTCGCTAACTCCCGACACCCTTCTTTCAACCTTCCTACACTGATTGCATGAAACAGACTTCGAGTTCATGCATCATGCTCCCCCCAGCCATATTAAAGTCCACACTGAAAACTCAGGTTGCTTTTACATCTTGACCACTTCTTTATCATAAACGTTTTCTCCTAAATTGTCATCTCTGTCACGTATGTTTGTCTTGACTAGATTGTACACTCTCTTGAGTAGGGATTGCCCCTCTTATGTATATCTGTACAGCACTGCATATACCTGCTTTCCCCCTTCTTCCTTTTCTGTCGTCACTCATCCTTCCCTTCCACATTTGTAAAGCACTATAGGGTGAGGGGACAATTGGGAAGGAAGGATGAGAGAAAAGAAATGAGACAGAGAAAGAACTGAGAGACAGAAAGAGAGGAGACAAAAAGAAGACAATTAAAGGGAAGATAGGTCTAGAAAAGGAGGTGGTAGAGGATGGAAACAGAGGAAGAGATAAAGGAAAAGGGAGTGATAAAAGAGAGAGAGAGTGAGAGAAGAGGAAATAAGGGAGGGATGTGAAGAAATAACAGAGAATGAATGATAAAAATGGAGGAAGTAAGGATGTGCATTGTGCCAAAAGATTTTCAATTCATTGTCAGTATATTTGGTTATCCTCTAAATGTTTCTCCAAAGTCCACCACAATATGTGATCAACTTCTGACTATATAGAGCTCAAATAGACATATTGTCCTCACATGACTTAACGTCAATTGTATTTGTTTTACTAAAAAAAAAGATTTTGCACTACCCACAAAGTACAAACCTACAACCGCTTCTGTGTGATGGGACCCAAATACAGATTTATCAAGATTATTCAGCACAGCTAAGCTAATGGCGCAGAGCATACGCCAGTGTCTGTCAACAGCTGATTGAGGACCATATCATATTCACAATGCAATACCCAGCTCACCTGTACAATAGAACTGCCACAGTGTTTGAGACTCCAGAGGCTGCTCAGAAGTGGGTACAACAATGGCAACTTACTAACAACAGCCAAGGAAGTCCAGCAGGTAATTATAGGGGCAGCCAAGTGTTGAGCTCCGGAGACCAATGGATATAGAGTGGAATATTATAAGCTGTTATTTGACACAGATCACACTTCCCTGGTTGGAATGTTTAATAACTGGCTGACTACCGGAACCTTTAAATATGACATCAACACAGCACACATAGTGGTATTACCCAAGCCAGGGAAAGACTCGTTGGTAGCAGACTCCTATTGCTCTATTTTGCTTATAAATTATGATCTGAAGCTATTTGCAAAGATCCTGGCTGATCGATTGGCCCTGTATCTTCCTGATCTGATACACCCATGCCAGACTGGGTTTGTGCAGGGGCGCTACCCAACCTGCAATGTCCAGCACAATCTTGGGTCATTGGAGTGGGTCCGTAATCAAGCTATCCCCTTGTTACTAGTGAGTTTCAATGCCGAGAAAGCCTTTGACAGAGTGGGATGCGTATACCTATTCGAGACCCTAGAGGCATATGGACTCAGGGAAGGGTTTATTCAGGGAATCCGGGCACTCTACTAGCAACCCAAGGTGGTGGTGGGGGTTAATGGAAGAATTACCCAGAGGTTTGAGATAGAATGGGGGACCCGAAAGGGCTGCCCCCGCTCTCCACTGCTCTTCGTGCTTTCCCTAGACCCTCTCCTGAGGGTCATCCACTCATGTGCTGATATAGAAGGGGTGATGCTAGGGTCTTCTACATTTAAGATCTCAGCCTTTGCGGATGACTTTTTGGTTTTGTTGACCGAACCACAGACTTTCTTGACCTGATTGCTAGCTGAAATTTTGGAATTTGGGGCACTGGCTGGCCTAGGATTGAACATGACAAAGTCTGAAGCCTTGGATGTTTTAGGGGAACTGCCTCAGATGGGCGAAGACTAAGTTTAAATACTTGGGAATATGGTTGCTGGCCAACCCCACACAGTTGTACCATTTAAATATTGTACCTCTATTCAAATGGGTCTAAGACAAACTGCGAGACTGGACCCTCTCCCCCTTTCTCTTTCAGGTCGGGTGGACTGAAAATCTTATATATCTTGCTCCCATTACAATTACTGTGGCGAGATATCCAAGGAATGGAACGTCTAACACAGACCTTCCTTTGGAGGGGGAAGAAACCTAGACTGAAACACTGGTCAACATTGAAATCGTTACTGACTTTAAAAGGCCCTAATCTGTAGTATCTTGGTGAGCTGAACACAAATCTAACATTAAAAAATTTTTATTGGCTCGATTTCTTTCCTGACAACTGTGGTATGGTTAGTGATGAACAGGGCGAACGTTTTCACCAGGATATCTCAACGATGGAGCAAAGATACTAGGGAAAATGTTCCACTACAATGCTGGCTGACTACTGCTGGACACTCCCCAGAGAAGCTCCCGAACAGCTATACAAGAGACAGGTGAAAAAATCTAAGAAGTAGTCTATCACTTGTTTTTTTACAGGTATTAACCAAAGGCCTATTATATTTACTATTGACATGCATTTCGTGATGTAAACATTAATTCTTGTAGATTACAAAAAAACTAGAGCCAACTTTGCAATTTCACTGTCATATTCGTGTTCAGCATATAAAAATTGATAAGAAATGACTATTTTTATTTCAGTAACATGACTTTTGTAAAGGTTTGTTGATCAGTGGAATTAGCCATCTGCTGGGCCCATGGCAATTGGGGGGGGGGGGATTAGGTCTCCCATGTTTGACCCAATATAATCTGGCCTGTAAGCTACAGCACGTACGAGACTGGTTGGGTGGTAACTCGGTATATACCCCGTATGAATTTGAATCGGTGATGGTCGCCCCTCATTCTCTTCTATCGGTGACGCACGAGCCTCTAATGTTGATACCAGAGTGTCTCCAAGGGAGTCTCCTTAATGGGGTCCGGAGGGCCTGGCAGACTTTATGTGGTCAGCTTGGGATCCCACCAGAGGTAAATTGCTTCCTGCCACTGCAGGGCCACTTGGCTTTTGTATCTAGTCTAGACTCCAGGTTCTTTCGGGAGTGGGCCTCTCAGGGCCTCACACGGATGAGCCAGGTGGTAGACGTAGCAGAACAGTTGAAGCTTTTCACAGAACTTAGAGAATCATATGACTTACCGGCAGGACATGTCTATGCATATCTCCAACTACAACATTATTTGCAACAACAACATTATAGAAGAATTGAGATGAGGGATGAGAAAGGAAAAAGTCTTGACAAACTGGTAGACTGGTTTGAATTAGAGGATAGGGACTGGATTTTGGTCATCTAGTATTGTAGGGCCCTAAGAGACATTCCCCACGAGCGGTGTTATGACCATCTTGTCCAGCAATGGGAAGCAGAGCTGGGAATAACCCTAGCTAACTTTGGTTGGGAGGCGGCAGTGGGACGCATCCCGAGACTGATAACTGGGGCGAGGCTCCAAGACATGTAGTTTAAAATACTGGAGTGAGGATACATCTCACCCTACAGCGCCTGGAAGGCAGGGTTTGCAGAAAATGGCCTTTGCCCATGGTGCGGGGAAGACTGGGCCCATCTCAGGCATATGTTTTGGGGCTGCATGCAGGTGCGGGGATTCTGAGGTAAAATCCAGAGGTACTTGGGGAGGTTACTAGGACAGTCCCTGGTGCTGACCCCAGGCTTAGCTATATTAGATACCCTTACTAGTACAGGGAGCCGGCTACTGGTCTGGAGAAGCTAACTGGTTGTTAGACAATGTATATTTTGCCGATGGCAGGACCCAGAAGGCCCAGGATACTGGGAATGTGAAATTCCCTCCACCAATTAGTTCTTTGGGAAGGGGTGGCATCTAAGAGGACTGTGAAAAGGAAGGAACTCTTCCTTACGGTTTGGACTCCATACTTGGACCGCCTATCCCCCAGGGCATGTAATGATGTGCTAACAATATGAGCCCTTAGGAGGGCACCCAGGCCATGTTTCACGAAGGGTAGCTCAAGATTGAGAGTGTTGGAGCGGCTGGAGGTGGTCCCCAAGATGGGATCGGAGGGAGGGAGGGAGATAGAGAAGGCCGAGCTGGGTGAACAGTGAAAGAGCAGTAAGAGACACCCGCAGCCACTGGTCAAGTAACGAGTCGGTTAACTGACACACAAGGGAAGGGAGGGGGAGGATTGTAGGAAGTTGGGGGAAGGGTAGAAGGCGAAAATTAAAAAATTAAAGATGTGAAAATCTAGGGGGCGGAGCCTGGTTTCTGGTCAAGATGGACGTGTAAGAGCTGTGCTCCGGAGGGCAATAGATAAGAATCCTGACTTTTGCAATCTTTAATCAAATAGTTCCTACCGACTTTGATACCATTCGATCCCGGATATGTCAGGCCCAAAACAGACATGGCTGGATTACCAAGTATCTCAAAATGCCAGCACAAAGAGAACCAAGACGGAACCTCTCTCACCTCACAAGATGGCAGTCATCCGAGATTGTCCTGAGACCTCATAGGAGCTCCTGGCTGAGATTCGGGCAGTCAAAGACTTGGTCAAAGCTAATGGAGAATCGCTATGTGCAATGCAGGAAGATATCAATGCTTTGCGAACTTCTTTGGAGTCAATTACAGCTCGTTTGGGGAAGGTAGAGAATGTGGTGACTTCACATGTTGAGAGGCTTGAGGCCATTGAGAAGCAGGCCAAGCTGATACGTTCATTACAAAGAGAGGTGGAAGATGGTAATAATCGTTCTCGGAGGAATAACATAAGAATACTAGGAGTTCCTGAGGGAGCAGAGGGCCATGATATGGTGTCCTTTCTGCAGGCTATAATTCCAAGTGTTTTAAAGTTGCAGTTTGCTATGCCGTTCGAGATCAAGCACTTCCATAGATTGCCTACTCAGTCTGTGGTCATGGGCAAGCGTTCACGTCCAATCATCTTGAAAGTTTTACATTTTCAGCAAGTATTGCAAATAATGGGAGCAGCCAGAGCACTTTCAAATTTGGAATATAAGGGACATAAACTCCTTTTCTTCATGGATTTTGTGAAGGCGATGGTGGATCGGAGAAAGAGTTTTCTGGCGCTGCGTCCACGCTTGTTACAACTGCAGGCCCATTTTGGGCTGCTCTATCCTTCCCGCATGAGAGCCACGCTGCATAACCAGACTAAGACTTTTGATGATCCTGGGGAGTTACATGCTTTTCTGGAGGACAAGGAGTCGGCAGCGATGTGGTGAAAGTCACTTTGCAACTTTTATTTGCTACAGTTCTACGGCGTTTGCTATTATGGGCAGTTGATTGGTCTGAGGTCATGTAAAGGTGACTTATTCATGCAGAAGTGTTATGTAACATTGCTATATACTGGATTATCCATTCTGTCTCTTTTGTAGGCGCCCCAGGGCACTATACAAAGAAGTGCGGATGTATTAGGTCATTTTGCCCTCCGTGTCTGTCTTGTCCTGGTGGGCTCACCCGCTAAGTTTTGTGTGTTATATAGCCCCCCTGGGTTTAGGTGGTTTTGGGGAGATGTTTTTCAGAATTAGGTGTTCTTATGGTAAGTGATCATATGACGGGGCCGGGGCTAAAATGTGTCTCTTTTGTTGGGTTTTCTTCTTTGGGCTATAAGTACAGCTAACACTCTGAGGGCGCTTAAGATGTTTCTACAATGTAAAACTAAATGACACAATTTGGTATGTTTCTGCAACATTTGACTGTCAGTATGATTTCTTTTATGATTGTTTAACTGAATGTTAAGGGCATTAACAATCCCATTAAGAGGAAAACGTTCCTTCTGTATGGTAGGAAAGAAAGTGCTGACATCTTACTGCAGGAGACACACTTAAATGTAAAGTAGTCATTAAAACTAGATATAAAACCCTACTCTTTAGGGCTTTTCAGCTGCTCACCATAAGAAAAATGGGGTAGCCATCTTAGTGAGGAAAGCTCTATCCCCCATGGTTCTAATCGTTGTCTGATGAGTGGGGATTGATGAGTAAGGAAATCTCAGTATATATGTACTCTGGGGTGGCCTCTCAATACTATAAACTGGTGGTTCAGAACAGTTCTCAGGCCATTGGTGTTCAACGAGTATGGGAACATGACACTGGGGAAGTTTTTTCACCGGAAACTTGGACACAATTCTGGAGTAAGATAAATAGGATTTACCAGTCTGCCTCTGTCTCACAAGCTTTATACTTCTTTGCGCATAGAGTGCACTTTGCTCTAGTAGAGGTTGCTAAATGGGAGAAGGCAGCTGGGAATGAGTGTTAGTCTCGTCGAGAAAATGTCGGCACTTCGAGACATCTGGTGTATGAGTGTCCTAACATTCAGTCTTATTGGGTTGCATTATGGAACCGTATTAAAGAGGTATTGGGATTCTGGGCCACTCTCTCCTGGTCTGGGGTCATTTTTCAATCAGCAATTGACATCTCGTCGTTACAAAGGGATTGTCAGTTTTAATTGACTTCATGTTGGGAGTGGCCCTATATCTCGTTATTTCTAACTGAAAACATAGAGCAGAGCTTAGTTCCGGGGTCTCAAACATGCGGCTTGCGGGCCGCAAGAGCATCTTGTGCGGCCCGCGATGCATTTGGCCCGGCGTGTTAAGCAGCTGGCTGGTAGAGTAAAAAAAATCCAAACTTGCTGCTGCCGCTGCTGCAGTATCAAGCGTCCCGTGGTGCCCCACTGCCCGGCAGAGTCCTCTGCTCCCTGCAGCATCAGCTCCAAAAGTGGCGGCTTTCAGAGCCGCGAAGAGGGAGAGTTTCTCTCTCGCAGCTCTGAAGAGAAGCGAGAGAGAAAATCTTCCTCTTCAGCTCCAAAAGTGGAGGCTCAATTCCCGCCGCTTTTGGAGCTGAAGAGAGAGAGTTTGAGACCCCTGGCTTAGTTGATATGAAGGGCAGAACCACTTGTGTTCATGCTACAAATATGTGCAAATACCATGGTGTGGTAGTTCCCTTACATCCTTCTTTTTTCATAAGTGGAAACGCCTACAGAATTACATCTGTAAAGCACGACATGAGATATAGTAAGGGGTTATTAGATAAATATTTTTGTTTCTTATGTAGTGGAGTGGCTGCTCTTCTATAGCCCTTGTAGGTCTTACAGGCTTGCAGATATTTTATGTTTTCTTTTATATAGCCCCTGATGATCGCATGATGATAGGAGGGACAGGGTGGGTGGGCTGTGAATAGCCTTTTTCTTATCTCCTGTTATAGAGAAGAATTGTGTATTTTGATTTACTGCAATTTTGTTTTCTTTTTTGTTTGTATTTTGTTGGAAAATATAAATAAAGAAATTTTAAAAAAAAGGAAGGGTGTGAAAATCTAGAATCTATTAGACAACACAACCTTCTGAATCCTCCAATAAGTTTCCTCTAACCTTTACCATCTCTGAAATGTATATGTAAGGAGGACCAAAGAGAAATTCTGGGTAGAAGATAGACACGTTGTAAATAAGAAGTTATAAGCATTGGGTAATGATATCACTGGTCAACATTGAAATCGTTACTGACTTTAAATGGCCCTAATCTGTAGTATCTTAGTGAGCTGAACATGAATATAACATTAAACAAAAATTTATTGGCTCTCGTTTTGAAGATATTGCATGTAGTTTATTTTTGACGTTTCACCGTGTAAAATTTATCAAGTAGGACATCAAAAACATCCCAAATAAGCCTTGAATGATGTAATATTGCATCACATTGCATAATACCAGCATGCACACATCATCCAGAGTTGATTGCATCATTTTCTGATGCAATGCAATACTACTGCCAAACGGCTGCTGAAGCCATCTGACGTCAGTAGTGTACTATACGCAGTCGGAAAGGAATGTAATCTGGTATTCTCTTCCGATATTGAAAGCCTCATGAATGCCTTAAAAATCAATCATGACCCACAAGACTGGAGACTATTTATAGACTCTTCGAAACTGAGTCTGAAGGCTGTGCTTTTGAACAATGGAAACCGTCTTCCATCTATTCCAGTAGCGCATGCCGTCCACATGACAGAGATATACAATAACTTAAAGCATCTACTGACTTCCATTAACTATAACAAGTACAGCTGGCACCTCTGTGGTGACTTGAAGGTAGTTGCCCTTTTAATGGGACTGCAGCAGGGATATATAATATACATGTGTTTCTTATGTGAGTGGGATAGCCGAGCAAGGGATTGGCACTACTTGCGGAAGGAATGGAATCACAGACAAAATGTAACAGTTGGAGAGAAGAATATCCAGCACCCAGCTCTGGTCGAGGCTCACAAAATCCTGCTATCACCCCTTCACATCAAACTAGGTTTGATGAAAAACTTCGTGAAAGCCATGGACCACACTTCGCCAGCTTTCCGATACCTGCATGAAAAATTCCCTCGACTCAGCGAAGCAAAGATTAAAGAGGGAGTTTTTGTGGGTCCTCAGATTCGAGAGCTCTTCAAAGATGACCGGTTCAACAACTTGCTGCAGGGTGATGCGAAACAAGCATGGAATGCTTTTCGCCTAGTGTCAACAAACTTTCTCAGGAATGTTAGGGCAGAAAACTATAAGGAACTAGTAGAAGACATGCTGATGCAGTATCAGAAACTTGGCTGCAATATGTCTCTAAAGATCCAGTTCCTTGATTCCCATCTGGATTTCTTTCCTGACAACTGTGGTATGGTTAGTGATGAACAGGGCGAACGTTTTCACCAGGATATCTCAACGATGGAGCAAAGATACTAGGGAAAATGGTCCACTACAATGCTGGCTGACTACTGCTGGACACTCCCCAGAGAAGCTCCCGAACAGCTGTACAAAAGACAGACTACTTCTTAGATTTTTTTGCCTATGACTTGGTTTTTTACAGGTATTAACCTAAGGTCTATTATATATTTACTATTGACATGCATTTCGTGATGTAAACATTAATTCTTGTAGATTACAAAAAAACTAGAGCCAACTTTGCAATTTCACTGTCATATTCGTGTTCAGCATATAACAATTGATAAGAAATTACTATTTTTATTTCAGTAACATGACTTTTGTAAAAATTTGTTGACCAATGTATCCTGATTGTATATAAACTGGGATGGTCATGTTTATGGTTTGGCTTGTTATTGCAAATAAACATATTTAAACATAAAGTCTGCCTGCAAAATTGATTTGCTGCTTTAGATACAAATAACAGAGCTCCAGAAGAGTTAGGGGATGACATCAAGAAAGTAGTACTTGAAGAAAGTGAGAAGTCTCTACAAAAAGTGAAAAAGCAAAAATGGCCAAGTGGATGAATGAAGAAACTCTGAAAATTGCCCAGAAATGCAGAGAAGCTAAAGCCAGAGGAGAAAGAGAAGCAATCACAGAACTCAAGAGAGATTTCCAGTGTGCAGCAAGATGATACAAGGAGAAGTACAATAACACCTGCAAGGAAATAGAATCAGAAACTGTTACAGGAAGAACAAGATTACCTTTCCTAAAGCTATGAGAGTTAAAGAGATAATCCCAGCCTCAAATTGGAATGCTACAAGATGCTCAAGGATCCATATTGAATGATGCCGAAAAGATCAAAAAAAGGTGGAAAGAATATACAGTCATAATATAGCAAAGATCAAGTGGACTAACAGCCATTTCAACCTGTATCTAATGATCGGGAACCACTAGATCAGAAATTGGTTAACTGACAGAAGACAGAAGGTGACGGTGAATGGAACTCACTCGGATGAAAGGAAGGTGATTAGTGGTGTGCCCCAAGGTTCGGTTCCTCGGACCGGTGCTGTTCAATATATTGTGAGTGATATTGCCGAAGGGCTGAATGGAAAAATCTGTCTTTTTGCAGATAACACCAAAATTTGCAACAGAGTGGACGGACTCCCCTGAGGGGGTGGGGGACATGAGGAAAGATCTACAAAAGCTGGAAGAATGGTCTAATGCTTGGCAGTTGAGATTTAATGTGAAGAAGTGCAGTGTTATGCACTTGAGAAGCAGAAATCCAAGGGAACTGAATGTGATAGGGGGCAAGAGATTGGTGTACACAGACCATAAGAACATAAGATATGCCATACTGGGTCAGACCAAGGTCCATCAAGCCCAGTATCCTGTTTCCAACAGTGGCCAATCAAAGGTCATACGTACCTAGCAGTATCCCCAAGAGACACAGGTTCCACAGTGCTTGTGGGATATCCTGGGTCCCTTCTTAATAATTGTTTATGGACCTTTCCACCAGGAACTTGTCCAAACCTTTTTTAAACCCAGCTACACTAACAGCCCTTACTACATCCTCCGGTAACAAATTCCAGAGTTTGATTACACGTTGAGTGAAAAAATATTTTCTCTTATTTGTCTTAAATAGCTTACCCTGTAGCTTCATTACATGTCCCCTAGTCTTTCTATATTCTGATAGTGTAAACAATCGATCTACGTTTACCCGTTCCACTCCATTCATTAATTTATAGACCTCTATCATATCTCCCCTCAGCCGTCTCTTTTCCAGGTTGAAGAGCCCTAACCTTTGTAGCCTCTCTTCCTAGGAGTAGACTTACATCCCCTTTACCATTTTGGTGGCTCTTCTCTGTACCTTTTCTAATAACGCTATATCCTTTTTAAGATACGGCGACCAGAATTAGACACAATATTAAAGGTGCGGTCATACCATGGAATGATACAGAGGCATTATAATATCCTTTGTTTTATTTTCCATTCTTTTCCTTATGATACTTAGCATTCTATTTGCTTTCTTGGCCGCCGCTGCACACTGGGTGGAGGGTTTTAACATGTTATCCACGATGACTCCTAAATCTTTTTCCTGGGTGGTGGTTCCCAATGTGGAACCTTGCATTGTGTAACCATAGTGTGGGTTGTTCTTTCCTAGGTGCATAACTTTGCACTTGTCCACATTAAATTTCATCTGCCATTTGGATGCCCAGTCTTCCAATTTATCCAGATCCTCCTGCAGTTTTCCACAATCCTCTTGGGTTTTAACAACTTTAAACAGTTTTGTGTCGTCTGAAAATTGATAACCTCACTCGTTATTCCCTTTTCCAGGTCATTTATGAATATGTCAAAAAGTAGCGGACCCGGTACAGATCCCTGAGTACTCCACTATTCACCTTTTTCCATTGGGAAAATTGGCCATTTAGCCCTACCCTCTCCTTTCTATCTTTTAACCAGTTCCCGATCCACAATAGTACACTGCCTCCTATCCCATGACTTTTTAGTTTTGCCAAAAGTCTCTGATGAGGGACCTTGTCAAAGGCTTTCTGAAAGTCCAGATATATTATATCAACTGACTCACCTTTGTCTACCTGTTTAGTCACACCTTCAAAAAACATATCAAATTAGTAAGAGAAGATCTTCCTTGCCTAAAGCCATGTTGACTGTCTCCCATTAGGCCATGACTATCTTCATGCTGTGTAATTTTGTTCTTTATGATGGTTTCTACCATTTTCCCCGGTTCCCTATGTCAGGCTCACCGGTCTGTAGTTTCCCGCATCACCCCTGGAACCCTTTTTAAAAATTGGCATTACATTGGCGATCCTCCAATCTTCAGGTATTACAGATGATTTTAATGAAAGTTCACAGATTACTAATAGCAGGTCTGCAATCTCATATTTCAGTTCTTTCAACACTCTTGGATGTATACCATCCAGTCCAGGTGATTTGTTACTATTCAGTTTATCAAATAGTTGTATTACATCTTCCCGGTGTAGCGATATTTCTCTCAATTCCTCTGCAGTATCACCTTTAAATACCACTTCAGTCTTGGATAACATCCCTACATCTTCCTCAGTAAAGACCGAAGCAAAAAATTCATTCAGTCTCTCTGCTATAGCCTTGTCTCCTCTTACTGCCCCTTTTACCCCTCTATCATCTAACGGTCCAATTGACTCTCTCACAGGCCTTTTGCTACAAATGTACTTGAAAAAATCTTCATTTCATGTTTTTGCTTCCATAGCAAGTTCCTTCTCAAATTCTTGCTTTGACTGCCTTATCAATGCTTTGCATTTAACTTGTCAGTGCTTGTGTTGTTTCCAGTTTTCTTCATTTGGCTTTTTTTTCCATTTCCTGAAAGATGCTTTTTTGGCAGCAACAGCCTCTCTGACCTCACCTTTAAACCATGCTGGCAGTTTTTTGGACTTTCTTCCACATTTCTTAATGAGTGGAATACAGCTGGCCAGGGCTTCCAGGATAGTATTTTTAAACAACACCCGAGCATGATGTAAGACTTTAACCTTTGCAACCGCTCCTTTTAGATTTTTCTTAACTATATTCCTCATTTTATCATAGTCTCCCTTTCGAAAGTTAAAAGGTAGTACTGTGGATTTCTTTACTATCCCTCCTCCACTAATTAAATCAAACACGATCATGCTATGATCACTATTGCCAAGTGGCTCCAACACCCTTATTTCTTGCACCAGATCTGGTGTTCCACTAAGGACTAGGTCCAGTATGGCTTCCCCTCTGGTCGGTTCATGAACCAGCTGCTCCAAGAAGCAGTCATTTATTTCATCTAGAAACTTTATCTCCTTAGCATGTCCTGCTGTGACTTTTGTTAGCTTCCTTGATTTCTTTGAGCATTTCATCATCCATTTGTTCATTCTGGCCAGGCGGTCGATAGTAAGCCCCACTGCCATCACCTTCCCCTTCATACATGGAATTTCAATCCATAGAGATTCTACAGCAAATTTTGGAGAAGGACCTCAGAGTGAGTGTTTTTGATGATCTCAAGGTGGCGAAGCAGTGTGACAAGGCAGTGGCAAAAGCCAGAAGGATGCTGGGTTGCATAGAGAGAGGAATTACCAGCAGAAAGGAAGAGATACTAATGCCACTGTACAAGTTGCTGGTGAGGCCTCACTTGGAATGTTGTGTTCAGTTTTGGAGATCGTATCTCGCAAAGGATATAAAAAGGCTGGAAGTGGTTCAGAGGAAGGTGAACAAAATAATTTGGATTCTGCATCAGAAGACTTATGAGAAGAGACTTGAAGACCTAAATATGTACACTCCGGAGGAGAGAAAGGACAAGGGAGATATGATAAAGACCTTTAAATATTTAAAGAGTATTAATGGACAAACAAACCTATTCCAAAGACGGGGAAGATGAAAAAATCTAGAGGCCATAACATGAAGCTGCAAGAGGGTAAACTGAAAGGCAATATCAGGAAATACTTTTTCACTGAAAGGGTGGTGGATGCTTGGAATGCCCTCCCAATGGAAGTGGTGGGGGCAAACACAGTGACAGAATTCAAAATGGTATGGGACAGTCACAGTGGATCCCTTTATAGCAACATGATGAAATCAAAATAAGCATAACTATCTCTTATATCTGAACAAATAGGGGTGACCTACATGGAGCGGTGGGTACACCCCTAAACAAAGGCATGGGGAGGGGTGACCTGCACGGAGTGGCAAGCGCACCTACTCTTGCCACCTTGCTGGGCAGACTACATGGACCATGCTAGTCTTAATCTAGCGTCATATACTATGTTACTATAATGCCTCTGTATAAAAGTCTCTGGAGCGAACTCATTTGGAGAATTGTGTGCAATTCTGGAGACTGCACATTCAAAAGGATATAAACAGGTTGGAGTTGGTGTAGAGGATGGCTACTAAAATGGTTAATGGTCTTCGTTATAAAGCATATGAGGACGGACTTAAAGATCTTAATATATATGCTTTAGAGGAAAGGCGCGATATGATAGAGACATTTAAATACCTCCGTGGCATAAATGCACAGGAGGGTCTCTTTCAATTAAAGGCAAGCTCTGTTACGAGGAGATATAGGATGAGAGTGAAAGGGGATAGATTCAGGAGTAATATGTGGAAATATTTCCTTACAGAAAGAGTGGTAGATGCGTGGATTAGTCTCAGTGGAGGTGGTGGACATGAGGACAGTATCTGAATTCAAAAAAGCATGGGACAAACACAAAGGATCTCTAACGGTAAAAAGAGGACTATTGCAATTGATAAGGAAAGGCAGGCTAGATAGGCCATGTGCTCTTTTTCTTCCATCATATTTCTATGTTTCTATTATGTATCATGGGTATACCAGAAAGGAATGGCTGCTGGGCCATGTTCCCGCTGGCCATGTATAACCGGGGGAGGCGGAGTGGGGAGCCTCTTCCGGCGGCATGTTGTGCTGGTGAGAGGGAGTCATGGGGGGGGAGGGACGAAGGTGACGGATGGCATCATTTAAAACAATTGGCTCCCGCGGTTGATGGAGGCGCGTGGAAGCCAATGAGAAGCAGAGGAGTGAGGGCTTGTGAAGCGTGGGGGCCAGCGGGAAATCATTGTGCTGGCGAGCAGTGGGAGGACAAGATGGCATGTTGATTTGGTGCAGAAAAAGGAGCAGGCTGGCACAGCAGGGCAGACCCCGGTGAGGAGACGGAATGGGCAGACACGGCAGGGCAGATGCAGGCGGGCGGCGAATGTGCGGCATTTCTATTTTTTCCCAGAACGGCACGGGAAGCTGAACAAGAAGCAGTTTGGTGCCCATTGTGAGAGAACGTGGAGTGAGGAGCCGAAAGTTGTGACTGGAGCAGGGCGGGGGAGAGGCAAGTACTGCTATTATCCCACACATAAAAAAATAAATAAATAAATAAAAGAGAAAAAGGGTGGGATTTTATTGCAGGCATTAACGATGCCTGGCAGAGGACGCCAGAGTCAGGGGAGAGGAGCTGGAAGACTGGGAAGGTCAAGAGGTGGGCAGGCCTCAACCACACGGAATGTGCAAGGGAGGAGCAGGGGAAGGGGAGTGAGTGGTCGGAGGTCTGCAAGATCTGGGATACCCAGGGCTAGCTGTGGTGGATCTGCACACTCATCCCAGGGGGGTAGGGGGGATACCGGAGCAGGGAGGGGTTCCTGGGGGAGAAGATCGCTCTGGTGGCAGGGAAAGAGGGGATAATGTGTCCAGGGAGGAGAATTCATCCTCGCTAGGCAGCAGGAGTGGAATTGTGGAGGGGATGGCGGGTGGTGAAGGTGGGGGTGTTTTCAGCCAAAGCGGGTTGGGTTACCAGGGGGGGGGACGGATTGGGGGTAGGACGAGGGAGGGGCTGGGGCAGTTTTGAAGGGCAGGGCCACGCAAGTCAGTTAGGATGGCTGGTGCTGACAGGGGGCTACTGCCCGGTGGCGTGGGATCACTGGCACGGGGGGGGGGGGGGGCAAGGATCCTCCAGAGCAGAGTGGCTGGGGACGTGGCAGTCTCCTTGGCCTCTGGCAGTTCCCCCCTTGGTGTTTTCTTTTTTGCCTCAACAGGTACCAGAAGCGTGGCAGATGCCTGGAAGGCTAGCGCTCAGTCAAATACCAGGAGGGGGTATGGAGTGATTGGCAGGGACGAGCGGGCGGATGGAGGTGGCAGCTGGGGATACGGACGGTGTGCCTCTGGATCTCGGGGAGTAACAGGAGCCGGGAAGTGGGCAAACAGGAGAAGAGCCCAGGTGAGTTATCCGTGGGTCAGGAGGGGTGGCAAAGAAGGGGATTAATGGGGGGGGGGAAGGCGCGAAGGAAGAAGAGGCATTCCTGTAGGTGACATCACAGTTCAGAGTCCTCTTCTTCTTCATCTGAGGATGCCTCGTCGGCCTCTTCTGGGGCAGAGAGGGTGGTCCGGGTGGGGGGCACCGGTGGGGCAGGAGTAGTGGGGTCCTGGGGGGGGACACCTATGCTAGCCTCATTTGCTGAATTATGGGAAGGTGTTCCGAGGAAGATGCGCAGGAAGATTAGGAAAAGATGCTACATCAACATTTTTCGGCTATTGGACGGTAGGAAGATGTGGTGCCTTTACACAAAAGCAGAAGTAAGGATGTGGTTGAAAACTACAGGCTGGTTAGTTTAACTTTGGTGGTGAGTAAATTATTGGAAACGCTGCTGAAAGAGAAAATAGTGAGGTTTCTGGAGTCCAGCGGATTACAGGATCCGAGGCAGCATGGATTCACCAGAGGCAGGTCTTGTCAGACAAATCTGATTGATTTCTTTGATTGGGTGACCAGGGAGTTGGACCGAGGGAGAGCTCTAGATGTGGAGTATTTAGATTTCAGTAAAGCCTTTGACACTGTTCCTCACAGGCGACTTATAAACAAACTGAGCACCCTAGAGATGGACCCTAAAGTTACTGCTTGGGTTAGAAATTGGTTGGGTGGGAGGCGACAAAGAGTACAAGTAAATGGAGCTCACTCTGAGGAGAAGGATGTTACCAGTGGTGTGCCCCAGGGATCTGTCCTTGGTCCGATTCTTTTTAACATCTTTGTTAGTGATATAGCGGAAGGGCTGTCGGGTAAGGTTTGCCTCTATGCAGATGATACCAAAATCTGCAATAGAGTAGACATCCAGGAAGGGGTGAATAACATGAGGAGGGATCTAGCTAAGCTTGAAGAATGGTCTAGAATTTGGCAGCTGGGATTTAATGTTAAAAAAATGTAAGGTCATGCATTTGGGCTGCAGCAATCCAAGGGAGCAATACAGTATAGGAGGTGAAGTACTTTTGTCCACTAAAGAAGAGCGGGACCTAGGCGTGTTTGTGTCTGATGATCTTAAAGTAGCTAAACAGGTAGAAAAGGCGACGGCAAAAGCTAGAAGGATGCTTGGGTGCATACGGAGAGGAATGGCTAGCAGAAAAAAGGAGGTGATAATGCCTCTGTATAAGTCTTTGGTGCGACGTCATTTGGAGTATAGTGTGCAATTCTGGAGACCGCACCTTCAAAAGGATGTGAACAGGATGGAGTCGGTGCAGAGGGTGGCTACTAAAATGATTAGTGGGCTTCATTATAAAGCATATGATCTTAAGGATCTTAATATGTACACCTTAGAGGAAAGGCGGGATAGAGGTGAAATGATTGAGATGTTTAAATACCTCCGTGGCATAAATGTTCAGGGAGAGAGCCTCTTTCAATTGAAAGCAAGTTCTGCTACGAGGGGACATGGGATGAGGGTGAAGGGAGATAGATTCAGGACTGATATGTGGAAATATTTCTTTACGGAAAGAGTAGTGGATCCATGGAATAGTCTCCCAGTGGAGGTGGTAGAGATGAGGACAGTAACTGAATTCAAAAAAGCATGGGACCAACACAGAGGATCTCTAAAGGTAAAAAGTGGACTGTTGTAGTGGTTGATATTTATTTATTTATTTACAGTCTCTTATATACCGCACTATTCATCATCAGCGCGGTTTACATGGAACAAAATGCTCAGTACATTTAACACGTATGAGTTTACAGGTAACAGGGTATAAATAACTTGGATAACCGGGGTAACTATTTACAAAACATACTACATGGAATCATATACACAGAAGATACATAGAAAAACCAGCCCACTATAGCAATGAATATCACACTTGGTGAGTTGTTGATATACCCTAGATTTATCTGGGACTGGTATCAGTGGGTGTTATTGGGCTCTAGGTGATGCCATTGGGTTCTAAAAGGTATTTGTTGAAGAGGTGGCATTTGAGGGCTTTCCTAAACTGTGTCAGGCTCCTAATAGCCCGGATATCAGGGGTAGTGCATTCCAGCATATTGGGGCACTGAGACTGAAGGCTCTGTTGGCTGTCGATTTAGTGCAAGTAATAAGTTCCTTCGGGATTTTGAGGGAGTTTATAGCCATGGATCTCCTTGCTCTATCTGGAGATGTGCTATGGATGAGTGAGGATAAGGATGCCGATGTGAGATTATTGACAGCTTTAAAAGTAATTGTCAAGGTCTTGAAAACTATTCTAGCTTGAATAGGAAGCCAATGCAACTGTATCAGCAGGGGCGTAACGTGGTCGTACCTGGAGGCTCCATGGATGATATCCTAAACAGGTAGAAAGGACGCAGGATATCATCCATGGAGGATATGGAAGGATATGGAAGGACAGACTAGATAGGCCATGTGGTCTTTTTCTGTCATCATGTTTCTATGTTTCTATGTCGGGGGAGAGCAGAAAGAAGAGGAAGGAGGACGAGAAGGCTGGGAGGGTCAGAAAGGTGACGCGTAATGTCCTCAACTGGACGATAGCCTTCTTGCGTATAGCTAGTGTGTGGGGCCATCACCATCCTGAGCATTACGGCATGTTGCTGGCCTATGCGGATTCCATCTTAGAGACGGCGCAGACACATGAGGGTTGGGCATGGCTCAACTATGACGAGAAGTTCCGAAATAAAATGGAGGAGAATAAGTCGTTATCTTGGGGGACGCAGGATATTAATTTATTGCTAACACAAATGTCAGCCAGGTCGGGGGCCGGGGGTGGGAGTGGTGCTAAGATGGGGGCACCGGGAGGGACAGGGATGGGGCGGTCCTTTCAAGCAGGGGGGGGCCTTCACCCCTGCAGGGGGGCCAGTGTCGGAGTGGGCGACGTCTGCTGGCAATTCAACAAAGCGTCGTGTCCATTTCCAGGCTGCAAGTTCCGACATACTTGTTCCATCTGTAATGGGGGACACGCAGCAGTCAAGTGTGTTAAAAAAGGACCAGTCCCCCCCCCCCCATTTGGCTCCAAGCAGCAATGAATTGCTGAGCCTTGCCTCGATGCCAATACAGTGGGAGGCGCTACAGCCGTGGCTCGAGTGGTATCCATGGAAAAATGACGGAGTTGCTGGGAAAGGGGTTCAAGGAGGGCTTTGTTATACCAGCGGAGTGGGGTGGCTTACTGGGACAGGTTCGTAATTCAGCCTCAGTGCGTCGTTTTTCTAACATTGTGAAGAAAAAGGTGTGGGTTGAGTTAGAAATGGGCTGGATTGCAGGCACATTTTTGGCAGCGCCGTTCTTGGACTTTGTGGTTTCCCCGCTGGGAATCATACCGAAAAAAGAGCCCGGGAAGTTCAGTCTGATTCATAACCTATCTAGCCCAGCGGGAGCGTCAGTGAACGATCACATATCGAGGGCGCTGTGTATGGTTCATTATGCTTCCTTTGATGCGGCGGTGGACTTGGTGAGAAGATGTGGTCCCAGTTGTCTGATGGCAAAGGTGGACATTGAATCAGATTTTCGGTTACTCCCGGTGCACCCATCATCGTTTCATTTGTTGGGGTTCTATGTTGAGGGTAATAGTTATTTTGATAAATGTATGCCGATGGGTTGTTCGATTTCCTGTACCAGTTTTTAAAAATTCAGTACCTTCCTGCATTGGGTGCTGGTGGAGCTGGTCGGATGCATGAATGTAGTGCATTACCTGAATGACTTTCTTTTGTGGGGGGAAGCTAAGTCAGAAAAATACCAGGAGTTACTGAAGGGATTCATGGAATTGTCCCGTGACTGGGGTATACCACTGGCTGCAGAGAAAAGGGAGGGCCTGTCAATGTGTATTACGTTTCTAGGTGTGGAGCTGGATACGGGGGCAATGGAGGCCCGCTTGCCGGTGGAGAAGGTGGGTCGGCTGCGCGTGTTAGTGGCTAATGTATTGGGATCGCGTAGGATAACGTTGAAGGAGATGCAGGCCTTGATTGGTTCTTTGAATTTTGCCTGCCGAGTTATTCCGATGGGTCGCGTGTTTTTACAGCGATTATCGGCAGCAAAAGTGGGAGTGCGAAAACCTCATCATCATATACGGCTGGCAAAGAAACTGCGGGCGGATTTGGGCATGCAGGCTGTGTTTTTGGAAGAGTGTGTTTTTGGAAGAGTTTAATGGAACGACGGTCCTGAGGGAGGCGGAGATTTCCAGTTTCGACTTGCAGCTATTCACTGATGCAGCGGGGGGGGCTGGGATTGGGGATCTACTTTGGTGGTGCGTGGTGTGCGGAAGGCTGGCTGCAGGAGTGGCGTGATGAGGGATTAACAGCTAGCATACTGAGGAAGATGTAGGGATGTTACCCATGACTGAAGTGGTATTTAAAGGTGCGGAAGAATTGAAGGAAATATCGATACACCAGGAAGATGTATTACAACTATTAGATAAACTGAAGAGTAGAAAATCACCTGGGCCGGATGGTATACATCCAAGGGTGTTGTAAGAACTGAAATATGAGATTGCAGACCTGTTATTAGTAATCTGTGAACTATCATTAAACTCATCTCTAATACCTGAAGATTGGAGGATCGCCAATTTTTAAAAAGGGTTCCAGGGGTGATCCGGGAAACTACAGACAGGTGAGCCTGACATCAGTACCGGGAAAAATGGTAGAAACCATCATAAAGAATAAAATTACTCAGCATGTAGATAGTCATGACCTAATGGGAGACAGCCAACATGGCTTTAGACAAGGAAGATCTTGTCTTACTAATTTGTTATGTTTTTTTGAAGGAGTGAATAAACAGGTGGACAAAGGTGAGTCGGTTGATATTGTGTATCTGGACTTTCAGAATGCCTTTGACAAGGTCCCTCATCAGAGACTTTTGGCAAAACTAAAGAGTAATGGGATAGGAGGCAGTGTACTATTGTGGATCAGGAACTGGTTAAAAGATATAAAGCAGAGGGTAGGGCTAAATGGCCAATTTTCCCAATGGAGAAAGGTGACTAGTGGTGTACCCCAGGGATCGGTGCTGGGTCCGCTGCTTTTTGACATATTCATAAATGACCTGGAAAGTGGAATTACGAGTGAGGTTATCAAATTTGCAGAATGCACAAAACTATTTAAAGTTGTTAAAACCCGAGGATTATGGAAAATTGCAAGAGGATCTTGATAAATTGGAAGACTGGGCATCAAAATGGCAGATGAAATTTAATGTGGACAAGTGCAAGGTTATGCACCTAGGGAAGAACAACCCAAACTATGGTTACACGATGCAAGGTTCCACATTAGGAACCACCACCCAGGAAAAAGATTTAGGCATCATTGTGGATACCATGTTAAAACCCTCGGCCCAGTGTGCAGCGGCGGCCAAGAGAGCAAATAGAATGCTAGGTTTGATAAGGAAAGGAATGGAAAATAAAACAAAAGATATTAAAATGCCTCTATATCGTTCCATGGTGAGACCGCACCTTGAATATTGTGTGCAGTTCTGGTCGCCGTATCTTAAAAAGGATATAGCGATTTTAGAAAAGGTTCAGAGAAGAGCCACCAAAATGGTAAAGGGGATGGAAGGATACTCCTATGAAGAAAGGCTAAAAAGGTTAGGGCTCTTTAACATGGAAAAGAGACGGCTGAGGGGAGATATGATAGAAGTCTATAAATTAATGAATGGAGTGGAACGGGTAAACGTAGATCGATTGTTTACCTTATCAGAATATAGAAAGACTAGGGGACATGCAATGAAGCTACAGGGTAAACTATTTAAGACTAATAAAAGAAAATATTTTTTCACTCAACGTGTAATCAAACTCTGGAATTTGTTACCGGAGGATGTAGTAAAGGCTGTTAGTGTAGCTGGGTTTAAAAAAGGTTTGGACAAGTTCCTGGAGGAAAGGTCCATAAACCATTATTAAGAAGGGACCCAGGATATCAATGCTTGACCCAGTACAAGCATTGCGGAACCTGTGTCTTTTGGGGAAACTGCTAGGTACGTATGACCTAGATTGGCCACTGTTGGAAACAGGATACTAGGCTTGATGGACCTCGGTCTGACCCAGTATGCCCTATCTTATGTTCTTATAGAATTTTTAGAGCTGTTTCCAATGTTGGTAGTGTTGGAATTGTGGCCAGAGAGGCTGCGCAATCGCAAAGTAGTCTGGTGGTGCGATAATGAGGCTGTAGTTAGTGTCGTTAACAGGTATGCTCCTCGTTGCCTCCAAGTAGTGGCGTTGATGAGACAGAGCACTCGCATGTTTACGTTTGAATGTAGCAGTTAGAGCTCGGCACATATCAAGTTGTACTAACAAAATTGCGGATGCTCTTTCCCATTTCAAGTGGGATCTTTTTTGGACTCTCGCACCAGAGGCAGACGTCGAGGGAGTGATGGTCCCTGACCACTTATGGCGGATTGGCCTCAAGAAATGATGACTTTGCTGCGGAGTTCAGTGTCGCCGGTGACGTGGGTGGCCTACCGACGGGGATACATCAGAGTGGTGGACTTCTTGAGAGCCCATGGATGGCAGTCTGGAATGGTGTCCGATCAGCTCTTGGGACAATATGTGGTGGCGGCCAATTTGGCGGGAGGGGGTATCCAGAGCAACAGTGCGGATGCATCTGGTGGGGTTTGCTTTCTTCGCTAGAGCGTTAGGTTGGAGCATCCCGGTCGGTGGGTTCCTGACTCGCAGGCTATTACATGGCTGGGAGCGGTCCTGCCCACCCCAGGTGATGGCAGATGGCCAATTACGCATGCTCTGCTGGTGAGGTTGTGTACCGCCTTGCCCCTAGTGGTGGCTTCAGAGTATGAAGCCACCCTTTTTCAGGCTGTGTTTTGCGTGGCATTTTTTGGAGCATTCCGTGTAGGCGAGCTCGTGGCGGAATCTAGTACGACAGGGAAGGGAGGTGGTATGCGACGTCAGCATGTGCGTTTGTGGGGTGCGGAGCTCAGGATATGGCTGACACGATCCAAGACGGATCAGCTGGGAAAGGGAACATGGATGGTGCTAAGGGCAGTGGACGGGGCTTCCACTTGTCCGGTGGCAGCACTGAAAGCGTACTTGAGAGTGCGGCTGATAGGAAAGGGCGGGCTCTTTGTAAATGAGGACGCATGCCCACTGATGCAAAATCAGTTTTCAGCGGTTTTGCGGTTGGCACTGGGCAACATAGGTATGGATCCACGACAGTTTGCACCTCACTCCTTTCGCATTGGTGCAGTGACCAGCGCAGCAGCGGCGGGTTTTGGGGAGCAAGAGATACAGCAGATAGGTAGATGGCGTTTGCGGGCATTCCAAGGCTATGTGCGTCTGGAAAAAGGGATGCCTTCTTAGCTGCTCACTGAATTTGGGCTGTCAGCAGCGGAAGCAAAAGGAAGTCACCTTGCTAATCATATGGCTGGTGATGCCTGGAGCCGCGGATGGGATGGCTATGATGAGGGATGTAAAATATTGTTGGATAAAGTTGTGTTATTATTAATAAAGCTGTGACCAGTTGAATTCCCATTATTGTTGTATTGTGGTTATTAAAGGGGCGTGGGAGGAGAAGGAGGGTTGGGGGAGGGGTGCACCGCGTCCGTTATCTTCGGTTACACCTGATAGTTCTTTTGCACAACCTTTACATTGATCAAGAAGCAATAGTTAAAATGGAACAAGGAAAAGCAAAATGGTTTAAAATCAGCAAAAGTGTATGACAAGGCTACATAATCCCCCCTACATGTTTAATTTATATGCAGAAGACATCAGAGAAGCAGGACTATATGAAGACAACTGAGGTATGAAGACTGGTGCAAGACTCATCAGCAACTTTCGCTATGCTGATGATACCATAATACTGGCTGAAAGTGAAGACTATCTGAAACATTTGTTTCTCAAGATCAAGGAACATTTTCTTAAAATGGGCTTGCATCTTAACATAAAGAAGAGAAAGATCCTGGCAATTGGCAAAATCAATAAGTTAATTGTTGAAGGAGAAGAAATTGAAATAGTGCACAACTTTAATCTGCTTGGATCAAAAAGAAAACGACAAGCAGTCAAGAAATCTGATTACACATCGCTCTCGAAGGAAATGGCTGTGAAGGACCTAGGTAAGATTCTTAAGTGCAGAGATGTCTCTCTCCATACTAGAATTTGACTTGTCCAAGCCATGGTATTTTCAATCATATTTTATGGATGCGAAAGTTGGACAGTAAAAAAGACAAATAGGAAGAAAATCAATGCCTTCAAATTATTTATTTAACAGGTTTTTTTTATACCGCTTTATCATTTCAATCAAAGCGGTTTACATTGTAACTTAAACTTGGTAAACATACAGTAAACAGGGACATTGATAACTTGGATTCTTCTGAGCAATGGAGGGTTAAGTGACTTGCCCAAGGCCACAAGGAGTGCTAGTGGGAATCGAACCCTGGTCAAACCAAAGCTTTCTTTAGAAGTTCAGATGAAAAGACTTTGACTTTCATACTTTGGACACATCATGCGAAGGCAGAGATCATTAGAGAAAGACATCATAAGAACATAAGATATGCAATACTGGTCAGACTAAGGGCCATCAAGCCCAGTATCCTGTTTCCAACAATGGCCAATCCAGGTCACAGTTTCCCAAAAAGACCCAAATGTTCCACAGTGCTTGTATTGGGGCAAGCAGTGGATTTCCCAGGTCCTCTTTAATAATAGTTTATGGATCTTTCCTCCAGGAACTTGTCCAAACCTTTTTTAAACACATCTACACTTACAGTTTTTACTATATCCTCTGGTAACAAATTCCAGAGTTTGATTACGTGTTGAGTGAAAAGATATGCTTGGCAAGGTTGAAGATGAATGCAAAAAAGGAAGGCCAGCAATGAGATGGATTAATGCAATCACAACAGCTATGGATGCCATTCTATCAATAACGAGCTGCCTCACTGAAGACCGAACACAGTTTAGGGTTGTCATGACTTGACATCGACTCAACGGCACTTAACAACAACAACCAGCAATTCCAGTGGCTCATAAATGCTGTTGCAGAAGAGTGTGATTAATAGTGTTAAAGGCAGATGACAAATCTAAAAGATATTAACACTGCCATGCCAAGATAATGCATATGTTATTAGACTAATAAGGTTTCCACTACATGTCCACTACGAAAACCATGCTGCTGATTATCAAGTGGACAGTGTAGTCTAATATAGTGATTTAGTTGACGATATTAGTAGAGTGATAAATGTTTAGTACTTTATTGATGTCAACCAGTACATTTCTACTCAAGATTCTATGAAAGAAGTTTAAAACCTTAAACTTGACCCTTCATTGCTTGGGGAGCCAAAGCAGTGCTTACAAAACAGGTGAAATATGATCTTATTGCTGGATTCCAGAAAACGTCCAGGCAGCAGCATTTTGCACAATTTGTGGAGGTCTTAAAGAAACAGAAGAAATGTCAAGATTCATGGAGTTACAATATAAATCAAATAATACGAGCACTTGAAAAATGGAGCGAAAAATATCTGGATTTAGGAAAGGTTTCAATCTCTGCAATATGCATTACTTATAAAAGGCATTTTTGGCAACTTGTTTGAATTGTGAATGGAAAGGAGGGGTGGAAGCAAGGATACTATCAAGACTGCATACCTGTGAAAAGACTGGAATAGAGCATTCATCCAACAAAACAGTCTGTAATGTTAAACACAGCTGTTCTCCCCAGCAATAACAACATTTGGGTTTTATTCACATTAAGGGCTAATTTATTATCATCAAACATCCAAATAGATAAAGGCAAAGATGAAATTAGACTTACCTGCTAATTGTTGTTCCTTGAGGAACTCCAGTCTAGTCCCGAACCTCTGGGTTTAGTACCTCCTCCCGCAGCATTGGAGAGTGAGCATGTCATCTTCTTGATGACACTGGCATAAATAGCCCAGGAACCACCTCCTTGGTTCAGTAACCTATTGACAAAGCAGACTCAGAGCAATAATTAAATAGTTATTCAAACTTTTTTTTTTAATTTCAACTATATAAAACAACCTTTTAGAATTATACCTAACAGGCAATCTGTATTTCTTGTACTGCTTAGGCATGCCCTCTCTCTCTCTCTCGAGGACTCCTAAATAGCCATTATTATCACTGAGAATTGATTCCTCCCTCCCCTCCACCAGATAGCCACCTTTATAGCTGCCTCTGCAGCCCACTGATAAACTCTTATTTCGCTTCAGGCTACAGTACACAAAGTAACACCAGGGAGGGATACAGGACTAGGCTGGAGTTCCTCAAGGAACAACAATTAGCAGGTAAGCCTAATTTCACCTTCTTTATCGTCCCTCCAGTCTAGTCCAGAACCTCTGGGGATGTAACAGAGCAGTATACAATTTATTGGGAAGGGCCTGCCAGACCAGCCTGAAGCACCTCTGATCCAAATTGAATATCCCTTTCTGCCTGAACATCCAGCTGGTAATGCTTAACAAAGGAATTCAACGACGACCAAGTTGCTGCCTTACAAATCTCAACTGCTGGCACTAAACTAAACTCCACCCAGGAAGCTGCTTGTGCCCTAGTTGAATGAGCTCTGAGTCCCTTCGGCACCGCCCTGTTCTTCAAAATATACGCAGTTGCAATAGCCTCCTTAAGTCATCTTGCAATGGAAGGCTTTGAAGCCGCTTCACCTTGCCTCGGCCCCCCAAACAAGACAAACAATCTCTCCGTCTTGCGGAACAGAGCCATTCTCTGCAAATACTTCCTTAACACTTGTCGCACATCCAGAAAATGCAACCGTCCTTAGGACTCATCCTTACTGCCTTTCTCGAAAACAGGCAAAGAGACCACCTGATTTACACGAAATGATGACACTACCTTAGGCAAGAACGAGGGAATGGTCCTCATAACTACCTTCTTTTCATAAAAGGACAAGAAAGGCTCCCTACAGGACAACGCCTGTAATTCCGAAATCCTCCGAGCTGAACAAATAGCTACCAAAAACACCACCTTGAGAGTAAGATCCTTTAATGTAGCATTACTCAAAGGCTCAAACGGCTCCTGTGCCAATGCCTCTAACACTAAATTGAGGTCCCATATAGGCACCGCTGCTCTGCATGGTGGCCTTAAGAGTGCTGCTGCTCGTAGGAACCGCTTAACATCGGGATGTGTCCCCAGCGCCATCCCCTGCACCTTTCCCCAATAACAGGACAGCGCTGCTAATTGGACTCGCAAGGATGCGGCTGCTAGGCCCTTCTCAAAACCATCCTGTAAAAAGGATAGAACCTGTGGTACTGAGGCTTTCAAGGCTGCCCATGACTCAAAAACACGCCAGACCTGTACATATGCCACTGAGGTAGATCAACGCCTCGACCTCAACAAGTTTGCAATTACTGCTGCCAAGTATCCTCTCACCTTCAACCGCACCCTTTCAAGAGCCAAGCTACAAGTGAGAATCGATCCACCTGAGGCATATTCAATGGACCCTGCATCAACAGATCCTTTCTGACCGTCAGCTTCCACGGCCTTCCTACCAGGAGACGTATCAAGTCGGCATTCCATGGCCTTCTTGGTCAATCTGGCACAATCAGGATTACCTGACCCTTGTGCCACTCTATGCGCTGCAGCAGATGACCTATCAACACCCAGGGTGAAAACACGTATAGGAGCTGTTCCTCCGGCCACCTCTGAATAAGAGCATCCAGACCTTCTGACATCCTCTCTCGTCTTCTGCTGTAAAATCTTTTGGCTTTTGCCTATCCAAACGTTGCCATGAGATCCATCACGGAGTCTCCCACTGATGTACTAGTAAGTCGAACACCTCCTGATGGAAAACCCACTCCCCTGGATCCACCTTGACGCGACTCAGAAAATCGGCTGTCACACTGTCCACTCCTACCACATACGCCGCCGATAGAGCTTCCAGATGAAATTCTGCCCAGCTTAACAGTGCCTCTGCTTCCTCCTTGAGAGCTATGCTGCTGGTGCCCCCTTGGCGATTGATATAGGCCACTTCTGTGACATTGTCGGACACTACTCGGATCGCTTTCCCCTTCAGGTAGCACTGAAACCCCTGAAGTGCTAGCGTCACCGCCCTTAGCTCTAGCCTGTTGATGGACCAACTCTTTTCTCATTCTGTCCACTAGCCTTGGGCGAACTGCCCTTCGAAGTGCGCTCCCCATCCTAACAGGCTGGTGTCTGTTGGCAGTGGTACCCAAGCCAGTGACTCCAGCAGCATCCCCTTCTCCAGACACCCTGGCTCCAGCCACCACTACAGGGCCTGCCTTGCCTCCCATGGACAGGGCAGTCTTTGCGACAGCTGATCCGACTGATGTGACCACCTTCTGAGCAAAGCTCTCTGCAATGGCCGCATGTGGGCCCTGGCCCACGGCACCAACTCGAGTGTTGCCACCATCGTCCCCAGAAGCTGTAAATAATGCCATGTCGTGGGGGCCGTCATGTGCAGAAAAAACCTCGGACGAGCTTTCATAGCCCTTGTGCTCTGAGCCTTGGCAGAAATACTCTTCCCACTCTTGTGTCGAAGTGGGCCCCCAAGTATTCCAACTCCTGTGATGGTTCCAGTCTGCTCTTTGCTACATTGACTACCCATCTCAGGCTCTCTAGGAAGTGCACCACCCGGCGGGTAGCCTTCTTGCTCTCGCTCTTTGATTTGGCTCGAATCAACTGATCGTCCAGGTAAGGGTGAACCAACATGCCCTCCTTGCACAATTCTGCCGCCACCACTACCATCACCTTGGTAAATGTCCGCGGAGCAGTTGCCAGTCCAAACGGCAATGCTTGGAACTGAAAATGTCCCATGGGAACCACAAACCTTAGAAACCGCTGATGTTCAAACCGAATTGGTATGTGCAGATAGGCCTCTGACAGATCGAAGGACATAAGAAATTCTCCTTGCCTTACGGGCTACTATGACAGATCTCAGAGTCTCCATCCGAATGTGTGACACCCTGAGACACCTGTTCACTCTTTTGAGGTACAGAATGGGCCGAAAGGTTCCTTCCTTTTTTTTTTGGCACCACAAAGTATATGGAGTATCGACCGCATCTGTACTGGTCCGGAGATACCGGCACCACCGCCTTGAGGGCCAGAAGTCTTTTTAACGTCTCTCTCACCACAGCCAGCTTTGACCGTGCCCTGCAGGGAGATAGAACAAAGGAGTCAACCACTGGGCTTTGGAACTCCAGAGCATACCACTCCCGAATTACCTCCAACACCCACCGATGTGATATAATTCGGGCCTAGGCAGGATAGAACTTCCTTAGTCGATCCCCCATGGGTACTAATCCTACCTGGACCCCCCTCACTTCATTGTGACTTCTTGAGATTCGAGGATGAGGAAGCTCCAAAACCCCTACCTGCTCCTCTGAACCCTCGAAACCCCTGGGATCTGTACTGAGAACGACCCCTCTGGAATTTACCAAATTTCGGCAAGCGAAAACAATGAATCTCCCTTTGCTGACTTTTGGTCACTGCCACCGGATGTCCCTGCTTCTGTTTGTCCTCAGGCAACCTTCCGCCTTTAGACTCCCCGAGGTCCTTGACTAACTTATCCAAGTCTTGTCCAAAGAGGAGCTTCCCCCGAAAGGGGAGCTTCCCTAGTCTAGCTTTAGAGGAATCATCTGCCACTCAGTTCCGGAGCCACAGATACCTCCGCGCCGCCACTACTGATGTCATACTATTCGAAAGACCCCGGATAAGATCATAGTGAATATCAGTCAGATAAGCCACCCCGGACTCTAACCGGGGCACCTCCTTGACCGTGTCCTCTACCTGCATTCTCTGAATCCTCTGGGACCATTGAAGACAGGCCCTGGCCACCCATGCTCCACAAATAGAGGCATGCATGGAAATCGCATTGACATCAAAGACTTGCTTTAACAAAGCGTCAAGCCTCCGATCCTTGGCATCCTTAAGAGCTGCACTCCCTTCTACCTGAATCATTCTCTTTTTAATAATGGCCGACACTGATGCAGCTACCTTAGGAGATTTGAAAAGTTCCTTATCCTGGTCTGCCAAAGGATAAAGACGAGTCATCACTCTGGAGCCTTTCAATCCAGACTCTGGCATGTCCCATTCCTCTTGAATCATTTCCCTAATTTCTCTATGTATGGGAAAAACTCTCTGGGACTTTCGCAGGGCCTGTAAAAATGGGTCCTCCAATGTGACATCCTTCGCCGAGCCCGCCACTGGTATATTAAGTGCCTTAAGCATCTCCGTGATAAGCGCCGGTAACTCCTCTCGCCGGAACACTCAAACCAGCCTTGCCTGGTCCTCCTGTTCCGTGATCTCACCTTCTTCAAGCTCTTGTTCTATCTCTAATTCTTCCTCTGACTGATCCGAAACAACAGCTTGTTCTATCCTATCCTTCACCAACCTAGGCTTTTTAGCTGGCGTGCCACTCGCCCCCGAGTCCAGCGGAAGCCCTGGGCACTTTATCCCCAGCTCCCCCTCTCCAGCATTACCTCCTGCTCCCCGCACCCCCCCCCCCCCCCAAGGGCTTGCTGGAGCAGTGTCACAAATTCTTGCAAAAATATTGCCGCTAACCCCCCTTGTAACAAAGGTTGGGAAGAGAGAAGGTCAGGAGCCGAGGTTGGGCCGGCTACTGGTTCTGAGGGTGGTACAGAAGGTGAACCCCCTGCACACCCCTGCCTCAGGCATGACGCCCTATCCATCAGCCCTTGACCAAAAATCTTTTTTTTTTTTTTACAAAACTTCAATGGAGATCAATTGAAGACGTCTCCCATGTGGTCCCTGTCACCTGCTGTTTAACCGTTGAAAACTCCCCTGATATCAGGCAAGTTACTTCACTCTGGCTTCCCGCGCGACTGCCACGTGGGCTGGGCCTAGCGGCTCCGGGGCACCGTTCACGATAAGCAAACACTTTGGCTAACAGTTCCCTGCCGCCTGCGCGGCTTGCTTACCTTCTGCCTCCGCCGATGAGAGCCATGCTGTACTCACCCCCGCTCAGCCTGTCAGTCATCGGCTGAAGCATCGGGGAGAGAGGCGCTGACTTTGCAGTGCCGTCGGGCCCCCTGCTGAGCTCTTCAAATGCTTGCGCGAGCATCTCTGCCCACCGCCAATTCTCCGGCCACTCCGTCTCATGGCTCCTCACCCTACCGCGGGTTTGGGAACCGGAGGCCTCACCGTCCACTCCCTCACTCTGCCCTGTAAAACGCACCGGCTTTCAGAGAGGGGGGGGCAGCCCTTGCAGCTGTGTAGGCTGACAGCCCAGGGCACTCAAAGCTTGCTTTCAAATCAAACATCCAATTAAATACCTATTCTTTCCTTTTATTTTATTTCTTTAAACAAATTAGACAAATTATTCCTACTAAACTAAGAAATTCTTCTTATTTATTTCTCTAGCGAGACCTGAACCTCCTGGGCTCACTACTCCTCCTGCTGCTTGGAGACAGATTACTGAACCAAGGAGGCAATTCCTGGGCTATTTATGCCAGTGTCATCAAGAAGATGACATGCTCAGTCTCCAATGCTGCAGGAGGAGTACTAAACCCAGCGGTTCGGGACTAGACTGGAGGGACGATAAGGAACAGATCAGATATCATTGGCACATATATCATTGAGCGGCTGGCAATGCGGGAACAACTAAATACTTAATAAAGTAGCAGAAAGGGCGCAACATTGTGAAACCCCTAAGTGAAGATCAGGCAAAAAGAATAATGGAAATCCTAACTTTTTGCCTCAGGTTTTAAAGAAAACACTTGACAATAGGGGATGCAGGCTAACATTTTTCATTTCTTTTAGTTTCTCAAGTAATTAATAGAATTTTTTATTTTGCTTTGTTTTGTTTTAATTTCATCACTTCCTGTCTCTCATTAATAGTGCACACTATCGTTCAGAAGTGTGCACTATTGAGCCATAGTTTGCAGCATTAGGCAGTAGTGTGCACTATTAAGACATAGTACATGATATTGTACAATAGTACATTATCATGTATATATATCGGAGGGAATCTGATATCATGAAAGGCAGTATATCAGAAATGTTAAATAAATAAATAAATAAATAAATAGTACATATTACTAATGACAGATGGGAAGTGATGACATTTTAGGGCCATTGTCTTCTATTTTCATTCAAAAACACCAATAACATTTCTAACAAATGCACAACTCTACTCGAGAACTGTTCAACAAATACCCACTTTCCTGCATTGTTGAATCAATATGATTTAGGATTTCAAAAGCTGCCGAAATGTCCAATTGCACCAACAAATACCTAGGGGTCAATATTCATCCAGCAGCAGTCAGCATTTCTTTGAAAATGCTGGTTATCACTGGTATAAACAATTCTGGATATTCAGTGGCAGAATCTAGATAGTGGCTGCTTCTGAATATAGCAGTCAGGGGTGGCAATATCTGGATAGAGGTGATTTTAGTTATTTATTTATTTAACATTTCTTATATACCACCTTTCATGATATCAAGGTGGTTTACATTGCACAAACTGAAATTACATTGAACAGGGTATTATAACTTGGAGATAACTATTTTACAGGGAACATGGGCTATGGAGGGTTAAGTGAATTGCCCAAGACCACAAGGAGCACCTGTGGGACTAGAAACCCCAGTCCTTCTGGCCCAAGGTTGCTGTCCTCTAGTAGGATTTGAACCCCCGACCCTCTGGCCTGAAGTACCTTGCCCCAACCACTAGGCCATTCCTCCACTCTAGTGACAATCAGCCACTATCTGGAGAGCCAATCCGCAAACCACTTAGGACAACTTTTTTGCAGATTCCAAGCCCCAGGCTCCCCACATTCACAGAGGGCTTGTGTGGGGAGCAATGGACGGGAATGAGAGGGGGGGAGCTGAAGGTGAAGAGGGAGTGTATTAGAGGTGGGCCCACAACCCTGGACGTACAGGGCCTATTCTGGTCACAGTCCTGTACGTCCGGCGAAACCACAATGGATGGGGGACTTATTCATTATTCCACCTCAGAGGAGGAATAAGTCCCATTGTCGGAGGGAATCTGCCCGGGCAACCCCACCGAAATGGGGGAGCAGCTGTAGGAGGATCCCCACCACCCAATCCCGGCTGTGGCTGCCCCCACAGAGGGCTGGTAGTGGGGAACAAAGAGTGGCAGCAGTGACGGGATGCCTGTGTTCCTGCTGGGTGTCCAGGTGCCATGGTGACAGGATACAATGGCACGGGTACTCCAGCAGGAACATAGGCAGGGCTGTACGGGGATGTATTGCGATGTCATGCGCAGCAGAATCATTGCCCGTCTGGCCCATCTATGTACCTGATTCTGCATCTGCAGGAACATCTCGCTCCCACGAGTTCAGAATCGGGTAACATTCGGCCTGCCTGTGTTTGGACGGGCCAATGGCCTGTATGTGCCCCACTTGGAATGGGGATAATGGTGCAAAATATCACCACTATCTGATTATGTGCCCTGGGCTGTCTGGCACTAACTGAATAGTACTGAGGTGGTCAGAGATAATATGCAGCAACACTGTCTTGATAGTGAAACTAAAGATTTGGCTTAGTAGTACTCATTTAACAGGTTCTGTTATCCAAATAAATGTCTGTGAATATTAGCGACCCTAGTGTCCTTTCAAATACATCCAAACTAGAAAAAAAGAAGTTTATTAGTACCATGTGCAGAGTGAAAACCAAACTGAGAATGATCCAAAATATTATTGTCATGAATGAAAAAAGTACAATTGTAAAATCTGGGCCAAAAAATGTAGAGATGAAATTGGCCAATATTTTCTGGGGTCCAAAGGATATAGATTTTAATTCTTGAATACTTGTTTTTCTTAAGGCTTAAAAGAAGAGAGCCCTCAGCAAGTGAGGCCTTAACAATGAAAGTAATGGATTCATAAATATTGTCCCAAAGGAATTTTAAAACAGGAATAGGACAAGTATATATAATGGAGAAAGAAAGCTAAAAGCTAAAACATCTCACTACTACTAAGATAGGAAAAGTCTGTTCATTCTTCTCAGCATTTAGGCTGCAATGCAATAGGAAAAATGGAACTAGTTTGAACACAAATATCCAGAATTTTCTTAGTGTGAGACATGAAAGAATATCACAGGTAGGTGGCTTTTTAGTAAATGCATTCACCTGAGTTAGCTGATAGACAGTTCAGAGGTTCTTTCTGCACACAATTATTTGCAGAGTAGATTTTCTTTAAAAAAAATAAATCTCTTTTAGCCTGATCTATAGCTTCCATGTAAGTTGATAAAACTGGTGAAAGTGGTATTAGCAACATAAGAATGTAAGAACGGCCATACTGGGTCAGACCAAGGACCATCAAGCCCAGTATCCTGATTCCAACAGTGGCCAATCCAAGTCGCAAGTACCTGGCAGGTTCCCAGAAAGGCACACAGGTTCCACAATGCTCGTCCTGGGATAAGCAGTGGATTTCCCAGGTTTTTTAAAATAATGGTTTATGGACCTTTCCCCAAGGAACTTGTCCAAACCTTTTTTAAACCTAGCTACAGTAACGGCTTTTACTACCCTCTCTGGTAATGAATTCCAGAGTTTGATTAGGTATTGAGTAAAAAAATATATTCTCTTATTAGTCTTAAATGGATTACATTGTAGTTTCATTGTATGTCCTCTAGTCTTTCTACTTTTTGATGGCGTAAACAACCAATCTACGTTTACCCCTTCCACTCCATTCATTAATTTATCTATCATATCCCACCTCAGCCATCTCTTTTCCAAGTTGAAGAGCCCTAACCTTTTAAGCCTCTCCTCATAGGGGTATCCTTCCTTCTCCTTTACCATTTTGGTGGCTCTTTTCTGTACCTTTTCTAATTCTGCTATATCCTTTATAAGATAGGGCAACCAGAATTGCACAAAATATTCAAGGTGTGATCGCACCATGGAACGATACAGAGGCGTTATAATATCCTTTGTTTTATTCTCCATTCCTTTCCTTATGATTCCTAGCATTATATTTGCTCTCTTGGCTACCGCTGCACACTGGGTGGAGTGTTTCAACATATTATGCAGGATAACGACTAAAACATTTTTGTGGGTGGTGGTTTCTAAGGTGGTGCCTTGCATCGTGTAACCGTAGTTGGGGTTGTTCTTTCTTAGATGCATAACTTTGCACTTGTCCACATTAAATTTCATCTGCCATTTGGATGCCCAGTCTTCCAATTTATCAAGGTCCTCTTGCAATTTTTCACAATCCTCTTGTGTTTTAACAATTTTGAATAATTTTTCATCATCTGCAAATTTGATCACCTCACTCGTTATTCCATTTCCAGGTCATTTATGAATATGTCAAAAAGCAGCAAGACCAGCACAGATCCCTGCGGTACTCCATTATTTACCTTTCTCCATTGAGAAAATTGGCCTTTTAGCCCCACCCTCTGCTTTCTATCTTTTAACCAGTTCCTGATCCACAATACTACACTGCCTTCAATCCCATGACTTTTTAATTTCGCCAAGAGTCTCTCATGACGGACCTTGTGAAAGGCTTTCTGAAAATCTAAATACACTATATCAACCAGCTCAACTTTGTCTACCTGTTTATTCACACCTTCAAAAAGTGGAGGAGTAGCCTAGTGGTTGGGGCAAGGTACTTCGGGCCGGAAGGTCGGGGGTTCAAATCCCACTAGAGGACAGCAACCTTGGGCCGGAAGGACTGGGGTTTCTAGTCCCACAGGTGCTCCTTGTGGTCTTGGGCAAGCCACTTAACCCTCCATAGCCCATGTTCCCTGTAAAATAGTTCTCTGTGTGCTGTGCTTTCCTGTCTAATCAATGTGTTTATACCTCAAAAATTTCCTGTCATGATTTGACAATTTCCAATCTATAATCAAAAAAACCGCTGCTGATCACGGGAAGTAGCAGTATACAAATGTATACTAAATAAATAAATAAAATATAATTGATTATTAAGACAAGATATTCCTTGACTAAAAATCCATGTTGGCTTTCTCCCATTAAACCATGACTATCTAAATGTTCAGTAATTTTATTCTTTATGATGATTTCTACCATTTTGCCCAGTATTGATGTTAGGCTCACTGGTCTGTAGTTTCCAGGATCACCCCTTGAACCCTTTTTTTAAAAATTGGAGTTACATTAGCCACTCTCTAATCTTCAAGTACTACAGATGATCTCAATGATATTTCACAGATTACTAATAGTAGGTCTGCAGTCTCATGTTTCAGTTCTTTCAACACTCTCAGACGTATACCATCTGGTCCAGATGATTTGCTACTTTTCAGTTTATCAAATAGTTGTAATACACCTTCCCAGTTTATTGTTGATATTTCTTTCAATTTTTCTGATACATGACCTTTATAGACCATTTCAGGCACAGGTAACTTCCCTACATCTTCTTCAGTAAAGACTGAAGCAGAGAATTCATTCAGTCTCTCCGCTATGGCCTTATCTTCACTTAGTGTCCCTTTTACCCATCTATCATCCAGTGGTCCAGTTGATGCTGTCACAGGTTGTTGTGTTTTTTGCTAGGAATGTACTTGAAAAAGTTTTTATTATGCGTTTTTGTTTCCACGCAAGCTTTTTTCAAATGCTCTCTTTACCTGCCCTATCAATGAATTGCATTTAACCTGCCAATGCTTGTGTTGTTTTCTGTTTTCATCATTAGGCTCCTTTTTCCATTTCCTTTTGAAAGTTAACAGGTAGTACTGTGGATTTCCTTGCCATCCTTCTTCCATTCATTAAATCAAATGTGATCATGCTATGATCACTATTGCCAAGTGGCCCCAACACCCTTATCTCTTGCATCAGGTCTTGTATTCCACTAAGGACTAGGTCCAAAATTGCTTCTTTAAGCAGCTGGTTCATGAACCAACAAGAGGAGAAGCTGTCATTTATTTCATCTAGAAATTGTATCTCCCTTGCATGTCTTGCTGTGACACTAACCCAGTCAATACCAGGGCAATTGAAATCACCCATTATTACTGTGTTGTAACTTTTGTTAGCTTCCCTGATTTCTTTCAGCATTTCATCATGCATCTGTTCTTTTTTGGCCTGTTTTACAGTAATGATGCTCAACCTGAAACAAGCACCATTTAATCTCCTTTTATCTACTGATTGTGCTTTTTGGCTTATGTGAGTAATTAATAGCAATCCAGTATAGCAAGTTTTATGTTCTTATGACTTACTTTACAGGGTCCACTTCATCTAAGGAATTATTTTCAGGTATGTCATTTAGTCTTACCAGCAGTCACATAAATCAAAAGATTAAAAGGCTAAGACAAGGTTAGAAAAAATTGTGCCTGGAACTTCTGCAAGTTTTGCCATGCTTGCTCCAGGATGTGAAGGGTCTCATCTCAAAATCTAGTGCTCCTGATAGTTCAAGGACTGCAGACTTCAGTCTTCACCTTTAGTAGGTTGTCCACTTTCTTCACCTCCAATCTTAGTTAACTACCAGGTGATGGCATCATGATTTGTTCTCTAAGGGATAACATCTCAAAATGTTGTCGCTCTGGGGAGAAGATATGTGTGTTTGCAAGGGGAGGAGACTTCTGTGTGTGATTTAAGGCTATGGGTTACTACTTTTTGGAGGTATGGCTATCAGTTTTAAATAGCAGTTGTGGTTGTGTGGATGAGTCTGTGTATTTGTGAGAGGGTTGTGCACAGGGAAAAAAAATTAAGGGGCTGATTTTCAAAGGCAGCTATGTTTTTTAGCAGCACCTGTTACCCATCTAAGTGCCACTGAGTCTAATATTGTCTCTGACTGCCTTGGCACTATGTGGATATTGCCGGGTTGTCTGGGGCAGAGCTGGAGTGGAACTGGCATTTATCTGCATAGCATCAATATCCAGTGCCACTATCCAGATAACAAACCACAAAAATTAGTGCAGCTAAAAGCCATCCAAAGCGACACACAGATTGGCTATCCAGATAGTGGCTGAATAAAGCTCCTACTCAGATCCCGTCACCGCTGAATATTGCAATTTTTTTACCCACAGCTGCTGGAGCTTTAAACAAATGCTGATCGCGGCAGCTTGAATAATGATCTCTTGGTTCATTTTTTTATTTTTGGCTTTTTATCTGATTTTTTTACTTTTTGGTTTGTTCTGCACTAGCATGTTAATAAAAGCTTGCTTGATAATTCAGTATAAGCACTCATCTGGAAAGCTAAAGGGTTTCAGTTCCATGTTAGAAGGCCCTGACTGCAAGACTGAAGGCAAGAGCTTTATAAACTTTGTGATGGTGCCATAAAACAGGAGTTAACACTGCAGGAGACTTCGAAGCTTCCTCATTACCGTTATAAGAGTAAATTATTATCACAACTGTAAGCTACACGATTACCATAATGACTCTTGAAGCAAAGTTTTTGCTCAGGTCAGTATTTTCAGAGTCTAATAAATTCCTATTTCAGAAGACAGTGCCTCCTTCTTGCTTCTCTTTTCTATACCCAAAACCTAGACAACTGTACCTTCTTGTTTTCTCTAGCCAAATATATAAGCTATCACTCACTCCAAATATATAAGCTAGTAAATACCAAAGGAATCTTCCCAGACCCCAGACGGAGCATCACTTGCATGAGTTTAGCACTCAGTTTGCTGCCCTTATGAGATCATCGCACACATCATCAGGACACTTTTCTTCATGTGGTTGATGAAATTACATTTAACTCTTCAATGTGAAGAGTGGCTGTGAACTCTGCGGCAAAGGAATTTCATGGAAGCTTGCTGTAATATTTTCAAAACAAAATAGTATGAGTATATACAGAAATTTTGTAACAAGTTACCTATGTGTGAAGGACAAATACTGTAGGTGCGTATTTTGGGTATATTTTGCGAAGACACATGGGTGCATATGGGTCTTTATAAAACTGGCCACAAGAAAAACAGAAATTGCAGCTATATTGAAGCCACGTACATTCATACCAGTTTGGGAGCCACTGTAAATGTATGCATGTGCAATAAGCATGACTTGCTCATATTTTATAAAGTGATTTTGTCCTTGCTCTGCCCAAATTCTACCCCCAAACACGCTTATGCCAAGGTTGCATACAATTATGCACATTTCTAGGCTATATAAAAAACCTTTTGCAATCTTGTTTATATGGAGGAAAACTTGCAGCAATTTAATTATACAACCTGATGCTGCACACTGGACCAGCACAATATTAAATGCAAATATTTATTCTGCAAAAAACAAAGGAGATGTAAGGTGATCACACACCAATGAAGCAAAAATTAAAAGCAAGAACCACAGTGCAGTTTATAACACCAAAATAAATTATTAACTCATTTTATTTTGATGTTATAAATTGTGCTGTGTTCCGTGCTTTTTCTTTTTAAACAAATGTTCTGCATCAAAAGAAACTCCACTTCTTAGTGAAGCTTAGAAACTCCTTTGATCAAGGTAACCACTCCTGCTGTTTCTTTCAATTTCTCTTTTGCTTTTGATCTCGTTGATCACTATTCTTTGCTCCCATCTGTACAACATTGGTCTACATGATATTGTTCTCCAATGGTTTTGCTCTTTCCTGATTGATTGTTCTCTTTCTCTCTCTTTTGGATCTACTTCTTCAGGATCATATCCTTTCACTTATGGTGTACCCCAAGGTTCCGTACTTGCACTATTACCATTTAATAGTTTCATCATCCCTCTAATAACCATAATTCAAGATTCTGGTGTTATGGCATATTACTGTGCCGATAACATGCTTCTTATTCTCCACACAAATCCTAGTTTACCTAATTTAGCTCTTTTTAACATCTTTGTTAGTGATATAGCGGAAGGTTTGCCTCTTTGCAGATGATACCAAAATTTGCAATAGAGTAGACACCCAGGAAGGTGTAGATAACATGAGGAGGGATCAAGCTAAGCTTGAAGAATGGTCTAGAATTTGGCAGCTGGGATTTAATGTTAAAAAATGTAAGGTCATGCATTTGGGCTGCAGCAATCCAAGGGAGCAATACAGTATAGGAGGTGAAGTACTTTTGTCTACTAAAGAAGAGCGGGACCTAGGCGTGGTTGTGTCTGATGATCTTAAAGTAGCTAAACAGGTAGAAAAGGCGACGGCAAAAGCTAGAAGGATGCTTGGGTGCATACAGAGAGGAATGGCTAGCAGAAAAAAGGAGGTGATAATGCCTCTGTATAAGTCTTTGGTGCGACCTCATTTGGAGTATAGTGTGCAATTCTGGAGACCGCACTTTCAAAAGGATGTGAAAAGGATGGAGTCGGTGCAGAGGGTGGCTACTAAAATGATTAGTGGGCTTCATTATAAAGCATATGAGGACAGACTTAAGGATCTTAATATGTACACCTTAGAGGAAAGGTGGGATAGAGGTGATATGATTGAGATGTTTAAATACCTCCATGGCATAAATGTTCAGGGAGAGAGCCTCTTTCAATTGAAAGCAAGTTCTGCTATGAGGGGACATGGGATGAGGGTGAAGGGAGATAGATTCAGGAGTGATATGTGGAAATATTTCTTTATGGAAAGAGTAATGGATCCATGGAATAGTCTCCCAGTGGAGGTGGTAGAGATGAGGACAGTAACTGAATTCAAAAAAGCATGGGACCAACACAGAGGATCTCTAAAGGTAAAAAGTGGACTGTTGTAGTTGTTGATATGGAAGGACAGACTGGATAGGCCATGTGGTATTTTTCTGTCATCATGTTTCTATGTTTCTTATGAACAATTGTCTTTCTAAGGTAGCTTTCTGGTTAAGAACCAGTTTGCTCAAACTTAACATTCAGAAAACATCCACTACCTGGCTTGCAGGATGTTCCAACGTTCCCAGTGTTGTTCCACTATTAGATGATATGCCCCTCACCCTTTCTCCCTCCTTTAAATATCTAGGGGGTATGTCTACTAAGCCGAGCTAAAGGTTAACCTGGGCTATCTGCAACTAGGTCCCATTAAATAACATGGTTAACTGTTAGCTTGGCTTAGTAGGCATACCCCTAGGTTATATATTAGATTATGAACTTTCTTTCCATGATCAAATTAGTTCTGAAATCAAAAGGATATTTTTTGCATTATGCCAAGTTCAAGCTATCCGCTCCTTTCTCACTTTATCTTGCACAAAGTACTCTGATTCTCATGCTCATGCATGCAACTATGACCATATTACGCCTTTTCTAATCCATTTTCACTGGCTTCCTGTATATTTCCATATTCTACACAAAATTCTTACCCTCATTCACAAAACCTTTCACACTGGTATTCTTTCTTACCTCTCTTCATTTTTCTTCATGCTCCTGAATGTATACTCTTCTCAATTCACTCTAATTGCCTTTTTCGTCCTCCTGTCTTTTGCACAAAATATGAATCCACAAGACAATGCACATTTAATTATCATCCCCCTAGCCTTTGTAACAATCTTCCGCCAGATCTCTACCAGGAAATCTTGCATCAGAAATTCAAGGCTAGATTAAAAACTCATCTTTTTCAAAATGCATTTAGCAGCATTGCATAAAAAACCTGGGAAGACTGTGGGTTAGCCTGTTTGCCCCTTCCCTCTAGGTTGTAAGCATGAATCTATCATCTTTTCTAAGTAATATTTTAATGGAGTTCCTTTCTGTTATTTTATTAATTAGTTTTTATGTAAACTGCTCTGATGCCCACTGGCCCCATGACTATGGAATGAAATTCCACAATATTTGCAGGTAGAATGTGCGTTTGAGAAATTTAAGTCAGGCCTAAAGGCCTATTTTTTTTCAGAAGCCTTTGGAATTACCTAAGGGAATGACTATGGAGGCTGATACAGTGGAGACTGGAGATTATAGCCTTAGGCATCGGTAACGTAGTGAAAAAGCAGCCTTACCCATGTATGTGGCACATATCTGGGTATGCGGGATCTTTACCTAGCCGTCTAGCATTGAAATCCAGGCAGTGTGCTCTGCTGTAACTGGATATCTTCAGAGATGTAACGGGGCATAATGTGGGCATGGCCTTGTCATACCCGCTTGTGCGGTGGCCCAAAATGCCATAAACCTCATAATGTTAGTCCTGAATTTTGGGCACATTTGACACGTCGACCAGACCATTGGTAAACCCGGGTAGAGGCAATACCTGCGGACAGGAACTGCCCATGCAATGTGGGGCCTGCACAGACTGCAATGGAGGTGGAGACACCACAGACATGCCAGGGGACAGAGGCGGAAGCACAATGTGCACCAACAGCAGCAGCAGCCAGTGACCCAGTGCCAGAGGAGCACATACCATATCCCATGGATCTACAGACCATGGGCGACATACCTGCAACTGTTGGAGAAGGAGGTGTACCAATGCTATAGGCTGGACAGTGACACCATAACAGTATGCTTTGTAGCACTATATAAATGATGAATAGTAGTAATAGAGCTGTGTGGGATACTGTGCAGGGATTTAGAGCCAGCCACTGCCTGAAGCCATGCACGGCCATTACAATGGGTTTCCTGGCCACACGAAGCTTCCAGCATGTTGTGGGGGCCATCACAGGCATCAGTCAGTCTGCCACATGCCACTGTATTGATGCCTTCACCACTGCCTGGTGAGAAGGATGCACTCATACATCACCTTCCCCGCCACTCCTGAACAAAGACAGGAGACAATGCAAGCATTGTACAATATAGCTGGCTTCCCATCTGTCATTGGCATCATTGAATGCACCCATGTTGCACCGAGAGCACTGGGTCAAACAGGGTGGTATGCTCCTTAATGATTATGACTAGGGCCATGGAGGTCTCTGAGGATGTGAAGTTTGCCCTGCGAATGTGCATCATAGCCTTTTGTGCTGCCTATGTCATCCCAATGGCTAACCATGATGGGAGGCTACATGCTGTGACGTAGGAGACTCTTATGAAGCAATGGAAACTGATAGTGATCCGGTGGAGAGAACCGGTACTGCAAGGGAATGCAGGATTTTCTCTTCTGAGAGAAAAAAACACAGAGCTAATCAGGAACCACACCTCACCTCAAGGCAGGAGAGAAGCCAAGTCCCTGATTGGGCACGCCCAAGCAGAGGCGGGCAGTGCAGTACTCAGCTAGCTTGTTAAGAATGCAGAAACAGAAACAGTTAGAGGAGCACGAGCACCAGGAGCAAGACGGAGAGGAAGGTCAGATGACCAGGAACAGGAACCGTTGGAGAGAGAACCACTAAGCAACTGTGATCCACGAAGGAGCAGACAGGACCTGGGAGACTCAGGGGCAGAGAAAGACTTCTGTTACCAGAAGAATTAAAAGGCACTGAGAGACCCAAGGCTACAGCTCAGGAGTTTAAAGGACCAAGCAGAACCTTGGAACAGGAGGCAGAGGGAGAAAGAATTACCCTGGAAGAAGCCCCAGGACAAGGTATCTGGTGGGTTTGGAACGGCTAGCAAGCTTAACAGTGGAAAGCCAGAAAGAGTGAACTTTAATTGTGAAAGACAGAACAAAGGCAGAAAGTTTGATAGTAATTGGTTAAGCTAAGAGAAGCCTGACTGTTTTCCTTTTAACACTCTGAGAGACTCTCCAAGCACAGCTGAAGCGTTTTACCCTGCACTTTCATTTGGAGATAGGTGGGGGAAGGGAAATGCTTACACGGTGAACTCTTGTCCAAGTAAAAGCACTGATAATTGCCAAGAGATAAGAACATTAAACAAGCATTTACCTGAAGGAGGATATTCTCAGCTTAGCTCAGAAAATACACAGGCTGAATTACTTCTCACTGAATTCAGGGAGTTCCTTAAAAGTAGAGCAGTTTCTCCTCATGACGTAGCAAAGCCTATGAGCAGCTGTGAGAAAGAAATGCCTTTAATTTCTCTGCCGTCTACAGAGCAGGAAATCCCGATGGACTGCTCTACATGTGTGATTCAAAAGGACATTTAAGTGATATGCTTGCCAATGTTTTATGAAAGAATATAACAAAGTTACCTCACTAATTGCTATGCAAAAGAAACTTATGTGAAGAGAATAACTGAAAGCATATTCTGTGCAATTCAGGAGCATTGCTGTTACCAGAGTTTTCTGTTACGTTAATGAAAGGAGGTCACATGACAACCGAATGTGATCAGTAATGGACATTTAGCCAAGCAGTGAAAAGCCTTGTTTAGTTAAGTTTCTCAGCCTTGTTTTGTGCTACATTATTTCATTTACGTCTGCTGCATTTTGAACTCCGGAGCGGGAGAAATAAACCTCACAAAAGACATTTTCTTTGCCTTGCCTTACTACTTGAGCACCTACACAACTACAACCTTAACCCTCAAGGGCATTCAAGGCCAGCCCCTCCCTTAACCCTCAAGGTCCAGGGAGTGGGTGGGTGGCAATGCACAAGGATTTAAAATACTCAGTTAAGATGCTGCATGCTCCACCTAAAAGGATACGAGAAACCTGTGTAAGATTCCCACACAAGAAGTTTGAATATCAATGCTAATGGATGGCGCTGGAAGGTGCCATATCCGGGCAAGATAATAACCAGTGATATTCAGCATTTTGCCCGGTTAGCAACGATATGTGGGTAAGTTTAATATGAACCTCCGTGTGCAGTTTTTGGAAAAATGGGTAAATGGAAAATCAGCCTTGGCATGCATTTACCAAATGTAGCCGGGTAAATGGGATATCACATTCACCTCGCGACTAACGAGGGTAACCAGATAAATGGGATATCACATTTGCTATGTGGTTAATAGCTAAACTGGCCAACTGGACTGGTGTATGGTACTCTAAAGGCCCATAACTACAACTGTAGTGGAGTCAGAAGTGTGCTTTCAAATGTACCTTGAAATACTAGGCCTGTGGCCTAGTTGGAATGTCTTTGTCTCTTTTGTTTCACTGTAGCCTGTTTAGCAGTAGGACCACATAGTAAGAAATGCATAGTTTAGCAGCTTCTCACATTACATAACACGCCCCAGCTGACCTCTATTGCTGAGCGATCAAGGGGAACTTAATATGTGCCTATCATGAAGTAGCTAGAATGTGATAACAAATTATTAGTTTGCATATAGCTAGAAGTCTATAAATGGAACTGAAACCTTGGCCCAGGGGGCTCAGTCTTTGGAAACTATTCCACTGAGTTCTTGCATGCTATTAAAACAGTTTGATTTCACGAAGGCCTCAGGTGTCTTTTCTTGGTCTGGTAATCTACTACAAAACCACTGCAGGGGTTACACTATCCATTGCTGTGGAATGGTCCATGCACGTGATAGCTATATCATGTTCCACTATACTGGTATGGGTGAGTACACTGGTCAGCGGACCAATATTGTCAGGGGAACATATCTGTGGCTGAGGCATTCCTAACAGGGACTCTACAGGTCAAACAATGGTAAGGATTTGAGGGTTTATTTTTATTAAATTGCTAGCTCTCTGACTGGGAGCTCTTAAAAGGGGTTTTGTATATTTTTAAAGCAAAGTTACTTTCTTCTTGGTGCTTTAGTAGAAATTTCCTTGAGCAGAGTAGGTTGTTGAACTCTAGTAACCTTTTCAGCTTTGGGAACTGCTGACTCCTAATCAGGTGTTAGTTCCCTCCCTACCCACCCTGACTCCCACCCACCCCTAGTGAGCAGTCTTGCTTTATAGGGCACCTCCCCATTTAACAAAGCACAGAGACTTGGAGCAGCACATTTTGAATATCATTAAAGAGATTTAACTGCTTTTTCTCTGAAAGGACAGCTGGGAAACCAGCTGGTACTTGGTAGATCTCTCTCTTTTGCTTTAACAGATATCTAAGCTCCACGAACAGAACAATTGCTGGGAAAAATCATATCGCTAAAGCTGTTGCCCCGTTATAGCTTTCGACTCTGTCCAGACAGAGGTCCTAATGCCAGTTGAAGGACCGGTTCCATGTGCAGGGTGCCTCCATGCTGAAGCTCTGAGGAAACAAGTGGAGGAACTCAGAGAGGAGGTGGCGAGGCTGAGGAGCATTCAAGACAGTGAGAAGTACATTGATGAGATGCTTCTTGCAGCAACCAAGCTCTCCAGCAGAGGAGAAGATGGGTGCCAACAGAATATCGATGGTTGGACACAAGTCACCAGGGCCTGCAAAATCACCAATCCAAGTTCTCCAGCCCTTGAACTGAAGAACCATTATGCAGCCCTGGAAGTGAAGGAGGTGAAAGCATCCCTGGAAGGGAAGAATCAGAGCTAAAGTACCACAAAGTTGCAGAATCAGTGACCACAAGGAAGCGAAGGGTAGTGGTGGTTGGAGACTCTCTTCTGAGGGGTACAGAGGCGTCCATCTGATGACCAGATTTGATGTCCAGAGAGGTATGCTGTCTGCCTGGTGTGAAAATCCAAGATGTTATGGAGAGTTTGCCGAGACTCATCAAGCCCACCAACTATTACCCAATGTTGCTAATCCATGTTGGAACAAATGATACTGCTAGGTATCCCTTGGAAAGTATCAAAAGTGACTTCATGGCTCTGGGGACAGATGGTGAAGCAGTTAGGTGCACAGATGGTGTTTTCTTCAATCCTCCCTTTTGAGGGTAAAGGCCAAGGCAGAGAGGCTCGCATCCTGGAGATGAATGCATGGCTGCGTGGATGGTGTCATCGAGAGCATTTTGGCTTCCTAGACCATGGGATGCTGTTCCAAGGGTTGCAGAGCAGAGATGGCATCCATTTGTCCAAGAAAGGTCAATGCGTCTTTGGTAGTAGACTGGCTAATCTACTGAAGAGGGCTTTAAACTAGATTCATTGGGGATGGTGAAGAAAGACCCCAGGTAGGTGAAAGCCCCCAGGTAGGTGATACATTAAATACCTTTATGGAAATGGGTAACAGGGGTAACTTATGGAAAGCAGTGTGTATAAATGCCTGTAGCATGGGAAATAAGATCCCTGATGTTGAAGCTTTGGTGGGGGTGGCCGACTTGGATTTAGTGGCAGTTACAGAAACATGGTTCACAGAAAACCATGATTGGGATGTAACTATACCTGGCTATACTTTATTCTGAAAGGACAGGGTAGGAAGAAGGGGAGGAGGAGTGGCACTATATGTAAAAACTACTATTAAAGCATTGAAATTACAGAGCTTAAAAGGGAGAGAGGAGGCATTGTGGGTTAAACTAGAAAGAGGGAAAGAAAAATCTATTTGCATTGGTGTGATATACAGACCTCTCTCACAAGAGGAAGAGGTGGACAGAGATTTGATTGAAGATATACACAGCATTGCTAGGAAAGGGGAAGTGCTACTGATAGGAGATTTCAATATGCCAGAAGTTGATTGGCACATTCCTGCTGCAGTTTCATCTAGAAGGAGATCCTGGATTCTCTACAGGGAGAACTATTCAGGCAATTGGTAACAGACCCCACACGTGAAGGGGACATACTGGACTTCGTACTTATCAATGGTGAAAGTGTTTCTGATGTTATAGTGGGAGACCATTTTACATCCAGTGATCACCAGACGGTGTGGTTCAGTATTAGGACTAGGGCTGTTAGAATCCATTCAAAGGTGAGGATCTTAGACTTTAGGAAAACTAACTTTGCCAAGATGGGCCAATACCTCAGGGAGTCGTTAGTGGGATGGGAACAGCTGGGGGATGTAGAAAAACAGTGGGCAAAACTGAAAGGAGATATTTTAAGGGCAACCAACCTTTTTGTTAAAATGGTAAATAAAGGTAAAAGGAAAAGGAGACAGCTATGGCTTTCGAAAGAAGTATCTTCAAATGTGAAGAAAAAGAGGGAGGCCTTCATGAAATGCAAGAGATCACAGAGAGAGGAAGACAGGCATCTATATTTGGAAAAACTTACAGAAGCTAGCAAAGTAGTCAGGAAGGCAAAGATTCAAAAGGAGGAGGAAATAGCCAATGCAATAAAATGGAGGGATAAGACATTTTTCAGATATGTTAATGGGAAGAGGAAGGGCAAAAGTGGTATTGTCAGAGTCAAGGGTGCAGGGGAGGAATATGTAGAAGCTGATAAGGATAAAGCGGAATTGCTTAACAAATATTTCTGTTCTGTGTTCACAGATGAAGAACCAGGAGCAGGACCTCAGAAAACACCCACTTTTGTGCGGCCCATTGGTGCTGTTTCATGTCCGGAGCAAAGTTCGCTGGGGGTTATGGAGGCGGAAGGAGGCCTTACCTGCCCCTCTGAACTGCAGGTCACCCTTAGCCCGGACGGCCGATGCCCGCCAAAGCAACCTACAGTACCAGACGTGGGAGCAGCGGAGGCCGAGTCTCGGAGTAAGGAGAGACTTGTTGCCGTCGCGTCGACGCTGGTGGGGACTTCAGTGGAGACGTTTGTTTCCCCTGCTGAGCCTGGCGTGGAGATGGTTCCAGCTGCTATTGGAGAGCACAAACCGGCTGAGGACGTGGTGGTTAGATTGGGTACTTGTTTAAAGACCCCGGTTCAATCTGTCTTCTCCGCCCTGAGACTGTAACATTGGACTCCTTATGGGAAGGCCTTAGGGCTTTGGAAACTTCCTTTACCTCCCAGTTCACTGCTTTGCATGAGGTACTTCCCTCTTTGGCTCAAGCAGTCACTCAGCAGAAGCAGGAGTTTGTTGATATCTCTTCTAAGGTGGCCCAGCTGGAAGTTAAAATTGAGGATGCTGCTACCATTCCAGGTACTGTTATTAAAGATATATCTGTAATCCATGGGAAAATAGAGACGTTAGAGAATTTTGCTCGTAAGAGGAATCTGCGCTTGTTGAATTTTCCCCGTGTTCCTGTCACCTCGCCAAAGGATTTATTCACTACCTATGCTACTTCTATTTTGAAGATTCCGCTGGAATCGGTTCCTCCTTTGGCTAGGATCTTCTATTTGCCAACAGCCAAGCGCAAGTCCCATGGTGTTTCCTCACCTGCACATTCTCCTCCAATGGATTCACTTGATCTAACTGGGTTTTTGGAGACCACTGATCCTGGTTATGTTCCTAGAGCAACTCTGCTTCTGTCTGTTGCTTTTGACTCAGATCGTGACTTTCTTTTGAAATTATATTTCAAGGTTAGACATGAGTCATTTATGGGGGGAGTAGTAAGGATGTTTCCTGATGTTTCTAAAGCCACTCAGAAACGCCGACAGCAGTTTCTATTGCTTCGCCCCCAGGTCTTACATCTTAGTGGCCTTTTTTTTCTTAGGTATCCATGCCGATGTTTAGTCAAATATCAGGGTGTTAGTTATACTTTTTTTGATCCCTTGCATCTAACCCAGTTCATAGCCGGTAGGAGTGCTTGTCCATCTTAGCTTTTGTTCGGAAAATATTATAATGCACCATTATGTGTCTTATTTCCTATAACCTTTCTTTGGATTTGTGTCTTACTTGTCCCCTATTCTTTGTGGGCTAGTGAATGTTTATTTCTTATTAACTGAATGGGATAAGGGGTTTTCTCTTAAGTTGTAAGGTTGGTTTTCTTGTTTGTACTTTCTTTACTGTAACAAGTGTGTATCTTGCAGTTATTTTGAAATTGCATAAATAAAAAAAAAAAATAAAAAAAAGAAAACACCCACAAACAGGAACAGAAGCGAGGGACATCTTGAATAATTGTCAGAAGACTGTGTTCGTGAGAAACTAGCTCAACTTAAAGTAGACAAAGCGATGGGACCGGATGGGATACACCCTAGAATACTGAGGGAACTTGGGGACGTTCTAGCAGCTCCACTGACTGACCTTTTCAATGCCTCGTTGGAGTCAGGAGTAGTGCCAAAGGATTGGAGAGAGGCTCATGTAGTGCCTTTACACAAAAGCGGAAGTAAGGATGTGTTTGAAAACTACAGGCCGGTTAGTTTAACTTCGGTGGTGAGCAAATTATTGGAAACGCTGCTGAAACAGAAAATAGTGAGGTTTCTGGAGTCCAGCGGATTAGAGGATCCGAGGCAGCATGGATTCACCAGAGACAGGTCTTGTCAGACAAATCTGATTGATTTCTTTGACTTGGTGACCAGGGAGTTGGACAGAGGGAAAGCCCTAGATGTGGTGTATTTAGATTTCAGTAAAGCCTTTGACACTGTCCCTCACAGGCGACTTATAAACAAACTGAGCACCCTAGGGATGGACCCTAAAGTTACTGCTTGGGTTAGAAACTGGTTGGGTGGGAGGCGACAAAGAGTACAGGTAAATGGAGCTCTCTCTGAGGAGAAGGATGTTACCAGTGGTGTGCCCCAGGGATCTGTCCTTGGTTTGATTCTTTTTAACATCTTTGTTAGTGATATAGCGGAAGGGCTGTCGGGTAAGGTTTGCCTCTTTGCGGATGATACCAAAATCTGCAATAGAATAGACACTCAGGAAGGTGTAGTTAACATGAGGAGGGATCTAGCTAAGCTTGAAGAATGGTCTAGAATTTGGCAGCTGGGATTTAATGTTAAAAAATGTAAGGTCATGCATTTGGGCTGCAGCAATCCAAGGGAGCAATATAGTATGGGGGTGAAGTACTTTGGTCCACTAAAGAAGAGTGGGACCCTAGGTGTGGTTGTGTCTGATGATCTTAAAGTAGCTAAAAAGGTAGAAAAGGCAATGGCAAAAGCTAGAAAGATGCTTGGGTGCATAAGGAGAGGAATGGTTAGCAGAAAAAAGGAGGTGATAGTGCCTCTGTATAAGTCTTTGGTGCGACCTCATTTGGAGTATAGTGTGCAATTCTGGAGACCGCACCTTCAAAAGGATGTGAACAGGTTGAAGTCAGTGCAGAGGGTGGCTACTAAAATGATTAGTGGTCTTCATTATAAAGCATATGAGGACAGACTTAGGGATCTTAATATGTACACCTTAGAGGAAAGACAGGATAGAGGTGATATGATTGAGATGTTTAAATACCTCTGTGGCATAAATGTTCAGGGAGAGAGCCTCTTTCAATTGAAAGCAAGTTCTACTATGAGGGGACATGGGATGAGGGTGAAGGGAGATAGATTCAGGAGTGATATGCGGAAATATTTCTTTACAGAAAGAGTTGTGGATCCGTGGAGTAGTCTCCCAGTGGAGGTGGTAGAGATGAGGACAGTAACTGAATTCAAACAAGCATGGGACAAACACAGAGGATCTCTAAAGGTAAAAAGGGGACTGTTGTTGTTGATATGGAAGGACAGACTAGATAGGCCATGTGGTCTTTTTCTGTCGTCATATTTCTATGTTTCTATGAGATATATGGCTGGTACTACAGGCATAGTAATATATAGCTAGAACTCCAGTCTGGGATGATGGAATGGGGAGGGTGATTGCTATGTGCACTCAGCACGGAACACCACAGGTATGCACTACAGTGCTATGTGGGGATGGATAGGAGGTGGAGTTGGCGGGTAGGCCATGCAAAAATGCCATAAGCTGGGTAGAGTCAGGTATGGGTATGGAGTTTTTACTCATTGTTCGCCCCCTAGACGGACCACATACCCTTGACCACTTATGATTTGGAGAGTCTGCACTTCTGCTGTGAATGGCCTGCCCTTGTTGCCCTCCAGACAGTGCAATCCTCAGAAAACACAATTTGTCATGTTGGTGGTCAGGCACTATACAGTTGCTATGCCATTTGAGAGTACCTATGGTATCCACAGTCACGGACCTGACATAGCATACTGCCATGTGGAGAGCTAATCATGCTCTTCTGACACAGTGATCATACTCTCACATCCAATATACCCAGGTGATCTCTCAATGGCATGGTAACTGCTGCCTGCCACCCCTATGGTCCAACATGCACAGCCTTTGCAAGGCCCAATGTGGCCAGTGCACAGCAGAGGTGGCATGTTAGCCTGTTCCCAGTGTAAGAAGCAGTGTCACCTCTACCATACTATTAACAATCATTATCTGTATAGCCAGTCTTCCCACCTATGTCACCCACTGGTGGCTGTGCTGCACATGCCATATGGCAGCAGATACCCAGGCTCTTGGAAAATGCAATACCCACACCTCACCTGGCTCCAACACTTTTCCTCCCCTAGCATTTACATCATATGAATGATGGCATATACACCACCTTGGCCTGTGCCCACGACATACCATGTATGAACACCCAGGCCCCAACAACTACCCAGCACAGGCCACATTCTGTACAGTGCAACCCACAATCATCCACAACTACTGTATGTGGTAGACACCCATCTGTGACAATGATGACACATTGAGGTACAAACACAGGACTTTTATTTAGAACATCACAGCACATAAATAAGGAAACACATGTAAACACATTTCAATACCCCCCCTCCATTAGCCCTCACAACAAACCCCTACCAAAATGTTCCCCACATACCACCCCATCTCCCACACCCATGCATCTGTGGGCTAAGGGGACCCTCCCTGCAGCTCTCTAGGGCCTGTGCTATGGCCTGTATGCCTGTGTAGATGGTCCCTCAGACTCTTACCACTGCCTCCCTCAGGAAGCGCAGCCCTCTGTCACAGTAGGCATAATGGCCACATTCTCTGGAAGCGGGCTGCTAAAGTGGCCGGGTCTGGGTCTGCATGGGCTACTTCCTGTGTCTACTGAGGTCAGGGGACCTGGTTATCTACAGTGCCTCCGACTGCACCCGTCACCATCACTGAGGATAAAGGATGCCACAGTGGGGGAGCAGAGCTCAGCTGGGGAGCAGGTGGCAGTGCAGATACTCCCTGTTCCTCTAGGGTCTACTCTTTGATGTCCATTGTTGCCCCCTTGTCCTTGGAATGCCTGGTGGCTCTGTTGGGTCTTGGACACCCCCTTCATCATGCTCCTCCATGACATTCATGTCCTTATCCCTTTGGCTGTCATGGGACACTCACCCTGACTCTCATTTGCTGCCGCCTCCTCCACTTCTGACAGATCCTCCTCTTCCTCATCATCACTGTCCTCCTCCTCCATCTCAGCCTCCTCCTTCTTTTCCTCCTCCTCCTCTCACTCAGTCTCCTCGGCCTCATTCCCTGTCACCTCTGAAGCCTCATCATCCCCCCTCCCTCTTGGAGGTGCTGGTGGATGTGGCAGCAGTGGTGGTTGTGCTTGTGCTGGGGCAGGGCCTGGATGTGTGTCCTAGTGCTGCAACTCCTGCTCCTGCAGTTAGTAGAGGCATCTGCCTTGTTACCTCTCCCTGCCCCTGTTCCTTGGCTTCTCTGGCTGTGAAGAGAAGGATTGTGGTCCATAACATGGGTGGAACGTCATACTTCCAGGAGATGGACAGAGCAGACACATGGCCAAACACAAACACACACACACACACACACACACTGGCTACTGTGTATGCATACTCCATGGGTCCCCAATATTAGCACACATGTGCTCCTTTATGAGCTGCACATATGTCCTCCAGACATGCTGCTGTGTGAGTGGTAGGCCTTCTCACAGCTAACCAATCTCTCAGGGTTGGCTGGGTGGCCTGATATGGTCAGTGCATAACAGTCCACTGCATGGGATGTATGCTTCTATAAGCTGAATCCACTGAGTGCACCATATGCATATGGCCTTCAGAGGGTGGTGTTATCACTTGCAATTCTGCCTTGTCCTTTCAACCATTGCAGTGAGCCTCAGCACCACTCAGTGTGGTGTTCACTTGGGTTTCAGACAGACCAGCCCTGGTCCACAACATGATAGCACCAGGAACACATTTGCCACTATTTGTGCTGCATCTGACCAAGCTATCTGTGTGTGAGTCAGGTGGAGGGCATGCACTCAGACTGACATCACTCACTGTGTGGACCTATGTGCATACAAATCCTTGTGCTATGTGTGTGCTAAGGTTTTTCATAGCTCTCAGTCACCTCTATGTGGCTGATGACACATGTGGTGGACCCATGAGGCATGCAGCAGGCCTATAGTACTAAGCAAGCTACATATCTGGATCAAACTTAATGATCTCTCTACCTTACAACCTAACATACAATATACCATACCTACCAACTTGAGGCGTGCCCTTCTCAATGCTCGTTCCTTGAGGAATAAAAGCCCAATCATATCCGACTACTTCCTTGATAATGACAGACCTCATGTGCATCACTGAGATGTGGCTATCAAATACAGATTCTGCACTAATGAACCAACTACTGACACCAGACTGTGACCTATTCCACTCACATAGAGCGGACTGTAAAGGAGGGGGGGGGGAGTCTTGATTCTAGCTAAACCACACGACTCCAACATAATGCCGTAGACACTGCACATGACTTGGATCTACTTACTGTCTCTAATAAGCTCCTGACCATCTGCCTAATGTACAGATCACCCACCCCTATGGGTGATCAAATCCCCACCTTACTTAAGTCAGCCTGTGATATATCCACCCTTAGCAAATGCGCTATCCTCCTTGGGGATTTCAATCTACCATCAACTCAGCATGGAACAGAAAATGCTTGGAGGCGATGAAAGCCCTTGATTACCACCAAATTGTAGAACAGCCCACACATAAAAAAGGAAGGAGACTGGACCTCATCTTTACCAACAAACAACATGCCCCTCCCACCAACTTCCTCCACTTACCATACATTGAGACCCCTAGTCAGACCACACAATCCTCAACTTTACCATATCTACATCCCATGACTAAGCACAATCTCTCAACCCTCCACCAAGATGATTCAAGAGCTGGAACAAGGAAATATTCCTTAACACTATCCTTCCTAAGTTGACCATAACCTGCAATGACCTGGACACATTAGTGGAGAATTGGCATAACACCTTATCTCATGCTGCTTTAGCCCCTCTCTCTCCTAATACCATCACACAGCACCGTCAGGCTGCATGGTACCTAGCAGATCTGAAGTACTTAAAATGTAAGCTTTGAAAGACTGTAAGAAAATGGTGATATTCCAAATCCCCATCAGATCATGAGGCATACATGAGCATGCTGCAAGAATACCAGGATACTATCAACAGGACCAGAAAAGAATATCAAACAAAGCTAATATTTAAATCAATTAATCATCCACGGGAACTCTTCAGCGTAGTAAATGCAACACTGAAGAATCCTAGAACAGGGACCAACCCTGACTCCCCCATACCACAAGCATTCGCAAATCACTTTCACGCCATTATCTCACAAACTAAGAACCCTATACCCTCTACACTCCTGACTACATATGAGAGCCCTTCACCTTGCCTCTGGAGCAAATTCAGCCCCATATCGGAAAGCCAGCTTAAAAATATTATTACAGGCCTTAATACAACAACTTCCCAGCTTGACCCCTGCCCTGTACAATGGATCAAAATCAACCTCCGCAGAGCTAGTCACAATAATTCTACAGATCATAAACAGCTCCCTTTCTCAGGGTTACCTTCCAAAATGTCTTAAACATGCATCCATATGCCCAATCCTCAAAAGCTCAAGACTGGACCCAGCACTACCAAGCTTGTTCAGGCTCTTCTCTAGCTTGCCCTTCCTAGCCAAGATAATTCAAAAATCACTCCAAATGCAGCTGCAAGACCAAGTTGACACACATGCCCCTCTTGATCAACAACAGCATGGTTTTAGAACCATGGGGTTGGATATTCTATCACCACACTCATGGACAAGCTCATTCTGGGCACTGGAAAACTCCATCAAGGATTTGCCATCATTTTCCTTGATGTAAAAGCTGTCTTTGACTCAGTACCCCATAATGCTCTACTACTTCAACTTAAAGCAATTGGTCTATGCAATACTACCCTCAAATGGTTCTCTTCTTACTTCTCCTCGAGGCAGCAGCAAGTACATATAAATGGAATAGCCGCCACTCCTTTCAAAATAACCCAAGGGGTACTTCAAGGATCTGCATTGTCTGCACTCCTGTTTAACTTATTCATTCAACCTATCTGTAATATAATCCACTCTCATAGTGTCCTTTATCACTTATATGTGGATGACATTATGTTGTATATCCCTATCTCTACCCTTACTCCAGTATACACCACTCTGATAAACTGCAGCACTGTCTCACAATGGCTTAAAACACATGACCTTAACTTGAACTACCAAAAGACGGAGCTACTTCATATCCCCAGAGTTCCCTGTTTCTCACCTCAACCATATGTACAGTAGATATGGGTGAAGAAAAGATCCACATTAAATCTAATGTAAGATACCTCAGGGTCACACTAGACCAGGGTCTTACTCTAACTCAGCACATAAACTCCACTATAAGCCTCTTCTACCAGAAAATCAGAACAGTCAAAGCTCTCAGACCACTCCTGGACCAAACCCACTTCCGGACAGTTTTTGAAGCCTTAACTCTGCCTCATTTTGACTTCTGTAAGATTCTGCCACAGGGATTACCAACCTCATCAATCCATCCACTGCAGATGGCCATGAACACTGACACAAGATACTAACTGGTACCCCAAACATGAGCATGTTACCCCAATACTCAGTAACGTCCTTTGACTTCGAATAAGAGCCTGTGTTAAGTAGAAAGTATTGATCACTACCTTCAAAGCACTCCACCATCTATCACCAGATCATCTAGAAACCCTTATAGAGAGACCACCTGGACAACCAACCCAGAAGAACCAGCACCCAAACTACTCTTGCTATCCCTACAGACAATCAGAAACACAGTGCTCAAACAACAAATGATAATTACACTTACCTGGTAATTGTAGTTCCTCTGGGTTGTCAATCTCCTCCTGCAGCTTTGGAGACTGGTACGTCAGAATGATGACATCACTGGATATAGCCTGCTGCTCACTCCTCTCAGTCCCAATGTGAACTATTAACAAAGCAGACTCAAAGGAGCAACAAATAAGTAGCAAAAACAATCAAGCTAATCTAGTCAAACTACTCTTACAAACCATTAAATGCCCCTTAAGGCTTTCTTACGCCCTTCACTGCCACACAGAACATTAAAAAAACAGTAATAACAGAGAAACCTGCCTGTGATATCTCCCTCTTTGTCTGTAATGCCGGATCCCTCTGCCATAACCCCGGGCGGGATGGAGGACTGAACTGTCATCACTCAAGGAACTACAATTACCAGGTAAGTGTAATTATCATTTCCTTATCATTCCTCCAGTTCAGTCCTCTACCTCTGGGAAGTACCAGAGCAGTAATCATTGGGAGGGACCCTTGCATCCGGCCTGCAACACCGCCGAACCGAAACGGGCATCTGCTGCCGCCGCGACATCCAAACGATAATGCTTACTAAACGTCCCCTGGTGGAACCAAACTGTGTTCCGCCCAGGAATACGCCTGTGCTCTTGTGGAGTGTGCACACAACCCCACGGGCACGGACCGACCATGAAGCAGATAGGCGGAAGCAATCGCCCCTTGAATCCACCGGGCAGTGTAAGCCTTAGCCACTGCTTCTCCTTTGCGCACACCTCCAAACAACACAAATAGCCTATCCGATTTGCGAAACGACTCCATCACCTCCAAATACCTCCGCAAAACCCTTTTAACGTCCAAACGCCACAAACTGGAAGCCATTTTGCCGCCGTTCCGAGACCCGAGAACTGGCAAGCAGACTGCTTGATTCAAATGTGTGTGTATGTGGTGCGGAGGTGGGGGTGTGCCTTTCGTACATGCACATTGTGCTCTTTACTGACTTCCCATGCATTCTTCCCTTCCCTTCCCTCCCCACTCCAATCTCTCTCCTGCTGTCCCTCCCCCACCCCTGGATTCTCCCCTTCAACCTCCCCCCCTTGCACTCACTCTGCCCTCCATTCACAGAAGTGCTGAGGCAACCGGGAGAGCCGGTGACTGCACAGCCTACAAGAAAGAAAAGGTTACTAAGTTTGCTGCACAGACGGCTGAATAAATGTACTAACCCTTTCATTTATTCAGCTGTCTGTTCAACAAACTTAGTATTCTTGTTTTTTCTGGCAGGCTGTGCAGTCACCGGCTCTCCCAGCTGCGATCGCAGCACCTCTGCTGTCCACGGGGGTTGAGATTCCCATGGGCAGTCACAAGTTCAAACAGCGGCTCTCCCAGCTGTGATCATAAAACCTCTGCAGCACATGGGGGTTGGGATCCTCACGGGCAGTCACTGGTTCAGCCATCTTCGGACCTCACCTTTGCTGCCTGCAGGGTTGGGATCCCTGTGGGCAGTCACTGACTCTCCTGACTGCGATGTCGGCTGTCTCAGCACTTCTACCCATGGGGTTTGGGATCCCCGTGGGCAGACACTGGATAGGAGGATCAGTGGTCGGCAGAAAACTAGCCCTTCATTGGCTGGTTTTAGGGCCAGCCACCCACCTCCAGCCCATAAATGCGGTTAGGGCGACCTAAAACCAGTTGGTTGGCAACCCTAGGGCCGAACTGCTGAAAACCAGGTGGTTGGCAAGCCTAGGTTCCAATGAGATGCATTGCAGCACAGGGGGCGTAACAGATTAGATTAAGTTTTCTAAAAAAACCCCTCAAATTTAAATCACCAGATGAGCACAGACTAAAACATAGGAGCTTCTCCCTCCCCCCATTGAAGTTCCTGCCATGAACTTTACATTAAGACAAAGCCATCTATAGGAATGTACCTGGAAGCCACCTAAACTTCAAGGGAGGAAGGAAAACTAGTAGGAAGTCACCAACCAAATATGAAAGGTAACTGATCACATTGAATCTACACAGCAAGTGTATAGCTGCAGCTGTGATAGTAATCATAATAATAATAAAAAAATCCTCACCCTCTCCTCCGATCCAGCCATGCGGCTCCTGCAGCTTACAGAGCTGCAGCTGTGAGAGAAACAATCATTTAAAAAACTCCAAACAGGTGTAGAGCTGCTGTGAAGCCTTTCAGCCTCTGCCATTAAACCCCTGCTACTGCGACCCACCCCCAAAAGGAAGTTATGCTAGAGAGAGCGGGACGCAGCATCAGGGGTTCAATAGCAAATGCCAGAAGACTCCGCTGCAACTGTGCGCCTGTTTGATTTTTTAAAATATTATTATTGCTATCTCAGCTGCAGTTCTATAAGGTGCAGGAGCTGTGGCTGGATCAGAGGAGAGAGTGAGGCTATGGGGGGATGAGAGATAAAAAGCTGTTTTTTGCTCTGGCCACGAGATTGGGCCAGCCAGAGCAAAAAACAGCTTTTCAGCTGCTGACCTGGTCACATAAAAACCGGCTGCTTTGCTACCCTAGATGAGAACCAGATGGCCATGGAAAAGCAAGGTCAGACCAACAGCATTAGATGTATGTAGAAGTTTTCTTAATATATCTTTTGAGCTCAGGAGGTGAAGAGAGCAGCTATGGGGAGGTATTGACAAGAGATGGTTTGGAGTGGAGCTATAGAACCTTTCCTTTCCCTTTTTCCTGAGCCCATTCAGTGAAAATGGAAGACAGTATAAACTGTGGAATTGTTTACATTGTTCAGGGCCGATGCTACAATCCCATGCTAGTAACACGACACATACGTATTCCCAGGACAGAGCTTAGGAAACATGCTGCTAAATGTGCTTAACAAGAGGGGCTCAACAGCACCAATGCAGCACCTCCTATTTCCATAAAAACAACAAGAGTGACTTGGCAGCCCCAACACAGCATTTTCCACCTTCACAAAAACAGGAGATGCTCAGTGGCGCCTACACAGCACTTCCCACCCTCATGAAAACAAGAGGGGCTTTGAGATCCCAACATAACACCTCCCACTCTAACAAACACCAAGAGCAGCTTGGCAACCCCAACCTAACTCCTGAAACTGTACAGCAAAGAACAAAGGAAATGCAAGATGCTTGCATACCACAGAACTAAAGAAAAGGCGAGAACTATAGCGCAGTTTATAACACCAAAATTATGAAACTTGTTTTATTTTGTTGTTACAAACTGTATTATGGTTCTTACTTTTTTTTTTTGAACATATATACTGCATCCACAGCAACCCTTCCCACGGCAATAGGTGCAGAGCAGAAATAGGATAGTCACCCACAGAACTATATACACAGTATATATATATATATATATATATATATATACACACACACACACAGACACACACATTTGATTTTGGTCATCTCAGCAACAACAACAACATAAACATTTTCATGTACCAGATTGTGGTAGATGTGGCCAGAGTGCAGCACAACACAGGACTCCACAATTAGGAGGTTTAAAGAAAGTATACTTTATCTGGGGACAAGCATCCAGAGAACTACCCTGGCCCTCCTTGGGTTTTAGGCACACAGAGTTAAACTCTCTGTTGCCCTAGCTGTCTCCCCAGCTGTTGTTGTTGTTGTTAAGTGCCGTCGAGTCGGAGTCGACTCATGGCGACCCTCTGGATAGCTATCCTAAATTGTGTTCGGTCTTCAGTAAGGCGGCTCATTGTTGACAGACTGGTACCCGTAGCTGCTGTTATTGTATCGATCCATCTCATTGCTGGCCTTCCTCTTTTGCGTTGACCTTCTATCTTGCCAAGCATGATGTCTTTCTCTAATGATCTCTCTCTTCACATGATGTGTCCAAAGTATGAAAGTCGTAGTCTTGTCATCTGAGCTTCTAAAGAAAGCTTAGGTTTGATCTCCTCTAGTACCGACTGGTTTGTTCTTCCCCAGCTGTAACAAGTCCTTAATGGCTCTCAGCAGGGCTACTCTGCCAAATAGCCAAATGCTGCTCCAGCATAGATGGCACTTCCAAAGCAAAACAAGTGGAGGGAGTGGAGTAGCAGCCTAATGGTTAGAGTTATCAATGTCCCTCTTTAATGTACATTACCAAGTTTAACTTACAATGTAAACCGCTTTGATTGAAATGATAAAGCAGTAAAAAAAATGAAATCAATGGGGCCGCGGCTCCGATAACTATCGGAAACCGCTACCGCGGCTTTGTAAACAAGCCCCAAAATCTTTTCACTTCGGGCAGCACAGCCCAGCAAGTTTCTCCAACCGAATAGAACTCCAACACAAATAGCACTTACAAATCAAGAAAACAAGATTGGTCCTCCAAAGTCCATTCATTCTGGCAGCACAACTTAATAATCTGTTTTTATTCCTTAACAGCAGGATAAGATACTCATAAGTGAAGCAACATAGCAGTCCTCTGCAGCACAGAAGTTCTCCAGCTGGGCAGGACTTTAACAGCAAGGGTGAGCGCAAGTAGTAGATTCAAAAACACTTCCTACCTTCTTAGCAGGCTTCCTTTCAAAGGTAAGTGGTTCTGTCATATGCTCTAGACTTCCGGGCTCCTCACTCTCCCCTGGTCTTTTGCTTCCTGGTTTAAACCCAGGGACCTGACTACACCTTCCCCAGGCATTAGCCAGCCTATTCTCTTAAAGAGACAGAGGTTTAAGCTCTTAAGAGCAATATCTCACCTGTTCTGGCCTTGGCTGGGGAGAGTCCCTGCAGAGGATGGGGAGTTCACATACACCCCATCACACAGGCATATTGTAAACTAATACAAAAGCCTACAAACGTCACTGAGGACCTACATACCATGCCACCACCAACTTTTAAAACTCATACAACAAGGAGCCTACCCAGAAAAAAGCAGCACCATAAATATTGCAGTGGGCCCTAGAACATTGATATTCCCATTTGAAAAGCTGAATAGGTCAAATTACTACAGTACAGATCCCTGCATACAAAAACTCCATGTTACCCTTTATAACAATAGGATAAAATAAAAATAAAAACTATCTCAACAAATAGGGGTGACCTACACATAGTGATGGGTACACCCCTAAACAAACGCATGGGGAGGGGTGACTTGCACAGAGCGGCAGGTGCATCTACTCTTGCCGCCTAGCTGGGCAGACTGGATGGACCATGCTGGTCTTTATCTGCCATCATATACTATGTCACTGTATGTTACCTGTCCTCAGTCACACACTTAGAACACAGACCATCACCAAGCACAAAATAAGTGACCACAACCTAAAATAGAATTAAAAATATGTAGACAAAATTAAACTGAAGCTTCAAGAAGCAAGACTCACCAGAGAAACAGAAAGAGATGCTTTTCCTCATACCATGCAAAATATAAAGATAGCACAATGTCCGATCACTAAATTGAAAAGAAAATCATTTTTTCAACCTTTCTTGTTTGACCATTTTATTCTCTGATCATGCTGGTCCTGAGCTGAAGTTTCTTCTTTCTTCTGTTTTCTCTTAGCTCTCTTTCTATGGTCTCTAGTCCGTCTATCATTTCTTGTCTTCCCTTTTGTTTACTTCACTTCCTTCCAGCTTGCATATTGATGTTTTCTCCCTTCCTTGCTTCTCCCTAAGCCCGTTCTTGCTATGCCCTATTCCCTTATTTTATTTATTTCAAAATCTTTTATACTGCCTTATCCAACAATCAAGGCAGTTTACAAGGATCAGAACTTGAACATCCAACAGAACAGTACATTTGTACAACAGAACAGTACATTTATACATATAATAGTATTCAACTAAGCCTGTTCTTGCTATGCTCCCTTCCCAGCTTCAGTATTTCCATATCTTCCAACATGTCCCCTCTGCCTCCCTATGCCCCCACATGCATCAAACATACTTCCATGTCCAGCATCTCCCATCCATCTCCCAATGCTCCATCATGGGCAACATCTCCCCTGTTTCACTGTGACATTCCTCCTTCTTGTCCAGCAGGACATGATGCTCCCGTCAGGCAGGATCTAGCTCCCTGGGCTGCAATTATGTCCTTGCTCTGTCTTCTCCCTGAAGAAGCATGTCCCATGGGCAGGATCCCCATCTGCGTTGTGGCTTTGCTCTGCCTTCTGCTGACCTTGAACTGCTCTTCTGTCCATGGGACCTGCTGCTCCCATGGGCAAAATCCATCTTCTACTTTGTATGTGTGTGTGTGTGGGGGGGGGGGGGAGCAGTTAGCAGCAGCACTCTCCTGATGTCAGTGCCCTCCTTCTGTGCTTACCACATAGCGCTGGCTCTGACATTGCTCCAGAGACTGATGTTTGCAAACTAAAGACAAAATCTTGCCTATTTGTAAGAAAGAGGGAGAAGAGAAGAGGTTGGGCAGAGGTGCCAGCTTTGTGCATGGGCTGGGTCAAAGGTTTGGCCTGGAGAAATGGCTATTTTTACTTGGGAAGGTTTTTGCTGAGTGAAAAGAATGAACTGTGTTTAAGAGCTCATTCTGAGTGATATGGACTTTGGAAATTAACTAGGATTTGAACTCTTCAGTGTTCTGCTCACTTTGTCCTTTTAAAAGTACTCTGAGAGCAGGAGTGCAAGTGTGAGAAACCTTCCTGTTCTTTTAAAAGTTAAAAAAAAGTAGCCAGAGGATTAGAGGCAGCAGTTTCTGCTGAAATATTTTTGTTTTAAACTGGCCTGCAGTTTTTGGACATTCTAAAGCTTTTGGAGAGCCCTCCTCAGCACCTGCTGAGAGGAAAAGGATTCAGGAAATGTATTTGCTTATTAGAGGCTGAAAGGCCTTGGGCAATGAGAAGTTGAGACTTGCTTTCTGATAAGGCCAAGTTACTTTTTCATTGAAGGAAAATAAATGTTAAAGGCTTTGATTTTAAACCTGTGAAACTGCTCTTCCTGATTTCCTTATCATGAACTCATTGAAGAACAACAGCACACCCTGAAGAGCTAAGCCAAAGCTGGAAACCTTGATCACATCTCCTAGAGCGTGCCCCCCCCCCCCAGCCCCCCTGACTGTGACAAATAGCAGTTGCCCATAGAAAACATAAAAAAAAAAGCATCTCAGCAGTGTGATCACCAACCCCCCCCCCCCCCAGATCCAATCCCCAGTCAAGAATCCCATCTGATACCTCTTCTTCAATGCAGACTCCCCCACAAGAGAACCCGCTAATCCAAACCACTCTACAAGACAAGCCCCCCTTGACCAAACCCTCTCTAATCTCCTCCTCTGATCAAAATCCCCCCTCCCATAGCTGACCAATGGACCCTTCCCTCACCCGTAACCCTCTATTCCTTTACAGAAGCTTTCTCTGGTACTCTAGTATAGGGTGCAGGAAACATCTCCTTCCACTTGTCCCTTCTGGTGCTGGAGTTCAAAATGGCAGGTCTGACTTTAGTAGTCAATCTGCCAAATAAGAATTTACCTAAAAGCTTTTTTTGTAAAAAGAAAATTTAACTTTTACTTTGATTCCATCCTCTTGCTATATAGTGGCACTGAATATGCCATTTTAGAAAATGTTGACTGCCCAGACTGAATAGTGACCCAAATAATTATGTAAAAATGATGCAGCAAATAGTTAAATGTAAATAAGGTGAAATTAGACTTACCTGCTAATTGTTGTTCCTTGAGGAACTCCAGTCCAGTCCCAAACCTCTCGGTTTAGCACCTCCTCCAGAAGCTTAGAGACTGAGCAACGTCATTCTTTTGATGACACTGGTACAAATACCTGAGGGATCGCCTCCTCGCTCCAGTAACCTATTGACAAAGCAAACTCACCGGAGCAACAATTAAGTAGCAAACATTACTATCAAACTTTAACGACAGGAAACTATTAACTAAGCAATGGAAAATGTGCCCTTTCTTTAATTTTCCCGAAACAATTCTCCTACTACCTTTTGCCCTGCTAAGGTCCGCCCTCCTCCTTTATAAAGAATCATGACCCCATTAGAATCCACATTCACTTACCCTCTCCTTATGGACTGTAACCCTTACAGTTGCTTCTCCAGCTTACCATGTAAAATACAATACCTCTTCGCTTCAGGCCATAGTCCAAAAGAAAGAACATTAGGGAGGGATGCGGGACTGGACTGGAGTTCCTCAAGGAACAACAATTAGCAGGTAAGTCTAATTTCACCTTCCTTATCGTCCCTCCAGTCCAGTCCCGAACCTTTGGGGATGTAACAGAGCAGTGATAATCTTCAGCGTGAGGGACCGGCTAGACCAACCTGAAGCACCGCTGATCCAAAACAGGTATCCCTTTCCGCCTGAACATTAGAACGATAATGCTTGACAAGGGAATTTAAAGACGACCAAGTAGCCGCCTTACAGATCTCAACAGCCGACATTAAACTGTACTCGGCCCAGGACGCCGCTTGCGCCCTAGTCAAATGAGATCTAAGCCCTTCTGGTACTGTCTTGCCCTTCAAAACGTACACTAACGCTATAGCCTCTTTGAGCCATCTGGCAATAGAAGCTTTGGAAGTTGCTTCCCCTTTTCTTGCCCCTCCAAACAGGACAAACAGCCTCTCCATATTGCGGAACCCCGCTGTCCTCCACATATACTTTTTCAAAGCCCTACGCACATCTAGGAGATGCAGCTTTCCAGAATCTGCCTCCTTGCTACCGCCCTCAAAAACTGGCAAAGAAATCACCTGATTCACATGAAAAGCCTATACCACCTTGGGCAAAAAGGACGGCACTGGCCTCAACACCACTTTTCTATCATAAAAGGACAGTAAAGGATTTCTGCAGGACAAAGCCTGTAACTCTGAAATCCTCCGAGCAAAACATATAGCCACTAGAAAAAACACTTTGAGAGTAAGGTCTTTTATCGATGCCCTAGACAGAGGCTCGAATGGCTCGTGTACCAACGCCTCCAGCACCAAATGTAGATCCCATGCCGGAATCGTTGGCCTACATGGCGGCCTTAAAAGAGACACTGCTGTCAAAAACGCTTAACATCTGGATGTGCTCCCAGCGCCTCCCCTTTTATCTTTCCTCTATAACAGGAGAGCGCCGCCAACTGTACTCTCAACGATGCTGCTGCTAAGCCTTTCTCAGAGACAAACAACTGGAATATAACAATCTAATACATTTATTTTTTTATTTTTTTATTGTTTTTTTTATACCGCACTATTTATCATCAGCGCGGTTCACAAGTAACAAGAGTTGTGCAATGTAGAACGGTCTAACATTGAACTTACAATGAACAGGGAAATTAAACATGGTGAACAGGTGAACTATATACACTATGTACAGGTTAGTATAACGGTTGCACATGATATTTGGCAATATTTACAAAATGCACAGGGTGGCTATGTACATCTACATATCTGTATTGTTAATCCAGGGTTGTTAAGGGAAAGGTTGACGGGGGGGGGGGGGGGGGATAGGTTAAGTGAACTGATTGTAGTGCAGGAGAAGTTACTCTGTGAGAGCTGGGTCGGGGTGAGGAAGGCTAAGTGATGTTGTCAGAATTGGAGAAGTGTTGAAGGAAGAGATGATGTTTGAGTGCCTTCCTGGACTGGGGGAGGTTGTTATGGCACGGACGTCTGGTGGGAGGGCGTTCCAGCAAGAGGGTGCATATAGTGCAAAGGCACACTTTCTCGTAGTCTTGGAGCATTTGGTGATGGCTTTTGGGAGAAGTAAGGTGTTGCAGGCTATTGATCTCCTTGATCTGTTGAGGGGGGTGGGGTGTACAAGGTCTGAGAGGGAGGTGGATGTGCTTCTGTTAATTGCCTTGAATGTCATTGTAAGGGCCTTGAATGTGATCCTGCAGTGGACAGGGAGCCAGTGCAGGCATTTCAGGATGAGGGTGATATGTTTTTTTCTTGATGCTCCGTAGAGGGTTCTGGCTGCAGCGTTCATTGCGAGCTGCAAGGGGTTTAGCGAGCTCTTTGGGAGGCCGAGCAGGATGGAGTTGGCGTAATCAAAGTGAGCGTAAACAGCAACACTATACCAACCTAATCATGAAATCTACTAATAGACCAAGAGAAATTTTTAGCATTGTCCAAAAGCTCACCAAGGACGACATGCAACACAACACCCACCATCTTGGCCCACAAAAATATGCAGACTACATGAAGTCAAAAAATACCAACCAAATATGCTCTACTTCACCACAAATAAATGTTCACATGATAAAAAAGCAACATCAAACATGGGAGAGCTTCAAAATACCAACAAAGCAGCAAGTAGAAGACATTATTATCTGGAATAAACACAACAAACTTCACCGTCAGACCCATGCCCAGTGACTTGGATCAAAGCTACAAAAAGCCAGCTCTCCCACCACATTCAAAAAATTGTCAAATATTCACTCCAACAAGGATACATGCCGCAACCCCTAAAGCACGCAATGATACGACGAATACTTAAAAGTAGCAATCTGAGCCCATCCGAGCCAAAATCATACCATCCCATCTCCAGCCTGCCGTTCCTTGCTAAAATCGTGGAAAAGGCAGTGCAAAGGCAACTTCAGGACCTTACAGATATCAATGCCCCACTGGACATACATCAGCATGGATTTAAGCCCCAACACGGCGTGGAAACACTACTCACCTCCCTTTTTGACAATCTCCTAAGAGGCATAGACAACATAAAAAACGGCTACCTGCTAGTGTTCATGGACATCTCGGCGGCCTTTGACACTGTGTCACACACTAAGCTATTACAACGCCTACAACAGATAGGACTATGCAAGAATACCCTGAAGTGGTTTACTTCATACTTGGAAGGGTGAACGCAACAAGTCAAATGCGACCAAAAGAAATCACTACAATTCCCCGTGGCGCAGGGAATATCTCAAGGCTCAGCCCTATCATCAATGCTCTTCAACATCTACATACAGCCCATATGCAACATCATCAAGCACCACAAACTACACTATCACATATATGCTAACGACATCATGGTGTATGCTCCAATCAACCTACTAGCACTAAACACCACAACAATAACAAAATGACTCGAAGACATGAATGACTGGCTCATAACCAACAACTTAGCAGTCAACTATGATAAAACTGAGGCAATGTTCGTCACCAGGAACCCCACCTTCATACCTCCACAAACTATCAGCATCCTAGACAAACACATAGTAGTCAAAGAAGAAGTTAAATATCTGGGCATCACACTAGACAGAACTCTGAACCTAAAATCCCACATCACCAAAACCGCAAACAAGGCATATCATCGGCTGAAAACAATCAGACAAATCAAACCAATGCTCCGTCAAAACCACTTCTGCACAGTGTGCCAAACACTTATTACACCACTGCTTGATTATGGAAACTCACTTTATCAAGGCCTTCCTCAGCAGACACTCCACCCGCTACAGATGGTACAAAACACCACAGCACGCATCATTACAGACACTCCAAGAACAGAGCACATCACTCCCGTCCTACAACAACTACACTGGCTCCCAGTGGTGGCAAGAGCTAAATACAAAACAATCATGATCATCTTCAAAATCATTCACCATCTCTCAGCAGACATACTACAAAATGTTATAACAAGAGACATCAGCAACAGACCCAGAAGAACCAATAATGACAACATGATCGGCACACCTGCAGGCTATCACAAAACCAAACAAGCAACTTCAAAAAGAGCACCATCACTACTGGCATCCACACTATGGAACTCCCTCCCAACAAGCCTAAGGGCATTAGATGACTTCACAGACTTCCGCAAAGACCTCAAAACATTTTTATTTATAGAAACCTATGAGCATTCAGGCAACATCCCCTACCCAAGCAGAAATACTACTACCACCACCAACTAAGCGCACACCCATCCTACCCACACACACAAACCTATCATACCACATTATTAAATACCTTCATGTTAAATGTTACCTCAATTGTACTGTCTAAATGCTGTTAAGTAACTTTACTGTCTAAATGCTGCTAAGTAACTGTAATGTCTAAATGTTTACACGTACCCTAAAGTTAAATGTAACCCTCCAATCGTGATGTGGCGTGACCACCTTGATTGAAGGAAAAGGTGGCATACAAATCTGTCTAAATAAATAAATAAAACCATCCTGCAAAAAATACAGAATTTGTGAGACCGAAGCTCTTAACGCTTCAACACTTTTATCGGCACACCACGCTTCAAAAACATGCCAGATACGAACATACGCCAAGGATGTAGACCTCCGCCTTGCCCTCAACAAGGTGGAAATCACCGCTGAGGAGTACCCTCTCACTCTCAGCCTTACCCTCTCAAGAGCCAAACCGTAAGCGAGAATCGATCCACCTGAGGCATGTGCAGTGGACCCTGTAATAACAGGTCTCTTTGAATCGGTAGGTGCCATGGCCGGTTCACTAAGAGCCTTATCAGATCTGCATCAACACCCAAGGTAAAAAACACGTACAGGAGTTGATCTTCTGGCCACCTCTGTATCAGAGCATCTAGGCCTTCCGACATTCTCTCTTGCCTTCTGCTGAAGAATCGGTTGGCCTTTGCCGACTTGAAAGTTGCCATCAGATCCATTACTGGCATCCCCCAATGGCGCACTACCATCTCGAACACCTCCGGATGCAGAACCCACTCTCCTGGGTCTTTGACCCGACTCAAAAAATCGGCCTCCACATTGTCTACCCCTGCTACATGTGATGCCGACAAGGCCGCCAAATTCACCTCGGCCCAATCGAACAGCTGTTCAGCTTCAGCTTCCAGTGATACACTGCTTGTGACCCCTTGGCGATTGATGTAGGCCACTGCGGGTCGGAAAGCACCCGATTCTCTTTTCCCTGTAGGCAAGGTTGAAAAGCTCAAAGTGCTAGCATTACCACCCTCAATTCTAATCTGTTGATTGACCAAACTTTCTCCAGCTCGGTCCATTTTCCTTGAACAAACCGTCCTTCGAAGTGAGCTCCCCAGCCTATGAGACTGGCATCCGTCGTTAGAGGAATCCAAGCGGGTGATTCCAAGAGCATTCCCTCTACCAGACCCCCTGGTCGTCACCACCACTGAAGAGCCTGACGCGTCTCTGGTGGATAGGGCAGTCTCTGAGATAGGGGGTCCTCTTTGTGCGACCACCTTCTGAGCAATGCTCTCTGCAACGGACACATGTGGGCTCTTGCCCACGGAACTAGCTCGAGCGCCACTACCATGGTACTGAGGAATTGTAGATAATGCCATGCAGTGGGATTCATTCTCCACAGAAAACTGCGGACTAGTTTTCTTAATCCTTGCACCCGCAGCTGAGGCAGAAACACCTTTCCTACGCTTGTATCGAAGTGAGCCCCCAGGTATTCTAGGCTCTGCAATAGGCTCAACCTGCTCTTCGCCACACTGACCACCCAACCGAGACTCTGTAGTAACTCTACCACTCTGGCTATTGCCAAGTCGCTCTCTTTCCTGGATTTCACTCGAATCAACCAGTCATCTAGATAAGGGTGAACTAACACTCCCTCCTTTCGCAATGCAGCCGCTACTACCACCATCACCTTGGTGAAAGTTTGTGGAGCCGTTGCCAAGCCAAACGGTAACGCCCGGAACTGAAAATGCCCCATGAGAACTGCAAATCTGAGAAACATTTGATGTTCCAGCCGAATCGGAATGTGCAGGTAAGCCTCCGACAAATCCAGAGACGTAAGAAATTCTCCTTTTCTTACTGCAATGATGACAAACCTCAGAGTCTCCATATAAAAATGAGTTGCACAAAGACAGCGATTTACTCTCTGGAGATTCAAAATTGGTCGATAGGATCCTTCCTTTTTCGGTACTACAAAGTATATGGAGTACCGACCGCAGCCGCACTGGTCTGGAGGTACCGGCACTACTGCGTTCAGGTTCAGTAGTCTTTGCAAAGTCTCTCGTACCGCTTCACACTTGACGCGTGCCTTGCAAGGAGATAGAATGTAAGAATCGACCACCAGGCATTGAAACTCTAGAGCATATCCTTCTCAAATGACCTCCAACACCCACTGATCTGATGTGATTTGGACCCAGGCCAGATAAAAATCCCGCAGTTGACCTCCCATGGGCACCTGCCCTGCCTGGGCCCTCCTGGCTTCATTGTGACTTCCTAAGGTTTGAGGAAGATGAGGCAGCAAATCCCCTGCCTGCCCCTCGAAATCCCCCAAACCCCTGGTTCCTTTAGGGGAAATGTTCTCTCTGAAATTGTCTGAACTGCAGAGAACGGAAACGAAGAAACTCCCTCTGCTGACCCTTGGTCATCGGAGCCAGATGCCTCTGCTTCTGCTTGTCCTCAGGCAATCCTCTGCCCTTGGATTCCCCTAGATCCTTTATCAGCTAATCTAAATCTTCACCAAAAAGAAGCTTACCCCTGAAAGGGAGCTTACCAAGCTTTGCCTTGGAAGAACCATCTGCCACCCAATTACGCAGCCACAAGTACCTCCTTGCTGCTATTACAGATGCCATACTCTTCGACAACCCTCGAATAAGGTCATAATGAATATCAGCCAAATAAGCCGCCCCGGATTCCAACCTGGACGCCTCTCCAGCCGACTCTTCCATCTGCTCTCCCTGAATCCGCTGAGACCAGCGAAGACAGGATCTGGCCGCTCATGCTCCACAAATAGAAGCTTGAATGGATAAAACATTGACATCAAACACCTGTTTCAACAAGGCGTCCAGCTTCCTGTCTTGGGCATCCTTGAGAGCGGCACTGTCTTCCACTGGAATTGTGGTCTTCTTGGTAACCGCCAAGACTGCTGCATCCACTTTGGGAGACCTAAATAACTCCCGATCCTGGTCCACCAAAAGTTAAAGGCGGGCCATAATCCTGGACCCCTTAAGCCCTGCCTCGGGCATGTCCCATTCCTCCTGAATCATTCCCCGCACTACTCTGTTCACCGGAAAGGCTCTTTGCATCTTCCTAATGGCCTGCAACAATGGGTCCTCTAAGGTGGAATCCTCCGCCGGCCCCGTGGATGGCATATTAAGCGCCTTGAGTGTCTCAGCAATCAGCGCCGATAACTCGTCTCATCGGAAAGCACGAACCACTATAGCTTGGTTCTCCTGCTCCGTGAGTTCTCCTTCCTCTAACTCATCTTCTAGTTCCAAATCTGGATCCACATCCTCCGAGTGGATCTCCTCTGAGGTCTCCGACTGTTCCTGCCGCTCTTTCACGTTCATAGGCTTCTTTGAAGGAACTCTGCTCGCTCCTAATCCCAGGGGGGTTCCCGGATGCTTCCCGCCTGGTTCCCCCCTCGGCAGAACTGGCCCCTGGCCCTTTCTGACCGCCACCAAAGGCCTGCTGAAGCAGCGTCACAAACTCTGATGAAAACAACGCCGCCAATCCCCCCCGGCAAAATTGCCTGTGAAGGGGGAAAATACGGAGCGGATGAATGTCCTGCCACTGGCTCTAGAGATCACCATAAAAGATACCGTGACAAGTGCTCCAAATGTTGATCCAGTGTGTCTTTTTTCACAAATTGTGTCACACTGGATCAACATTTGGAGCACTTGACACAGGGGTTGGACTGCCCCGAAACGTGCACGTCATGCGTGATATCAGATAAGTGTTAATTTTGCATGGATGATTTAAAAGTTCATATCTCAGATCATTTGGATGAATAAAAGGGACATGTACTGCCTGGCGGGGAAGTTTTGAAGTATCTTCCTCCCACAGTTTATGCCCAACAAAAATTGACTAAAGTGGGGTTGTCACGGTATCTTTTATGGTGATTTTCATTCATTGATTACCGTTGGGTTTTTTTTTTTGACTGGCTCTAGAGATGGCAAAGTGGGGGACCCAGTCTCTGGCAGAGTTAGGGATGCCTCTTTCTGACTCTCTACACTTACCTCCAAGGCATGCTCCATAGATGCTGCCTCCTGGACGCACCCTCTACACACTCCTGTGTCTGACACCACTCCTCTTCTAGTGCCACAGACAAAGCATTGTGGCCTAGAAATCACCCCGCCTCTGCGGTTCTTCTCTGCTGTCCCTCTGCCTCTTAACTATGGCTAGAGTATTCAACCAGCTGTAGCCTTCTGATAGCAGCAGTGATAGCCTTCTGCTGTAGCAAATATATGTATATATATATTTTTTCTAATTAAACCTATCTGGAGTCTAGCTCTTTCCCCCCAACTTAAATCAGAAGGCCAAAACTCAAAATGAGGGTCTCACAAGATATCGGAGCCCTCTGCCACCCCTGAGACTCACACACACCGGAATGCTGTTTCTCACGCGTGTACCACGTGGTCCGGCCTGCACTCCGTGCGCCTCAACATCGGCGCCAACTCACCCGCTCCTACAGCGTGATACAAGCCCCTCTTACCTCTGGACTGTCTGTTGCTGACACGTCTGCCTCTCCCCACGCTCGGCCAAAATCACGGCGTCAGCATCGGGTGAGAGAAATAGAAATTACACTTACCTGGTAATTGTAGTTCCTGGAGGGTCCAGTTTAGTCCTCCACATCCGGGTAGTGCACCTCCTCCTGTAGCCTGGAGACTGGACCAATCAGAATCTTCCTGTGCCAGGATGTATGCTGTAGGAGCTCCCATCAGCCCCCAGTGAACTAGTAACAAAGCAGACTTACAGAAGCAACACATGAGACGAGCATAAATATGTAACTGGAACAGAATTTAGTCCCCCTATGAAATAAGTGACCCCCTCCCCAAACGAGGAAGCCAGAACTCTGCACATTGCCTCTGCCCTCAACCCGAATAAGAGGCAGTCATAATCCCAGCCTCAAGAATCCAAGAGCTGGAAGAAAAAAGAAGCAGAAGAAGAAACGAGTCCAAGAGACGGAAACCCGAAGAAAAATACTGACATATTTCCGCTCCGTTCGCAGTAAGCGCGCCGCACCAATCAAACCTGACACATGGGAGGGAAGGAGGACTAAACTGGACCCTCCAGAAACTACAATTACCAGGTAAGTGTAATTTCTATTTCCTGAGCGGTCATCCAGTTTAGTCCTCCACATCCGGGATGTAACAGAGCAGTCAACACCGGGCGGGACCTTGCCAACCGGCGCGCAGCACCGCCGAACCAAAACAAGAATCCCGAGCGGCCAGCACATCCAACTGGTAATGCTTACTGAAGGCATGCAGCGACGACCAGGTAGCCGCCCTACAAATTTCTACAGGCGGAACAAGACTATGCTCTGCCCAGGACGTCGCTTGAGCTCGGGAAGAGTGGGCCCGCAGACCCACCGGTACCAGACGACGCTGTAAAATATAAGCCGATGCAATCGCCTCCTTAATCCACCGAGCAATGGACGCATTTGCCGTCGCCTCACCCCGTCGTGCTCCGCCAAAAAGCACGAACAACCGGTCGGTCTTACGGAACAACGCCGACACCTTTAAGTAGCGACGAAGGACCCGCCGTACATCCAGGCAATGTAACCCATCGTCCGAAGCACCTCCTGCCCCCGAGTGAAGGACCGGAAGGAAAATGGCCTGATTCAAATGAAAAGGCAAAACTACCTTAGGCAAAAAGGATGGAACCAGCCTAAGAACCACGCGATCCCGAGAAATAGATAAGAACGGTTCTCTACACGAAAGCGCCTGCAACTCTGAAATGTGCCTCGCCGAACAGATCACCACCAGAAAAACCGTCTTCAAGGTCAGATCCTTAAGAGACGCTTGCCGAAGGGGCTCAAAAGGTTTGCGTACCAAGGCCTGTAACACCAGGTTCAAATCCCACGAAGGAACTGACATTCTGCGCGAAGGCCTCAACCTGAATACCGCCTTAAGAAAACGCTGCACGTCCGAATGTGCCCCTAGGGGAATTCCCATAACTTTGCCCCGGTAGCACGCGAGTGCTGCCAACTGAACCTTCAGAGAACTGGCCGCTAAACCTTTGTCAAAACCGTCCTGCAGAAAGCTAAGAACTACGGCTACCAAAGCTGTCGCCGCTCGAACACCACGCCGTGAACACCAGTCCTCAAAAATTCTCCACACCCGCACATACGCGAGCGAGGTGGAGGGTTTCCGTGCCCGAAGGAGAGTGGCAATAACCGCTGGGGAGTAACCCCTCTTCCTCAACCGAGCCCTCTCAATGGCCAAACCGTAAGCGAGAATCGATCCACTTGGGGCATCCGAAGTGGGCCCTGAAGCAGCAGGTCCGGTAACAGAGGCAGTGTCCAAGACACACCGTCGCGCAACCGCACCAGATCGGCATACCACGGTCTCCTGGGACAATCCGGAGCAACTAGCAGGACCCGCCCCCGGTGCGCCTCGATGCGCTGAATGACATGACCGATCAACGCCCAAGGGGAAAAGACATAAAGAAGCCCGTACTCCGGCCATGGCTGAATGAGCGCATCGATGACTTCGGACATGCGTTCCCTCCGCCGGCTGAAGAAGCGCCCCATCTTTACCGACTGAAAGGTTGCAATGAGATCCATGACCGGAGGCCCCCACTTGCGAACTATTTGCGCGTAGATCTGCGGGTTCAGTTCCCACTCTCCGAGGTCCACCTGCACTCTGCTGAGATAATCCGCCATCACATTGTCTTTTCCTGAGATATGCGCCGCTGAAAGCACCGGCAGACGGGTCTGCACCCAAGTGAACAAAGCCGCTGCCTCGCTTTCCATGGCCACACTGCCGGTGCCTCCCTGGCGGTTGATGTAGGCCACCGTTGCTGAGTTGTCCGAGAGAACTCGCACTGCCCGCCCCCTCACCAACGTCTCGAGGGCTAGCAGCGCGAGTCTCACCGCCCGTAGCTTGAGACGGTTGATCGACCAAGAAGCTTCTATGGGGGACCACGTCCCCTGCGCGAAGCGGCCCTCGCAGTGGGCTCCCCAGCCCAAGAGGCTGGCATCCGTTATGAATGGAACCCAAAGGGGCTGCTCCAAAGGTAGCCCCATCCGCAGGTTCTTCGAGCACAGCCACCACCGGAGCGACAGACGAACGGACTTTGGGCAAGGTAACCTCTTGTTCAATGACTCGAACTGATTCGACCAACGACGTAAAAGGGTGCTCTGGAGTGGCCGCATATGAAACCTCGCCCAAGGAACTACCTCCAACGTCGCCGCCATAGTGCCCAACAGCCATAGATACCACCAGGCGGACGGCGCGGGGATCCCTAAGAATGTGCGCACGAGGCCCCGCAAGGCCTGGACACGGCACTCCGGCAAGCACACCAGACCTCTCGCAATGTCAAAATGAACGCCGAGGTATTCGAGGGATTGAGTGGGCACCAGATGACTCTTTGTCTGGTTGACCACCCAGCCGAGGGTCTGCAGCAAGGCCACCACTCTGTCCGTAACACGCACACTCTCGTCGTGGGATTTTGCTCAAATCAACCAATCGTCGAGGTAAGGGTGGACTAAGATACCTTCCTTTTGCAAGGCCGCCGCAACCACCACCATGACCTTTGTAAAGGTGTGGGGAGCTGTGGCCAGTCCGAATGGCATGGCCCGAAACTGAAAGTGGCCCCACGGGAGGAGCGAACCATCTTTCTTTGGCACCACAAAATAAATGGAGTAGTGACCGACGCCGCGCTCGGAAGGAGGAACGGGGATGACCGCTCCCAGGGCTATGAGTCGGTGCAGCGTCAACCGAATGGCCCGCGTCTTCAGCTCGCCTTTGCTGGGAGAAAGGACAAAGGAATCCGGAAGCGGACAAGCCAATTCCAGCGCATAACCCTCTCGGATTATCTCCAGCACCCACTGATCTGAGGTTATTTGGGCCCAGGAAGGAAGAAAGTCCTGCAGATGACCCCTGATGACTAGACTTCCCTCCGGAGCCCGCCTTGCTTCATTGCGGCTTTCGACTAAAGGAAGAGGACGAAGAGGAGTACGCTGCCGAAAAGCCTCTTCCCGCTCCTCGAAAACCTCGAAACCCTTGGGATCGAGAACCATACCGGCCACGCTGGGAACTCCAAAGGCGGGAAGAACGAAATCTGCGAAAGTCCCGAAACTGACCGTGCACGGGCGGAAAGGTTCTACTCAGCTTAGGCTTATCGTCTGGCAGCCTACCGCCCTTAGACTCCCTGAGGTCTTTAACCAACTTATCCAGATCGTCCCCGAATAACAGTTGGCCTTTAAAGGGAAGCTTACTGAGACGGTATTTAGAAGATCCGTCGGCCGCCCAATTCCACAACCAGATAGATCTGCGCGCCGCCACCAAGGAAGCCATGCTATTCGCCAAGGTTCTGATCAAATCATAATGCACATCTGCCAAATACGCCGATCCAGACTCCAACCGGGTCACTTCTAGCAACCCCTGCTGATCCAAGCCGGTAACTTGCCGCAAGTGTTGCGCCCAACCCAAGCAGGCCCTAGCCACCCAAGCACCACAGATAGAGGCCTGCAAAGATAAGGCATTGGTCTCGAAGGCCTGTTTCAACAAACCATCGACCTTCTTGTCTTGTGCATCCTTTAAAGCTGCACTGCCCTCAACAGGAATGGTGGTTTTCTTGGTTACCGCCGAAACAGCGGCATCTACACGCAGTGACTTAAACATTTCCTTGTCCTTGTCTGCTAAGAGATACAGGCAGTTCATAGTCCTAATCCCCTTCAGACCAGATTCAGGCTGATCCCACTCAGTCTGAATCATTTGCTCCACCACTCGGTGTACCAGAAACACCACTTGAGACTCCCGCACCGCCTGAATGAGAGGATCCTCCAACCCGTCCTCTTCAACAGGACGAGCTGCCGCCAGATTGAGTGTCTGAAGAGATTCTGTAATCAAAGGCACCAGCTCTTCTTTACGAAACACCCGAATAATTCGGGCTTGATCCTCCGGCTCGGGGATCTCACCGTCCTCTAGCTCTTCACCCCTAGTATCGGGATCTACTTCTGTATCCGGATCATGCCAGCTCATGTCGTCCTGCTCCTGGTCCATGGACCTAAAGTGCTTGGCTGAAGGCTGGAACTTTCGCCGGGGCTCCTCGCCTTTTAAGGAGGGAAGGGGCGACGGCCAGGTCTCTGGCAACTTGCCTGAGCGCCCCAAGCGAAAAGCCTGGTGCATAAGAAGGACAAAGTCCGGGGAAAAATCTGTGAAGGTAGACTCTGTTGCTTCAAGCGGCAACGTGCCGGCCTGCCCCTTAGGAGGGACCGCAGAGAAAGAAGCAAGAGGTCCAGGCGAAGGACTCCCCTCCGCCTGGATAGCCGGGCTTTCTGGGTCTGACAGCTCTTTATGCTCCATTTGGTGCTCTAAGTCTGAGGAAACCGAGGCACAGCCCCTGCAAATTCCAGATTCCGCCACAGCCCCCCTGCACGAGCCGCAGATCACGCACTGCGGTCTCGTAGCCATGCAGGCCGAGGAGCCACTCCAGGGAACAGGGCCTAACCTAACCCCCAAAAAGAAACCAAGCAAACAAAGAAATAAATAAACAAAGAAATATATTTGTTCTCTTTTTTTTGCAAACACAATAAATTGGGAATGCTCAGAAGCCCGCAAGCAAAAACACCAGTCTAACAGCTAGCTAAGCGCAGGGGGAACCCGTGCACAGCCCCTCACATCGGGCAGGAAAAAACGGAGTCAGAAAATGGCCGCCAGCACATTTTCGCCGGCGAAAAAAAAATGGCGCGAAAAAATCAAACAAAGTAAAAACCAAAGAAATGAACGCGTTTGAGCGAAGCAGAAGGAGCCCCTTAAGAAATTGACACTCACCGCACAGGCAGAGAATCGCCGGCAGACGGCCTGCCGCTCGAACCCAGAGCGGGAGCGCGCTGCCGATCCGGGCTGTCAATCAAAGCCCAAGGTACTGCAGATCGCAAAGAAGGAAGCCAGCTGACTGAACAGAGACTTCCCGGACCCAAGCAGAGGGCTGACAAAGGCAGATCTCTCCTCCGTGCAGTCTAGGAGGAGAGATCTATCCTACTTGACTGCAAAGGACACCCCTGCAGTAAAGGCAGAAGGGCAGTGCAGACCCGGCTCCTCGATCGCCGTTCTTGTTGTCTGTTTTTTTTTTTTTTTTTAAAGAGACAGCTACCTATGAAAAAGAAATCAAATGAAATATAGGAGGGAGAAAGAAACCCCCCCCAAAAAAGGCTCGCTAGTGTTGCCTCCAATCGTCGCTAAGTGAGCCTAAACCAGGCACACACGTCCTCCAGCTGCAAGGAGACTGGACACACTGGGGGCTGATGGGAGCTCGTACAGCATACATCCTGGCATAGGAAGATTCTGATTGGTCCAGTCTCCAGACTGCAGGAGGAGGTGCACTACCCAGATGTGGAGGACTAAACTGGAGGACCGCTCAGGAACGGACCTTTTTGGAGCGATCGCCATTCCCGACACAATCTGCCTCAGAGCCTCACAGCACACTCAGACACTCAGACCGCCGGATCCTCACCCAAAAAGATGGGTTCAGGAGCTGGAGCACTGCCCCTGGTCCAACTTTTACCTCCTCAGCAGGACCGGAATCAAGGATGGGGGGGAGTGGGGCGCACCTCAGCACCGCTAACCCTAACCGCTAACCCTAACCGCTAACTCTTTTTAGATATCAATTTAAACTCAATTAATTGAAACTAAATTTAAAACTAAATTTGAAACTTAAATTCTTCTGGTCTGCTTAATTATCCCTCAGGTGAGCCTGGAACCTCTGGGCTCATACAACCCCCAGCTGCTTGGAAACTGAGATAACTGGAGCGAGGAGGCGGTCCCTCAGGTATTTGTACCAGTGTCATCAAAAGAATGATGTTGCTCAGTCTCCAAGTTGCTGGAGGAGGTGCTAAACCCAGAGGTTCGGGACTGGACTGGAGGGACGATAAGGAAAATGTAATAATACAAGTATATTAAATTTTCATTTAAATTATATTATCGAAATAGCGTAGGGCCCTTCTTCTGCATTAGATTTTTGCACGTAATATGCATTTAACCCAATAATTAATGTGCAGTAAGTGTGAAGTCTCCATGATGTGTGACCAGCCTAAGCCCAACAGTTTATGTGCAGATGCATACCTTAATAACTGTGCAAGTATTGCAGGTATACCTAATGCCACCTATTGAGGTGGTGTTAGGTGTACTCGCGTTAATGGCAACATTGACAGCACAAGATTTGTCTCCCTGTGCAAATGAAGTGTGCTCTCTATGTCCGCTTTCTGACCCTATCCCACCCATCCAGCCCCCAATGCACGAGAGCTGTTAGAGCATGTCAGCATGTGATAACTGTCATGCCCCCCTCCCCCATGAAGAGATACCGTTGGCCTGAGCAGGCAGTTACCACATGTAAAAACATACGTTAACTGTTTAGCAGTCTCCCTTAATATAGCAACTCATTTGGTTTTTAACTTATTTCACCTATTAACAGAAACATATGTACATATTTACATACTTCACAAAAGCAGGAAAAGGTTCTTTGTGGAGACGCAATGATCCAGTTGTGTGATTAATTATATGTCATTCATGGACATGCAATCTATCTGTCCTTCTGACTGCAGTTCAAATTAAGGGCTGTGTATTATTAATTGCATTTGGGAAATTATTTTTTTCATTGGTGAGGTGTAACTCCTCTTTAAAAGGCAAATACAGTTAAATAAATGCAATTGGGCCTAAACACAGTAGATTTTATTTAGCAAACTAACTGTGGACCTATGTATGAGAAGATACTGAAAATCTAGGGCATTTCGGTTAGAAAAACATGCCTGAGGAGCTATATAAAATCATGACAGGTGGGGTGAAAGTACCGTTAATAATTATGGGTTTGACTTGCTATGCTTTTTCTTCCTATAGACATGGGAATGTAATAAAAAAAAAGCCCATCATAAATCAGACCCTGTGTCTCAGAATAATAGAAGGCACCTGATTAAAGTTTCAAACAACCGGTTTAAAATATGCAAAAAACAATACTCCTTCAGTCAATGCATTCTGAACTTGTTGAAGTCATTGCTACCACGCTCTGTGAAGATAGATAAATAGTCAGTGTCAGAGAAACCTTAGAGAGTCAAATGGATTTGTTATTGATTTAACTTTATGCATATTTCCCGCAGTGCTCCCCATCTAAGTGGCACTATTGAAAATATACATGTAACTTAAAATGAATAACTTACGCATTTAAAATTATATCTATATATGGGTAGAGTTAGAGAGAGAACGGAACAGCCGAGTATTGCTAGTGCAGCTACATTGGTGGCACCTCAGACCAGGAAAGACATTGCTAGCATGGTCGCAGATACTACCAGCCACTTCCCAGGTACTAGCAGCACCTGCTGGGCCAGCACAGTGCCAGTGTGTGGTACTGGAGTGACCCCCATAGAAAACAAGGCCCTGTGCCAACCCCCCCCCCCCCAAAATCCTAAGTCTGAAATACCACTTTAGGCCTAACTAGGCAGGTTTCTAGGGTGATAGCTGCTGAGGGAGCATACCAGAGATCCTGAGATCCACAGACACTCACAGATCCAGCAGGGAGAAAGAATATATGTACAAGGCAAAGGTAATAATCCAAAGTACACTGTCCAAATAGTTACTTGCACAGGAACAGTGTGGGACAACCACTGTAGTGCTGGTTTAGAAGGAGGGGGGGGGGAGCATACAGCTAGAAGCTCCACCTAAGGAGTCCAGTACCTCTACATTGACCCATATACAACCAAGGCAGTGCTGAACCTATAGACCCAGACTTCATGCCATCATCTGCAGCAATGCAGAAGACTGCACAAACCTAAGTGTCAAACTGATAGCAGAGGGGGCGATCCTGTAACACCAGCAGCAGCAGCTGAAGCTGATGGGGACACATTTCCCCATGCCCAGCACACAGACTGCATGTGGGTGCCCTCCCCTCCATATGGCTATTGCTGTAGCTGGGGGAGGGCATGTCAGGACAGTCACATAAGGGCAGCCAGTCAATGCTGGAGAGGAGTTGGAAGATACGGTTTGTGTTTACTGAAACAATCTCACCTGGCCCACATAGCCTGGTTTGGAGATGGCTGTACACAGTTGGGAGTGGGGCATGCAAATGAGATGTTGCAACTACTGGCAAATAGTAGGACTGGCGTGTCATGGTGCTGTCCAACCACCAACTCCCTTGCACGAGGGACCACGTACTAATGCATAAGTGCACCTTGTGGGCTATGTCAGTGTTATGGGCTCTATTTCTGGGAGGACACATGCAGGGGCGGCCCAAGGGGGGTGCGGGGCCATGTGCGGAGACTCGGTGCGGGGCCTCATTTGCATAAGTGGCCTTATTTGCATAAATATTTGCATAAATATTTGCATAATGCTAACATACACTAACTTTTAGTAAACATGTCTCTTAATGAGTGTATGGATAAAGACAGACTAAAAGATTTCTACATTACTATAATCCAGTGCCAACCGCCAGGCACATTAGGAACTACTACAAACGCTGCCCATTTAGAACCCATAGCAAACCTGCCATATCCTAACAGCACTACCAGGACTCACAAAGCACCATACCCTACCTATCAAAAGGCAACACTGCAAATATTAAACCAATACATTTCAGAGAACAACAATACATGACCTACTGGGGAAAGAGAACAAGTGGCAATGTCAAATAGGAATTACATAAACAGAATACCTCAGCTCAGTTACACATGCAGAACATAGACCATCACCAAACAAGGAATCACAATTTAGAAACAGGAAGGCAATAATTAAACTGGGAACCCCAAAAGCCAAACTTGGAATGTACAACAACACTGTAGAAATAAAACTATAAATTAATTTCCTCTTGTACCAAACAAAGCGCAGACGTTAATGATGCACATTTCCCAGAGCTTTCATATTCCAGTTAATAAATTCAAAATAAAACGATATCTTTCTACCTTTTGTGCATTTTTTTTTCAGTTGCAATTGCTCCAGCCACTTTCTTCTGGTTTCTTAATGTTTTCTGCTAACTCTCCATCATCTGCTGTCCATTTGTCCTTTATTCTCTCTTCTAGTTTTTTTTCCATTCTCTCTCTCTACATCTGCTTTAACATACTAATCTTTCTCCTTTTGCTCTTTCCTCATTCCTATTTCATCCACTCAAATTTTACCCCTCCATCCTCAATCCCCACTTACTCTCCCAATACCCGGCTAAATGTAGATTTTTTATCCCTCCCACACAAAATATTTTTCCCCTCTCCATTTTACTCTCCCAGCCCCATTTCCATTCTAATCCTCGCCCAACATCAGCTCCCTTCTAGTTCCAGCCTCACCCAGCATCCATTCCCTTCTAGTCCCTGCATCAGCCCATTTCCAGTCCTAGCCCCACATCAGCCCATTTCCAGTCCTAGCAACCCCCCAACCCAATACCAGTCCTAGCCCCCCCATCAACCCACTTCCAGTCCTAACCCCATCAACCCATTTCCAGTCAGCCTCCCATAGCCCACTGCCAGTCCTAACCCCCCCATCAGCCCACAGCCCATTATCAGTCCTAACCCCATCAGCCCACCTCAAGTCCTAACCCCTCCCCATCAGCCCATTTCCTGTCCTAGCACCCCCATAGCCCATTATCAGTCCTAACCACCCCCCACATAGCCCATTACCAGTCCTAACCCCCCATCAGCCCACAGCCCATTACCAGTACTAACCCCATCAGCCCACCTCCAGTGTTACCCCCATCAGCCTATTTCCAGTCCTCGCCCCCCATAGCCCATTACCAGTCCTAACCCCCCAAAACAGCCCACAGCCCATTACCAGTCCTAACCCCATCAGCCCACCTCCAGTCTTAATCCCCCCAGCCCATTTCCAGTCCTAGCAACCCCCCCCCAACCCATTACCAGTCCTAGCCCCCATAGCCCACTCCCAGTCCTAATCCCACCAGCCCATTTCCAGTCCTAATCCCCATCACCCAATTTCAGTTTAAGCCCCCCCATAGCCCATTATCAGTCCTAACCCCATCAGCCCACTCCCAGTCCTAATCCCACCAGTCCATTTCCATTCCTAATCCCCCATCACCCAATTTTTAGTTTAAGCCCCCCCATAGCCCATTACCAGTCCTAACCCCCCCATCAACCCACTTTCAGTCCTAATCCCATCAGCCCATATACAGACTTAGCTCCCCCATAGCCCATCACCACTCCTAACCCCCCCAGCCCCCCCATAGCCCATCACCACTCCTAACCCCCCCCATATCCCATCACCACTTCTAACCCCCCCAACCCCCCCCATAGCCCATCACCACTCCTAACCCCCCCCATAGCCCATCACCACTTCTAACCCCCCCAGCCCCCCCATAACCCATCACCACTCCAACCCCCCCATAACCCATCACCACTTCTAACCCCCCCAGCCCATCACCACTCCTACCCCCCCATAGCCCATCACAACTTCTAACCCCCCCAGCCCATCACCACTTCTAACCCCCCCAGCCCCCCCATAGCCCATCACCACTTCTAACCCCCCCAGCCCCATCACCACTCCTACCCCCCCATAGCCCATCACCACTTCTAAACCCCCCAAGCCCATAACCACTTCTAACCCCCCAGCCCCCCCCATAGCCCATCACCACTTCTAACCCCCCCCAGCCCATCACCACTTCTAACCCCCCCTAGCCCATCACCACTTCTAACCCCCCCCAGCCCAGCCCAGCCCAGCTCATCACCACTTCTAACCCCCCCATAGCCCATCACCACTCCTAAAAAAACCCCAGCCCATCACCACTCCTAATCCCCCAGCCCAGGGAAAATTTAAAAACAAAAACGCTGTCTTCTCCAGCTGCCGGGGCCGCCGCGGCAGAATCGAGTGTGCCGCGGGGGCCCCCCCTGCCTAGCAGAGCCTCCCCTCCCCTGTATCTCTGTCTCATTGTAGGTTCAGCCACATGCGCCGGCTTTCAGAGCGCGAAAGGATTAGTTTCCCTTTCGCGGCTCTGTTAAGCCCGCGGGGGCTGATGGGAACTTCCCATCAGCCCCCGCGGGCTTAACAGAGCCGCGAGGGAGAAACTCTCTCGCGCTCTGAAAGCCGGCGCGTGTGACAGAATCTACAACGAGAGAGAGAGGTGATACAGGGGAGGGGAGGGGAGGGGAGGGGTGGCTCTGCTAGGCAGGGGGGGCCCCGCGGCACACTCGATTCTGCCGCAGCGGCCCCAGCAGCCGGAGAAGACAGCTTTTTTTTTTCTTTTAATTTTACTTTAAGGTTAAGAATGTTTTTTGCGCGGGGCCCCCTGAAACGCGGGGCCCTGTGCAAAAAACATTCTCGCTCAATGGACGGGCCGGCCCTGGACACATGGCCCATCACCCTGATCATAGGAGGGCATGCTGAACATAAGATATGCGATACTGGATCAGACCAAGGGTCCATCAAGCCCAGTATCCTGTTTCCAACAGTGACTAATGCAGGTCACAGGTACCTTTCTGACAATGCCATACCTAGACCTGTGCCAGTAGTACAGCTGCACAGGGTGCAAAAATATAGGGGCGCATTTAGGGCCATTTTTCTGCTAGCCTCGGCTCCCCCCTGCTTGGCCTGCTGTTACTCTGCCACCGCTTTTCCTGTTCCCTTGGTGCTGGCCGCAGCGGTCCTCCAATTAAAAAATAAATAGTGGTATTTGCAACTCCACACTTGCATGGCTGGTCTGATGCTCCTCTGATGCAAGCATACATCAGAGGAGAAAAGGATCAGGCCAGCCATGCAAGCGCAAGGTCAGAAAGATCCATGGTTTTTTTTATTGGCGGTCCGCTGCCAAGGGAACAGGAAAAGTAGGGTCAGAGAAAGGGCAAGCCGGGCAGGGGGGAGCCAGTAGGATGGGGAGATGCTGGGCATTGGGGGATAGGGGCAAATGACAAAAGTATGATGTCACTGGGGGGCAGTGCGAGTTTTGCAAGTCATACAGAGTACAGTTATGGCTTGGTACGGCCCTGCTGTCAGGTTCCCAAAAGGTATACAGATTCCATGCTGCTTATCCCATGAGTAAGCAATGGATTTCCCTGGTCCTCTTTAATAATGGTTTATAGACTTTTCCTCCAGAAAGACATCCAAATCTCTTTTAAATCCAGCTACACTAACAGCTTTTACTACATCCTCTGGTAATAAATTCCAGAGTTTGATTACACGTTGAATGAAAAAATATTTTCTCCGATTAGTCTTAAACATGCTACATTGTAGCTTCATTATGTGTCCCCTAGTTTTTCTACTTTTTGAAGGATTAAGCAACCAATCTACCTTTACTCGTTCCACTCCATTCATTATTTTTATAGGCCTCTATCATATCTATCCTCAGCCGTCTGGTTTCCAAGTTGAAGAGTCCTAACCTTTTATGCCTTTCCTCGTGGGGTTATCTTCCCATCCCCTTTACTAGTTTGGTCACGCTTCTCTGTACCTTTTGTAATTCTTCTAGATCCTTTTTAAGATATGGTGACCAGAACTGCATAGAATATTTAAGGTGTGGTCCGCCATGGAGTGATGTAGATACATTATGCTTAGAGTTTCTGGTTCTAGGTGTTTATTAATTGGGACTTCAGGAGTTTATTTTTGAAGCAATTAGGTGCTTTCCCAGGATTGGAAAAATAGGGGTTTATCATTGCATTCGCGGCGTGAAACAAATTTGTCAGCAGTATTTTAGGTGGATTCTATTTAATAATATAAAACACAATTTTTCAATGCTGGCCCTCTCTCCCAGCCCCAGCATTGTCCCCCCTCCCAGCTCCAGCATCAACATCCCCCTATTCACAAAACAGAACTGGATTACTACATATCTCTACTTATAAACTCCATGCTAAGAGAACATAAGTCCTCACTCACATACCGTCTGGTTCTCTTGCGCTGGTCTCATTTTCTTGTGAGACCAGCGCCAGAGTTACTACACTGTTCGTCATCTTTAGAGTTATAGCTTCAGATAGCAAGTATCTCTGTGGGTGTGTGGTGCAATGGTGGTATGCCTGTCTGTATGTGGGATATGGCGGTAGGTGCAGAGCTGAGGTGCATGTGTGTGTGTGTATAGTGTAGGGGTGGGATGTGTGTGTTTGTCTCTGTGTGTAGTGTGGGAGTGAGGTACTTGCATGTATGTTCTGGGAGGTAGGGTGCACCCTTTGGCATATACTGTACATATTGTCATTCATCACTTAAGCCTCCCCTTTGCATGCTTCCCTCTCCACTTCAGCCCCTTCTCACTCTCTGTTCCCTTTTCGGACTCAACCCCCTTCTCCCTATCCCCAGCACTCCCAACCCATGCCCTCCATTCCCCCATCCTCCTTACTTTTTGGGGAGTTGTTTTTTAACCTGCCCCTTTAAATTTTTTTCTCCTTCTCTCATCGTCTTTTTTTTTTTTTTTTGAAAGCTCTGATCCCGGCAGCTGTCTGCTACTTGAGCAGGCTTTCTAGGGTTCCCCTCAGGTTCTGTCCACAGGAATCCAATCTCACATGGGCACAACAGGAGTTATCTTTGCTACAATTGTGGGTTAAATGCAGCAGACAGTCTGATTGGATCCCACAGGCTGTCTGCTGCATCTAAGCCCCAATCGTAGCAAAGATCACTCTGTCCAGCCACGGGGTTCTGATCTCCCTTGGGCAGAACAGGAGGGATCTTTACCACAATGATGTCAACGGGGTGCTGCACAAATCGAGGTATATCTGTTATAACTGATAACCATCATTAGAGAATCAGGGATGTTCTATCGGTGGTTATCAGTTATAACTGAAAACCGGAAGCCCTAATTATGCTATCCTATGTTTTATTCTCCATTCCTTTCTGTATGATTCCTATGAGTCAATGCACTTGTCTACACATCAACCACTGAAGGCTGGTAGCGCCTTTGGAGCTTCCTAGTCAGTGTTCGTCCACCTGGCATGTTGCTGAGGGGATGGGATATTACCTCCTACCTGGGGACCAGTTGCGGCTCCTTGGGCTTGGGGTTCCTCAGTTGTCTAAATGCAGGCATGCCTGAGCTGGGGACTGATTGGGAGTGCTCCTCTCCATGGTGGTGGGTGGGGTATACTGTGGTGTGCTCCCGGAGCTCTCATCCTGTTTGGAGCATGGGTGGTTTCTGTGAATAGCATCCCACCCCTACCCCATGGCAGTTCTTTAACCACAGGGAGGTGGCCTCCTCTTGGAACACCAGTTGTTTAGAGGTTGGGTGCCCTATAGACCTGCCCAGGCCTCTTATTTGTGTGGTCTCTGTTTTAGACCATTTCACCCCCTCACCCACATGTGTGTAAGAGGTTCAGTGTCAGGTGCACGGAATGGTGCTATGCCTCCCCCATACAAGTAACCTGGCTACTGCCTAGGCCTTGTAACCTGTCTACTGCAGCCTAGGTTGTCAGGCACCCTGGGTGAGAGGGGTTCTTACGTCATTGTCCCATGCTGGGTACTGCTGTCACTCTGCCTGCATCCATACAGGGGCCCTGGCTCACTCGCTCATGCGGTTGCATTTCTTTCTTTCTTTTTTTTTTTTTTTGTAATTATGTTTTTTATTCATTTCCATACTTATACAGCTACAAACAAAGACAACTTGTCGCCCATCATTATTCCCTCCCCCTAACTAATCAATGGATCTCCCCTCCCCCCCTGCCCCCCACCTTTGTCAGTGCCATCATCATACCAGAATAGTGTGCTTCTTACAAAAGGCACTTGTATAGTCCCCCCTTTGACTACCAACCCCACTTCAGTCCCCAACTCCCAAGCCTCTCCTAGCCCATCTACCCTTCCGCAACATTATTCCCCACCCCTTGCCTTCCCCTCAACCCTCCAGAACCTCCCCTTATAACTCACCTTTTGTGCGTCACTCCCACATATCCAGGCACTCCAGGATCTACTAACCCCTCCTCACGTCCCTCCGAACCCTTTTACCTTCCCACCTGACCCCACCTCCACTCTTGGTACCTCTGCCACACCTGGGTAAAGGTCGCTACCCTATGATGCTTATAGGCTGCTATCTTACATAAGTAATGGATAAATTCCAGCCACTTTAGCAGCATGGTTCTCGTTGGAACCTCTGGCCTCTTCCACCACACTGCAAGTTGCATTTGTACCGCTATCACACACTCTTGATCACAGTGTTTGTATGGCATGGACTCTGCTTTGGCATACCCTTGAACTGCGTCTATCCCTGGGGTCCCATAGACAGCTATCTGCTGTCGTCCTTTCTGGTTCCATGACATGTTGCAGCTATCCTGCTGTGTCCTCTCTCATCTTGCAGGCATCTGCAGTTCACTCTCAACCGTGCACACAGCACTGTGCTGTTGCTCCTACCTAGGGGGGTCACATCGGTGTTAGCACGCAAGTGCGAGGTGCATGCAGCACATGACTTCACAGTGTGCATGTGCTGCAGATGCACTTTCACTACTACTGTATGACCAAGACAGCTAATGAAACATTAATTCCCTACTGCAGCTGAACCCCTTGCATCTACTGTGGCTGTTCCGCTCCCATCATGGTAAAACCACATGCTAAATGTGCATTAGTCCTGCGCTACCTGCCTTGCTTAAGTAAACATGCCCCTTACACTGCATGCACTCCTGAAGAAGCATGAATTGCAAAATGTTGGTCACGATAGGGTACCATGATTGGGGGTTTATGGGGACTTTTTAAGCTTAAAATAACTGTTTTTGGTATGTTAAGTTCAATTTGAATGACACAATATGGAGATTGTTTATGGCCTATGAGGATCAGTCCTTTGTTCTTCATAGAAAGATTTAAAAAATAACAAGGATAAAATTCCTTTCCTTAATGAAGTACATCAAAAGGAGGAAAAATACTAAACTCGGAGGTATTTGTCCTCCTTTTGATATACTTCATTAAGGAAAGGAATTTTATTTCAATTCTTTATATTGATTTATTCTCATGATCACCTAATACAGCTGATTTTTTTATGAAATATATGGATTGTGCCATCAAAATTCATACTAACTGCTTTTTCATTATCCACATAATGCTTGGGTGAAGTTAGGGAGCATGGGTGGTAGCAGGGCCGGCCCGTCCATTGAGCGAGAATGTTTTTTGCACAGGGCCCCGCGTTTCAGGGGGCCCCGCGCAAAAAACATTCTTTTTGAAAAGTAAAATTGAAAAGAAAAAAAAAAAACCTGTCTGCTGCCGCGGTCGGGGCCGCCGCGGCAGAATCGAGCGTGCCGCGGGGCCCCCCTGTGCACGGCAGAGCCTGCCCTCCTTGTAGCAGCTCTGTCTTTGGAGCTGAAGTCAGGCGCGCCGGCTTGCAGAGCGCGAGGGAAGAGTTTCTCCCTCGCTGCTCTGTTAAGCCCGCGGGGGCTGATGGGAAGTTCCCATCAGCCCCCGCGGGCTTAACAGAGCAGCGAGGGAGAAACTCTTCCCTCGCGCTCTGCTCTGCAAGCCGGCGCGTCTGACTTTTCAGCTCCAAAGAGAGCTGCTACAAGGAGGGCAGGCTCTGCCGTGCACCGGGGGGCCCCGCGGCACGCTCGATTCTGCCGCGGCGGCCCCGACCGCGGCAGCAGACAGGTTTTCTTTTCTTTTAATTTTCGCTGGGCTGGGCTGGGCTGGGCTGGGGGGGGGGTGTAGGAGTGTTGCTGGGCTGGGCTGGGGGGGGGTTAGGAGTGTTGATGGGCTGGGCTGGGCTGGGGGGGGTTTAGGAGTGTTGATGGGCTGGGGGGGTTAGAATTGGGTATGGGCTGGGGGGGTAGGAGTGGTGATGTGGTTGGGGGGGTTTAGGAGTGGTGATGGGCTATGGGGGAGCTAAATCTGTATATGGGCTGATGGGATTAGGACTGAAAGTGGGTTGATGGGGGGTTAGGACTGGTAATGGGCTATGGGGGGGCTTAAACTAAAAATTGGGTGATGGGTGATTAGGACTGGAAATGGGCTGGTGGGATTAGGACTGGGAGTGGGCTGATGGGGAGGTTAGGACTGGTAATGGGTTGGGGGGGGTTGCTAGGACTGGAAATGGGCTGAGTGGAAGGGGGCTTGAACTGCAAATAGCTGATGGGGAGGGGGGCTTGGAATGGGCTCTTAGGGGAAGGAGCTAGGACAGGAAATGGGCTGATGGAGGGGCTAGGATAGGACTGGGAATTGGGTGTTGGGGGAGCTAAGATTGGAAATGGGCTGTGGTGGGGGCTTGGATTGAAATGGACTCATGGAGGGGCTAGAACTGGAAGTAGGTTCATGGGGGGCTTGGATTAGAAATGGGCTGAGTGGAGGGGAGCTAGGATTTAACATGGGCTGATGGTGGGGCTAGGAAAGGACTAGAAATGGGCTGATGGGAGGCTGGTATTGGAAATGAGCTGATGAAGGGACTCGGATAGGACTGGAAATGGATGGGGGAGCTAGGACTGGAAATGGGCTGATGTGGGGACTAGAAGGGAGCGGATACTGGGTGGGGCTGCAACTAAAAGGGAGCTGATGTTGGGGGAGATTAGAAGGGGATGGGGCTGGGAGAGTGAAATGGAGAGGGGAAGAATATTTTGTGTGGGAGGGAAGAAAAATCTACAATTGGCCGGGTATTGGGAGACTAAGGGGCTTGTTTACAAAGCCGCGGTAGTGGTTCGTGATCGCAGCCGCGGCCCCATTGAAATCAATGGGGCCGCGGCTCCGATTACGATCGCAAACCGCTACCGCGGCTTTGTAAACAAGCCCCTAAGTGGGGATTGAGGATGGAGGGGTAAAATTTGAGTGGATGAAATAGGAATGAGGAAAGAGCAAAAGGAGAAAGATTATTATGTTAAAGCAGATGTAGAGAGAGAATGGGAAAAAAACTAGAGGAGAGAAGAAAGGACAAATGGACAGCAGACGATGGAGAGTTAGCAGAAGACACAAATAAACCAGAAGAAAGTGACTGGAACAATTGCAACTGAAAAAAAAATGCACAAAAGGTACAAAGATATCTCTTTATTTTGAATTTATTAACTGGAATATGTCAGCTCTGGGAAATGTGCATCATTAATGTCGGTGCTTTGTTTAGTACAAGAGGAAATTAATTTATAGTTTTATTTCAACATTGTTGTACATTCCAAGTTTGGCTTTTAGGGTTCCCAGTTTAATTATTGTCTTCCTGTTTTTAAATTGTGATTCCTTGTTTGGTGATGGTCTATGTTCTGCATGTGTAACTGAGCTGAGGTATTCTGTTTATGTAATTCCTATTTGACATTGCCACTTGTTCTCTTTCCCCAGTAGGTCATGTATTGTTATTCTCTGAAATGTATTGGTTTAATATTTGCAGTGTTGCCTTTTGATAGGTAGGGTATGGTGCTTTATGAGTCTTGGTAGTGCTGTTAGGATACGGTGGGTTTGCTATGGGTTCTAAATGGGCAGTGTTTGTAGTAGTTCCTAATGTGCCTGGCGGTTGGCACTGGATTATAGTAATGTAGAAATCTTTGTCTTTCTTTATCCATACACTCATGAAGAGGCATGTTTACTAAAAGTTAGTGTATGGTAACATTATGCAAATATTTATGCAAATGAGGCCCCTTATGCAAATGAGGCCCCGCACCGAGTCTCCGCACATGGCCCCGCACCCCCCTTGGGCCGCCCCTGGGTGGTAGTGGTCAACTAAACATATAGCTAAGCAGTTTAATTTAGGCCTCCTAAAATGTGATCCTAAACTAAACTACTTAGCTGTATGCATAGTAGTTAAATATCACTATACCATCAGAACTTCACAAGCCGGGGGGCGGAGCTAGCCACTGAACAGAATGGACGCCTGAATTTTTGCTCCCGTTGCTGCCCAAGAATCCTGAACATATCCCGGTATTACATTGAAGTTTGTACCCCCTACCTACATCAATAACACCGCAATACAGCTGGATGGCATCCCTGAAGCCTGCCCGGCTGGAATTTCCGCAGGGATCCGGCTCAGCAGCGAAACGATCCAAACCCGAAGTGGGTTCCCCGCAGAAAATGGCCGCGGGAGAGAAGGAGGGAGTGACTGCCGGTGGCCTACGTGAAGTGCTACAGGAATTGAAATGCGTTAAAGAAATGATTGCAGCCAATTCTAGTTCACTGAACATGATTCAAGAAGACTTGCTGGAGGTAAAAGAGAAACTCCTCACCATCACCATTCGACTTAATGCAGTTGAATTACAAACCCAGAAGCATGGCGTTGCATTAGAACAGCTGGGCCCTTTGGTCAAACGAGTCTGGCACATAGAAAATCTGATTGAAGATCAAAATAACCATACCCGTAGAAATAATATCCGCCTTGTTGGAGTCCCTGAAGGCGCTGAAGGCACCGATCCGATTGGATTTCTGGAAAAAACCATACCGGAGATGCTGCAGCTTGTCTTTGCAAGGCCTTTTGAACTAGAACGGGCCCATCGAATCCCAACACACAAAGCTGAAAACACACGATACCCGCGCCCACTCATAATGAAGGTACTGAGATACCCACAGGTCCTACAGATCTTTCAAGCTGCACGGAAGGCCGGATCACTGCAAATCCAGGGACACAAAGTGGCACTCTATCCGGATTTGAGCAAGCAAACGGTAGATCGGAGAAAAAGCGTTGCTGGCCTGTAGACCCATGCTACAAAGTGCACAGGCAAGATACGGGCTATACTACCCAGGAACCATGCGGGTCACGCTGCATAATGAAACGAGGAATTTTGTTGAAGCTGAAAAACTGAAAACTTTCCTACAAGAAAAATGCGGTATGGAAACCTGAGGTCAATATTCTGATCTCTCACGCAGTGTAGAGAACTCAGCATATACTCAGGGGGTGCGGCCATGCGTTCTCACAAATTTTAGAACGCCTTAAGCCTTGTTAAACACCTCATTGATTGTATTTCTGTTGTTCTAAATAGTTTTAATTAAACAGATATTTCTGCTTGAAATGTAGGGGTGGCAACGGGAGGTCGGGGTTGGTTACTGTTTCAGTGGATTGTGTTCACCTTAGCGATACAATGTTTGCCAGTTATGCAGTTGTTTGTGTCAGTCCAGTCCAGTACAAAACCCTCCACATACACGCAAAATGCAAGTACGCGGCAGGCCTATCCATAGGATAGCTTTCACCTATAAGACAGCTTATTCCAACGTTGATGTCTAGTGATCTTTTAATGCTTTCGTTAAATGTAAAAGGTATTACTGGCCCTGTCAAGCGAAAGAAGATTTTAGCGTACTGCCAGCAAAAAAAAGCAGATATTGCCCTCTTACAAGAGACACATTTAACAGATACTGAATCGCAGAAAGTAACCTCTAAATATTTCCTGGTGGCGGCCTCGGCCTCTGCCACTCAACGCAAAGAGGGGGTAATAATATTAGTGCGCAAATTCCGCAATCCGCCATTACCGGCACACAGATTGATCCGCTAGGTCGATGGGCCAGAGTGACGATGAAAATAAATCAACAGCTTTACACATTCTTCAATATTTACGCGCCCAACCTCGATGACCCTAACTTTTTCAAACTGATAGCTAAAGAAGTTACAGCCGCAGCTCACACCAATATCATATTAGGGGGCGATTTCAATGTCATCTTGGATCCACTGTTAGATCGCACGCCCTATCGGGCTGTAGACAAAGTCAAATCGCAGGCGATTCTTAAAGGCATCATAACAGAGCTACACTTGGTAGACCCATGGCGCCTACTTCATCCCCAAGAAAGAGACTACACATTTTATTCCATCCCACATAATACCCAAACAAGGATCGATTTCTTCCTACTGTCCACAGAGCTGATGCCTCAAGTGTTGTCCGCAGAGATATATGCTACAACGGTATCGGATCACGCCGCTGTCTCCCTAGTGTTGAATACCAACGTTACACAGCATGTTCCGCCAAGATGGACATTTGATAAATCCCTACTAGCAGATGACTCCTTTGTACAGCTACTGTCAGGGGAAATTGAGACCTATTTTAAATATAATACACCCACTGATACCTCCATCTGGAGCTGGTGGGAAGGTTTTAAAGCGACCATACGAGCTCATGTTACCACCTACACCATTAGACGGCGTAAAGCCAGGAAAAAAGAAAAAGATGAATTGGAACTCCAAATAAAAGCTGGGGAAAGGTTACTAGCCAAAAGAGCTGACTCAATGATATTGATTAGACTCCAAAAATTGCGATACCAATATAATGCTCTCCTCAACAAAGAAGCACTGAGTAGTATCCAGCTACAACGTAGTATATACTACTATGAAAGCAACCGCTCTGGATCCCTTTTAGCTCGGCAGCTCAGACCAAAGACCAGCAAGACCGCTATAGCGGCGTTGCAAGACAATTCCGGGGGCCTTCTCCTGAGATCTGACAAAATACTAGACCGCTGCAAAGAATTCTATGAGGAACTATATCGCTCAGATACCCAATGTAGTGACAGAGCCTTTGAAGATTTTGTCTCCAAGATAGTAGGACCCACATTAACCAGTCATCAAAGTCGAACGCTGGAACAAGAGATCTCAGTAACTGAAATACAAGATGCGATCAAACAGATGGCTCGTGGCAAAGCTGCCGGTCCAGATGGTATCCCACTGGAATTCTATAATAAATATTGCATTCAATTGGCTCCCATGCTACAGATCTACTACAGTGGCCTGCAAGATGAATCTCCAGAGATTGGAGCCCTGGCAGAGGCTGTGGTGGTAATTCACCCGAAACCGGGCAGGGATACACAAAAGATAGAGAATTACAGACCCATCTCTCTCCTAAACTCTGATTATAAAATCTATGCTAAAGTGCTTGCTAACCGATTAGGACGGATCTTAAAAGATTTGATACATGAGGATCAATGTGGATTTATACAAAACAGATCCACTACAGATAATGGAAGATTATTGGCACATGTACTGGCATCTGCCAAGACTAAGGCCGAGCCCCTGATAGGGCTAGCATTGGATGCCGAAAAAGCCTTCGATCGACTGGAATGGTCCTTTCTATTTCGATCCCTACGGTGGTTTGGGATAGGAGAAAAATTCCTAAAACGCGTTGAATTGTTATATACCAAACCCACAGCTCGAATAGCGGTCAACTCACACCTCTCAGCCCCTTTTCAGTTGCAAAGAGGGACCAGACAGGGTTGCCCCCTGTCACCGATGCTTTTTAATTTAGCCCTGGAACCCTTATTAATAGCGCTCCGACAGAAGGAAAACATAAAAGGAATTGAGTTAGCTGATGGTCCCTGTAAATTGTCAGCATATGCCGATGACCTGCTCATTTTTCTACAACCATCAGACCTTCCTGAAACACTGCAACTCATAGATGCATACTCAGCGATATCCGGATATAAAGTAAATCTGAATAAAACAACAATTATTCCTCTGAATGAACAGGTCAGCGAAGAAATGATGCGTGGATACCCCTTTCAATATGAGAAGTCATCCTTTAGATACCTGGGCGTGACCTATGGCACCACCTTGGAAGAGACTGTCGCAATCAACATTAAGATGTGTCAAGAAATTGTACATGATAACATCTGCAAGTGGACCCCCCTTCATTTGAGCTGGTGGGGCAGGCTAGAAACGATAAAAATGATGTTGGTACCAAAACTCAGCTATATATTAAGTATGATACCCTTACGTTTCCCGTCAGCCTTCTATAAGAAAATGAATAGTCAACTGATAGCCTTTCTATGGAACAACCGAGTACCTCGAATAGCTGCCTGGAAACTGAAGTTACCTAATACACAAGGAGGTGTCCATTTCCCAGATCTCGGCTAGCTGCACACTGCCTCTCTTTTAAAGCAGGGTGCTCAATGGGTCGGCTCTGACGACACGGATAAAGGACCTAGATGGCTGAGTGTGGAGCGGGCCCTACATTCCCCCCTACCTACATGGCTACTGGTAGGCACAGTAGTAGACCAGACTGCACCACATAATGCTATTATCCGGGAAACACAGCATGCCTGTCGATTATTGGCATCATGTATCGATGGAGGGGATGACTTCGCCGCAGATATGCCCATATGGCTGAACCCGCGCCTTATCATCGGAGGGAAGCCTGTCTTATGGAAAAAATGGGTGGAACATGATCTTATCACCATTGGACAACTGATCAATGGAAGTGCATTTAAAACCTTTGACAGATTAAGAACGGAATTCCGATTGCCTAATACATGCTATTTCCAATGGTGTCAGCTCCGATACTGCATGAGCAAAGCGGGTGTGTCACCTGTCTTGATACGTACAGGATGGCCACTGCGACAGAAGCTTCAAGAATTACAAACAGATGCCAAAGCTGTTTCGAGATGTGTTGCGATTCTCCGATCCAAAAGTGACAAGACATGTTTTAAGATACAGTCGGTGTGGGCTACTGAAACCGGTCAAGATCTACCTCCGGAAAATTGGGACACTTTTTGGGGAACTCAAATACGTGCCACGAGAGCAGCGTCTCTCACACAATCTATGTACTTTATAGCACATCGAGCGCATATTACACCGGCTAAGAAAATGAAATGGACACTACAGGACGGAAATCGATGTTGGTCCTGTAACATGGAAATTGGGACACTGGCACATATGTTGTTCCATTGTAAATCCCTGGAAATATATTGGAACAGAGTATGGGAACGCATATCACAGATCCTCAACTTACAAACTCCTATCACTTATCGGATAGTGATATATAAATCCATAGCTCTGGAACCTACTCTGATGAAATGGGATAGTAAACTGCTGGACTTAATGCTCGGGATAGCGCTTAAAATAGTTCTAATACACTGGAAGAATCTCGACAAAGCTTGTTTCGAGCATTGGTGGAGTCTCTTAATCCTACATAAGACCTACGAAGAGATCTATATAGCCAAGAACCCATGGTCTGGTAAACTAAGTAAGAAATGGTCAGCTTTACAAAATTATGTTTGATGAAAGTGATTGCTGGAGGCTGCCTTGTGGAATGGTCTCTGCTGTAACCACATTGAACGGAGAGAGGGAGGGTGGCGTGCTGGCATGGACTGATACTAGTTCTTGTTAACGTTATTGTACTGTCTTGTTCAAGTTATTATATTCTTTTGCTATTTTGATCAATAACATCTGCTTGTATCCTGCTATATCACGATCGTTTGTATTGTTATTTTATATGTTAAAACTGAATAAAAACTACTATTAAAAAAAAAAAAAAAAGAACTTCACAAGCCAACTTCAAAAACTGCATTAAGGGGCATGTTACTAAAATGCTAGAGTGGGGTTTAGCACATGGTAATTACCCCACAATAGCAGTTAGCATGGGGCCACAGGCAGGGTGTGGCTGAAATTTAGGTAAGGATGGTGCTTCAAAGTTAGTGCAAGTATTTTGGGCACATGGTATCCACACAGATAGTTGTTAGCATGGGTGGCAGTAAGTGCAACCATTCACCAGTTAGCTCAGTGTTAATACACCACACGATATTAATGGTAGGAGCACGGATGCACATGCACACCAAAGTTAGCAAAGATGTGTGTGATAACTTTCAAGCCCCAGCAATGCCATTGGAGCATTTATTAGTTAATATGCCCTTGAAACTATCCTCCCCTCACAGCACTGCTTTTACTTTATTGACCCCAAGGTTATGGCACTTACTTCCACTAGATTTGCAACTCGAGTCCTCTTACAGGAAATTTTAAAAAGGGCTCAAGACATGGCTTTTTAATCAGGCCTTTGAATATACTCCTCTCCTTCTTAGGCACCCAGGGCATAATTTTTTTAAACAAATTAATTGATGTTCCCTTGGCCATCCTTTTGTTTCATTTATATTTGTTTTGTGCAAAACATCCCCTCCTTTTGTGCTTTTTTGTCTTTGTTTGTTTTTATGGCTAAGTCTTTGTTATTTGTTTCTGACTTGTTACTGTTCCACTATCATCATTAGTTTTTGTAAATCACTAAAATGCAAAAATCAAATATTGGTATATCAAATTTTGATAAATAAATAAATAAAAGTTATCTGGAAGTGGTCAGCATATTGTACAATATTCAGTGACACTGATTGTACGAGTAGTGACTCTGAATATACTACTTCAGTCACTGTTTAAACACTTAAGTCAATGTTTAAAGAAATACAACGACCACCAGGTCTGAATATTGAAATATGTGTTTGCTCATAAATATAGAAGTTAATTGTTCAATGGCTGAGTATTGCTGCTGAGTGGATAATTTGAAACCTTGCCACTGTCTCCAAACCCTACCCATATTTTAGACACAAAGCATATTTTTATTGGGAGCTCTACCTTTTTGTACTCTCCTCTTAAAGAAACTTCTCTTTTGCTTGGCTCCAGGGATCTAAGACCATCTCTGTTCCTCTCCACTAGTGCTGCTGCTGGTCCTGTCTCTCCCAGGAGCATCAACTTTAATATGTTCTTTGAAATATAGTTATTATGTGCTCAAAATGTTCTATGTAATTTGATGTTTACCACGTTCTCTGTAAACCGCCCCAGATCTCTGGAAGGGGCGGTATAGAAAAGCACACAAATAAATAAATCAACTTTCCCTCTTCTGCTTCTAGCACCACTTCCATGCCTAATCCATCCAAACATTGAGATTCAATCAGAATAGATTGTAAGGAATAGGGACTGTCTCTCTCATTTGTGTCTATACAGTAAAGCATATACTCGTAGCTGGTAGTGCTTTAAAAATAATTAATAGTAGATGACTGTATGTTTGCTTCTATCTGTCCTTTTTGTACTTTTTGGATTCCTTTTCTCTTTGATTTGCAAGCTATCTGGACCCAGACAGTCTAAAAGAATTTGCTATAGGGCAGTACTCAGTAGGCGAAGAATTCCACAGTTTATTTTACATGTTATAATCCTGTACTCCAAGTAAAAAATGTTCTATTTTGGGTTGGTCAATAGTAGCTCCTGTGTGCCAGGGAAAAAGAAGAGATGAACCTTTAGGCTGAATTTCAATCTTCATTTCAAAGTGAAGGTCTTAAGTCCTTTTATGTGGTCTTTCTGGCAGTGCACCAGAAAGTGGACTCTTGCCATCAAATATCCCATTCAAATCTGACCACGGACATATCCAGATACTCAATCATGCATCCGTCCAACATGTACATTTCCTGAAAAAAAAAACTCTTATAAATAGATATTTTGAAAAAGTACTTTAGAACAAGATATATGGCTTTGAGCCTGATGTCAGTACTGGGAAAAATGGTAGAAACCATCATAAAGAACAAAATTGTTGAACATGTAGATAGTTATGGCTTAATGGGAGACAGCCTACATGGCTTTAGACAAGGAAGATCTTGTCTTACTAACCTGGAAAAGAGACGACTGAGGGGAGATACGATAGAAGTCTATAAATTAATGAACGGAGTGGAACGGGTAAACGTAGATTGATTGTTTACACTATCAGAATATAGAAAGACTAGGGGACATGCAATGAAGCTACAGGATAAACTATTTAAGAGAAATAAAAGAAAATATGTTTTCACTCAATGTGTAATCAAACTCTGGAATTTGTTACCGGAGGATGTAGTAAAAGCTGTTAGTGTAGCTGGGTTTAAAAAAGGTCTGCACAAGTTCCTGGAGGAAAGGTCCATAAAGCATTATTAAGAAGGGACCCAGGATATCACTGCTTGACCCAATACAAGCATTGTGGAACCAGTGTCTTTTGGGGAAACTGCTAGGTATGTATGACCTAGATTGGCCACTGTTAGAACCAGGATACTGGGCTTGATGGACCTTGGTCTGATCCAGTATGGCATATCTTATGTTCTTATATGATGAGCATTCTTGGTGCCTTGAGATTCTGGATGTATTCCTGCTTTGATGTCTCTAGGTGCCTTAGAGTGTTCCTGCTTCTCTCTTGGTGCCTTAGCATATTCATGTCACTGTTAGTGCTACTTTGTCCTCTCTTGGTGCTTTGGGGTCTCCATGCCATGGTTGGTGTTCCTTTACTACTACTATTATGTATCATTTGTATAGCACTATAAGGCGTACGCAGTGCTATACATGTACCCATATCATTTTGTCTTGAGGCTTTCATGCCACTGTCTGAGCTTTTCTGATGCTCTCCTGCTGCCTTGATGTATTACTGGCACTCTTATTGCTGTCTAACCCCTCTCCTTTGTCTCTATCCTGGTACCTTGAGATATCGTGCCACTGTTAATGCTGCTTTGTCCCTTTTCTCATGTTTTGATGTGTTCCTGACACTGTTTATGTAACTGTCCATTCCTAGTACTTTGGGGTTTATATGCCACTGTAGAGGAGTAGCCTAGTGGTTCACATGCTGGCTTGATACCCAAGAGACCAGGCTTTGATTCCCACTAGCACTCCTTGTGGCCTTGGGCATGTCACTTAACCCTCCATTGCCTTGGAAGAAAGGCCTGGTAATCTACTTCTAGTCACACTGCCACAAAAACCCAGGTATTGCTGGGTCACCAGCAGTCAGCACTGATTCAATGGCACATTGCATGCATGCCACTGTTGCTAATTCTTTGCCCCTTTTCTGGTGCCTTGGGGTGTTCTTGCCCCTCTTGATATGCTTTTTCCCCTCTCTGTGTCTTAGGGTATTCATGTATCCTTATGTGAATGTCCTTTGCTGTTCTTTTTTAGGGGTGTTCTTTCCACTGTTTTTACCACTTATCCCCTCACACAGTAACTTGGATTGCTGCTAAGAGGCCTTTACCCCTCTTTGGTGCCATAGCATGCCACGTTTAATGTTTTGAAGTGCCATTGCCTCTGTTGCTGCTGCCTGTAAGCAAGTTTTTAGCAAGATTCATTAAAAATGAATGGAAAATTCAGATGCAAAATTGCCTCCCCCTACTGGTTTAGTGGAATTGAATGAAACAAAGATTTTCAGGATACACAAACAAATGCATTAGAAACTGTTCAAAACATGAAGTGGGGAAAAAAAAAACCCTTTCCCTAGACATATCTCTAACATTCCTTGCTAATCATACTGTACTTTCTTGCTGATATTGATTGATGATATAATGGTGGAAACTTAAATAATGGGAAAGTTAATTAAGGAGTTGTAGCAATCATAGTAATATTGTAGAAAACTTTTATGGTGAATAAATCTAGGGTCAACATTCAGCCAATATGACACCTGTTCTATTTTAAGCTCTGGCTTATAAATTAGTGTATATTTTGCATTGTTGTATATATAAGCAGCAGTTCTGAATATAAATGTAATGTGGTCTTCATAAAGGTGCTATCCATTTAATATAGGCCTGCTATTCTGTGGGCCTAAACTAAAAGCATAAGTTATCAGGATAGTGGCTGAATATCACTGCTATTCAAATAATTTTAGAGCCTACCGTGCTATAAAATATTAACCTGCTCAGAGAAAAAATTTGAGGAAAAGGATTTTAATGCATTTTGGCTTGTTTAAGCCATACAATCTATTCCACTGATATTTTTCTTCATACTGCTGCTGCCAGAGCTCATTTTGCCAACCTGCATTGTTCTTGTTATATGGAAATAATTTTACTGTCACAATATTAGCATCTGCTTCTATGTCTATCAGCAGCCCAGTAATTCTTCTTCCACAATGGAACAATGAAATATAAAGAAAGATATTTTCATGTGTTTGAAGCTGTATCACAATAGGCATGTAAACACTGTCTGCCTTGCATGTATACCAAATGATGGCACACTCCTATAATGTGAAGGATGATGATAGCACACTGACACTGACTGATTGTTATAGCTGTCTCTCTTTTGTGGTTACAGTACATATACAGCTAGGCCAATAAACTAAAATGTAGAAATTTCTACAAGTGAGGCTTTTCGTACCAAATAGCTCAGAAAGAGTAGTTACTCACCTGTAACAGGTGTTCTCAAGGAGCAGCAGGAATCAGTCCTCACATATGGGTGAAGTCGGCACCAACGGAGTCCTCATGCGGAACATTTCCCCAGCTTTCAAGGAAAGCCTTTGGGAATGCAGTGCACATGTGCGGTCCCCTTCCCGCCCAAGGGTGCCATCTTGCTCAGTCAGATGACATAGCTAAAAGACAGCAAAAACCAAAATGAAGGATATGACTGCAACTCCAGGGGAGGAGGGAGGGTCGTGAGGACTGATTCCTGCTGCTCCTGGAGAACACCTGTTACAGGTGAGTAACTACTCTTTCTCCAGGACCAAGTAGGAAGTTAGTCCTCACATATGAGACTCCCCAGCTCTAGGCTACCGGCAGGGGCGGCCCAACGGGGGTGTGGGGCCATGTGCGGAGACTCGGTGCGGGGCCTCATTTGCATAAGGTGCCTCATTTGCATAAATATTTGCATAATGTTACCATACACTAACTTTTAGTAAACATGCCTCTTAATGAGTATATGGATAAAGAAAGACTAAAAGGTTTCTACATTACTATAATCCAGTACCAACCGCCAGGCACATTAGGAACTACTACAAACACTGCCCATTTAGAACCTATAGCAAACCTGCCGTATCCTAACAGCACTACCAGGACTCACAAAGCACCATACACTAACTATCAAAAGGCAACACTGCAAATATTAAACCAATACATTTCAGAGAACAATAATACATGACCTACTGGGGAAAGAACAAGTGGCAATGTCAAATAGGAATTACATAAACAGAATACCTCAGCTCAGTTACACATGCAGAACATAGACCATCACCAAACAAGGAATCACAATTTAGAAACAGGAAGACAATAATTAAACTGGGAACCCCAAAAGCCAAACTTGGAATATACAACAACACTGTAGAAATAAAACTATAAATTAATTTCCTCTTGTACTAAACAAAGCGCAAAAATTAATGATGCACATTTCCCAGAGCTGACATATTCCAGTTAATAAATTCAAAATAAAGAGATATTTTTCTACCTTTTGTGCATTTTTTTTCAGTTGCAATTGTTCCAGCCACTTTCTTCTGGTTTCTTCGTGTCTTCTGCTAACTCTCCATCTGCTGTCCATTTGTCCTTTCTTCTGTCTTCTTGGTTTTTTTTTCCATTCTCTCTCTACATCTGCTTTAACATACTAATCTTTCTCCTTTTGCTCTTTCCTCATTCCTATTTCATCCACTCAAATTTTATCCCTCCATCCTCAATCCCCACTTACTCTCCCAATATCCGGCCAATTGTAGATTTGTCTTCCCTCCCACGCAAAATATTTTTCCCTCTCCATTTCACTTTCCCAGCTCCATCCCATTCTAATCCTCCCCCAACATCAGCTCCTTTCTAGTTCCAGCCCCACCCAGCATCTGCTCCCTTCTTGTCCCTGCATCAGCCCATTTCTAGTCCTAGACCCCCATCAGCCCATTTCCAATCCTATCCTAGCCCCACCATCAGCCCATTTCCAGTCCTAGCTCCCCCATCCATTTCCAGTCCTATCAGTTCCTCCAACAGCTCATTTCCAATCCCAGCCCCCCATCAGCTCATTTCTATTCCTTTCCTAGCCCCACCATCAGCCCATGTCAAATCCAAGCCCCTCATGAGCCTACTTCCAGTTCTAGCCCCTCCATGAGTCCGCAGGGATCTGCACTCTCATCACTTCTTTTTAACCTCTTTATCCAACCAATATGTCACATAATATCAACTCATCATATAGACTACACAATTTACGCAGATGATATTATGATCTACACTCCGATTGATATCAACTGCCCAAACTACAACAAGATTTTAAACTGCATTACCAGCATTTCCATTTGGCTGTCAAATAACAACCTTGCAATAAACTTGAAGAAGACTGAAGCACTTATTGTCACTAGAAACACCAACTTTAATCCCCCACCATACATCACATGCAACAGTACTGAGATTCCAATTAAGGATGAAGTAAGATACCTCGGGGTAACCCTCGATAAGAAGCTAGACCTGCGATCTCACATAAAGAAAACTGTTAAAAGCGCTTATTACCGAATGAAAATAATTAGACGCCTCAAGCCTCTTATCTCTAATGAACACTTTCGTACAGTCTGCCAGGCACTTATTACCCCCATTCTGGATTTTTGCAACCCTATCTACAATGGGCTGTCAAAACATGCTCTCAAACCTCTTCAAATGGCACAGAATACAGCAGCCAGAATAATTAACGGTTCCACTAATCATGACCACATTACCCCCATCCTTAAAGATCTCCACTGGCTCCCTATAACCCTTCGCATAAAGTATAAATTAATCATAAACATCTTCAAAATGAAGCACAACAGTTCTGCAACCAGCCTCCATGCCCTCTTATCCCGTGATACCAGCAACAGACCTAGAAGATTATCCACCTCAAACACCCTCAATACCCCAAGAAACTTTGCTAAATCACGCAAATGTACATCACAACGAGCAATTTCTTTGGCTGCCCCTTTGATTTGGAACTCTCTCCCCCCTGATTTACGTGCAATTGATGTTTTAAGTGACTTTCGTAAGCAATTAAAAACTTTACTTTTTATTGAGCACTATGGATCAACAAATGACTAAGATATCATCTATTGTATATGTTTTATAAATAATCCACTATTTTGTTAACCCTTGTTATTTTTCCTACATTACCATATGTTGTCATGTCTATACTGTTTGTTTCCCTTGTTTATACCTTGTATTTCTTGTGACCGCTTTGATTGAAGGAAAAGGCGGTATAAAAAACTTGTTAAATAAATAAATAAATAAATTTCAATTAAAGCCCCCACCACAGCCCATTTCCAACCTTAGCACCCCCAACAGCCCATTTCCAGTCCTATCCTGGCCCCTCCATCAGCCCATTTCCTGTCCTAGCCCCCCCCCCCAACTCAGCCCATTTCCAGTCCTAGCTCCCTCTCCTCACAGCCCCTTTCCATTCCAAGCCCCCTCCCTATCAGCTATTTGCAGTTCAAGCCCCCTTTCCACTCAGCCCATTTCCATTCCAAGCCCCTGTCCCCATCAGCTATTTGCCGTTCAAGCCCCCGTCCACTCAGCCCATTTCCAGTCCTAGCAACCCCCCATCCCATTACCAGTCCTAGCTCCCCCATCAGCCCACTTCCAGGCCGAACCCCCTATAGCCCATTACCAGTCCTAACCCCCCCATCAGCCCACTTCCAGTCCGAACCCCCTATAGCCCATTACCAGTCCTAACCCCCCCATCAGCCCACTTCCAGTCCTTACCCTCCCATCAGCCCATTTTCAGTCTTACCCCCCCATCAACCCATTACCAGTCCTAACCCCCCATCAGCCCACTTGTAGTTGTAGCCCCCCCATAGCCCATTACCTGTTGTAACCCCCCATCAGCCCATTACCTGTCCTAACCCCCCCCATAGCCCATTTCCAGTCATAATCCCCACATCAGCCCATTTGTTTTCTTTGATCCCGATTGGCCTTTAGATGTTTTAACCCCCGCATAGCCCAGTACCAGTCCTAACCCCCCCCCAGCCCATTACCAGTCCTAACGCCCCCCCAGCCCATTACCAGTCCTAACCCCCTATCAGCCTACTTGTAGTCTTAGCCCCCCCATAGCCCATTACCTGTTGTAACCCCCCATCAGCCCATTACCTGTCCTAACCCCCCCATAGCCCATTTCCAGTCCTAATCCCCCATCAGCCCACTTGGAGTCGTACCTCCCCATAGCCCATTACCTGTTGTAACCCCCCATAGCCCATTACCAGTCCTAATGCCCCCCACAGCCCATTACCCGTCCTAACCCCCCATCAGCCCACTTCCAGTCTTAGCCCACCGCCCCATAGCCCATTTCCAGTCCTAATCCCCCCATCAGCCCACTTGTAGTCGTAGCCCCCCATAGCCCATTACCTGTCATAACTTCCCCCATCAGCCCATTTCCAGTCTTAGACCCTCCATAGTCTATTACCTGTCCTAACCCCCCATAGCCCATTCCCAGTCTTAACCCCCTCCCATCAGCCCACTTCCAGTCCGAACCCCCTATAGCCCATTACCAGTCCTAACTCCCCCCATCAGCCCATTTACAGTCCTTACCCACCCTCCCTCCCTCCCTCCCCCCTCCCTCCCCATCAGCCCATTTACAGTCCTTACCCCCTCCCTCCCCATCAGCCCATTTACAGTCTTAGCCCCTCCATAGTCTATTACCTGTCCTAACCCCCCATAGCCCATTCCCAGTCTTAACCCCCCCCCATCAGCCCACTTCCAGTCCGAACCCTCTATAGCCCATTACCAGTCCTAACCCCCCCCATCAGCCCATTTACAGTCCTTACCCCCCGTCCTCCCTCCCTCCCTCCCCAACAGCCCATTTACAGTCCATACCCCCCCCCAACAGCCCAGCTAAGTTTAAAAAAAAAAAACCCAGAAACCGGCTGCTGCTGCCGCTGCCGCCGTGGCAGCGGCAGAATGGAGAATCCCGCGGGGCCCCCCTGTCCTGCAGTCTTCTATGCAGCCTCAGCGCAGGCTTTTCAGAGCCGCGCGAAGGGAGAGTTTCCCTTTCTCGCGGCTCTGTTAATCCCGCCGCGGGGCTGATGGGATTTCCCATCAGCCCCGCGGCGTGATTAACAGAGCTGCGAGAGGAGAAGCTCTCTCTCTTCGCGCAGCTCTGACAGCCGACGGAGGCCGCATAGAAGGCTGCAGGACAGGGGGGCCCCGCGGGATTCTCCATTCTGCCGCTGCCACGGCGGCAGCAGCAGCAGCTGGTTTCTGGGTTTTTTTTTTTTAACTTAGCTGGGCTGATGGGGGGGGGGGGTGGTAAGGACTGTAAATGGGCTGATTCTCGATTCTGCCGCTGCCACGGCGGCAGCGGCAGCCGCAGCCGGTTTATGATTTTTTAAAACTTTGCTGGGATGCAAGATGTTTTTTGCGCGGGGCCCCCTGAAACGCGGGGCCCTGTGCAAAAAACATTCTTGCTCAATGGACGGGCCGGCCCTGGCTACCGGGAACCCTAAGCTGAAAAAATGGCTCCCTCTCAAGAACCTCATCATTCGTGATAAGAATATCCTCTGAGAACACCCCCACACGGTAGCCCAACACAAGAGCCCGAGGGTAGGAGTTGTCTAAACCTCAAAGAGATTACGGAGTACCGCCTGCCCGAAAGCACAGTCCCTTCGGGACTCTCTCTCGAGGCAGTAATGGGCTGCAAAAGTCTGGCTTGAAGACCAAGTTGCAGCCCGGCAGATGTCTGCCAACGGAACAGAGCAGAGATGAGCTACTGACGTGGCTTTCGCCCTGATACGGTGGGCCGTGACTCGACCCTGCAAGGGGAGGTCAGCTGCCTTGTACGCGCAGGCGATACAATCTGCTACCCAAGTGGACAACGTACGCTTGGAGACAGGTAACCACATCTTATTAGGGTCGAAGGAGACGAAGAGCTGAGTAGTCCTTCGATGCCCCCGCGTACATTCTATGTAAAAAGGCAACACCCTCTTACAGTCCAGGTTATGCAAGACTGTTTCAGCCCGGCTGGTATGCGGCCTGGGAAAAAAGGTCGGAAGAACCACCTCCTGGTTGAGGTGGAAAGAGGAGACCACTTTTGGAAGGAACTGGGGATGGGTCCGTAGGACCACCCTGTTCCTATAGAACCGTGTGTACGGCCTATCAGAAACCAGAGCTTGTAGTTCACTCACACGTCTGGCCGAGGTAAGAGCCACCTGGAAGAGTGCTTTCCAAGAGAGGAAGCACAAATGGCAAGTAGCCATTGGCTCAAATGGTGGGCAAGTAAGTTGTTGCAAGACCACGTTCAAATCCCACTCAGTTGCTGATGGAAGAACTGGAGGCTTGAGTAGAAGCAGACCTCTGAGAAACCGGGCACCAAGGGGTGAAGCAACAGAGGCTGTCCTTCCACTGGTGAGTGGTGCACTGACAAAGCACTGAGGTGGACCCGAACAGAATTAGACTTAAGGCCTAGGTCTGACAGGTGAAGAAGATACTGCAGTACTACAGGCACAAGGCAAGAGAAAGGATCGTCATTGCACTGAGCACACTATACTAAACCTACGCCACTTGAGGGCATAGGACTTTCTGGTGGACTGCCTCCTAGAGGCCAAGATGACCTCCTCAACTTCCTTAGGTAGAAGTAAGGGAGCTAGCACTATCCTTTCAGCAGCCAGGCCATAAAATTGAGGGACCTGAGATTGGGGTGCAAAAGGGAACCTTGCTTCTGAGACAGGAGATCGTGTTGCAATCCCAGAGGGAACGGAGTTTCCACCGCCAACTGCAGCAGAAGTGGAAACCACGGCTGCCTCGGCCATCTGGGAGCTACCAGAATCACCAAGGCCTTGTCTCGGAGGATTTTGAACAGAGTTCAGGCCACCAGGGGCGTGGGAGGAAACGTATACAGGAGGTCCGTAGACCAAGAGATCAGAAAAGCATCTGCTGCCATCCACCGGGGATGCGGCTGTCTGGAGCAGAACCTGGGCAGCTGACGGTTCAGTGGACTGGCAAAGAGATCGATGGATGGAAGTCCCCAGTGGAGGAAGATCTGCTGGGCCACTAGTGGATTCAACTGCCATTCGTGAGGCTGGAGAATCCTGCTTAGCTTGTCTGCCAGGAAATTCTCCTGACCAGATAGGTAAACTGCTTTGAGAAACATAGCCTGTTTGACCGCAAAGGAGCAGAGATCTCGTGCCTCATGACATAGGAGCCTGGATCCTGTGCCCCCTTGCTTGTTGACGTAGAACATTGCCACTTGATTGTCTGTCTGAAACAGGACAGACTGGTGAGAGAGGGCATGAGAAAATGTTTGCAGAGCTAAGCGGATTGATTGCAGCTCCAAAAGATTGATTTGCTGCGTGGCCTCCCGAGGAGACCACAGGCCTTGAGTGCATGTGCCCTGGTAATGTGCACCCCAGCCCTTTAAGGAGGCATCTGTCGTCAGCACCCTGGTGTGTGCTGGAGCCTGAAAAGGTACACCCTTAAGAAGGTTTGGCAGATGTAGCCACCACTGTAAGGAGTTCAGAAGTCATCTGGACACCTTTACTTTGTCTCGGAGGTCGCCTGTGGCCTGCGTCCACTGATCTCTGAGGCACCATTGAGCAGCCTGCATGTGCAGACTGGCATTCAGAGTCACATGTACAGTGAATGCCATGTGGCACAAGACCCGCAGGTAGTGCCTGGCGGAAACATGAGAATTGCTTTGGAACTGGTTGGCCAAGTCCATCAGTCTGTGGGCCCTGTCTTCGGGCAAGTAAGCTCTTGCCTGAAGGGTGTCTAATCTTGCCCCTATAAACTCTAGGTTGTGAGAGGGGAGCAAAGTGGACTTTGAGTAGTTTATGACAAAGCCCAGATGCTGAAGAAGAGAGACAGTGCGAAGAGTGGCTTGTCGGGCCTCCTGGAGAGACTGGCCCCTGATGAGCCAGTCGTCCAGGTATGGGAAGACAAAAATTCCCTGATTCCTGAGATAAGCTGCCACCACCGCCAGGCATTTGGTGAAAACCCCGGGGGCAGAGGTTAGGCCAAAGGGAAGTACCCTATACTGAAAATGGTTTCCTCCCACCACAAATCTGAGATATTGTCTGTGGTCTGGATGAATGAGGATGTGAGTATAAGCATCCTTTAGGTCTAAGGAGCATAGCCAGTCTCCCTGCTGGAGGTAGGGCAGCAGTATCCCAAGAGTAAGCATCTTGAACTTTTCCTCTCCAGAAACTTGTTTAGGTTTCACGAGTCTAGGATAGGCCGGAGGCCTCCTGTCCTTTTTTGGTACCAGGAAGTACCTGGAGTAGAAGCCGCTGAGTGGAGCCACCGACAGAGAAGAGGCTATGCTGTGGGAGTCAAAACCCCGCTCCCTACTGTCAAAACCCCGCTCCCTACTGTGCAGGAGCCGGAGCTGGCGGCTTGGGGGTCTTCTGCCTATGGGGCCCAAGCCCCTGCCCCTTGGCCTGCTGGCCCTGTTGGGGAGCTGGAGAGGCCTGATATTGAGGGTAGGATTTGTAGGCAGCACCTTTCCTCGGGAAAAAGGGCTTCTTTCCCGAGCCCTTCTTTTTTTGAGAAGGGGCAGAAGTCTTTCTGGACAGCCTTGTCCTGGTGAGAGTCTCAGTCTCGATTTCTGCAGCCTTTTCAGTCATGGGCTTACCGAATAGGTTGTCACCTCGGCACGGGACATCGACCAACTTGTCCTGCACCCATGACTCCAGGTCCGATGACTGTAGCCAGACCTGACGGCGTGCACCGATGCCAGTCGCGGCTACCCAGGCCAAAGCCTCGAAGCCATCATAGGCTGCTTGAGAGATAAACTTCGAGCACTCTCGGATCCCTGTCGACAAGGCCTTGAACTTCTGCAAGGGTTCCTCGGAGAGGTCAGCTGAGAACCCCGGCAATCTCCTTTTCCAGGTCTCTTAGGTACAGCTGGTAAGTCTGGACACCGCAAGATAGCATAGAGCCCTGGAAACACTTTCTACCGAGGGCATCCAGGTTCCGGGCCTCCCGGCCGGGGGGCACCAAGGAGTGCATCTTCTGACTCTTCAGGCGGTGCATGGCCGATTCCACAACCATGGAATTGTGCGGTAGCTGCGCCTTTTGGAACCCTGGGCTCTTACGGACTCTATAAATGGAATCGACCCGTTTGCTAAGAATCGGCGCTGAGGCCGGTGCCTCCCACATACAGAAGAGCAGCAGTTCCAGCATCAGAGGAACCGGTACAGTAAAGGCTTCCTTCGGAGGAAAATCATACTGGAGGGCATCAAGCTCCTCGGCTCGAGGTTCCTCCTCGGCGTCCACAGGGAATGCCAAAGCTTTGGCCGTGTCCCTCACGAAGTCCGAGAACTGGGTATCCTCCGGAGGGGACCTTCTCCGAGGCTCAGACTCCGGGGAGTCCGAAGGGATGCACTGGGTCCGGAAGGTGTCCCGAGACTCCTCGTCCTCCGTCTCCCATGCTGACTCCTCCAAGGAGGAGTCGAGCGGCTCCGGCCCTATGGGCCTCGGTGCCACCCGCCCCGATGCCAAGGGCACCGGCGTCGACGACCTTGGACTCGCATGGGAGGTCGAGGGGGACCTTGACCATGGATCGACTCGAGACTTGATGGACTCGAGGATCGGCTCGGCCTCCGGGGTCGACTTAGACGTCGAGGTCCCAGTGGTCGGGGCAGATGCACCGGTCAAACTGGCAATCAGCACCCGCTGCTGTTCCATGAAGGCAGCCAAGCTGCTCTCCAAGGCCATCAGCCTGAGTCCAAGCTCAGGAGACTCAGCAGCCCTTGACTCGGGCCCCGACAGCGTCGGGCCTGATGTCGGTTCTCCCGGAAGAGAGTACACGAGGACAACAGAACTTACGTGACTCGGGGACTCCGGCTCCATGCAAGGTAGTTTAGATGGCCTCTCCGACTCCGAGAGCCTGGGGCGGCGGTCAGGGCTATGAGACCTGGCCCTCGAGGACCCAGGGGCCTCCACTGATGCCGCCCTCATGAGCTTCTTCTTCCTTTTGTGCTCCCGGGTGGGAGACCCCCTCTCAGAGGAACCACGATGGCGCTCGGGGTCAGACTCCCGAGATGTCAAGGCCTCTGACGAAGTCCGGGCCCGGCCAGACGCAAACTCTGAAAAAATTCTTTCATGTTGATGCTGGCAGCTCCGAACTGCCTTCAACGACATTTTGCCACACAGGCCACAGACCAGCGGGTCATGGTCAATGTTCCCTCTAATTTTCTGTAGGCTATGTGCGCATAAAACATCAGCTGTGCAGCTTTTGAAGGAAGGTTAAATTTTTGTGCGCCACATAACAACACTCGGAATTATATACTTTAAAATTTGACTACACATCAGAATACAGTATGTACACCACATTGATTTTAATCAAATTAAATTAAAATAGACGATTACTAAATGAAGCGGAAAATTTCTAGTAATTACAATCACAAAACTTTTAAATTTTAAGACGTCTGTGTTGTTTTCTATCAGAATCAGAGCCGTAATTTTTGTGCGCTCTCTTGTAAAGTATGTGCGCTTGCTCGGCAAGGTGTGTGCACGCGCACATGCGCACAGCTGAGAGGGAACAGTGGTCATGGTCGGGCCCGAGGCATCAGAAGCAGCAGTCATGTGTGTCGGTGAGAGACATAAGTTTCTTTCACTGATCACATTTTTTCAACCCGCTGGCAGCCATCAAGGGAAAAAGGGCCCCTGCAAGGTCAAAAGACCGGGCTGCCAGTGAAAATAACAAAAAAGGCGTGAACGCTAGTCACAAAGGACAAAAACCGATAAAAGAAATTCCGTACTCGATACCGGTGTACTGAGCACAGGCGGGAAGGGGAACCGGATAAGAAAAAAGCGAAAATAGCAGAAAAAAATCTACTCTTCCAGGGTGACACGAACTCACGTCCATTGGGCACCGCGGAAAAAGAAAGACTGAGCAAGATGGCACCCTTGGGCGGGAAGGGGACAGCGCATGCGCGCTGCATTCCCAAAGGCTTTCCTTGAAAGCTGGGGAAATGCTCCGTACGAGGGTTCTGTCGGCGCCGACATCACCCATATGTGAGGACTGACTTCCTGCTTGGTCCTGGAGAAACTCCAAATAGTGGAGGTTTTGCGTGTTTTACAATGAAACCATTTTGGCAATATATTATTTTTACAGTTGTAGCTTTCTACACATGAAGGCACATTTTAGAAAAGGCGATAAGGGGGTGGCTGGGACATGCAAGGGAAAACATGTGAAATCCTATGGTGACTTTACAAGAGTCACCATTCACTTGCATGGCCATTCAAAAATTGCCAAAAACCTCTAGAGAATTTGTTGGTTTATAGGGCAAAGGTTCACCCAAGAAGCTTCAGAAGGTACAACTGTTTAATGAGTAATTACATGACATATGCATACAGAGCTCCATACTAAGTGGCCACAGACACATGGATAGGCTAACAGAACAACAATTTGCTACTTGGAAACCGGAACTGGAAACTAGCTCTCAGACTGCTTCCTCTTGATACTATTCTGAGATGTAGAGTTTCTTCTCTAAGGTAACTTGAACTCTTATATATACAACAGCAGCACCTACTGTCCTTTACTAGTATACTCCTAGGTCAGAAAACATTACACAATAAACTATCAGATAATCAGCCTGGATCTATTGCATGCTTTTTAACAATCCCCTCCCCCAATTTGAGATGTGCAAAGATAAAGGTGTGAACATAAGAACTTAAGATATGCCATACTGGGTCAGACCAAGGTCCATGAAGCCCAGTATCCTGTTTCCAACAGTGGCCAATCTAGGTCTTACGTACCTAGCAGTTTCCCCAAAAGACACAGGTTCCACAATGCTTGTACTGGGTCAAGCATTGATATCCTGGGTCCCTTCTTAATAATGGTTTATGGACCTTTCCTCCAGGAACTTGTCCAAACCTTTTTAAACCCAGCTACACTAACAGCCTTTACTACATCCTCCGGTAACAAATTCCAGAGTTTGATTACACGTTGAGTGAAAAAATATTTTCTTTTATTAGTCTCAAATAGTTTACCCTGTAGCTTCATTGCATGTCCCCTAGTCTTTCTATATTCTGATAAAGTAAACAATTGATCTACGTTTACCCGTTCCACTCCGTTCATTAATTTATAGACTTCTATCATATCTCGCCTCAGCCGTCTCTTTTCCAGGTTAAAGAGCCCTAAACCTTTTAGCCTTTCTTCATAGGAGTGTCCTTCCATCCCCTTTACCATTTTGGTGGCTCTTCTCTGAACCTTTTCTAATAACGCTATATCCTTTTTAAGATACGGCGACCAGAATTGCACACAATATTCAAGGTGCGGTCTCACCATGGAACGATATAGAGGCATTATAATATATTTTGTTTTATTTTCCATTCCTTTCCTTATGATACCTAGCATTCTATTTGCTCTCTTGGCCACCGCTGCACACTGGCCCGAGGGTTTTAACATGTTATCCACAATGACGCCTAAATCTTTTTCCTGGGTGGTGGTTCCTAATGTGGAACCTTGCATTGTGTAACCATAGTTTGGGTTGTTCTTCCCTAGGTGCATAACTTTGCACTTGTCCACATTAAATTTCATCTGCCATTCTGATGCCCAGTCTTCCAATTTATCAAGATCCTCTTGAAATTTTCCACAATCCTCTTGGGTTTTAACAACTTTAAATAGTTTTGTGTCATCTGCAAATTTGATAACCTCACTTGTTATTCCACTTCCCAGGTCATTTATGAATATATCAAAAAGCAGCGGACCCAGCACAGATCCCTGGGGTACACCACTATTCACCTTTCTCTATTGGGAAAATTGGCCATTTAGCCCAACCCTCTGCTTTCTATCTTTTAACCAGTTCTCGATCCACAGTAGTACACTGCCTCCTATCCCATGACTCTTTAGTTTTGCCAAAAGTCTCTGATGAGGGACCTTGTCAAAGGTTTTCTGAACGTCCAGATACACTATATCAACTGACTCACCTTTGTCCACCTGTTTATTCACACTTTCAAAAAAAACATAACAGATTAGTAAGACAAGATCTTCCTTGTCTAAAGCCATGTTGGCTGTCTCCCATTAGGCCATGACTATCTACATGCTGAGTAATTTTATTCTTTATGATGGTTTCTACCATTTTTCCCGGTACTGACGTGAGGCTCATGGGTCTGTAGTTTCCCGGATCACCCCTGGAACCCTTTTTAAAAATTGGTGTTACATTGGCGATCCTCCAATCTTCAGGTATTAGAGATGATTTTAATGATAGTTCACAGATTACTAATAGCAGGTCTGCAATCTCATATTTCAATTCTTTCAACACCCTTGGATGTATACCATCCGGCTAAGGTGATTTGCTACTCTTCAGTTTATCTAATAGTTTTAATACATCTTCCCGATGTATCGATATTTCCTTCAATTCTTCCGCACCTTCAGTCATGAGTAACATCCCTACATCTTCCTCAGTAAAGACCAAAGTGTGGTGGAAGTTGCACTTGCACAGGATGGAAAATGGAGATCATACACACAGGGCCGTACCGAGACTGAAATGTGCCTTGTGCGACTTGCACATTGGGTGTGCGCCCCCCGCACCTCCACTTAGACACTTTATGGGAGTGCGGGAAGGGGGGGCATGCCCGATCTGCAAGTTGCCGACAAGCTAAGCAGGTCTGGTTACTCCCGGAGAGACCAGAACTGCTTAGTGGCAGTGGCAGGCAACAGCAGAGAGCCGAAATGCACCCTTTAAGTCTTTGCGCCCTGTGTGGCCGCACTGCTCGCACAGGGCTCGGTACGGTCCTGCATACACATGTATAATGCAGGCAGTAGGAAGGAGCCACAATGACATGCATCTGTGTGCTGAGTGCAGAAGAGAAAGCATTGTTCTCACCTGTAAAAGGTGTTCTCCGGGGACAGCAGGAATCGGTCCTCACATATGAGTGATGTCGGTGCTGATGGAGCCCTTGCGGAAGCATCCCCCCAGCTTTCAAAGAAAGCCTTTGGGAGATGCCACCACGCATGCATGGTCCCCTTCTCGCCCAAGGGTGCTATCTTGCTCAGTCAGATGACATAGTTAAAAGACGGCAAAAATAAAAAATGGTAAAGGAGAAACTCCAAGGGGAGGAAGGAAGGTTGTGAGGACTGATGCTTTCTGTCCCTGGAGAACACCTGTTACAGGTGAGTAACTACGCTTTCTCTGGGAAGAAGTAGGAAGTCAGTTCTCACATACGAGACTCCCTAGAATCCCATAGAGAAAAAAACATTGTTACCCTCAAGGGAGGCCATGAGTAGCAGCAAATTAATCTGGAGGTGCAGACTGCAGTAGGACCCAAGTGTCTGATAGAAGCGACACGCTGGTAGCCTGAACACAGAAGGGTCGGAGGGTAGCAGTTGCCTAGACTACGAAAAGATTATGGAGCACAGCCTGGCCGAAGGCACTGTCCCATTGGGATTTCCTTTCCAGGCAGTAATGAGCTGCGAAGGTATGGACTGAAGACAGATGGCAGCCTGGCAGATGTCCACCATCAGGACAGAGCGCAGGTTTGCCACAGAGGCCGCCATGGCCCTGACATGGTGCGCCGTGACCCGGCCTTACAGCAGGAGCCCTGCCTGCTCATAGGCGAGAGCGATACAGTCCGCCATCCAGGTAGAAAGTGTACGTTTGGTCACCACCTCCTTTAGCCTACTGGGCTATATGGAACAGAAGTTGAGAAGCGTTATGGTGGCCTTGGGTATATTGAATGTAGAAGGACAGGACTCTCTTACTGTCCAAGATGTGGAGGACAGTCTCTTCCCTACTGGCGTGAGGTCTTGGGAAGAATGTGGGCAGCACCACCTCCTGATTGAGGTGAAAGAGTAGTTACTCACCTGTAACAGGTGTTCTCCAGGAGCAGCAGGAATCAGTCCTCACATATGGGTGACATAGATGTCGATGGAGCCCCTGTGGAGCATTTCCCCAGCTTTCTATGAAAGCCTTTGGGAATGCAGGCACGCATGCGTGGTCCCCTTCCCGCCTAAAGGTGCCATTTTGCCCAGTCAAATGACCTAGCTAAGAACAGCACAGAAAACAAAATAAACTATATACAACTGCAACTCCCAGGGGAGGAGGGAGGGTTGTGAGGACTGATTCCTGCTGCTCCTGGAGAACACCTGTTACAGGTGAGTAACTACTCTTTCTCCAGGACCAAGCAGGAAGTCAGTCCTCACATATGGGACTCCCTAGCTCTGGGCTACCAGGAGCCCAGGCTGAACAAGAGAACTCCCTCTAGTCCCAGCATCAAAGAAAGGCTTTTCACTGAAAGAACCTCCACCGGTAGCCCAACGGAGGGCTGGAGGGCAAGAGTTGCCTAAACCTCAAAGAGATTCCGGAGTACTGCCTGGCCAAAAGCACTGTCCCTATGGGACTCCCTCTCCAGACAGTAATGGGCCGCAAAAGTCTGGCTTGAGGACCAAGTTGCAGCCCTGCAGATGTCTACCAATGGTACAGAGTGGAGATGAGCCACTGAGGCAGCCATTGCCCTGACACGATGGGCCGTGACCCGACCCTACAAAGGAAGGTCAGTCGCCCTGTAAGCCCAGGTGATACAGTCAGCCACCCAGATGGACAAGGTACGCTTGGACACAGCTAACCCCAAATTATTAGGGTCAAAAGATATGAAGAGCTGAGTAGCCCTCCTATGCCCCTGCGTACGGTCAAGGTAGAAGGATAAGGCCCTCCTACAGTCCAAGGTATGCAGAACTGCTTCAGCCTGGCTTGCATGAGGCCTAGGGAAGAATTTCAGAAGAACCACCTCCTGGTTGAGGTGGAAAGAAGAGACAACCTTTGGGAGGAACTTTGGATGCTTCCTAAGGACTACCCTGTTCCTATAGAAGCGGGTTTAAGGCCTGTCACAGACCATGGCCTGAAGCTCACTCACTCGCCTGGCCGAGGTTAGGGCTACCAAGAAGAGTGTCTTCCAGGACAGGAAGCGTAGAGGACAAGTAGCCATCGGCTCAAAAGGTGGGCGAGTCAGTTGCTGCAAGACCACATTCAACTCCCACTCAGGAGCTGGAGGACGGATTGGAGGCTTTAGCAAGAGCAAGCCTCTGAGAAACCTGGACACCAAGGGGTGAACCGACAGAGAATGTCCTTCCACCAGTGAGTGGTGAGCTGCTAAAGCTGAGAGGTGGACCCGAACAAAATTGGACTTAAGTCCCTGATTGGATAAGTGCAGTAGGTACTGAAGCACTACTGGTACAGCACAGGAGAAAGGATCTTCTGTACGTAGCTGACACCACACAGAAGATCTTTTCCATTTCAGGGCATAGGTTTTCCTAGTGTACTGCTTTCTAGAGGCTAGGACAACCTCCTCAACTTCCTGAGGTAGGCCCCAGGGAGCCAAAACTACCCTTTCAGCCTCCATGCCATCAAATTGAGAGCTCTGAGATTTGGGTGCAGAAGGGAACCTTGATCCTGAGAGAGAAGGTCGGACTGCAACCCCAGAGGCAGTGGGAGATCCACTGCCAGTTGAAGCAGAAGAGGGAACCAAGGCTGTCTCGGCCAACTAGGAGCTACCAGCAGGACCGAGGCCTTGTCTTGTAGAATTTTGAATAGGGTTCGGGCCACCAGGGGCATGGGAGGAAACGCATACAGGAGTCCCTGGGACCAGGAAATCAGAAAAGCATCTGCTGCTAGCCGCAGAGGATGCGGTTGCCTGGAGCAGAACCTTGACAGCTGTCTGTTCAATGGACTGGCAAACAGATCTATGGATGGAAGTCCCCATTTCAGGAATATCTTCTGAACCACTAAGGGATGGAGCTGTCATTTGTGGGGCTGTAGAATCCTGCTCAACTTGTCGGCCAGGTAGTTTTCCTGGCCAGGGAGATACACAACCTTGAGGAACATGTTGTGCATGAGAGCAAACAAGCAAAGGTCCTGTGCCTCCTGACAAAGGAGCCTGGACCAAGTGCCACCCTGCTTGTTCACATAAAACATGGCGACTTGGTTGTCTGTTTGAACTAAGACAGACTGATGAGCCAGGGTTTGAGAGAAAGTCTTGAGGGCTAAACGAATAGCCCTGAGTTCCAGTAGATTGATCTGCTGCGTGGCCTCCCAGGGAGACCACAGGCCCTGGGTGCACTTGCCCAGACAATGAGCCCCCCAGCCTTGCAGGGAGGCATCTGTGGTTAACACCACTGTGAACCCAGGAATCTGAAAAGGCACCCCTTGCAGTAGATTGGGTGGGTGCAGCCACCAGCGGAGGGAGTTCAGGAATGGTCTGGACACCCTTACTCTGTCTCTGAGGCTCCCTGTGGCCTGTGTCCACTGAGTTCTGAGGCACCACTGTGCAGGCCTCATATGGAGCAGGGCATTGGGGGTCACATGTACTGTCGAAGCCATGTGGCCAAGAAGCCTCAGGCAGAGTCTGGCGGAGACCAGTGACCTGCTGAGAAACTGGTTTGCCAAGTTTATCAGTCTTTGGGCTCTGTCTTCTGGCAAGATAAGCCTTTGCCAGCAGAGAGTCCAGCCTTGCTCCTATGAACTCCAAGTTCTGGGAGGGGAGCAAAGTGGACTTTGTGAAGTTTATGACAAACCCCAGGTTTTGAAGAAGAGCAATAGTTCGGAGGGTGGCTTGTCTGGCCTCCTGGCACGTCTGACCCCTGATGAGCCAGTCGTCCAGATAGGGGAAGACAAAGATACACTGATTTCTCAGGTAGGCCGCCACCACTTCCAGGCATTTGGTAAAGACCCTGGGGGCGGAGGTGAGGCCGAAAAGCAGTACTCTGTACTGATAATGGTTTCCTCCCACAATGAACCTGAGGTACTTTCTGTGGTCTGGATGAATGAGGATGTGAGTGTACGCATCCTTTAAATCTAAGGAGCATAGCCAATCTCCCTGCTGGAGGTAGGGCAGAAGTGTTCCAAGAGTAAGCATCTTGAATTTTTCTTTCTCTAGGAACTTGTTGAGATTTCTGAGGTCGAGAATAGGCCGGAGGCCACCGGTTCTTTTTGGTACGAGAAAGTACCTGGAGTAGAACCCTTGACCTTGGAGGTGGGGAGGCACAGGCTCTACTGCCTTGTCTCGCAACAGACCTTGGAGCTCCTGAAGGAGAAGATCTGTGTGTAGGGGAGGCCTTGGAGGCTCCCCTGGGAAGTATGGAGGAGGCAGCTGCTGGAAGTGTAGCATATAGCCTTTGTGGACGTTGCTTAACACCCAACTGTCCCCAGTGATGAGTGGCCACCTGTGGGCAAACAGGGTAAGTCGACCTCCTGTGCAGGGTTGGGAGAGCAGGGATGGAGAGGCTATGCCTAAGGAGTCAAAAAACCCCACCCTGCTGAGTGGGAGCAGGAGCCGGAGGCTTGGGAGCCCTCTGCCTTGCCTACGGGGCCCATTCCCCTGCCCCCTGGCCTGCTGACCCTGTGGGGGAGCTTGGGAGGCCTGGTACTGTGGGAACTGTTTGTAGGCAGTGCCCTTCCTTGGGTAAAAGGGCTTTTTACCCAAGCCCTTCTTCTTCTGAGAAGGGGCAGAAGTCTTTCTAGACAGCCTTGTCCTCGTGAGGTGCTCGGTTTCGAGCTGTGCGGTCTTCTCGGTCATGGGCTGGCCAAAAAGGTTCTCACCTCGGCAAGGGACATCGACCAACTTGTCCTGAACCCAAGGCTCGAGTTACGATGACTGCAACCACCCCTGGCATCGGGCCGCGATGCCGGCTGCCGCAACATTGGCCAAAGCCTCGAAGCCATCGTAGGCAGCGCGGGACATAAACTTCGAGCATTCCTGTATCCCCAAGGACAAGGACTTGAACCTCTGCAAAGGTTTCCCGGAGAGACCAACAGAGAACCCGGCCAGTTCCTTGGCCAGGTCTCGCAAGTACATGCCCATGTACAGCTGGTAAGACTGGACACGGCAAGCAAGCATCAAGCCCTGGAAGCACTTTCTGCCAAAACCATCCAGGTTCCGGACCTCCCAGGCAGGGGTCACCACAGTGTGCATCTTCTGACTTTTCAGACGATGCATGGTCGATTCCACCACCATGTAATGGTGTGGTAGCTGTGCTTTTTGAAAACCTGAGCTCTTCCGGAGTCGATAAATGGAATCGACCCGCTTGCTTAGAACTGGCGCTGAGGCCGGTGACTCCCACATCCAGAAGAGGAGCCGTTCCAGCATCGGAGGAACTGGAACAGTAAAGGCCTCCTTCGGAGGAGAGTCATACTGGAGGGCCTCGAGCTCTTCGGCTTGAGGCTCCTCCTCGGGGTCCGCAGGGATAGCCAACGCAGTGGCCATATCCTGGACGAACTCCGAGAACTGGGTATCCTCCGGAGGGGATCTACTCTGGGGCTCAGACTGCGGTGAGTCCGACGGGATGCACTGAGTCCGGAAGGTATCAGGGGACTCCTCGTCCTCCGTCTCCCAGGTGGACTTGTCCGATGACGAATCGGGCTCCGACCGCGCAGGGCCTGTGAGCACCCACCCCGATGCCGAAGGCACCGGCGTCGATGCCCTCGGTCCCGAGCAGGAGGTCGAGGGTGACCGCGACCGAGGTCGACCTCGAGCCTTGTGATACTGCAGGCCCTCTGACACAAAGAAAAAAAGTTTTAAATCTTGAAAAAAACAAGATTTACCCGCAATTACATGAAGGTACACATAGAGGGAGCAGGAGAGCAAGCCTGGAAGCAGAGGAACCACGCCTCTATGGGCAGGACCCAGAAGCAGCTGGTCTCGATTTAAGCAGGGACAGAGCATTACAAGAGAGGAGGCAAGGAGCTTGGTAGAGAGCTTCACAGAGAGCATTACAGGAAGCAGTGCCAAGAGCAGCTCCAGAAGCCGGAGTCAGAGACCGGGGTGAAGTCACTGACAGACCCAGAATAACTCAAGGAGTGAAAGCTACTGGGAGAGCAGGCCGAGGTGAAGGCCCAAGAGCAGGCCTAGAGGAAGGCCATACAAAACTGCAAGGGGCAGTATTACAGAGTGCTGCCAAGGAAGGAGGTGCTTACCCTTCCAGCTGGAGAGGAAGCCTTGTCCAAGGAGAAGGACGGGGATACAAGCAGAGGAAGATATATCCACTGGAAAGGAACCTTCAAGGAGGAAAAGGTACTTTTAAAAGTTTTTATAAAGGTGACCTGAAAGATGAAAGAAAGATTCAGAGGCATGGGGAAGAGGACATAGCTGAGAGGGCGCGGCCAGTAGCCAACTGCCACAGGGGTGGAGGTGGAAGACAGGCGCCTCAGCAGCAGCCCTGCCTCAAAAGAGTTATACCCTATTCTAAAGCAGGAAAGATATCCTGGGATCACTGGAAACTGCCTGAAGCGGAGGACATTCAGACTAGGCCTCAAGCCTTACACAAAAGGGATTGCAGGAAGTTTAAAGGGGAAACAGTTGGTGCCTGTAATTGTCTACCAAGGCCTAGACCAAGAGAGAAACAAAGGACTAACTTTTATCTGGATGATAAGGACAGTTTTAAACCAGAAATACCAGATAATCTTTATAGGAAAAAGGTTAGTGCTGCCAAAGACTGGAATAAGCAAACTTTTAATCCTGTAACAGCAGAAAATCCAGGGTGTTACAACATACCTAAAAGCCGACGCCCCAAACTGTCAAGCCAACACTGGGATACGGTATGGCATGCTTTTAGAAAGTCAGATTTTAACATCCCTGAGACATCAGATTCGGACCCCTCAGAAATGGAATGGCTGCCAGGGGAATCTGAGGTTATGGAAGCCATCGAACCGATGGACTGTAATTATTGCACAATGAGACGTGTTTAAGTTAAGGGAAGCAAACCCAATGTATGAAAAGAATACAGGAGACCTTATGCTTTAAGTTTTGTGAAGGTTAACAATGTTACTTTGAATGTTTTGCTGATTTACATTTTGATACAAGGAAAGTTATCACTCTGTTACTCATAACCGCCTATTTTGAACTTCTTTTTGCGCAAAGGTGAAATAAATGCCTTTTCTTTACCCTACACTTGGCTAAGAGTTGCTTTTTGGGAAGTTGACCATGAGGCTGACACAGAGGGCTGCTACCTCATTGACCCTCACAACAGGTCAACCCTAAAACCCCTATTTCTTATGCGCTCCCCAGCCCCGGTGGTACCACTACGCCGCCACCAGAGGGGGCTGAGGGGGACAGCCTTCATGGTCTCGAGTATTGGCTCAGTCTCCGGGGTTGACTTCGACGTCGATGTCCCGGTGGTCGGGGCAGATGCGCCAGACAGGCTGGACATCAGTGCCCGCTGCTGCTCCATGAAGGCAGACAATCTGCACTCCAAGCTGTAAGCCTGAGACCCAGCTCAGGAGACTCAGCAACCACCGACTCGGGCCCCGGCGGCTCCGGGCCTGACGTCGGCTCTCTGGGAGGAGAGTCCATGAGGACTACAGGACTTACGTGTCCAGCAGACTCCGGCTCCACACGAGGTACTTTTGGCGGATTCTCCTGTTCCACGGGCCCAGGACAGCGGTCGGGGGTCCGAGACCTAGCTCTCGAGAAGCCAGGGACCTCCTCCGACGCCGTCCTCGCGAGCCGCTTCTTCCTCTTTCGTTCCCGGTCGGGGGATCCCCTGTCCGAGGAGCCCCGACAGTGCTTGGGATCAGACTCCCGAGATGTCGAGGCCTCAGACAAGGTTCGGGCCCGGCCGGAGGCCGAGTCGGAGAAAAGCCTTTCCTTTAGGTGCTGACGACTTCGAAGCGCCTTGGTGGACATTTTTCCACATGGTCCACAGATCTTAGGATCATGGTCAGGACCCAGGCAGCGAAGGCAGCAGTCGTGCGTGTCGGTGAGAGACATTAGTTTCTTACACCGATCACACTTCTTGAAACCACTGGAAGCCATCGGGGAAAAAAGAGTCCCCGCGAGGTCAAAGGACCGGCCTTCCAGGGAAAAAAGAAAAAAAGGACGCGAACGCCAGCCACGAAGGGCAAAAACTGAAAAAAGAAGATCGGGCTCGATACCGGTGTACCGAACCCGGCGGGAGGGGGACCGGAATCGAACCAGAGAAAAAATAGCGAAGGAATCACAAAAAAAGCCAACTATTTTCCGGGAGGACTAGGACACACGTCCGACGGGCTTCACGGAAAAAGAGAGACTGGGCAAGATGGCACCTTTAGGCGGGAAGGGGACCGCACATGCGTGCCTGCATTCCCAAAGGCTTTCATAGAAAGCTGGGGAAATGCTCCGCAGGGGCTCCATCGATGTCGATGTCACCTATATGTGAGGACTGACTTCCTGCTTGGTCCTGGAGAAAGGGCGATACCACCTTCGTAAGGAATTTAGAGTGTGTGTGGAGCACCACTCTTTTCTTGTAGAACCTGGTATATGGCACCTCTGCCACTAAGACTTGAAGCATGCTAACCCTGCAAGCAGAGGTGAGCGCAATCAGGAACATCACCTTCCATGAGAGGTATTGCAGGTGGCAGGTAGTCAGAGACCCCAAAAGGTGGGCGAAGAAGCTGTGCTAATACAATATTGAGGTCCCACTCGGTTGCTGGGGGGGCGAACCACGGGTTTTGATAAGATAAGTCCCCTTAGGAAGAGGGTCACCAGTGGCTGGACCAAGAGGGGTTTGCCATCCACCTGGTGATGGTGCACCATCAGGGCATTGAGGTGCACCCTGATGGAGTTCAATTTAAGTCCGGATTGCGAGAGATGGAGAAGGTACTGCAGCACCAGCTGCACTGGGCAGGAGAATGTGTCAACCCCATGCTCCGTGCACCAACCTGAAAATCTGCACCATTTGAAGGTGTATGTTTTCTTGGTAGAAGTCTTATGGGAAGCCAGCAGAATCTCCTCCACTTCATCCGAGAGGTGTAGAAGGCTATCTCTTGTCAGTATGCCCAGTTGGTAAGGATGTCCGGTACCTTCCTGCCCTGAACCTTCTGCTTCCTCCTTTATGTCTGAATCTGTTGCTTCCTGTTCTTCAGACAAGAACTGTTGCTGCCTCAATGCTAGACTGTGGAGCATGCAGTAGGCCATGAAAATCTGACATATCCTTCTTGGGCTGTAGAGCAGTTCACCCCCAGATCTATCAAGGCACCAGAAGTGGATCGTGAGCTGGCCAAATGTTCTCTGGATGATGGCGCAGATGTGTCTGTGGGCCTGTTGTACTTCTCCTCTCTCTCTATCTCTCTCTATGGTGCTATGATGGGGGCCAGGAGCCATCTCCTCAGAGGATAACCCCCTATCACCTGCATGGGTAGAGAGGAAGTGGACACATATTAGGATATTGCACCAGGCTGTTTCCTGTGCAGGGTGGGCATTGCAGCCATGGATTTTGTTTGCCAAATGCTGTAGTTACCATGGAATGGGCTGGTGAGGGCTTACCTAGCAGTCATCTACCAGTGATTTGTCTGCTTTCAAACCTCTCATAGATTCCAAAACTGGAAACCTTGGAAATACATTAGTTATCTCCCTCTGAATTGCAGACCACATGCAGGTTCAGTAAATGGAATGTCTTTCTGTTGTGATAGGTGGTCTTTCTCCCTCATGGGGGTTAGGTGGCCACATGTGTACAAACAACCCCAAGTATGGATGGAAATCTAGCCACTTCATGGAACTGGATCATGGTTTGTTGCCTCTGCTGTACCATCTGAGAGAAGGCTACATAGTGTATTCTGCAGTAGGGGTTAGAAAGGCCTTCAAAACTCTGAGATGCACTGTGGTGTGTCTCACTGGCTGAGATCTGTAGTGGCGGCCAACACAGACTGGAATCTGCCAGTGGCAAATATAGGGGAGGACTGTGGTGACCCTGAGGTGGATGGGCATAGGCTGGCCCCTCTGTGTGGATGGCTTCCTCATCAAAGCAGAATATGGTGAGGAACTGCTCATCCATGAGGTTCAGAAATCGAGTTCAGGGCCTGAAGACCCTCTCATGAAGATGTGCAAAGATCAACATGTTGTGGCCTTTCTGAAATTGTGTTTTAGATGTGGGTATGGCTTCCCTGTTTTTCCATGTTTCCATATCCATGTTTAAAACACAAACAGGGCTTCTACTAAGTGTGAAAATTTCTTTAAATTCAAAATTAATGAGCTTCTGCAATGGATAATCATGCAAAGCATCTCATTTACTGCTACTACTACTAATAATAATAATTTGTATAGCACTACAAGGCATACACAGCACTGTACATAAACACATAAAAGATATATGTTGAAATCGGTGCAAGCAGATTATGAAAACATCTTTGTGAGCTGTTTTTGGAAAAAGAGGTTGTGACACCTCAGTGAGGTATAGGGTATTTTTTTTTTTTTTTTTGCTATCGCTCCAGAGTGCAATAGCAAACGTTTGCATGCAATTTTGCTACCCATTGCATTTGCATGGGTAGCAAAGTTGTATGTGGATGAGGCCACTAATGTGCAAAAAATTCTGCATGTTAATTCATTGGCCTCTATGGAATTATCATCATCATTCTACTAGGATACAGATAATACTAATAATATTTTTAATTACTTTCCTAGAATTGGGACTGGGGTTGAGACAAAATTACTGGAGTATTTGGCCAGAAATGTGGGCCATATTAACTAAGGATTTTCCTGTAGATACAGAATGGGAGAAAAGGTATTAGAAGCCTTTTTAGTAAGGTGTGATGAGGGGTTAATGTGCGGTTTGTGCATATTAACTCTACGCATGAGTCCATGGTCACAGTTACCATGCTGATTTCTGCACTAACTGTGCCTCATGCGATAATGTGGTAAATGGGCAGGTTAGAGGTGGAGAGTGGGTATGGTGAGCGCACTAACAGCCATGGTGGCAATTAACATAAGTGGAGTTAAGTGCACCCTAGGTAATAGTGCCCCACATTATGGAATGGTGCATTTGTAAACTTGCATTTGCTGCTCAGGGTTAAAACTGAAGAGGAAGAGAGAAAGCATCAGCTGCTCATGGCACAAATTCATGAAAATCCAATCAGCATGCCACTGTCCTTTTCAGTATTTTAGATGCTCTATGATAGGAAGTAGGATGGAACAGAGTGCTCAGAACTACCCTTCCCCTCGCTTGGTTTGCAGCTTGTCATGCTGTGAGGGCTTTTGTGCATCAGTGATGCTGAGCACTAAGCTATCAGTAGCTTAACTACTGGCAGGATCTCCCAAGATGGACAGGTCTCAGCTGAGATGCCAGACCAAGACAAACCAACCATCTGGGCAGCAGCAACATGGGACGGTGTTAGCGATGGAGGATCACATTTCTGTGACAAGGGCAACAACACTAAAATTAAACTGCGTGGAAGAAAGGCTGGCAATCTACTTCCATATCTTTCCACGAAAACCGAATAGATAGTCACAACAAAACAAATTGCACAATAGTGCTGGAAAATGAGACCCCCAGGTCGGAAGGCACTCAACTGGCTACTTGGGATGAGCTGAAGACTTTTCAGAGTAAAGTCAGCATTTATGATGTGGTTGGATCAAAGCCCTTGGGACATCTGACTGCTGATGTAGCTGCACATGAAATGAATGTTGGAAGCTGTAAAGATGCCTTATATATTGGGACATGGAATGTATGAAGCATGAACCAAGGGAAGTTGGAGGTGGTCGAGAATGAAATGGAATGTGTACAACTCGTCAGCGAACTGAAATGGACTGGCATCAGGCATTTTGCACTTGATGATCACATGGTCTACTATGCTGGAAATGAAAGACAAAGAAGAAATGATGTCGCATTTATAATTAAGAAGAAACTTGCAATGAAATACAGTGCAATCAGTGAACACTTAATTTCTATTCATCTACGAGGAATGCCCATCAACACAACTATAATTCAAGTATATGCCCTAACAACAGCTGCAAAAGAGGATGAAGTTGAGTTCTATGAACAAGTTCAAGCTGAAATTGACAGAATATGCAAACATCCCGGTTAAGGTGGAGCCCAATCCTTCGGAAAAGCCCCTCCTTTCTCCAGAATGTTCCCCAGTTCCTAACAAATCCAAAATCTCTTCCTTGCACCGTCTCATCCATGCATTGAGACTCCAGAGCTCTGCCTGCCTTTTGGGTCCTGCTCGTGGAATGGAAAGCATTTTGGAGAATGCTATCCTGAAAGTTCTGGATTTCAACTTCCTACCTAAAAGCCTAAATTTGGCCTCCAGAACCTCCCTGCCACACTTTCCTATGTCATTGGTATCAACATGTACCAAGACAGCAGACTCCTCTCCAGTACTAAGACCTTGTCTAGGTGGCGCGTGAGATCTGCTACCTTTGCACCAGGCAGGTGTGTTACCAGGCAATCCTCATGTCACCAGCCACCTAGCTATCTACATGCTTAATGATCAAATCACCAACTATAATGGCTGTCCTAACCCTTCCCTCGTGGGCACATGGCCCTGGAGAAACTTTCTTGGTGCGATAGGGTTTTGCATCACCTGGAGGACAGGTTCTAGCTACAGGATCACATCCTGCTACACCAGGGTGATGCTCTGCTGTCATGTGACCTCTCTCCTCCATGGAAACTGGGATGCTGCCAGACTGGAGGTGGAACTTCAGTACTACATCCCTGTAGGTCTCGTCTATGTACCTCTCTATCTTCCTTATGTCCTCCAAGTTGGAAACTCTAGCCTCCAGAGATCGGACTCGTTCCTTGAGAGCAAAGAGCTCCTTGCACCTAGTGCACACGTAAGACGCATCACCAACTGGGAAAAAATCATACATGTGACACTCAATGCAAAAGACTGGAAAGCCCCCATGTCGCTGTTGGACTGCTGTTGCATCTTTGTTTTAAGATTGTGTTTAGGTATTTAAGTTGTTTACTTTACTTACTTCAGTTTGCTGTGGATACTTACACTAATAAAGCTATAATTAATACATTTAATGGACTTTGTTCACCTCAAGATTAATTAATCTCAGGTCCTTAATGTATGCTTTATGAGGATAAACAGCTGCACCTGAGAGTGAATATCGGCACCTATAAAGCTACGATTATGCCGGGGTGGGTGGCAGTTGGGGAGGGAAGGAGGGAAAGAAGACTTATTAAAAGCTGGCTGCTTCTAAGCTAATCTGTGACCAATTTCCTGGGTGATTCACAGGGAAACAATTTATTGTTCAAAGAATACTGACCCTGATTTTCCTTTTGTGCTAAGTTATATTCTGATTTGATTTAAATTAAAGCTCTTTGCTGATTCTAGGCCCTGACTTTAAACTAAAAGCTCTCTGCTGGGTCTTAAAATTAAACTGAAAGCTACCTGCTGAGTTTTTAATGTAATCTAAAAGCTCTGTTGATACTAGGCCCTGACTGAGTATTAAATTTAAACTAAAAGCTCTCTGCTGGGTTCTGCATTTTAAACTTAAACTGAAAGCTACCTGTTGAGTTTCTAATTTAAATAAAAACTCTTTGCTTATACTAGGCTCTGACTGATTTAACAAATACACTCAATTCTAATTTACACAGATTAATCAGCTTTAATCTAAAGAATTCTGTTTTCTCCAAGATTTAGAAAATGTTTCAGAAGTAAATACTTACAATTGCAGATCTCTCTCCAGAAGTAGCAGTCCCTTTTTGTAGTCCTTCAATACAATAACAGATCGATACAATAAGGTCGATACAATAATAGCAGCTATGGGTGCCACTCTGTCAACAATGAGCCGCCTGACTGAAGACCGAACACAGTTTAGGACAACTATCTAGAGGATCACCATGAGTCGACACTGACTCGAAGACACTTAACACAACAACAGCCCCTCCCAGTCTTCATCCAGCAGCATGGCCCCTCCTCTGTTAGCCACCTGCCTATCCCAGGCAGGCAGAGGCAGCCAGTCTAGCCCCCTGCCTTCTTAGAGGTGCAGTTGCTATCACCCTCTCTAACTCTGCCCCTGCCCTTTTAGTAAGCTCCTCCATACCATTCACAGTCACCATGACCATTCACAGTCACCATGGAAAAAGGTGAATAGTGGAGTAACCCAGGGATCTGTACTGGGTCCGCTACTTTTTGACATATTCATAAATGACCTGGAAAAGGGAATAACTAGTGAGGTTATCAAATTTGCAGATGACACAAAACTGTTTAAAGTTGTTAAAACCCAAGAGGATTGTGGAAAACTGCAGGAGGATCTGGATAAATTGGAAGACTAGGCATCCAAATGGCAGATGAAATTTAATGTGGACAAGTGCAAAGTTATGCACCTAGGAAAGAACAACCCACACTATAGTTACACGATGCAAGGCTCCACATTAGAAACCAACACCCAGGAAAAAGATTTAGGAGTCATCGTGGATAACATGTTAAAACTCTCCGCCCAGTGTGCAGCGGCGGCCAAGAAAGCAAATAGAATGCTAGGTATCATAAGGAAAGGGATGGAGAATAAAACAAAGGATATTATAATGCCTCTGTATCGCTCCATGGTACGACCGCAGCTTGAATATTGTGTGCAATTCTGGTCACCGTATCTTAAAAAGGACATAGCGTTATTAGAAAAAGTACAGAGAAGAGCCACCAAATTGGTGAAGGGGATGGAAGGCTACTCCTATGAAGAGAGGCTAAAAAGGTTAGGGCTCTTTAACCTGGAAAAGAGACGGCTGAGAGGAGATATGATAGAGGTCTATAAATTAATGAATGGAGTGGAACGGATAAACGTGGATCAATTGTTTACGCTATCAGAATATAGAAAGACTAGGGGACATGTAATGAAGCTACAGGGTAAACTATTTAAGACAAATAAGAGAAAATATTTTTTCACTCAACGTGTAATCAAACTCTGGAATCTGTTACCGGAGGATGTAGTAAGGGCTGTTAGTATAGATGGGCTTAAAAAAGGTTTGGACAAGTTCCTGGAGGAAAGGTCCATAAACCACTATTGAAAAGGGACCCAGGATATCAATGTTTGACCCAGTACAAGCATTTTGGAACCTGTGTCTTTTGGGGAAATTGCTAGGTACGTATGACCTAGATTGGCCACTGTTGGAAACAGGATACTGGGCTTGATGGACCTTGGTCTGACCCAGTATGGCATGTCTTATGTTCTTATGTTCTTATGACAGAGAAAATGCAGTAGGTGCATGGCTGCACTAGTTCTAGAGATAAAAAGACTGAGCGGTTAAATTGTCAGTTCATTGTTGGTTGGGCACTGGTTGGGTAGCAGGTCTAGGGAATGGTGTGGCGCAGCTGGCAGTAGCAACAGTAGCAGAAATAAAGGGCAAAGATGTTCCCTGCCTTTATCTTTAAAGGAGCTACCATGTAGGCTGGCAGCAAGGGTAGGGAAGGGACTATGAGATACTGAGCATGGGGGTCTGGGGTATAAGCTTAAGCCCTATCTGGACAGTACCTTGTATTATAGAACATGCTGTATCATAGCGCACACTGTACATAGCCCCCCCTAATCTAGAACACCTCCCACACACGCACATCATAACACTGCATTCACTGCATGAACTTCCCCCACGCACTTATTACCCCCATCACTGCATGAACCTCCCCTCCACATCTTGTGATTGTATTGTTGTGACACCGCCTTGATTTTTACGATAAGATGGTATAGAAATACTGTTAAATAAATAAATAAATAAATAAGCTAGAACAGGGGAGATGCTGGAATAAAGTGATGCCACACTGTTGAAGGTTTGCCTAAGCCATTTAGATACCCTTGAACCAGCCCTGATTAGAGGCTGTGGCACCTTTTACTGGAATAACAAAATATACTATATTACTTGAAATTTTGAAAGCATAGAGGTCCCTTCTTCAACTATGGTCTAAAAGGTTCACTTGCTATAGAATCTGTTGCTTTGCCTAGGAGATATCACAACCTTCAAAGATCCCTGAATCAGTTATGGCTCAAAAGTGTTTATGCACTAAATATTTTTCCCATAAACAAAAATGGTTCTAGTTCCCATTTTCAATGGTCTGTGCCATTTTCTCCAGAGATACTTATTTAATAACCTATGAACCCAATATTAAAAAAATTTCTTGTATTGTCGATGCCAATGCCCAGTGCTTAAGTCGTTTTTTAAAATATCTGGGCTGCTTCTATGCACAACTGGATATGTATAATACACCATTGCAGTTCATATAAAAGTTAAACATAGATCAGGGGGGTTAGAGGCAGGCTTATACAATCATCGCTTATACCTATATTTAGCAGTGCCATTTAAACAGCCAGTACTATTGTAAATAAGCAGCAATGCAGGTGTTAACAGTTAAAAATAATGTATCATTGGAAAGAAATTCCCAGAATATGAAATGAAGGGGGAAGAATGAGAATGAAAAGATGGAGCACCAACAAGACACTGCTGCTGTAAGTATGAATCAAATTGTAGAGTTCAGACATAAAGGGGTGATTTTAGAAAGGGTTTTTCATGCATAAACCTTGTTTTATGCAGTACAAGGCCTTATAAAATTACTGCACGGGCCCTGCATGTAAAATTATGCATGCAGGACTTTTGTATGATCCCCGTATAGGCATATTTCGTATCAAAAGTGACTTCATGGCTCTGGGACAGAGGGTGAAGCAGTTAGGTGCACAGGTGGTATTCTCTTCAATCCTCCCTGTTGAGGGTAAAGGCCAAGGCAGAGAGGCTTGCATCCTGGAGATGAATGCATGGCTGCATGGATGGTGTCATCGAGAGCGTTTTGGTTTCCTAGACCATGGGATTCTGTTCCAAGGGTTGCAGAGCAGAGATGGCATCCATCTGTCCAAGAAAGGTCAACGCATCTTCGGTAGTAGACTGGCTAATCTACTGAAGAGGGCTTTAAACTAGATTCATTGGGGATGGGTGAAGAAAGCCCCCAGGTAAGTGAAAGCCCCAGGTAGTTGATACATTAAATACCTTTATGGAAATGGGTAACAGGGGTAACATATGGAAAGCAGTGTGTATAAATGCCCGTAGCATGGGAAATAAGATCTCTGATATTGAAGCTTAGGTGGGAGTGGCTGACTTGGATTTAGTGGCAGTTACAGAAACATGGTTCACAGAAAACCATGATTGGGATGTAACTATACCTGGCTATACTTTATTCTGAAAGGACAGGGTAGGAAGAAGGGGAGGAGGAGTGGCACTATATGTAAAAACTACTATTAAAGCTTTGGAATTACAGAGCTTAAAAGGGAGAGAGGAGGCATTGTGGGTTAAACTAGAAAGAGGGAAAGAGACATCTATTTGCATTGGTGTGATATACAGACCTCCCTCACAAGAGGAAGAGGTGGACAGAGAGTTAATTGAAGACATACGCAGCATTGCTAGGAAAGGGGAAGTGCTACTGATAGGAGATTCAATATGCCAGATGTTGATTGGCACATTCCTGCTGCAGTATCATCTAGAAGTAAGGAGATCCTGGATTCTCTTCAGGGAGAACTATTCAGGCAATTGGTAACAGACCCCACACGTGAAGGGGCCATACTGGACTTGGTGCTTACCAATGGTGAAAGTGTTACTGATGTTGTAGTGGGAGATCATTTTGCATCCAGTGATCACCAAATGGTGTGGTTCAGTATTAGGACTAGGGCTGTTAGAATCCATTCAAAGATGAGGATCTTAGACTTTAGGAAGACTAACTTTGCAAAGATGGGCCAATACCTCAGGGAGTCCTTAGTGGGATGGGAACAGCTGGGGGATGTAGAAAAACAGTGGGCAAAACTGAAAGGGGATATTTTAAGGGCAACCAACCTTTTTGTTAAAATGGTAAATAAAGGTAAAAGGAAAAGGAGACTGCTATGGTTTTCGAAAGAAGTAGCTGAAAAAGTGAAGAAAAAGAGGGAGGCCTTCATGAAATACAAGAGATCACAGAGAGAGGAAGACAGGCATCTGTATTTGGAAAAACTTAGAGAAGCTAGCAAAGTAGTCAAAAAGGCAATGATTCAAAAGGAGGAGGAAATAGCCAATGCAATAAAATGGGGGGATAAGACATTTTTCAGATATATTAGTGAGAAGAGGAAGGGCAAAAGTGGTATTGTCAGACTCAAGGGTGCAGGGGAGGAATATGTAGAAGCTGATAAGGATAAAGCGGAATTGCTTAACAAATATTTTTGTTCTTTGTTCACAGATGAAGAACCAGGAGCAGGACCTCAGAAAACACCCACAAATAGGAACAGATGCGAGGGACATCTTGAACAATTTTCAGAAGACTGTGTTCGTGAGAAACTAGCTCAACTTAAAGTAGACAAAGCGATGGGACCGGATGGGATACACCCTAGAATACTGAGGGAACTTGGGGACGTTCTAGCAATTCCACTGATTGACCTTTTCAATGCCTCTTTGGAGTTGGGAGTGGTGCCAAAGGACTGGAGAGAGGCTCATGTGGTGTCTTTACACAAAAGCGGAAGTAAGGATGTGGTTGAAAACTACAGGCTGGTTAGTTTAACTTCGGTGGTGAGTAAATTATTGGAAACGCTGCTGAAAGAGAAAATAGTGAGGTTTCTGGAGTCCAGCGGATTACAGGATCCGAGGCAGCATGGATTCACCAGAGGCAGGTCTTGTCAGACAAATCTGATTGATTTCTTTGACTGGGTGACCAGGGAGTTGGACCGAGGGAGAGCTCTAGATGTGGTGTATTTAGATTTCAGTAAAGCCTTTGACACTGTTCTTCACAGGCGACTTATAAACAAACTGAGCACCCTAGGGATGGACCCTAAAGTTACTGCTTGGGTTAGAAATTGGTTGGGTGGGAGGCGACACAGAGTAGAAGTAAATGGAGCTCACTCTGAGGAGAAGGATGTTACCAGTGGTGTGCCCCAGGGATCTGTCCTTGGTCCGATTCTTTTTAACATCTTTGTTAGTGATATAGCAGAAGGGCTGTCGAGTAAGGTTTGCCTCTTTGCGGATAATACCAAAATCTGCAATAGAGCAGACACCCAGGAAGGTGTAGATAACATGAGGAGGGATCTAGCTAAGCTTGAAGAATGGTCTAGAATTTGGCAGCTGGGATTTAATGTTAAAAAATGTAAGGTCATGCATTTGGGCTGCAGCAATCCAAGGGAGCAATATAGTATAGGGGGTGAAGTACTTTTGTCCACTAAAGAAGAGCGGGACCTAGGCATGGTTGTGTCTGATGATCTTAAAGTAGCTAAACTAGTAGAAAAGGCGACGGCAAAAGCTAGAAGAATGCTTGGGTGCATATGGAAAGGAATGGCTAGCAGAAAAAAGGAGGTGATAATGCCTCTCTATAAGTCTTTGGTGAGACCTCATTTGGAGTATAGTGTGCAATTCTGGAGACCGCACCTTCAACAGGATGGAGTCGGTGCAGAGGGTAGCTACTAAAATGGTTAGTGGTCTTCATTATAAAGCATATGAGGACAGACTGAAGGATCTTAATATGTACACCTTAGAGGAAAGGCGGGATAGAGGTGATATGATTGAGATGTTTAAATACCTCCATGGCATAAATGTTCAGGGAGAGAGCCTCTTTCAATTGAAAGCAAGTTCAGCTATGAGGGGACAGGGGATGAGGGTGAAGGGAGATAGATTCAGGAGTGATATGCGGAAATATTTCTTTACGGAAAGAGTAGTGGATCCATGGAATAGTCTCCCACTGGAGGTGGTAGAGATGAGGACAGTAACTGAATTTAAAAAAGCATGGGACAAACACAGAGGATCTATAAGGTATAAAGGGGACTGTTGTAGTTGTTGATATGGAAGGACAGACTAGATAGGCCATGTGGTCTTTTTCTGTCGTCATATTTCTATGTGTCTATGTTTCTATATTTGGGGCTATCATTTGGTCAATCATAAATTACACTCATAGGGGCATGCTTACTAAAGTGTGCTAACAGTGCGGGCTTTAACATGCAATAAGCGGAACCTGGTAACTATAACTACATGCTGAAACAGCAGCAGTAAAAATCCCATACTAACTGCATAGAGCATGAAAAGGCAGAGACTGGAGGCCCGATTCTGTAAGGCGACTAGCAAGGCTACACATCCCAGTGGAACACGAAGCCCCGCTAGCCATCCTACCTGAATTCCGGTAGCCCCTCTCCCTGCACACATAGAGCCGCTGTGCGGGGAGAGCAGGATGGGGGTGGCGCAAGGGTGACGGCTCAGCACCCAGATGTACAGAGATGATTCAGGTCACGGCCCTGTACGTCTGGGGATCACCAGGGGGATACACAGTTTATTCCTCGCGCCCTGGTCTGGCAACCCCCCTAATGCAACGGTGCTGGCTTACTTCTTATTGTCACAAACTGCTGGAAAGCATGCTAGGCAAGCCTCTGACAGATACCGTAGGCCCATCTCCTTTCCTATAGTAATTTTTGCCTCAACACAGGGTTCCCTTAGGACACTTTGGTAAACATGCTCCATAGTTTATAAAATATGCCCTTATATATGTTCTTCACCTACATTTTAGCCACAATTGTGCAGATTTTGTGAGGCAATTTAAAAAAAGACGTATAGATACCTCAAATAGCCTCAAAATAAGTATCGAATTAGACTTCCCAACCTAAGTATGTCATAAAATTGCTCTCAAAGGGGATAATTTTATAAGAGATTGCCCATGTCAAAGTAACAAAAAGGCACCTATTTTATGCTTATTGTCTTAAGGCCAGTAGGTGGCAAAGGGCCTTCATAAAATAGGCATCCACATTAACATGCAAATTATTGTACACCACTTCCCTCCTGCTCTGAAGAAGATGTCAAAAGTATGCTCCTGGAAAGGCCTATGTCTAGTGCATGTACAAATATGTATGATCATTTTGGCAAATGCGCTTATATGCCTTTCCACAGATGCACAATTTTATAAAAGCCCTTTTGTGTGTGAAATGTCCTTACAGAATTAATTCCAAAAGGTGAAAATCATCCACTAAGAGCAGTCTTCTGATTTTCCTGAAATCAAAATTGTGCTGTTTTTCCAAATCCCTCTCATTTAAATAAAATGTAAAAATGTGCAAACTGTACAGAGAACCTTGTAGGAATTATTTTTATTATCGCTATGAAGATAAGCTAGGAGCAGGCTAGCATGACAGAAGAAACCACTCAGTCACAAAGCAGACTGAAAAAGCTTTAGTGCTATTATTGATGTCACAATATTAGATAAGTGTTCCTTCAACTACCTAGTGATCTTATGACTGATTTCTTCTGAGTCTCATTGTACATACTTCGAAATGATTTGTGGTCACTCTCTTTTGGACTAGATTCAGATCCAATGGGGCAAGATAATTCTATACTAAGCATTAAGGGCAATACATCTCCTTCACTCTTATCTCCTACATTAGGCCACAGATGGTATTAATGAATTCATTGTAATGGAAATTCAATAGTTGCTGGAGTACTGGTAACATATATGAATAGTCACTCTCTTTTCAAGTCTTACTTGCAGTTACACATCACTACTTAAACAACATCTGTAATTCTTCATATCTGCCAAGACAGGAAATTCATGCATTCAAGTTGGAATTCATTTATGAATGCAAATATCGATGTTTTCTCTCACATCGGAAATCTAGGCTGTTTGTGTTGTGCTCATCAATCTTGTTGAAACATTTAATAGTGCACAATGTAGTTTTGGAGTTGATCGTGTGTGATGCTAAAAGTTAACATCTGTGGTGGTAGATTTCAGTCCACAGGCAATATATATATATAGATTGCTATAAGCATTTAATTTTGTCTTCTTTAATAAATACATTTTACTGACATAGTACAAATGTTTATTTTATTGTTAGGGGAACTGTCCCCCCACTTGCTTGGTTAACATCTCTGAACTCCCCCTCCTCCTAATGTGTCCAAGCAAATTACTTAGCCTGATTCAAAGGCCAGTAAAGTATTGTGTTTGAACACACTGTGCAAAAATATCTAGAAAAAATATTTTGAATTCTTAAAGGAGACATGATGAGTTGCTATGAACTATTAGAAGCCAACTTAAATGATATTGAGAGTTAAAAGAGGAAGGGAAGAGATTTTGAATCTAGCTCATGTCTTTTTCAGGAGTAGGCCAAGGTGAGCTACATTCAAGTAAAGTAGATATTTTCCTATTCCTCTGAAGGCTTACAATCTAAGGGGCCCTTTTACGAAAGTATGGTAAGCAGTTAGCGTGAGTTTTGGCGTGCGATAAATATTAGCAGATCAAAGTATGTGTTTATTTACTATCACAGTGCATGCATTCTAGCAACATCAAACCAGGCCTTCTAGGGGACTTCAACTATTGGGGGAGAAAGAAAAAACTTATGAAAAAGCAAAAATTGACTCAGGGTCACAACCCTTCCAGCTGACCCTAGTAAAATGGGGCTTTTTATGATCTTAAAATAAATGTTTGCCATTTTCTGTAATGCCCCTATTTAAAGCTCCCCAAGATACTAAAATACCACCATGTAGTACTCTTTATTCTACTACTTTGAATGAATATGGAAGATTTACTCTTTGGATTTATATTCCATATGGTGCCCTACTATTTAGAGAAAACATAGATGAACCACTCTGCAGTTAGCTGTTTCTAAGCCAATAAACTTGTATTTGATGTACTGATTGTTTCTTGTATGAAGAGGTTGTGAGAGACCCCTTGTATGACTAATCTGTATGTATTCACGACCCCTGATGCAAGCAATTAGCCAAAATAGGGACATGCTGGCTCACCAATAAAGTTTATTGACAACTTGGACATCTTGGCCTGGTCTATCCTCGGCTCTGTGGTTTAGGTGTCCTACTATTCAGAGTCAGAAAGTTTAATACAAAGATGTTTTACTACATGGCATTACACATTACTGCTAATCTTATCTTACAATTTAGCCAAAAGCCTATAGCAAATGTATAATATTAATTTCCATATAATAATTATCCATGCTAGGAAATGGAGGGCAAATACTGATTTAAACAAACAAGGTGAACTGTTTGGTGGTTCAACATACTTACTCACCTGTAGCAGGTGTTCTCCAGGGACAGCAGGAATCAGTCCTCACATATGGATGACGTCGGTGCCGACGGAGCCCTCATGCGGAGCAAATCCCCAGCTTTCTAAGAAAGCCTTTGGGAATTGCATCACGCATGCACAGTCCCCTTCCCGCCCAAGGGTGCCATCTTTCTCAGTCAAATGACATAGCTAAAAAGATGGCAAAAGAACAAAATAATAATAGGACTGCAACTCCAAGGGGAGGAGGGAGGGTTCTGAGGACTGATTCCTGCTGTCCCTGGAGAACACCTGTTACAGGTAAGTAACTACATTTTCTCCAGGAACAAGCAGGAAGTCAGTCCTCACATATGGGACTCCCCAGCTATAGGCTACCGAGAACCCATAGCTGAAAAATAGGCTCCCTCTACAAGAGCCGCAAGCAGCCATAATAGGAATCAAACTGAGAGAGTAACACTCCGGTAGCCTGACACCAAAGGGTTGGAGGGTAGGAGTTGCCTAGACCTCGAAAAGGTTACGGAGTATAGCCTGGCTGAAAGCACTGTCCCGTTGGGACTCCCTATCCAGGCAGTAATTGGTTGCAAAAGTTTGACCCGAAGACCAGATGGCAGCCCAGCAGATGTCTGCCAGCTGAACAGAGTGGAAATGAGCCACTGATGCTGCCATAGCCCTGACCCGGTGGGCCGTAACACGACCCTACAACAGAAGCTTGGCCGCCCTGTATGCCCAGGCATTACAGTCTGCTACCCAAGTGGACAGCGTACACTTGGAGACAGCCATCCACAGCTTACTGGGGTCATAGGATACAAAGAGCTGAAAAGCTCTTCTATGGCCTTGCATACGCTGAATGTAGAAGACCCAGAGATACAGGTGAGGGGGCGCAAGGGGTTTCCTGCAGCCCGACCCAGGCCTTGGGGAACAGGCATCCGGGTTCGGTGGGCCAGGATCGTGGCTCATGAATGAAGCCATAGTGCCATGGTGACAGGATGCCATAGCACCATTCACAGGACTGGCTGTGGGGACATACGGCCAGTCAGAATCGGGTGCAGGCCTGCACATCCAGGTGCTAGACCCGATTCTGATCCCGCAGGGGCTGCAGGATCAGAATTGGATCTAACTTTGCACGCCCGATTCTGCCCGACCATACAGGGGGCTGGATGTGCCTTAATGGAATTCACCTCATAGTATATAACAGAAGATAAAGACCAGTATGGTCCATCTAGTCTGCCCAGTAAGGTGGCTGGAATGGTTGTTATGGCCGCTCGTTGCAGGTCAGCCCCCCTCTATTTATTGAAGTTTGCTTTGATTTCATCCTCTTGCTATAAAGAGATCCACTCTGTGTGTGCCATGCCATTTTGCATTTCATCACTGTATTTGCCCCCACCACCTCCATTGGGAGGGCATTCCAAACATCCATCACCCTTTCACTGAAAAAGTATTTCCTGATGTTGCTTTTAAGTTTACCACTTTGCAGCTTCATCATCTGATCTCTAGTTTTACAGCTTCCCCATCTTTGAAAAAAGTTTGTTTGTCTCTGTATTATATCTCCCCTGTCCCTCCTCTTCTCCCAGGTATACATATTTAGGTCTTCAAATCTCTTCTCATATAGTTTTTAGCGCAGGCTTCAAATCATTTTAGTCACCTTCCTCTGAACTGTTTCAAGTCTCATTGTATCCTTTGTGAGATATGCTTTTTAAACTGAACACAATATTCCAAGTGAGGCCTCACCAACAGCTTCTATAGGGGCATCAATACCTCCTCCTTTATGCTGGTTATTCTTCTCTGTATGCAGTCCAGCATCTTTCTGGCTTTGGCTACTGCTTTGTTGCATTGTTTCGCCACCTTGAAATCTTCAGATCCCATTACTGGTCCATGCACACCAACCTCTCATCCCCTATAGCATACAATTCCTTTGGATAACTGGCAAGCATTAGACCATTATTTCAGTGTGTGTAGCTCTTTCCTCATGTTGTTCACTCCCTCAGAAGTGTCCACTCTGTTGCAAATTTTCATGTCATCTGCAAAAAGTCAGATCTTTCCATTCAATCCTTTCACAATATCACTCGCAAATACATTGAACAGTATTGGTTCCAGGACTGATCCCTGAGGTACACCACTATGCACCTTCCTTTCTTCTAAGTGAGTACCATTTATCACCACCTTCTGTCGTCTGTCAGTCAACCAGTTTCTGATCCAGTTTACCATCTTGAGACCTATCCCCAGGCTGCTCAGTTTATTAATTAGTCTCCTGTGAGGAACAGTATCAAAGGCTTTCTTGAAATCTAGGCATATCACATCCATCGCATTCCCTTGTTCTAGTTCTCCAGTCACCCAGTCAAAGAACTGAATCTTGCATGTTCTTCGCCTCGTAAAACTATGTTGCCTTGGATCATGTAAACCTTTGGTTTCCAAAAAGTCCACTATTCTTTATTTCACGAGTGCCTCTATTATTTTTTTCCACCACAGAGGTAAGGCTTACCAGCCTATAGTTTTCACTTCTTCCCTATTACCTCTTGTTGAGAGGTACCACATCAGCCCTTTTCCAGTCCTGCGGAACCTCTCCTGTCTCCAAGGATTTATTAAAAACATCCTTTAAAGGCCCTATCTGATCTCTCTGAGCTCTTTCAGTATCCTGGGATGTATCCCATACAGTCCCAGGGTATCTACTCCATTCTCATTTGCACTGTATATTTGTCAATCATACGTGTTCCTCCTTCAGCATTTTCTTTCATGAATATAAGTATTTGTTTAGCATTTTCGCTTTTTTAATGTCACTTTCCACAAATCTCTCCTTGGCACTTTTAAGTCTTGCAGTTCCACCTCCGATCTTCCTCTTCTGAATACCTGAAGAAAAGTTTTGACTCTACGTTTCACATCTTTAGCTATCTTTTCTTCCGCCTTTGCTTTTGCTATCCCTATTGCTCTCTGTCTCTTTTAGCTTTATCCTGTATTCTTTTCTGTGTTCCTCCTTTTGGGATCTGTTGCTCCTTTTATTGCATCTTTTAGTTTAGCCCACTTCAATAAAAAGAGCAATGTATATATATGTAAAGAAAGTAAATAAAAGGAAAAGGAAAAGGAAATCTATATAGTTCACCAAAGACGTGGCTACACAAATAAAGGCAAAACCCACAGAAAATAATACAAGATAAAGCTAAAAGAGACAAAGAGAGAAATGAGAATAGAACAAGCAAAAGTGGGAAAAAAAGTGGCTAAAGATATGAAGCATGGAGACAAGACTTTTTTTCAGGTATATTCGGGAGAAGAGGATTTAGGACAATGGGGTATGTCTACTAAAGTGCATTAATGGCTTAATGCATGCTAATGGCCACGTTAAGACATCAATGCAGTTTAGTAGACATACCCCTTTTGTGTTTTGAATATCTACAGCCAAGTAAACTGAACTTAATAATTCCATTAGTAGAAATCCTTGATCATTCCATTGCCATGCCAACTTGGCCATCCACTTTTTCTGATCCACACTGCCAATGTCATATCCTAGCTGCTTAAAAGGCAGCTAGTAGGCACTGTGGATTAAACTAGAAAGAGGGAATGGGAAATCCATTTGTATTGGTGTGATATAAAGATCTTCTTCATAGGAAGAAGTGGTGGGCAGAGATTTAATAGGATACATAGTATTGCCATGAAAGGAGAAGTGCTACTGATAGGTGATACATTGATTGGCACATTCCTGCTGCGGTGTCATCTAGAAGTAAGGCGATCTTAGATTACCTACAGTGAGAACTATTCTGGCAACTAGTAGCAGAACCTATACGTGCAGGGGCCATATTAGACCTGGTGCTTACCAATGGGGAAAGGGTTTCTAATGTTATAGTGGGAGATCATCTCACATCCAGTGATCACCAGATGGTGTGGTTCTCTGCAGCCATTTGCAAATGCCGTGGCTGTTTTATGTTTTGCCCACTACTGCATATCTCTCCAGTTGTACTTCATTTACTTGATGCTCTGGTTTCTATGATACATGGAAATCACCTTTACAGAGATGATGTGCCAGAGATGCTGCTTGTGGTGTGCACTAACCTGTATACGCATGGGGCCAAAGAGAATATATTTCCCTAATCAGCATTTCCACTTCCCCTGGACAAAAGGGAGCATTTTTTGGTTTTAGGGGCATGGTACTGAAAAACTAGTAGACACTTTCTGAAGGCATTCTAAAATGGATCTATCAGATGTGCGGCTTTGACTTGAAGGATGTCTACGTGGGTAAATCAAGGGTATCCAGGATTTAAATGCCCCCATGTCTAAAATGGCCCATATCCGGAGACATTCATGCAGGATAGATGTTCATAGATCCTATTCAGAACCGGTTCTATGCACGTCCTCATTGACTCCTTGTAGTTCAAGAATAGGTATGAGCTTTACTGGTCTAGAAAGACTCTGCATGCATTCCACAGATGTTCCTCTTGCCATTGCACCACTGTATTGAGCGTCTGCTGCTGTGGGAGCCCCAGACAGCAGTTCCTGTGTGCTCATAAAGGCTGTGCTGGATGGATGTGCCAGCAATGTTTTATTAACTGTAGATGGGTCTGTTAGAGGTGTTGTGTTGTACTCTGCAAAAATACCATGCCGTTGTATGATGGTTGAATCTGAACATGGCAGCACTTGAAACAGGGTTATCGACCCGAAACGTGCACGTCGTACTTGAGCGTCCCTAAGTCTGCAACTTGTTTTTCCTTCATCCAGCTAAGTGGAGTTTTTCATGTTTTATAAGAAATTGATTAAAATGGATGTAATTGAGTGGTGGACATAGTAATTTTACATGTTCCTTTCCTGAAACATCCGACAAAAAATATTTATTTGGTATACATTTTCTTGGGGTTTTTTTTGGTGATTTTGATCCTGTTGGTTGTATCACTCAAGGCATCTCTTGTGATCCTGGTTGTCAAGTTTGTTCTGATCAATCAGGATCTGAATTAGGCTTTGTAAATGTCTTCGAAAGTATACTTAGACACGGATTCAAAGAATTTCTGGCACAAGACAACGACAAAGAAAAATCTTTAAAGTAATTCTCTATTGCAGGAGTCAATAGAGTCACAAGAACAAACAATTCAGTTAACATTTTCCATAGAGCTCCAGACTAGACAAACTTTGGGCCAATCATGAAACAGGAAAGAAGATCACCAAAAATACAAGTGTTAAGAGCAAGCTCTTCTGCAAAATGCCTGCCTTCTAACCCAAAAGCTCTTGGTTTGAGGCCAGCCTATTACTGAACGGGGGAGGGGGTGGGTGTAATGTTTGGATTAACAAATGCACATCCCTACTCTTTACCAAGCCTGGATTTAAAATGTTGGGACTGGAGAGCAATAGGGAGTGGAAATTTCTTCTCTAGAGATCATACAGCATGGTCCCAAAGCAAATAGAGACTCTGGTCTAGCCCAGGTATTTGGAGTCTTTGGAACTGGATGTGCTAGATAGTTGCTAGCCTAAATCTGGACCTTCTGTTTTTATTACCCATCTAAAATTTGTAAAAGAAAAGCCAAAAATGAGAAGTTTAAAGCTTTGATTTTTACTTTTATTGGATAAACTTTAGAGGCTCAAGAATCCACTGAAACTCCAAAACTTAAATGCTCTGTCATATGACCATAAATGATTTTTTCTTCTGTAAAAGCAATAAAGCCTGACGATCATGTTGAAGACTAGAGAATTGAAACTCTCCTTACGGACATGATTTAAAGACTGACAAGCCAGAAAAGAGTTGACAGTATTTTTTTTTATATCATTATTATTATTTTTATTTCATCATTGTTTAGACTTTGGAAGTGCACTCATGTCTGTTCTCCTGTGGATTATTGTCAAAATGACAAATATCTTTCACATTTTACTGCTATCTACTTTCTGTAGAGTGAGATAAAATTATTTTGTTCACTTGAGATCTTTCATAGGAGACAGTAGCCAAACGTGAACACTCTCTAAAATTTGTGGTCCCATCTAAAGTGGAAGGATTCAAATGGTAAAGAAAGATGAGCCATAGCTCTGTCATTACAGTTATAAAGAACAAAACAATAGGGGTTTTGTCTTTCAGCTTTACTCTAACCTATGGTGCACTAACATCCAATACAATGGTACAGAAACTTCTTGAAATGATAGCTTCATTAGCAAACATATCAATAACATTAAAAAAAAAGCTTATTACAGATTTATTTATTTATGAGATTGGAACCTTTATGGAGCAGTGACTCTCTCTCACATGTGTATGTACAGCACTGCATATGCCTTGTAGCGCTATTCAGATGATAAGTAGTCGTAGTAGTAGCAGTATATACTTAGATTATATCAGGGATTCTCAAACCCGTCCTTGGAGCACTCCTAGCCAGTCAGGTTCACAGGATAACCACAATGAAAAGACATGAGAGAGGGTTGCATGAGCTGCCTTCATTGTATGTAGATCTCTCTCATGCATATTCACTGTGATTATCCTGAAAAACTGACTGGCTATGTGTGTCCCGAAGACTGGGCTAAAAACCCAATGGGAGAAACTAAAGAACCTGGCATTTACTTATATGGATCAATTTACAGTGTTGATGGTGAGAGTAGTTTTAAACGCTGGCTGCAATATTTTAGAGAAAATAAAAACATTCAGCACCATCATACAGATGGGCAACACTGAATATACTTAGAAGGCAGTCACTGCTGCCTGCTATGCAGTATGAGGAGCTTTCTGTCATGGTTGGATGTGCGGGCTGGATGTCCAACCTGCGCTCAGATCCAGTCCCCAATTCTGCCGTCAGCGCTCCCCACATAAACAGCATTTGTGTGGGGAGCGCTGGACATGGGCGGGAGGGCGTAGAACAGGGTCAGGTACCAGAATGAACAAAGGCTATTCAGGACAAGCCTCTGTATGCATCCTGGTACCGCAATAGACATCTGGCTTATTCCACCCCGATGATGGAGTAAGTGTGGGGATCTGCGCTGATTGCAGGCTGCAGCACCCCAACCCCATCATGCCGCTGAATATAACACCTGCCGCCTGATCCAGGCCTTGGGGGCCCCCATTGAAGGTCAGATGATGGTGTGCCGGGGCTGCACTCTGTCTGGGCATTCCATGATGTGCCAGCACCATAATGATAGGGTGCCATTGCATCGGCACACCAGTCGGAGCGTGGTACTGTGGGGATGGGTAGCCTCTGGGACATCTCCCTACATGGAATCAGGTGCTCACCAGGCTGTCTAAATGCCCGATTCCGCAATCACAGGTACGTATAGCTCCTGCAGTTGCGGAATCGGGTACACTTTGGCCCCGTCCAGGTTCTAGGCATCCCCATGCACCTTTTGAAATCGGCTTCCATGTGTATAGCGGTGCTATTCAGCTACTGTCCATATAACTGACTTTTATGCAGACCTAAATTAAATCGCTTAGTCATATGGATAGCAGCTGACGATCACTATTATCCATATAGATGGATGCCTTGCCCTTTTTCCATCCTACATTTGTCCATATAGTGCCACTAGTGATTAGAAATATTTTAAGATGCACTATCTGGACTTACCTGAAGATATATGTTTAGCAGTAATTTCCTGTCTTCTACAACTTCCCAACTGAAAAAGAGCAGCCTCAACCTCCAAGCAGTAGTCTTGCAGTCAGATTGCCAAATAAGGGAGCTGCTGTGAGCAGTGTTTGAAAAGTGCTTGGCACTTTGAGTGGGTTGGATTCTGGGGAGTATTTGAAAAAGGATTGGTAGATGGTGGGGTGGAGGGTGTTTGAAAACGGCTCAGGGAGGCCGTATAATTTTTACTAAGCTTCATCCGTTCTCTTTTTAAGATTGCTGTAAATTATTCCATGGTAAAAAATAAAATAAAATACACAAAGCACTATTTTACCAAAGTTTAGTAAATAGGCATGGAAGTATCAAAGGCAAGGCTTATTAGCTTTTTGCGGTTTAGTTTCTCATGTAAGGTCCAATAAGTCTTTCCTAAAGTGCAGTTTTCTAACAATGAGAATTACAGTGTGCCTGGTTAAACTTCACAAGCTCTATTATTCATGGAAAAGAGAAATTAGACTTACCTGCTAATTGCTGTTCCTTGAGAAACTCCAGTTCAGTCCCACACCACTGGGTAGTGTACCTCTTCCTGCAGCATGGAGACTGGGCATGTCAGAAGTCTGATACATCTACCGGTGGCACCTCCCACCAGCTTCCAGTGACCTATTGACAAAGCATACTCTAAGGAGCAACACATAAGTAGTTATAACCAATATGAACGCTAAACTCTTGGCTTCACTGCCTCTCCAATAAACCCCCTGAGAGAAGATGATAACTGCTCCACCCCCTCTTCAAGGAAACAGCATTAAAGATATGAAATATATGAAAGAAGGGAAAAGAAGGTAGCATAGAGCAGAGCGGCCAACCAGTCAATTACCCCACAAGACAAGTAATAAACACTTACCGTTAGGCTTTTCCTTTGCGTGGCCGGTTACTCCAGTGTCACGATACCATTGACTGAACACCAACTTGGGTGGGAATCGGGACTGAACTGGAGTTCAAGGAACAACAATTAGCAGGTAAGTCTAATTTCTCTTTCCTTTTGGTCCCTCCAGTTCAGTCCCGCATCGCTGGGATGTAACAGAGCAGTACACTAATGGGAAGGACCTGATAAACCGGACCACAAAACTGCTGACCCAAAACAGGCACCCCTGCCGCCTGCAGATCAAGACGCTAATGCTTACTAAAGGTGTGCAACTGCCGGAACTCTGCTGTGCTCCGCCCAAGACGTCACCTGAGCCCTTGTTGAATGAGCTCTCAATTCCAAAGGCACCTGACGGCCCTGCAAAAGATAAGCTGATGCTATTGCTTCCTTAATCCACCTAGCAATGGAAGCCTTGGAGGCTGCTTCACCTTTATGCGGGCCCCCAAAAAGAACAAACAAGCACGCTGACTTACGAAAAGACTCCGACACCTGCAAGTAATGACGGATCACTCTCTTCACGTCCAGCAACCGTAAATTCAGGTCAGCCCCCCTCTCACCTACTGACTTCAACACAGGTAAGACTACAGACTGATTCAGATGAAATGGCGAAATTACCTTCGGCAGAAACGACGGCACTGGACATAATACCACCTTTTCTTTGAAGAACATCGGGAAAGGTTCCCTACAAGATAAAGACTGCAACTCTGAAACCCGCCATGCCGAACAGATAGCCACCAGAAACACCATTTTCATAGTCAGATCCTTAACCAAGGCTTCCCCGAGAGGCTCAAACGGTCGTCTCGTCAATGCCACCAACACCAAATTGAGATCCCACGGAGGAATCAACACACAGCAAGGGAGCCACAAACGTGATAGCACTCTCATAAAGCGCAAGACATCTGGGTGAGTCTTTATGGCATGACCTTGAATCTTACCCCGATAACAAGCTATAGCAGCCAGCTGCACTCTTAATGAACTGGTCGCCAAATCCTTATCAAACCCATCCTGAAGAAAACTCAACACCTCCGGAACGGAGACTAAGGACGGACGTAACTGCCTAGTTTCACACCAACCTTCAAAGATATGCCAAATGCGAACATAAGCCAAGGATGTCGAACACTTTCTAGCCACAGCAAGGTAGCAACCATCACTGATGAATAGCTTTTCTTCCTCAACCTAGCCCTTTCAATGGCCAAGCCGTAAGCGAGAACTGAGCCACCTGTGGCATCCGAAGAGGGCCCTGCAGAAGTAGATCCTCCCAAACCGGCAATTGCCACGGCTGACCGTCGAGAAGCCTCACCAGGTCCGCATACCACAGATGACGCGGCCAATCTGGTGCTATTAAAATCAAGGGTCCATGATGTTTCTCTATGCGCTGAATCACCTGACCTATGAGAGCCCAGGGAAGAAATACATACAGAAGGCCCTGGGATGGCCACTGTTGAATCAAGGCATCGATCCCTTCAGACATTCTTTCTCTTCTCCTGCTGAAGAAATGGCTGGCTTTGGCAGTCTGACAAGTTGCCATGAGATCCATCATTGGTATCCCCCACTTGAGCACCAACTGCCTGAATACCTCCGGATTCAGATCCCATTCCCCGGGGTCCACATGAACCCGACTGAGGTAATCTGCCATCACATTGTCCGTTCCCGCTATGTGCGCCACAGATCGCGCCAGAAGTCGAGGCTCTACCTAACCGAATAGAGCCCCCACTTCCTTTTCCAGTGCAACGCTGCCCGTTCCACCTTGCCATTTGAGATACGCCACCGCGGAAGTGATGTCTGACAGCACTGGAACTGCTTGCCCTAACAAAACCGACTCAAACGCTTTTAGAGCCAGAGCCACTGCCCATAACTCCGGACGATTGATGGACCACTGAGCTTCCTCCATGCTCCATAAGCCTTGTGTGTAGAGTCCCTCGCAATGGGCCCCCCAGCCCACCAGGCTAGCATCCATCATCACCGGGATCCATTGCGGCTGCTCCAATGGCATTCCTGCCACCAGTTTCTCTCGTCGCAGCCACCATCTGAGAGACACTCGAACCTGCCCCGGGCAGGGCAAGTGCTTGCTCAACGAGTCCTCCTGATGCGACCACTGATGAAGCAGAGACCTCTGCAAAGGCTGCATGTGCGCCCGAGCCCAAGGGACCACTTCGAGGGCAGCCACCATGGTACCTAGCACCCGAAGATAATGCCAGGCCGTCGGCGCCTGCTGCTTCAAAAAAAAAAACAAGCACCAAGGACTGCATCCCTAGAACCCGAGCCTCTGGAAGGAAAACTGCACCGACTCTCATGTCAAACCGAACCCCCAGATATTCCAATGTCTGCGACGGCACCAACCGACTTTTGGAGGCACTGACTACCCAACCAAGGCTCTGCAAGAACTACACCACTCCGGCCGTTGCTTTTCCTCTCTCTGCTCGGGACTTTGCCCAAATCAACAAGTTGTCTAGGTAAGGATGAATGAGCACACCTTCCCTGCACAGAAAGGCCGCCACAACCACCATAAGAACATAAGAACATAAGATATGCCATACTGGGTCAGACCAAGGTCCATCAAGCCCAGTATCCTGTTTCCAACAGTGGCCAATCTAGGTCATACGTACCTAGCAGTTTCCCCAAAAGACACAGGTTCCGCAATGCTTGTACTGGGTCAAGCATTGATATCCTGGGTCCCTTCTTAATAATGCTTTATGGACCTTTCCTCCAGGAACTTGTCCAAACCTTTTTTAAACCCAGCTACACTAACAGCCTTTACTACATCCTCCGGTAACAAATTCCAGAGTTTGATTACACGTTGAGTGAAAAAATATTTTATTTTATTAGTCTTAAATAGTTTGCCCTGTAGCTTCATTGCATGTCCCCTAGTCTTTCTATATTCTGATAATGTAAACAATCGATCTACGTTTACCCGTTCCACTCCGTTCATTAATTTATAGACTTCTATCATATCTCCCCTCAGCCGTCTCTTTTCCAGGTTAAAGAGCCCTAAACTTTTTAGCCTTTCTTCATAGGAGTATCCTTCCATCCCCTTTACCATACTACTTGATTCAATATACTGTTGTCAGTAGCTAATTAATACTACTTGATTCCATTTACTGTTACCAGTACCTAACTACTTTAATCCTATTGTTGTTAGTAACTCGCATTTTTACAGTCAGTAACCTGCATTTTTTACAGTCATCGGAAATTCCAACATGAATTATAAAAAAATGCTACTTTTTACCTTGAATATCACCTTATACATCGCCAGCCTACTATTCTCTCTATACCCCCTCCCTGCTAACGCCTTCACACCACCATTGAACCTCCCAGAGTTCTCTCACATTCATGTTATCCCTCATCGTCAGAGACATAACACTCATCAACTATTCTTAGGAAATTCTAAGATAAATCACCACAGACTGATTCAGATAAAGACATCTTCTAAAACCGACCACATAAATGCAGGCAATGCTTTCACACACATATCCCTCATCCTCATCAACGCTAGGTCAGCTAGAAATAAAACACCTATCATTACAGATCTAATTAATACAGAAAACCCAGACCTACTATGCATTACTGAGACATGGTTAACAGAATCTGACTCAGTCTTGTTAAATCAATTAAAAGTTCAAGGATACTCCATCTTCGCCTGCAATAGAAAACATACAAGAGGAGGAGGTGTTCTTATATTAGCTAAATCTAATCTCGGGTTATCCTCTACTATATGTGAAAACCCTGATGACACAAATATACTCAAAATTGAAAATAAGGACATAGCAATCTGCTTGATATACAGACCTCCGACCGCAAGTAATCAAAACGTTGACTCCATACTAGAATTGGCTTGCAACTCTACAATAAGGAAACCTCTCATCATGCTAGGTGATTTCAATCTGCCATCTCTCTCTAACAATCAAGAAACAGCTTTCTTAGAAGCGATGGAAGAAATGGGCTTCAAGCAAACAGTTAACCAACCAACTCACACCAAAGGAAACACTCTCGACCTAATATTCATTCCTATCCATTACACAACCTCAGCTCATTATGTCTCACCTTCCACATCTCAAGTCCCATGGTCTGACCACTATCTGATTAGGTTCTCTTTCCACCTCCCACAATACACCAAAGCACCCCTTGTCAATCTACATCAAGGTCAAAGATTTCGACCATTCAATAGAGAAGAGTTTCTTGAATCAGTACTCCCTAGATTGGATCCTCATATCTATAACCTTGATGACGCAATATCCAGCTGGAATACCATTATTGGATCTGCATCAGAACCATATTCAACAAAGATTTACCATAAAATGAGAAAGAATGAAAAATGGTATACTATTGAACTTGCAATTCTGAAGAAAGGTCTTAGAAAAATGGAATCTACTTGGAGAAGGAAAAAAACTCACGAACTCAGAATACAATATTTCTCACTACTCAAAGATTACAAGGATGCGATTAATAAGGCTAAAAAACAATATCACTCTAAAACTTTATCTAAAGCTATTAATCGCCCTAGAGAACTATTTGAGATTGTCAAATCGTTAACCAAATCCCCATCCAACAATTCTCACAAAATTTGTATTAGCCCGCAATTACTTGCTGATCATTTTGCAAATAAACTCAAACTAAACAGCCATTTCACCCCACCTAGCCTAACTCTTTCAGATAATAACCACCTGGAATGGAAAACCTTCCACCCTATTACCAACAAACTCCTACTTCAGACAATCTCCAACCTAAATACAACAACCTCTCTTCTTGATCCCTGTCCAGTGACTTGGATAAAATCAACAAAAACAGAACTTGCCTCAGACTTACTAAACATAGTCAACCAATCTCTTCAACAAGGACGTATAGCAGATGTCCTCAAAAGGTCAGCAATTCGACCACTGTTAAAAAACAAAACTCTAGACGACCATGACCCAACTTCATATCGTCCCATTGCAAGTATTCCATTTCTTGCTAAGATTATTGAAAAGATTGTGCAAACACAACTGCAAGATTATATAGACTCATCAGCTCCATTAGATGATCATCAATATGGATTTCGCCCTTATCATGGTGTAGAAACACTCCTAACAGCACTATTTGATACAATCATCAGAGGTATCGATAATGCCAAGCGAGCCTTTATTCTCATATTCATTGATATTTCCTCTGCCTTTGACACTGTAAACCATAACACGCTCATTTCAAGACTCTCTCAAATAGGCATCAAAGATAAAACCCTTGAATGGTTCATATCCTATTTTACTAACCGGACCCAATATGTGCAAATAGATCGAAATGCCTCATCCCCATTTCCACAAGAACAGGGCATCCCTCAAGGCTCTGCCCTTTCGGCACTTTTGTTTAATCTCTATCTTCAACCCATCTGTTCCATATTTAAACGCTTCAAAATCAACTACCACATCTACGCGGACGACATCATGTTATACTCGCCATTTGATGTGTCAAACCCGGATTATAGTAACATATGTCGTTGCCTCTCTGAAGCTGAACTGTGGCTGAAATCAAGGAATATGAATATTAATTTTAAAAAAACAGAAGTTCTATTCATAACAAGAAACACAAGCTTCACTCCCCCACTTGAAATCAAGATTGGAAAAACTCTCTCCCAGTCAAAGATGAGATCAAATACTTGGGAGTCACTCTGGATAAAACCCTCAGCCTCACCAAACATATAAAACAATCTGTAAGAACAATATATTTCAAATTGAGGACAATCCAACAACTTAGACCATTGATAGATAACACTGATTTCAGAACCATAGTACAAACACTTATTACACCACATTTAGACTACTGTAATGGTATTCTTCAAGGGACCTCTAAGAAAAATATTCACACTCTTCAATTAGCCCAAAATGTCACCGCAAGGATTATCTACAAAGCGAAAATTTCAGATCATATATCTCCGATCCTCTACTCTCTCCATTGGCTACCCGTCTCATGCAGAATCATCTACAAGTCCTTAGTCAATACGTTTAAGATCTTTAATAATATAGCACCATCTTTCTTATCTACGCTGATCACCATCCCACATGATAATAGATCGAGACGAAGAATAAACCTTCACACGATACAAGTTCCTGATTCTATTCGAAAGACAAGTCAGAAGACAAGTAACACAGCTTTCTCATACTTCGCCCCTACGCTATGGAACAACCTCCCGATTGAAATCAGAGAAATCAAAGATCTTCAATTATTTAGAAAAAATCTAAAAACCCATCTATTTACTCTGCACTACAATAACCTCCACATTGAAGATAATCCTAACACAGAAAAAAACACCGTTCATCAATCACTCACTGACCCTACTTAGACAAAGCATAAACCTTTCCCACACATTCACATTGCTCACCTAGATTAAGCTTACCCTTAGAAAGCAATTTGCTTGTCGCTAATGTGAATAACTGTAATTTAATGTAAATATTTGACTTTACTGTTGATATACTATTGGTACTATGTTTTGAAACATTATCTAATTAATACCCAGTTCAAATGTTCCTACCCCTCCTGTTATCTCATTGTATTTTTAAGTTACACTTAATAGTTGAATGTTCTTTGTTCTAAATCTGTTCTATGTAAAATAGTTCTTTGTTCTAAATCTGTTCTATGTAAAATAATAGTGCTCTATTATTAATGTTTGTTACCTGTAAACCGCCACTGATCTCTGGAAGTGGCGGTATAGAAAAGATGTATAAATAAATAAAATAAATAAAATATTGCTGTAGTCTACAGACCTCCAACTCAAATTGAAGAGAGAGATAACGAATTGATTAAAGATATTGCCAAGATAGCAACAAAGGGGGAAGCAATCATATTGGGTGACTTTAATCTACCTGATGTGGATTGGATTACTCCTTCTGCACATCTGGAAAGAAGCAAAAAAATTGTGGATGCTCTCCAAGATGCATTATTTAGACAAATGGTGATGGAACCAACCAGGGAAAGCTCAACGCTGGATGTAGTGCTCACCAACGGTGATAGTGTGTCGAATGTCTGCGTGAGTGCCCCTGTGAACAACAGCGACCATCACACGGTGTGGTTTGAGATAAAAGCCATGGTACAGGCCAATCATAGCAAGCTCAAAGTCCTAAACTTCAAATACACTGACTTCAATAAAATGGCAGAGTACTTAAAGGAGGAGATGACGGGGTGGAAGGAGATAAAGGAAGTGGAATTGCAATGGGCTAAACTAAAGAAGGCAATAAAAGGGGCAACAGATAAATATGTAAAATATCCAAAGAGGTGGTTGCTCAAATAAAGGCAAAAAACACAACTTTCGCAAAATTCAAAAGCTTGCAAACAGAAGAACACAGAAATGAATACAGGATCCAACTCAAGAGTCTAAAAGAGTAATAAGGATAGCAAAATCAAAGGCAGAGGAAAGGATGGCTAAAGATGTTAAGGGTAGCAACAAAACTTTCTTCAGGTATATTCGGGAAAGGAAAAAGATCAGAGTTGGAATTGCAGGACTCAAAAGTGCTGGGAAAGGACTCGTGGAAAGTGACACTGAAAAAGCAAAATTGCTAAACAAATACTTCTGCTCTGTTTTTACAAAAGAAGATCCTGGAGATGGACCAGCTCTGACTCCCAAATATAAAAATGGGAATGAAGTAGATACCACACCATTCACAGAAGACGAGGTGTTAGAACAACTTGCTAAACTGAAAGTGGACAAAGCCATGGGACCGGATGGGATACATCCCAGGATACTGAAAGAGCTCAGAGAGGTTCTTGCAGGAACATTAAAGGATGTCTTCAACAGATCCTTGGAAACAGGAGAGGTTCCTCAGGATTGGAGAATGGCTGATGTCGTACCTCTATACAAAAGTGGTGACAGGGAAGAAGTGTCAAACTACAGGGCCGTGAGCCTTACCTCAATGGCGGGAAAAGTAATGGAGGCGTTCCTGAAAGAGCGAATAGTGAACTTTCTCAAAACCAACAGGATGCAAGATCCGAGGCAACATGGTTTTACCGAAGGACGGTCTTGCCAAACAAATTTGATTGAGTTCTTTGACTGGGTGACCAAGGAACTAGATCAGGGGCATTCGATGGATGTCATCTACCTGGATTTCAGCAAAGCCTTTGACACTGTTCCTCATAGGAGGCTTGTCAACAAACTCTGTAGCTTGGGGATGGGTCCCAAGATGGTAAACTGGATTAGAAATTGGTTGACTGACAGACGACAGAAGGTGATTGTACATGGAGCTCACTTGGATGAGAGGAAGGTGATTAGCAGGGTGCCCCAGGGTTCGGTCCTGGGCCCGGCACTGTTCAATGTATTTGTGAGTGATATTGCTGAAGGACTGAATGGAAAAGTCTGTCTTTTTGCAGACGACACAAAAATTTGCAACAGAGTGGACTCCCCCGAAGAAGTGGTTAACATGAGGAAAGATCTACAAAAGCTGGAAGACTGGTCTAATGCTTGGCAACTACGATTTAATGAGAAAAAGTGCAGTGTCATGCACTTGGGTAGCAGAAATCCAAGGGAAATGTACACGATAGGGGGTGAGAGGTTGGTATGCACGGTTCAGGAGAAAGACCTTGGTGTGATTATCTCTGATGATCTCAAGGTGGCAAAACAGTGCGACAAGGCGGTGGCAAAAGCCAGGAGGATGTTGGGCTGCATACAAAGAGGGATTACCAGCAGAAAGGAAGAGGTACTTATGCCACTGTATAAGTCACTGGTGAGGCCTCACTTGGAATACTGTGTTCAGTTTTGGAGACCATATCTTGCAAAAGATGTAAAAAGACTGGAAACTGTTCAGAGGAAAGCAACCAAAATGATTTGGAGCCTGCGTTAGAAGCCTTATGAGAAGAGACTTGAAGACCTAAATATGTACACTTTGGAGGAGAGGAGGGACAGGGGAGATATGATTCAGACCTTTAAATACTTAAAGAGAAATGATGAACAAACAAACCTCTTCCAAAGACGGGGAAGCTGTAAAACTAGAGGGCATAACATGAAGCTGCAAGATGGTAAATTGAAAGGCAATGTCAGGAAATATTTTTTCACTGAAAGGGTGGTGGATGCTTGGAATGCCCTCCCGATGGAAGTGGTGGGGGCAAACACGGTGACGGAATTCAAAAAGGCATGGGACAAACGCAGTGGATCCCTTTACAGCAATAGGATAAAAACAAGATAAACGGTACCATCTAACTTCTAAACCATATAACGTCTCAACAAATAGGGGTGTCCTACATTGAGTGGTAGGTTTACCCCTAAACGAAGACATGGCGAGGGGTGGCCTGCACAGAGCGACAGGTGCACCTACTCTTGCCATCTTGCTGGGCAGACTAGATGGACCATGCTGGTCTTTATCTACCGTCATTTACTATGTTACTATGTTACCATTTTGGTGGCTCTTCTCTGAACCTTTCTAATAACTCTATATCTTTTTTAAGATACGGCGACCAGAATTGCACACAATATTCAAGGTGCGGTCTCACCATGGAACGATATAGAGGCATTATAATATCTTTTGTTTTATTTTCCATTCCTTTCCTTATGATACCTAGCATTCTATTTGCTCTCTTGGCTGCCGCTGCACACTGGGCCGAGGGTTTTAACATGTTATCCACAATGACGCCTAAATCTTTTTCCTGGGTGGTGGTTCCTAATGTGGAACCTTGCATTCTGTAACCATAGTTTGGGTTGTTCTTCCCTAGGTGCATAACTTCCCTAGGTGAATAACCATCAGCTTTGGTAAACGTTTGCGGAGCTGCGCCAACCCGAATGGTAGGGCTTGGAACTGAAAATGATCCCATGGAACCATAAACCCGCAAGGATCTTTGATGATCCTCTCAAATCAGGATGTGCAAATAAGCCTCGGTGAGATTGAGCGGTCAAGAACTCCCCTTGACGAACCGCTACCAATACTGACCTTAGGGTTTCCATACGGAAATGGGTTACCCGCAGACATCGGTTGATGCCCTTGAGATCCAGAATCAGCCGAAAGGCCCCGTCCTTCTTTGGGACCACAAAATAAATCGAGTATCGACCGGACCCGCATTGATCCTGAGGGACCGGAACCACGGCCCCGAGCTATCTGAGGCGAGACAAAGTTATCCAAACCGCCAACTCCTTGTTCCGCCCCCTGCAAGAAGAAAGAACAAAAGAGTCTCAAACCGGTCGAGCAAACTCAAAAGCGTAGCCTTCTCGAATGACCTCCAATACCCATTGATCAGATGTTATCTGAACCCAGGCAGGCAAAAATTCCCACAGCCGACCTCCTACGGGTTGCAGCCCCACCTGAGTCCCCCTCGTTTCATTGTGACTTTTTGAAACTGGCTGGTGGAGGGCTCACAAACCCTCTGCCCGCTCCTCGGAAACCTCTAAAACTTTGGCCACGAAAGGGATACTGTCCTCTTTGAAACGATCCCAAACGCGAAGCCCGAAAATGGCGAAAATCATGCACCTGGCCCCTCAACATCGCTCAGGGCCTCCCTGTCTTCAGCTTGTCCTCAGGCAACTGACTGCCTTTGGACTCTCCCAAGTCCTTAACCAGCTTGTCCAGATCATCACCAAAAATCAGCTTCCCTTTAAAAGGAAGCGTACTAAGCCTTGACTTGGAGGAACTATCGGCCGCCCAATTCCACAGCCAAATATATCTTCGCGCCACCACCAACTATTCGCCAAAATCCTGATCGGGTCATAATGTACGTCCACTAAATAGGCTGCCCCAGACTCCAATCTGGATAAGTCCTGCAACTCGTCCTGCGACATATCTGCCACATGTGAACGCTGAGACCAACGAAGACAAGCCCTCGCTACCCATGCCCCACAAATGGAGGCTTGTGGCACAAGGGCATTGGCCTCAAAGGCCTGCCTCACCATCGAGTCTACCTTTCTGTCTTGCCCATCCTTTAAGGCCGCTCTACCTTCCACCAGAATGGTAGTCTTCTTTGTAACCGCCGAAACTGCCGCATCTATCCTAGGAGAGCGAAACATCTCTCGTTCCTGGTCAGATAATGGATAGAGCCGAGCCATGGACCTCCCGCCTCTGAGAGCTGTCTCCGGCATGTCCCACTCATCCTGAATCATCTGCTTAACCACCTTATGGACCGGGAACACCGCTTGGGATTTCCTCACCGCCTGAATGAGTGGATCTTCCACACCGTCTTCTTCTACCGACGCGGTCATGGAAAGGTTAAGGGCCTGTAGTGACTCTGAGATTAGAGACATCAGCTCCTCTCTCCTAAACGCTCGAATAATCCGAGTCTTATCCTCAGGTTCTTGGATCTCACCTTCCTCTAGATCCTCCCCGGGACCTTCCAACTCCCCCTCCAACTCATCGTCGTCCAAACACTCCGAAGGACGGGTCTGCTCTTCCAGCACTCGTGGCCGTTTGATTGGCCTCACCTGTGAACCTGCAGCTGTCTGTGCCACTGTCCTAACTACCCCAGGACTCAACCCCGAGACGTCTGGCACAGCCCCCTGCTTACAAAGGCAAAAAGCCTGATGTAACAGCAGGACAAAATCTGTGGATAAATCCTCAATAGCTGCGGCCGTCACCCCCAGAGGAGCACTCGTACCTGGCCGAGATGATGCAGATGCCTGCGGTGAAAGAGGAGCCTCTTGCTCAATCTCCTCCCCTTCCTACCCCCTCTAGGTCTCTGGGGCTTGGAGAGAGGTCCTTCCTTACTCTGGTCTTGCAACTCCTGCTCCATCTGCACCACCTCAGTTGCACAGACACGACACACGCCGTCGATCGAAACTGTCCCTCTGCGGGTTCCACACACCAGGCACTGAGGTTGCACTGGCATTAGCCTCTACAATCCTCATCACTAGATACCGAGGCTTCTCAACCACCAGCTATGAACCCGCAGCCACAGTTCATGTCTACCACTCAAAAAACTAAGTTATCTACTTAATCCTTACTCCAATCCTTGTTTTTGTCCTTTTTTTCACTTTAAAACCTCAAATGCCTAACTACAGGCATTAAAGAGGCTTGGAGCAAGCACTAAAAATAATGTTTTGTTAACATCCAATGTCCTGAATCCTCAGAGACTCTCTGCACACAAAAATACATTGCCTTCAAAAACCGCGGGAAAAAAACGTCAGCGCTAAAAAAATGGCACTTCAAAATCGAGCAGCCGGCTCCACACAAGGGGGAAGGCCTCAGCCGGAAGAAAATCCCCTGTGGATCCTCACTAACTCCCTGCTGCATCCCTCCACGATTCAGAGCAAAAATGAAAGCAAATACCTAGATTCCTGCCAGTAGCTCTTCTTTCACTGTGCCGGCAAGCCCCGAGGCAAAGAAACTGCAGCCGACATCTGACAGCTCACTCAGACACTGCCGACTCGATCGGGAGGCAGAGCAGAGCAGAGCAAAAAGCTCCCCACTGTTCTAACAAGGCAGGGAGTGCTACAGGGCCTTAAATGCAAAGAAAAATGAAGGGAAGGTAGAGCAGGAATCCCTTCCACTGCCCCCTTCCCTGTCCTGACCGGCTCTGTTCGTCTTTGTATTTTTTTTTTTTTAACTAGCACCTCAATGAAAATAAATTAAAGGTACAGCGTACCCAAAATAAAATATCCCCAAATTTAAATCTAAAAATCTACAAACTACTTCTCCTTATGTGTTCCTCATGATGAGCCTAAATCCTAGGCTCACAACCTCCTGCTGCATGGAGACTGGACACACTGAAAACTGGTGGAAGGTGCCACCGGTAAAAGTATCAGACTTCTAACATGCCCAGTCTCCATGCTGCAGGAAGAGGTACACTACCCATCGGTGCGGGACTGAACTGGAGGGATGAAAAGGAAGTTAACAGCATCCCTCTAGGTGATGCTAACTTGTATCGAAATATGATTGGGCCACTAACAAGTCAACAGAGGCTCCTTGCTTTGAAGTAAAAGGGGCTGGTAAATTAAAAAAAAAAAAAAACTTCCTACTCCAGATCCCCTTTAAAAATACCAGCATCTTCCTCCACCCCCCACTCTTTGTAAAAATATCAGCCTCACTGCGCCATCTCCATCTCAACCTTTTAAAGCTGATGGCCTTTTATGTATACCTACAATCCATTTCAAAACTACATTTTTTAAAAAATAATAGATCACTTCAACTCCCTTTGTTGCTCCTGCTGGAGTATCCTTGGTATATAGCTAGAGTAAGAACGATCTGCAGCCACTGCTGTCCCAACAGATCTATTTTCAAAAACAGCATTGCAAGGCATTAGTGGCAGCTACTACTATAAGTAGCTGTCAGGCTGCCAAATAAGAGGTTAACTAGGTATGGAATAATTGAGGATTTTTCCTGCCCCCTACAAGACACCAGAAATAATCTGACAGATGTTTGGGAGGGGGTTGAAGGGGAAGCATATCATTTTTAAAGTTATGGGGGAGGGGATATTTAAAGGCATTTACATGGCTTACAGAACTGCAAACTGTGTAAATGCTGTTCTTTGGGATATTCGGTGGCACTATGGTTAGTGCCACTGGGGATATGTGGGCACTGCCGCTATACACCCTTATACTAACCGGTTAGCATAAGGGCATGCCAGTGGGCGTTCCAGGGTAGCACCCATCACTAACCAGGCAGTGACGATATTGACTGCTGCCTGGTTAACGATACACAGTAAAACTCAAGGCAAGAAACCCTGAATATCGCCACTGCCCAACAAGCTTTGTGATAATCTGAACAGCCCAGATATTCAATGCCGGAGCCTGGATATGGCCCTGGAATTGAATATCTGGGTTTTAAGTTCAGCTCCGGCTAGCCCCTTTAACAGTGCTAGCTGCCAGTGCTGAATATTGGACCCATGGTTTATTGTTTATTTTAAACTTGATATATGCCTTTAGCTGGGGACCACAAAACGCTTTACAAAAACTTTAAAACTTTTAAATATAGTAAGAAGTGAGAAAGACAAGAGAGGTTAGATGTCACAGAATTAAAAAGTCAGAAGACCAATTTCAGACTTAGCTACACACTTTATTATCCCTAAGCAAGTATATAAAAGTTAAATATGGATAAAACCAAGTATTCAAACAAGAACATGAAATAATACTACATCATGGCTGTCAGAATCACTGCTTGCATTTTCATCAGCTAGGGTAGTTCAGTCCTGAGAAAGGCCATAGGTAACAACTAAGGACCACATCTGGCCCAACTAGGAAAACTTCAAGCTGCTAGAGAGTCTCAGTCCATTCTTGAAGCACTGAACAAACATTTTAGTTATTGGCACGAGCATGCCTCTATGTCAGTGGTTCTCAACCTTTTTTGAACCGTGAGCCTTTTACCATTGGTCAACTTGTGGTGACCCCCAATGATAAAATCAAATGTGTCTCTCTTCCTTTACCATTAACGCATTGTCGCTGTAATCATTTCTTGAATTATTAATATATTATAGGCCTTTGCAATATGTTTTTATTTATAAAATTTACTTATTTAAACCACAATAATTAATCACAATAACAAGTAACAATATTTGATTTCAAAATTATGATGATTTTGTAGTCAAATCACTAACATGAAATAAAATTATTTTTTTCTACCTTTGTTATCTGACCAATTTATTCTCTGATCATGCTGGTCCCGATCTGAGGCTTCTACTTTCCTGTCTTTTCTTAGCTCTCTTTCTGTGGTCTATGGTCCATCTGCAATTTCTTATCTCTTTTTTTGTTTTCTTCACTTCTTTCCATCAGCCTATTTCCAGTCCCAGTAACCCTCCCCAGTATCAGCCCCTTTCCAGTCCTCACTCTCAGTACCTTCCAATGTGAACTTGCATTCCCATGACTGCCACTGGTGTCCATTCCCTTCCAGTCCCCCTCCTTCCCCACTGACCAGTCCCTTCTAGTACAAATACCATGGCAGCCCCTCTCAGATCCACTCCCTTCCAGTTCCATTCTCCTATCCCCTCGTATCAGCCCATTTGTAGCCTTAGCCCCCAGTTTTCTTCCAGGGCCAGCAGCTCTATCCTCCCCTCCCCACAATCAGCCCATTCCCAGTCGAAGCCCCCAATCAGCTTGCTTCCAGTGCTAGTCCCCCCTCAACCCCATTACCAGTCCTAGCCTCCCCTAATAAGCTCATTTCCAGTGCTAGTCCCTCCTCTACCCCATTACCAGTGCTAGCCTCCCCTAATTAGCTCATTTCCAGTGCTAGTCCCTCCTCAACCCCATTACCAGTGCTAGCCTCCCCTAATTAGCTCATTTCCAGTGCTAGTCCCTCCTCAACCCCATTACCAGTGCTAGGCTCCCCTAATCAGCCCATTACCAGTCCTACCCCCCATCAGCCCATTACCAATCCTAGCCTCCTCTAATCAGCCTATTTCCAGTCCTAACCTCCCCGATCAGCTCATTTCCAATGCTAGCCCCCCATCAGTCCTTTACCAGTCCTACCCACCTATCATCAATTACCAGTCCCAACCCCCCCTTGATCAGTCCATTCCCAGTCCTAGCCTTCCCTAATCAACTCATTACCAGTCCTAGCCCCCCATCTGCCCATTATAATTCTACCCTGCACTGTCTCTCCCCTCTGTGCAGCATTTATCCCCGTCTGTCCAGTATGTCCCCCGTCTCTTCCCTTTGTCCATGTCAGCTCCCTCCCTCCCTCCCTCCATGTCAGCTCCCCCTCTGTCCATGTCATCCCCCTTTCCCTCCCTCCCTCCATCCATCCATCCATGTCAGTCCCCCCTCCCTCCATGTCAGCCCCCCTGTCCATGTCAGCCCCTTCATCCATCCCTCCATGTCAATCCTCCCTCCCTCCATGTCAGCCCCCTCTGTCCATGTCAACCCCCTCCCTCCATCCATCCATCAATGTCAGCCCTCCCCTCCCTCTCCTTCCATCCATGTCAGCCCCCCTTTCTCCATGTCAGTCCCCCTTGTCCATGTCAGCCCCCCTCCCTCCCTCCATCCATCCATATCAGCCCCCCTCTCTCCATGTCAGCCCCGTCGCAGATTCCCTGCTCCCCTCTCCCCATGTCTGCCTCCTTCTTCTGCAGCCGCAGCTCCCTGTCTCTTAGGGAACCGTGGCTATGCCTGTAAAACCGTTGCAGACACTTTCTGTCTCTAAACGGGCTCCGTGCAGCATTGTTCCGCCTCCAAAGGAAGTGGCAAACAACTTCCTTTGGAGGCGGGACAATGCTGCACAGAGCCTGTCGAGAGGCAGGAAGGCTCTGCAACAGTTTTACAGGCATAGCCGCGATTCCCTAAGAGGCAGTGAGCCGCGGCTGCAGAAGATTGGAGTCTGTGATTTTGCCGCTGCCGAGAAGTGGACTCGGCAGCAGCAGCAACTTCTGCACTTTTTTTTTTTTTTTTACGGCGGAGTGAGGCGACCCCCGCTAAATCCTGTGGCGACTCCCACGGGGGTCACAACCCACAGGTTGAGAACCACTGCTCTATTTGCTGCTCCCACAGTTTCTCACATACTTGGCCCATCTGTCCCGTTCCTAAGGTGTCAGCAACAATACTGAGCAAAATAGATTTTCCTGTGTCAGAAGGTCACAAAAAGTTGCAAAACAATATGAGCAAAATAATCTTTTCTATGTCAAAAGTTTGTTGGCTGCTTCCAAAGTCAGATAAATATCCTTATCACTGATTCTATCTCGTCATTGGTGAGGTTAGGGAAAAGCTTGGAGAGGGAGGGGAAGCTATAGAGTACAGACCTAGTAACATAGTAAATGATGGCAGATAAAGACCAGCATGGTTTATCTAGCCTAGTCTAGATGGCTAGAGTTTTACAGTTGCGCCTGTCGCTCTGTGCAGGTTACTCCTCTCTGTTCATGAAATGGAAATTACACCTACCTGGTAATTGTGGTTCCTTTAGGAACTTCAGTTTAGTCCTCCACCTGTGGGTAGTGTACCTCCTCCTGCAGCTTGGAGACTAGGCATGTCAAATTTGTGACATCACTGGATATAACCTGCTGGTAACTCCCATCAGCCCCCAGTGACCTACTGACAAAGCAAACTCAAAGAGCAACAAATAAATAGCTATAATTGATTTTCTCCGAGAGCCACACTCTAACGCAAGATCTAACTCTCAAATATTCAACCGTCAGAACCTTGTCCGCTTATTTTATTTTATTTATTTATGTATTGCAATCTTTTTACTTTCCGTGTTCCACCCCCTAACTTATCAATAGAGCAGGAAAGTAAATCAGCAGATATATCCACACTCACTGCGATCCAGAGACCGAAAGGATTTCTCCACTCTGCAACACTGCTTCTCCTCTCCATCTGAAATTAAACTGTGAACTGATCACCCCCTCGAGCGGGAATGAGGACTAAACTGGAGTTCCAAAAGGAACCACAATTACCAGGTAAGCGTAATTTCCATTTCCTTATCGTTCCTCCAGTTTAGTCCTCCACCTATGGGATGTATCAGAGCAGTAACCATTGGGAGGGACCTTTGCCCCCGGATTGCAACACTGCTGACTCAAAACAGGCTACGTCCAGCCGGTAGCATCCCCTGAAGGGCTGCAGAAAAGGTGAAATGGCCGCTCTGCAACTTTCCACTGGCGAAACCAATCCGTGTTCCACCCAAGGTACCGTTTGCGCTCTAGCAGAGTGAACCCATAGCTCCTCCGGAGCCTGGCACCCTTGCAACCTATATGCTGACACAATAGCTTCCCGGACCCCCCCTAGAGACCAAAGCTTTAGCTGTCACTTCCCCTTTACGGTGCCCTCCGGCAAGAATAAAGAACCGCCCTGACTTCCAAAGATCTCTGAACCCCTTAAGTATTGTCGCAACATTCTCTTTATGTCCAGAGGTACGGTCCGGAATCCTCTCCCATGCGGGACCCAAGACTGGAAAGAGCACCACTTGATACAATAGAAACGGAGAGACTACTTAGGGTAACAATGACAGACCGGTACGCAATACCACCGTTTCCTTAGAAAACGATAAGAATGGTTCCCGACAAGACAACGCCTGCAGCTTAGAGACCCGCCTTGCTGAAGAGAAGACCTCCAAAACCACCATTCTTAAAATGTCAAATCCTTGCCAGAAGCTTGATGCAAATGCTCAAAGGGTCTCCTACTCAATGCCCCTAGCACTAGGTTGAGCTCCCCTGGCGGTACGAATATGCCTTCCGCAAGGCATGGGGTGCGGTTGCCAAGCCAAAGAGCAATGCTTTGTATTGGCAATGCCCCCAAGGGAAGATGAACCTCAAAAACCTTTGATAGACTACCCTGATAGAAACGTGCAGATACGCCCCCGTGAGATCGATAAAAGTCAAGAACTCCCCCTGGTGGGCCGCCACAAAGCCTGAATGCCACGTGTCCCTCCAGAAGTGAAGTACTTGAAGACAGCGATTTACCCCTTGGAGGGCCAGAAAAAGCCATGGAGACCTGACTTTCATGGCACCATGACCTAAATAGAGCAACGACACACGCCGTAGTCTGTGGCCGAAACTGGCGTTACTGTTCCCATCTGCAATGGTCGATCGAAAGATGGACGACATGCTAGTGTTTACTGTTGACCCTTGCAGGATGAGAGAAGCAATGCAACTAGCACCGAACGTGGCACTTCTAGGGCATAAATATCTCGGAACATCTCCAGCACCCATTGGCCGGATATCATTTGGGCCCAGGCAGCAAGGAACTGCAAAGTTGCCCTCCTATCGGATGACTCCCTAAGTGGACCCGACTCGCTTCATTGCTGCTTCCAACCGGTGGCTGTGAAAGCTGCCGCGAAACCTTGACCTGCTCCACGAAACCGCTGGTCTCTAGAAGCAACCTTCCCCTCTGGAAATCTCCTAAGCGAAATTAACAAATCTCCTGAAATCTCTAGACTGGCCACGTGAGACCGGCCCAGACTCTCCCTGCTTAGGCTTGTCCTCTGGGAGCTTACCATCCTTGGACTCCCCCAGCTCATTCACTAGCTTGTCTAAGTGCTCTGCCAACAACCACTTGCCTTTCAAGGGCCGCTTACTGAAGCATGATTTGGACAACTGGTCATCCGCTCAAATACTCAACCAGAAGAACCGCTGAGCCGCGACCAGAGAAGCCATCCTATTTGCCAACAATCTGATCATGTCAAAAGTGCACCTCAGCGAGAGAGGCTGACTCCTACTTTAGCCTAGTGACCTCTAATAAACTCTCCTGCTCCAGTCGGCTAGTCTGTCGTAAATGATGAGACCACCGGAGACATTGTCTAGCCACCGAGGCCCCACCAATGGAAGCCTGCAAGGATAAGACATTGTCCTTGAGCACTTGTTTCCACAAACCATTCAATTTCCTGTCCTGCGCATTCTTCAAGGCTGCACCCCCGTCCCTCGGAATAGCCGTCTTCCTCGTAACTGCTGACAGCGCCGATCCATCCGGGGTGAAGAAAACTTCTCTGTATCATTATCCACTAAGGAAGAGCCTGCTCATAGACTAGACCCCCCTTACTGCACTTTAGGCTGATGCTATTCAGTTTGGATCATGCGGTGCACCACACGTTGAACTGGACATACCACGCAACCCACTTGAGATGGCCTGACCGCCTGAAGAGAGGGTCATCGACCTTCTCGTCCTCCACTGAGTGGGCTGTTGCTAGGTTGAGCATCCGGAGGGATACTGCACAGAGAGGCACCAGTTCGTACTCCCGGAATACCCGAATGATTTTCGCCTGATCCTCATGCTCCAATATTTCTCCTTCTTCCAGTTCCTCCATTCACGACTCGAGTGTGGCTCCATTACCTCCGTCTCCTGCCATACCTAAAACCGCAGGACCATCAGCCCAAGCTCTCTGGTTTTTTTTTGGTTTTTTTTAAGAGTTGTGGAGTAAGGTTGTGAAGCTCTCCCACCTAGCATGCTGGTGAACATTGGTAAGCGGCAGAGTTTCCCGAATCTCTCCCTCCCGCCACAACCCGAAGGCTTGATGCATTCTTACTACCAATCAGGGCAAAAACATCTTCCCCGGAACAACCCTGATAATGCCTCTGCCGGTGCCCCTGACGGGCCCACCTTACCATGTTAGTAGGAACTGATGCGCAGCCCTGATCGATTCCGGCGTCTGTGACCGTGCTTCAGCGGATGGTGTAGACCACATACTGAGGGCGAGAAGGCATAGGCACCGCCCCCTCCAGTAACACCTTGGCAGAAAGGGAGAGGAGGAAGATGCTTTGTACTTCCTTCAACTTCCTTGTCTTTGCCTTTTTTTTTTTTGAAATGCCAAAATAAACTAAATGAAAACCACAGTACTCAACTGCCCTGGTCAGGCTCGTGCCGCGTCGGCACTGCTATACCTGTAAGAATGGCTGATCAAATATGTGCTCGAGGCACACAACTAGCCATGAATGCACCCATGGTCTGCCCTCCGGATCGAGTATAAAACAAGAGCAAACAAGTCCTATCTCTGTTAGGGGCGTCACTCAGCAGCAAGGCGGTTCATTGCTGACACGTTGTTTCATTCACAAGACTCTTATCTGTCACACCACACCACCATTACTGCTCTCAAGCAAGCATGAACCAAGGTTCAACTACCTCCCATCAACGCGGACCAACGTTTCGGTATTATGCAGAAGGCCGGAAGTGGTATAGAACCGTTAGAGAGCAATCTAAAAATGGCAATGAGGTGCAGAAATGAGACAGGAGTCCAAAGACCCATTCTTTCATTAACTATTCTTTCATGTAGGTGTCAACCGTTTCCTGACCTGACGAAGTAGGAGAACATCATCAATACCTGACAAAGGACTTAATGAAATCTCTGACCGCAGCCACAACCAACAAGGCCGTAGATGCCCTAAATCAGCAGAGGGGCCTGGTCATCTACCATACCACCAACAGTTCATTGCCTCCATAGAAAAGCCACTACAGGACTATTCCTGCACCTCCCTGTTACTTGCCAAAGATGGAATCACCCATACCGCCAGAAAACACTACTGCTTCCATCTCCGAAGCAAGTTGTGCCACCAACATGAAGGCATATGATTGGATGCTGCCTTCCTGTCAAGAAAGGGGGCCAACCTTTCTAGTAGTGGGACAAAATCTGTAACGCTCATCTCTACCCTGACCTTGCCAACAATATATGCAAAAGCTCACCCTTTGTCAGCCAGTGTACAGAGAGTTCATGGGCTGTCTGGAGTATTTCCCACAGAATTAACACCGCTGTCCCTGACTTAGAAAGGATTTCAACTAACCCTGCCAAATCAAGGAACACCGCTTTATGACCGAACAAGTAAGCATACTACTGTCAGTGAAACAATAATAATAATAATAACACTGTCAGTGAAACAAGGCGACCTCCCTACACCTTGAAGGGAATATTGATGGAGAGCATCATCTTAAGGCAGAGACATTTTCAAACCTGGAAACCAAATCTGAATATGCATGGTGATTTGGACTTTATGCGTTCTGATTGCTACAAGCAGAAATTTAACTCATGCAGAGACCTCCTCTACTCTGATTGTCCCCCATACTGGCTTGCCAACAAACACAGGGTACACAAGTGCTTGCCATGCACCACCTTGCCTTATGCAATGCATCTGTGCCTGCACCCTCTTTTTTTCTTTTTTTAGCTCTAGTAAGGTACCAGTCTACCGCTCCCAAGCCTACTCTACTGCGGTGGCACTTATTAAACAAGAAAAACTGATACAGAGAAAATAACACAAAACAAATGGAGGTAAACTTACAATTGTTTGCCCTTGACCCAAACTACACTAACCTCCGACAAGATCTGAGCCACAGAAGGCCACCACGCAGCAAGGCATGCGGGAACAAAATGGCTGCTGCTTGAAGTAGCCCGTAAGTGTTCCCACAGGGAATTCCACAACTTGAAACCCCCCTAAATTAAATTAACTAAATTAAACCAAAAATAAACTAAAGGAAAAACTAAATGAAAAATGCTGGTAAGAGAGGAGAGCCCTGGCGCGATCTCCAAGAAAACTGCCGCTCTAAGCCCCTACGCAGCTAAACCGCTTGCACAAAATGGCCACAAATCGTGTCTGGCGGTTTTGGCGCCAATAGCTGAACAGAGGCCTCTGCACCCCAGCGCTCTTCTTTACCCCTTCCCTGCACCGTGAAAACGGAGGTAAAAGGGTCTTACCGTGCAAAAAGGGCATAGTCCTTCCAGCTGCGTCATCACTCAGTGCTGCCACGAGCGACGTCCGCGGTGAGGACAGCCCTGCCGAAAGAAAACAGCTTCATGATGTCGTCGGCCAGACGCTGCAAAGCCTTGAAGCTGTGCGGGCATCCTCCGAGGAGCTCTCCCTCATGCAGTCAAGGGGCAGAGATCTTGGAACTGAACACTTTTGGCGCAGCAGAAAGAATAAAGGGCTTGGGCTCCCTATTTTTTTTTTTCTTCTTAAAGGAATATCACCAAATAAATCACAGGACCAAAATTAAATAGAAATTAAATAGAAATTTGATTGAAATTCAAGGTAAAGTAACCAGCTAGAACGGAAAGTTTGAAACCTGTTCCTAACACTGCCTACACTGCTCCCTATCTGCTCCTTTAGTGAGCCCAGCACCTAGGCTCACGCTGTCCTCCTGCTGCATGGAGACTGGACACACTGGGGCTGATGGGAGTTACCAGCAGGCTATACCCAGTGATGTCACAAATTTGACATGCCCAGTCTCCAAGCTGCAGGAGGAGGTACACTACCCACAGGTGGAGGATTAAACTGGAGGAACGATAAGGAAGTTTAATTTGTTTGCTTTGATTCCATCCTCTTGCTATAAAGAGATCCTCTATCTGTGCTATGACTTTTTGAATTTGGTCACTGTTTTTGGGAGAGCATTACAGGCATCCATCATCCTTTCTATTAAAAGTAATTCCTGTGTCCTGTCAATCACCCCACTCAGATTCCCCTTTACACCTGTGCAAAGAAGCAATATATAAGACTTTTCTTGAAGGATTTTAATGATGTGTCTTGTTTAATGCACAGAGCTGGTGCCAAGAAGGATACTGATTGACTGTTGGGTGGATTCATGACGAACAAGACTATTGGGTGGAACAAACAGCCTATTGTGATATTGAGAGTGTGGAGACCTGGAGGGTGTGTAGGGTATTGGTGAATCACATAGATAAAGTGGAAGATCAGTGTAGTAGGCCTTGTGGGCTAGAAGAACAACTTTGAATTTAAGAAAGAAATGATGTAGGGGAGGAGGAGCCTACTGGTTAGAGTTAAATGTATCCCCGAATTGTGTTGTGACCGCTTTGATTGAAGGATAAGGCGGTATACAAAAACTGTCTAAATAAAATAAAAATAAACTTCTTCAGGCCCCTTAACCATGAAAACTGGCCAGGGATCACCCACACAAAAAGCAGTGTAGTAGGCCTTGTGGGCTAGAAGAACAACTTTGAATTTAAGAAAGAAATGATGGAGGGGAGGAGGAGCCTACTGGTTAGAGTAGTGGCATAGACCAGGGTTGTGTTCCAACTGGTAGTCCCAGAAACATAACGGCAGAAAAAGACCACATGGTCTATCCAGTCTGCCCTTCCATATCAACTACAATGGTCCCCTTTTTAACTTTAGAGATCCTCTGTACTTGTCCCATGCTTTTTTGAATCCAGATACTGTCCTTATCTCAACCACCTCCACTGGGAGACAATTCCATGCATCTACCACTCTTTCCATAATGAAATATTTCCGCATATTACTCCTGAATCTATTCCCTTTCACCCTCATCCTATGTCCCTTCATAGCAGAGCTTGCTTTCAATTGAAAGACTCTCCTCCTGTGCATTTATGCCATAGAGGTATTTGAGCATTTCTATCATATCTCCTCTAGCCCACCTTTCCTCTAAAGTATACATATTAAGATATTTAATTCTGTCTTTATATGCTTTATAACGAAAACCACTAACCATTTTAGCAGCCATCTTCTGCACCGACTCCAACCTGTTTATATCCTTTTGAAGGTGTGGTCTTCAGAATTGAACACAATACTCCAAATGAGGTCACACCAGAGACTTATACAGAGGCACTATCACCTCCTTTTTTCTGCTGGCCATTCCTATCCCAAGCATCCTCCTGGCTTTCACCATTGCCTTTTCTGCCTGTTTAGCTACTTTAAAATTGTCAGACACAATCCGCCTAGGTCCCACACTTCTTTTGTGGACAGAAGTACTTCATCCCCTGCCCACCGTCCGCCCAGACTCCGCCCCTGAGCTGCCCCTTCTCCACCCCCATCTAACCTCCCCACACAACCTGCGGGGAGGTTAGACACAGCAGGGGTAGGCATGAATAACAGTGATAGAGGTCCCATTGGGATGTCCATCCCTGCTATTCATGGCATAGAATAACACCCCTCCCCCCCCCCAAAAAAAAAAAGATGCATCAACAATCAGTTCTAACTCAGAGAGAAAACAACTCAGAGGGAGGAGTAGCCTAGTGGTTGGGGCAAGGTACTTCAGGCCAGAAGGTCAGGGGTTCAAATCCCACTAGAGGACAACAACCTTGGGCTGGAAGGACTGGGGTTTCAAGTCCCACAGATGCTCCTTGTGGTCTTGGGCAAGCCACTTAACCCTCCATAGCCCATGTTCCCTGTAAGTATTAGTGTATGTGTCTCATAACCCTGCATGTTAAATGTATCCCCAAATTGTGTTGTGACCGCTTTGATTGAAGGATAAGGCAGTATACAAAAACTGTCTAAATAAAATAAAAATAAACTTCTTCAGGCCCCTTAACCATGAAAACTGGCCAGGGATCACCCACACAAAAAGCATTCCAGAAAGCACGCAACACCCTCTTTATAACTAACTTAAGCCAAGACCAACCTACCCCCATCCCCACTATTATTTCTCCCCTTCCCCTTCACATACCTTCCTAGACCTATCCCAATCCTGTACCTTACTCCTTAAATATACCTGATCCATCAGATTTAGGAAAGGAATGTGTCCTACCCTACGCCCCCTCACACCTTCCTTCTTTCCCCACTCCTGCTCAGTAAAGTCTAAGCATACTTGATGGTTTTCATCCTCTAATGGAGAAAAATTGCTGAGATTATTTTTATTATCTTATGTCAGATACCCTTGGTTATGGTGTCAAACAGATAATGATTATTTTCTCTGTAACCTTAAATCTCTGAACATTCAGTTAATGAATTCTGTATCTAAAAGGTATCTTGGGAATTTAAATTTCAGAAATCTTTTCTCACACCTTCCCATTCCCATAACTAAATATTTTTTGTACTGTAAGTTAGCAATAGACTGTGTTAATGCGTTTATGAGGCTCACGAGATTCCCACTAATTAAATGATGCTGTTTTGATTTGCTGTCATAATCCCTAAACTTTATCAGCTCATGAGGCACAATATAATTCAATTATAACAAACCCTGAGAGCTGTATAACCACAAATTAAACAATAAGACTAAGATCCTAGTTGCTTTGAAACATGTGGGCATTAAAAACCTTTTGAATACAATCTTTTAATGAGGTTGATTTTGACATGTCTTCTGGGAATGCTATATCAGCATTGTAGGTTGTTCAGCATTGTAGGTTGTCTCAGAAGGGCTGAAGGGGAAGTAGAGAATTGGAAACTCTGTTACAATTTCCATATACCATGATTCCTAGTGAAAACTGTAGATTAAAAGAGGGAGGGTAATTTTATCACAGGCTGCCCAACTTGCACATCAGGTATACACATAAGTGACAGCAATTTTCTAAGGCAAAGTATTACCCATAGAAGTACACACACTTTTGCATCTACTGTTTAATTGGCAGAAATTTGGTGGTTTTACTCACATACATATTTTCTAAAGTATGCATGTAAATTGTAAGGCCTTTACACTCATGCTGGATAAACGTATGCACACAAAGGCTGTATGTGCAGAATTTATGTACATGTACTCCAGGTGATTTTGGAAAAGACTCTGTGTATGAAATACCCTTTTAACTTTTAAAACTACCACCTAGAAATGAGCAGAAAATTGTGGTTGCCATATTAGCATTGTAGGTTGTCTCAGAAGGGCTAAAAGGGAAGTAGAGTGGAGGAGTAGCCTAATGGTTAAGAACAATGGCTTGGAAACCCAGAGACCAGGGTTTGATTCCCACTAGCACTCCTTGAGGCCTTAGGCAAGTCACTTAACCCTCCATTGCCTCAGAAAAATCCAAGTTATCAATGCTCCTGTTTAATGTATGTTACCAAGTTTAAGTTTCAATGTAAACCACTTTGAGTGAAATGATAAAGCAGTATATAAAAACTGCTAAATAAATAAATATTAGTTGATTTGGATATGTGAAAATATGTTTTATGTATACCACCGAGGACTATATGTGATAGGTGGTTAATAAGTATGTTAATAAATAGAGACATTGGCCTTCTCATTCATTATCAGATTTAGGGTCTTTGAACTGTAAAGTTTCAATAACTATCCTCATCCACTTTCATTCACAGAGTTCACACACACACATATATTCACACCAACACAGGAGCAGATGTACAGGTGTGTATCCGTATATGTGCCCTGTTTTTTGGTTCCTATTTTATAAAGGCACAGTGATAACTATGTTGCATTTATAAAACAGGTTTAAAACAAATGCTTTTTTGGACTTCTCATATAGACGTTATGTTATAAAATCAAGCTCATAAAGTTGATTTATGTGTATTAAACATTTTTTGTACTTATTAAAATTGCATTAATTTCAGAAATGAACAGAAAAAAAGGAAGAATATTAAACAAAAAATCCCAAGACAATACAGAAATGAATCACAAAAATTTTCCATATACACCCCTAATATTAAAACGAGGATCTTTGCAGGGTAGGAAGATTTAGTGGCATGAGGTCAGAACCATTTTTCCAAGGGTGCATTTGGATTTAGTTCACATATTTTCAAAGGTAGTTCATTGTATTCATTAACAGTAGCTATTTCTCTGTCTCTAGAGGGCTTACAATCTAATTTTGCATCTGAGGTAATGAATGATTAAGTGACTTGCCCAAAACCATGACGGGTATGAATAGGGTTTGAATGGTATATTTCCTTGTTCTTACCATTAGGTTGTTCCTCCTTATTAGGCAGTTTGATCCCTAGAAGAAGAATCATGACACTACCACTAGACACTGGATGTTCTATTTTGTAGCCAGGTGCTGATTGGACAGGAACATCTGGGAATCGCTCTAGCCACTTGCTTAACTGCCAGGGAAAACCCTAGTAAGAGCCTGTGGGAGGCTGTTGGAGGCTGTAGCAGTTTGTATTGAGGGTGATAGAAGGAGTGGGGGTACTCTGACTAGAATATAAGAACATACGAAATGCCATACTTGGTCAAACCAAAGTTCATCAAGCCCAGTATCCTGTTTCCAGCAGTGGCCAATCCAGGTTCCCAAGAAGCACACAAGTTCCACAATGCTTGCCCTGGGGTAAGCAGTGGATTTTCTGGGTCCTTTCTAATAATGGTTTATGGACCTTTCCTCCAGGAACTTGTCCAAACCCTTTTTAACCCAGCTACACTAACAGCTTTTACCAGATCCTCCGGTAAAGAATTCCTCTTGCAATTTTTCACAATCCTCTAGGGTTTTAACAACTTTGAATAATTTCATGTCATCTGCAAATGTGATTACCTCACTCATTATTCCTATTTCCAGGTCATTTATGAATATGTTACCTCTGCCAAGGCACACCAAGCCCTTCCCATGCTAGCTGTAATGTTGCCATGCCTCTACTGCTGGTGCTGCATCTGCAAATATGTCAGTCATGTCTAATGTTATAACACAGAGCTCATAGGCAGTTGTGCTAGTACAGTGACAAGGTCAATGCCCCATACATAAAAGACCCACCCCTAGCCATATCCATTGTATATAAAGGTTACCAGATCTCCCCAGGGATGATCCCCAATGTCATGTAATAGAACCACAACCTGTCGCTTATGTATAGTGTGGAATGAGACAAAGAACCCTGTGTCTATTGCAAACCCATCGACTGTCCTTCCCATGATCTGGAAAGGTGAAGATGTAAAAAAAAAAGATCTTACATGTTTAAGAAGAGAAGCACATAGCGAAACAAATGGAAAACCTTGACAGATTAATAACATCAACTTTCAGTATCTATGTGTTGGTATTTGTCTGAGTCCAAAGGCTTTCTCGAATTAATGAATACCACTTACACTATTCATGAGGAAATATCATGCAAACTTCCTCAACAAGGAAGGACCCTGGCCCCTTTGCAGCCCAGGTCTGCCCTGCTATAGTGCCACAGGAAACGTCTAAAAATGGGGAAATTTTCACTTACCGTTAATTTCCTTTCCTGGAATCCTGATAGACCAGTCCAGACAAGCGGGTTTAGTCCCCCTACCAGCAGATGTAGGAGACAGATAAATAGAAAAAAAAAAATAAAACTACCAGCAGACTGATTGGCTATTCCCTAGTAATATGTAGTTGAACCCAGTAGAGGGCGCTCCAGTATTGTAAAAAGCCATACTCAAACAGATGTAACCATGAACCAAAAAGTAAGGAAAATAGCAAACACACTATGTACAAAAGACGATAACGCTCCGCTGCAAAGTCTTGGCTCTTCAGCAATACACCACTGAACCAGATATCCAGAATAGGGAGGGTCCTGGACTGGTCTAGCAGGATTCCAGGAAAGGAAATTAACAGTAAGTGAAAATTTCCCCTTCCAGTACATCCTGCTAGACCATTTCAGACAAGCGGGAAGTACCCAAGCTAACTGCTCTTTGGGTGGGAAGATACGGCCGTCGAGACAACCTTTGCCTCTTCCCGAGATTGAATATCGAGCCTATAATGATGCAGAAAGGTGGACAGGGAGGACCAGGTGGCCGCCCTGCAGATATCAAGAGGATGAACGTGAGAGCGCTCAGCCCATCTTGTAGCATGCCCATCTTGTAGCCCATCTATGGCCCATCTTGTAGCATGCGCCCCTGTAGAGTGCACCCAAAGAGTGAGAGGGACAGATTTTCCCTTAAGGATGTATGCAGATTCAATTGCTAACCACAACCAGCAGAAGACCGTGGGTTTAGAAGCAGATTGACCCTTACAGGGTCCCACAAAAAGCACGAAAAGGTGATCAGAGGTACAGAAAGGATTTGCCACCCGAAGATACCTACGAAGGATCCTGCCGAGATCCAGAGAATGGAGTCCCTTATTCTCGCCTGTACACTGATCCTCAGAAAAACAGGGTAGGAAAATTGGCTCATTGATATGAAAAGGCGTAAGCACTTTTGGAAGGAACGAAGGAACTGTATGCAAGAAAACTCCTTCTTTTGAGAAGGCAAGATAGGGATCCCTGCGTGAAAGTGTTTCTTTTTCGGATACCCTTCGTGCTGAAGTTATCACTACTAGAAACACTGCCTTAAGCATCAAATCTCTCAACGTGATGTGTTTAAGCGGCTCAAAAGGCACCTACATCAAGGCTTTTAGGACGAGGGACAGATACCATGTTGACACCGTTGTCGGACTACCTTAGCTGTTTTAAGGAAATGGGACACATCCACATGGGATGCTATAGAGCGACCCCCAACAGGGCCTCTGAAACAAGTTAATACCGCTATTTGAACCCGAAGAGACCCCAAGGCTAAACCTTTATCCAGGCCGTCCTGGAGGAAGGTAAGGATATTCGGGATTCACGACCTCCAAGGAGAGATACGGTGCTGCGCGCACCAGGACTTGAAGACTCGCCAAATGCGGGAATACGGTAGTGAAGTCGACAGGCGGCGCGTCTTCAGAAGGGTCACGACCACGTGACTCGAGTAACCCTTCTTGCTTAGGCAGCAGCATTCAAGGGCCAGGCCATAAGCGAGTAAGGAGCCGGATCGTCCATTACAATTGGACCCTGACGTAATAGCCCCCGGCGAGACCCCAGAGGTAGCGGCGCGACCCACGTTAAGTGGATGAGCTCCGCATACCAGGGCCTCCGAAGCCAGTCCGGAGCTATTAGGATCACTCTCCCCCGGTGTGCGAAAACTCTCCGAAGCACTTTGCCGATTAGTACCCATGGAGGAAAGATGTACAGCAGAGCCTCCTGCAGCCATGGTTGAGCCAGGGCATCCAATCCGGAGGACTGAAACTCCCTCCTGTGACTGAAAAATTCTGGTACCTTGGTAATCGCTGACATCACCATTAGATCCATTACCGGTTGCCCCCATGCTTGCAAAATCTTCTGAAACGCCCAAGGGGCTAGCTCCCATTCTCCGGGATCGATAGCGTTTCGGCTGCGGAAATCGGCCTGAAAGTTGTCCACCCCGGTGATATGCTGTGCCGAGAGAGTTTGTAGATGTGCCTCTGCCCAGGGAAGGAGAAGGGACATTTCCCTGGCTACACCTAGGGGCTTGGTGCCACCCTGGCGGTTGATATATGTCACTGTTGTTGCGTTATCACATAGAACCTGTACTGCCTGATCTTTGAGAAGAGGCAGAAAATGTCTTAGGAAACGCTCGCACTTCCAGTCAATTTATGGACCAGTGCGCTTCGTGAATCGACCAAGTACCCTGCGTCGACTGATGCAGGCAGAGAGCACCCCACCCATAGAGACTCACATCTGTTGTTACTAGGACCCAACGAGGGTTCTCTAGGGAAACACCCCTGAGGAGATGAAAGGGCGCCAGCCACCACTGGAGGCTGCATCTAGTCTCCGGGAGGAGCGGAAGCCAGATGTCGTAGACTTCGGACACAAGTGACCAGCGTGAGAGACCTCTGAAGCTCCCTCAAGTGCGCTCTGGCCCAAGGCATGACTTCAATAGTGGCTGCCATGGACCCCAGGACTTGAAGGTAATCCCAGACCCTCGGAGCTGTCTGAAGAAGAAGCAAACGAAGCAAGCCCGTGAATTTGCGAAGCCGCTCACGTGTCAAGAAGATTTTCCCCTGCACAGTATCAAAGTGGGCTCCTAGAAACTCTAGCTGCTGGGACGGATGAAGATGGCTCTTGGACATATTGAGCACCCATCCGAGATTCGAGGAAAGAAACTACTTGATCCACTGCTTGACACGCTTCCAACAGGGAGTTCGCCCAAATCAACCAGTCGTCCAGGTAAGGATGCACTCGGATTCCCAAAGAAAACAACTCTCGATATGAACAACCCAGCAGCATACCGACCAATATCCAGCATACCCTTTCTGGCAAAAATCATCGAAAAAACAGTACAACAACAACTACAAGAACACTGTTACCTGTGCTGTTAAAACTAGCACAGGTAACAGAGCATTCTCATACTCTGCACCAACACTCTGGAACCATCTGCCGCCAGAGTTACGAGCCTGCAAAGACCTAACTGACTTTAGGAAAAACCTCAAGACTTATTTGTTCCAGAGTCATTTCAATTTGATTTAAGCCCAAGGCTTAAGATTATTCACCGCAATAATCCATTGCATACCTATGTACACCTGATAGTTTATGTGAATGTATATTTGGTTTTGTGTATACTGGTTATTTGTATATATGTACATATTCCACATCAGTGTATTTATGTAAACAGTGCCCCTTATACCCAAAGGTATGAGTATACATGTATCCAGATATACATGTATACAGATATACTTATACTTATACAGATATACTTATTTACACCCACTTGTGTGATGTGCCTACCCTCCGAATCAACCTATGCGCGTCCCAAATTCTACTGTATTTACACCCACTTGTTGTGATGTGCCTTACCCTCCGAATCAACCTATGCGCGCCCAAATTCTACTGTACTGATTTGACAGTTCTCCTATTGTAATCGGACCGCTGCTGATCGCTGGAAGCAGCGGTATATAAATGTTTGCTAAATAAAATAAATAAATAAACACATCGACAACCATGCACCACTGGATGACAACCAACACGGCTTTTGCCCCAACCATGGAGTCGAAACATTACTGATTTACCTCTTCGACAGCATCCTACGAACCATAGACAACATCAAGAATGGAATCATAATGATCTTCATTGACATCTCTTCAGCATTTGACACAGTAGATCACAAAACTCTCCTGGAAAGACTAAAAAACATTGGGCTACATGGACCCACCTTAAAATGGTTCCACTCATACCTAACCGACAGGCGGATACAGGTAAAGGTAGGCCACAACACCTCTCGACCCATAAAAGTCCTCCAAGGAGTACCACAAGGATCCGCACTCTCAGCACTACTGTTTAACATCTACATCAAGCCAATATGCAACATCCTGAAAAAGAACAGCATTCAATATACTATCTATGCAGATGACATCATGATATACACACCTATCTCAGTTCACGACCCGGACTACTCTAAAATAACAAACTGCCTCACACAAATGACAAGATGGTGTCAAAACAACAACCTCGCAATCAACTACAGCAAGACTGAGGCACTAATCATCACTCGTAACCCAGACTTCATCCACCCACCGGACATCAAGATACAAAATACAACCATACCAATAAAATCGGAAGTAAAATACCTCGGAGCGACTCTGGACAATGAACTGAACCTCAAGACACACGTAAGCAAAACAATCAAAAATACATACTACAGAATGAGAATCATCAGAAGACTGAAACCCCTTCTCGCCACTGAGTACTTCCGTACCGTATGACAAGCACTAATAACCCCCTTACTGAACTTCTGCAACCCAATCTACCTTGGACTAGCAAAACAAACACTCAAACCACTACAACTAGCACAAAACACCGCAGCCCGCATAATATCTGGATCAACAAGACATGAACACATCACACCTATTCTGAAAGACTTACACTGGCTCCCAATCAGTTCACGCATCAAATACAAAACAATCATAAACATATTTAAGATCAAACAACACACTTCAGCTAACAGCCTGCACACCCTCATACAACCAGACACCAGCACACGCCCAAGAAGAAAAGGAACCTCCAACCGAGTCAGCACCCCAAGAGACTTCAGAAACACACGCAAGGACACCACAGAAAGAGCACTCTCCCTGGCTGCACCTACAATCTGGAACAACCTCCCAGACGATCTGAGATCAACGACGGACCTCAAAGACTTTCGCAAACAGCTGAAGACAATGCTGTTCATAGAACACTATGGACACGTCACATGATCTAACTACCAGGAACAACCAACATACCTCCCTCCGACCCACTGAAAAGAGAATGTATAACGGCACATGATGTTTGTTAACACTAAATGTATAAAAGAATGTACTATAAAACACGATGCATCATAGCGCACAATGTACATAGCTCAACATAATCAAACACACAACACAACATACACACAAGTCACGATATATCCTTCACTGCATGAAAAACACTATCACCCCTTTTGATTGTTTGCTGTGAAACCGCCTTGATTGTAAGAAAAAGCGGTATAGAAATACAGTTAAATAAATAAATAAATAAATTTGTGCAGAGCTGCTGTGACCACTACCATAATCTTGGAAAAGGTGTGCGGAGCTGAGGCCAGTCTGAAGGGCATTGCACAAAACTGGAAGTGTTGACCCAGTACTGCAAACTGTAGGAAATGCTGTTGGTCGTTTCTGATGGGAATATGGAAGTAAGCTTCCGCAAAATCTAGAGAGGCGAGGAACTCGCCTCTGTGTACCGCCTGGATCACCGAGCGAAGCATCTCCATTCAGAATCGTGGCACCTGTAGACATCGATTTATGCCCTTGAGATCTAGAATTGGGCAGAAGGACCCATCTTTCTTGGGAACCATGAAATAAATGGAGTCACAACCACAGCCTCTCTCTGCTCGAGGGAGTGGTCGAATAGCCCTCAGAAGAAGGAGATGGCGCACAGTGGAGCGAATCGCTTTTCTCTTCAGGGATCTTCCTCCGGGTGAGATGACGAATGCATCGGGAATGGATCGGGAACATTTGAGAACGTAACCCTGGGAGACTATGTTGAGGACCCATTGATCCAAAGTAACGACAGATCATTGACAAGAAAAGAGAGCCAAACGCCCACCCACTTGAGGAGTCTCTCCGGATGGGCCAACCTCTAGAAAAGGCTCCTGGGGTGGACTGTCCGGCCAATCAGCAGGAAGATCTCGCGGGGCCAGAGAACTTGGAAGGCCCCGAGTAGGACTCAGCTCCCTTGCGGGCACCCCGAAAGGACTGTGTCCTCTGACCAAAATGTCCAGTTGTCATAGAGGCGGAGGGCTTCCCAGGACGGTAGCAACGAGTGTCACAATACCTGGAGGTGCACCGCGAGGTAGGCAAATATCGACGGGAGGAATGCCTAGTAGCAAATTTAGGCTTATCTTCCGGAAGACGTTGGGGGGGGGGGGGTTGAACCTCCCCTAGGTCTTTGACCAATTTGTCTAGGTCCTCCCCAAAGAGAAGCTTTCCCCTGAAGGGATGCCTAGAGAGGTGTGCTTTAGATGCAGAGTCAGCCGACCACTGGCGAAGCCAGAGCCATCTGCGAGAAAGTGTGACCGCCGCCACCGATCTAGCCGAGAGGCACAAGAGATCGTAAAAGGCATATGCCAAAAAAGCTGTGACCGATTCCAGATGAGCAGAGCTGGATTCTCTGGCAGACGTTGAATCCAGCGCAGAAGAGCTCGGGCCGCTAAGCTCCCACAGAGGCCTGGAGAGATAATGAAGAAGCCGAAAAGGCAGTCTTGATAAGGCTCTCAACTTTCCTATCCTGTTGATCACGAAGTGCTGCACCACCCTCCACTGGAATGGTGGTGTGCTTCGTTACTCCAGTCACAGGGGTATCCACTTTGGGATATGTCAGCCACTTCTTCAAGTCAGGCGGTGCCCAGAGGTAAAGCTGACCTAGGCGGCAGGCTGTACAGAGGGGAATATCTGGAGAGTCCCATTCTCAAGACACCATTTGTTGTAGCTCCGCCAGGAATGGAAAAGCTCTAGAAGGCTTGCGAATGCCTTGTAATATCAGGTCTGGCTGGGGAATGGCAGAAGGCTGAGGATTCTGCTGATCCGGCTTCGACCACCTGCATAATTAGGGCCGGCAATTCCTCTTTGCGAAACAAGTATATGTTCTGTGTCTCGCTTTGGCCCTCCACAGAAAACTCTGATGGGGACCATTCCCCATCCTCCCGGTCCGACAGGCTCTCGCTGTTGCCCCCCCCCCCCCGAAGACAGCCCTTCCTCTGGTGCTTTTGGCCAAGCTGTAGTAGCCCAGGAGACCTCTTTAGGTGGTCGTTCATGCACCTTGGACATGTGCTCTTGTCTAGAGCGCTTGCGGGATCCAGAGCCAGAAGACTGAGGGATTTGAGTCAGGGCATCCACTGTGTTACTGGGAGAATTAGCCTGCCAAAGATACCAGGCTTGTCTAAAGAGGGCCAAAAACTGGGTTTCTGAGGCATGCATCGGCTCCTGCTGCCCGAAAGACCCCAGAGCAGAAGGAGTTAAGACAGGAGGAGAGAGAGACTCTCTTGCCGGGGGAAGCTGTCTGGGTTCCTCTAGCAGCTGAGGATGTGCAGCAGGACTGCTTCTGTCCTGAGCTCCCTTGGCTAGTGTTGCCAAAGTCTCTCCAGGATGAGCAAGACATGCAGCACAAATGACATCCCTCAAATCTTTATGCTTCTTTGTGCAGACCATGCATCGCTGAAGGGAAGGCATCTCACAGGTGAAGCGCAGCTGACTGTGATCCCCAGTGAACAGAAAAAAAAAATCAAAAAAGTCAATAGGAGTTGAAAGGGACCAGACAGTTGAAAAACTAGCAGGGAAGATAGAAATTAAAACCATAAAATCTCCTCACAAAGCCCGCCAAAGACGGAGCTGTGTAGCAAAAAAACAGCTGAAACAAAATGGCTGCTGCTATTAAAACTGCCAAAAAAAAATCACTCCAAACACTGTGAAAACGCGGTAAAAACATAAAATTAATCAAACTGAGAGCTAGGGCAGTATAGACATGAAGAGAAAACTCTCCAGGCGGACATAGGTTGCCCAGACGGCGTCCCGATTAAAATTGGGAGGGGGGAGGAGGAGGATCTTTAATGTTTTCTACTCACTGCGCTGGAACAGAGTGCTGAAGAGCCAAGGCTGACCTGAAACAGGCAGCAGGCAGGAGCTGTTGTAAGGCTGCCGATAAGCTGCAGACTCCTCCGATGAACGGCTGCTCAGGTCCTCATGAGCTGAGGCCAGTTTTCTACCCTGACATAGAGGAAATCTCACATGGTCATCCTGACCAGGAGTTCAACCTCAATCTGTCCCACAAACTGTTGCTGGGAAACCCAGAGGGGCAGCTCAAGTGCGCCCTGGGTGCATCCAGCAAAATTACTGCAAGTATTAAGTACTAAAAATAATCTGAGAGAAAAAGATAAACCCCTACATCTGCTGGCTAAAAAGAAAGGCTAAAAAGGTTAGGGCTCTTTAACCTGGAAAAGAGATGGCTGAGAGAGATATGATAGAAGTCTATAAATTAATGAACAGAGTGGAACGGGTAAACGTAGATAGATTGTTTACATTATCAGAATATTGGAAGACTAGGGGACATGCAATGAAGCTACAGGGTAAACTATTTAAGACTAATAAGAGAAAATATTTTTTCACTCAATGTGTAATCAAACTCTGGAATTTGTTACCGGAGGATGCAGTAAAAGCTGTTAGTGTAGCTGGGTTTAAAAAAAGGTTTGGACAAGTTCCTGGAGGAAAGGTCCATAAACGATTATTAAAAAGGGACCCAGGATATCACTGCTTGACCCAATACAAGCACTTGGAACCTGCGTCTTTTGGAAAAACTGTTAGGTACGTATGACCTAGATTGGCCACTGTTGGAAACAGGATACTGGGCTCGATGGACCTTGGTCTGACCCAGTATGGCATATCTTATGTTCTTAGATACTGGAGCACCCTCTACTGCAGCGGTTCTCAACCTGTGGGTCGCGACCCCCACGGGGGTTGCCACAGGATTTAGCGGGGGTCGCCTCACTCCGCCAAGTTAAAAAAAAATATTTAAAAAGCGCACCAGTTGCCTGCCGCTGCCAAGTCCGCTTCTCGGCAGCAGCAAACTCATTGCCTCCCTTCTAATGCAGCCGCGGCTCCCTGCCTCTTAAGGAACCGTGGCTATACCTGTAAAACCGTTGCGGAGCCTTCCCGTCTCTCGACGGGATCCGTGCAGCATTGCCCTGCCTCAAAGGAAGTTGTTTACCACTTCCTTTGGAGGGAGGACAATGCTGCATGGAGCCCGTTTAGAGACAGAAAAGCTCCGCAACGGCTTCACAGGCACAGCCGCGGTTGCCTAAGAGACAGGGAGCCGCGGCTGCAGAAGAAGGAGGCAGACATGGGGAGAGGGGAAGAGGGGGCAGGGAGGGGGGCTGACATGGACAGAGGGGGGGCTGACATGGAGGGAGGGAGGGAGGGGGGACTGACATGGAGGGAGGGATGATATGAATGGAGGGAGGGAGGGGGGCTGACATGGACAGAGGGGGGCTGACATGGAGGGAGGTAGAGGGGCAGACATGGACAGGGGGGCTAACATGGAGGGATGGAGGGCGGATGACATGGACAGAGGGGGGCTGACATGGAGGGAAGGATGGAGGGGGACTGACATGGACAGAGGTGGGCTGACATGGAGGGAGGGAGGGAAGGGGGCTGACATGGACAAAGGGGAGAGATAGGGGGACATACTGGACAGACGGGATAAATGCTGGACAGAGGGGTTTGACAGTGGGGGTTAGGATTATAATGGGCTGATGGGGGAGCTAGCACTGGTAATGGGCAGATGAGGGGCTAGGACTTGTAATGGGTTGATTAGGGAAGGCTAGGACTGGGAATGGACTGATCAAGGGGGTGGTTGGGACTGGTAATGGACTGATGGGGGCTAATATTGGAAATGAGCTGATCGGTGAATTAGGACTGGAAATGGGCTGATGGGGGGAAAGGTAAGACTGATAATGGGGTTGAGGGGGGACTAGCACTGGAAATGAGCTGATTAAGGGAGGCTAAGACTGTAATGGGCTGATGGGTTGGGGTAGGACTGGTAATGGACTGATGGGAGGCTAGCATTGGAAATGAACTGATCAGGGGGGCATGACTGGAAATGGGCTGATTAGTGGAGGCTAGGACTGGTAATGGGGTTGAGGGGGGACTAGCACTGGAAGTGAGCTGATTGGGGGGCTTTGACTGGGAATGGGCTGATTGTGGGGAGGGGAGGATAGAGCTGCTGGCCCTGGAAGAAAACTGGGGGCTAAGGCTACAAATGGGCTGATACGGGGGGATGGGAGAATGGAACTGGAAGGAAGTGGATCTGAGAGGGGCTGCCATGGTATTTGTACTAGAAGGGACTGGTCAGTGGGGAAGGAGGGGGACTGGAAGGGAATGGACACCAGTGGCAGTCATGGGAATGCAAGTTGACATTGGAATGTTCTGGGAGTGAGGACTGGAAAGGGGCTGATATTGGGGAGGGTTACTGGGACTGGAAATAGGCTGATGGAAAGAAGTGAAGAAAACGAAAGACTAGATAAGAATGGCAGATAGACCATAGACCACAGAAAGAGAGCTAAGAGAAGACAGAAAAACAGAAGCCTCAGATCGGGACCAGTATGATCAGAGAATAAATTGGTCAGACAACAAAGGTAGAAAAAAATAATTTTACTTCATATTAGTGATTTGACTACAAAATCATAATAATTTTGAAATCAAATATTGTTACTTGTTATTGGGATTAATTATTGTGGTTTAAATATGTAAATTTTATAAATAAAAACATAATGCAAAGGTCTATAATATATTAATAATTCAACAAATGATTACAGCGACAATGCGTTAACAGTAAAGGAAGAGAGACGCATTTGATTTTATCATTGGGGGTCATCACAAGTTGACCAATGGTAAAAGGGGTCATAGTACAAAAAAGGTTGAGAACCACTGCTCTACTGGGTTCAGCTACATATTACCAGGGAACAGCCAATCAGGCTGCTGGTAGTTTTTTCTCTATTTGTCTGTCTCCAACATCTGCTGGTAGGGGGACTAAACCTGCTTGTCTGGACTGGTCTAGCAGGATGTACTGGAAATCTATATCATTACTACTACTACTAGTCATCATTTATAAAGTGCTATAAGGCATACACAGCTTTTTTGTCTGCTATAAGCACCCTACAATCATCCTGACACATATACATACAACAATTGGACAAGTAACTTGTCTATGATCCAAGGACGTAACAGCCACACATCTCTACAGACTGCATACAACCAGAAAGCCCATAAGGCTATGACCACATTGGGGATGTTCCTCTGATAGGTCTACACTCAGACTGTATGGTGGAACAATGTCTCTCACATGATATAAACACTTATCATCCACTCACGTCTCTGAACTGATGTGAGTCTCATATTGCCCATATGGAACATATAAGGAAGTGTGATGACCTGTGCAGGTGGTCATCCCACGAGTGTGATTTAGCTTCATGTACTGCATATAATATGTGATGGAGCAACAGATGTACATTCAAAGTTATCAATAAAGTTTTCAGTCATGTAAAACTCATGTGTCATGCATCTACAGGGTGAAGCTGTAGGATCCTTGGTGATGTGCTGCAGCAGAGCCAACAAAGTCAAGCTGTATGACACGTCTGATCACAATGTGCAGGCTTTCAGACCAAATGTCCTAGCATAAGACACTATGGACCTCATTCCAGAATGCAGGACCTCATTCCAGAATGCAGGACCTCATTCCACAATCCGCCTAAACTCTATACCCCCACCAGCTCTCCCCATATGTCCTGTGCTTCAGGACGGGAAGAGCCGGCAGGGGTATGTTGCCTGGCAGCACATACAGGGCCGATTCAGGTCACAGCACTGTATGTCCTGCCGGGCCTGCCTGCCATACTGCTTATACTACCTCAGAGGTGGTATAAGCAGCATTTTTAGGAGAATCGTGGTACAGCAGCCACCACTGGGGCAAGGTACGGGGGGTCCCCACCACCCAACAGGCCGTTGGAGGCCAATTGTGGGTCAGGCAGTGGGGATTTTGGGATCTGGAGCCACGGATGTCTAGAGCGCCTGCAGGGAGGATGTCCCCGCAGGCAAGAAGGGCATGCCAGGCCGTCCTCTGGTCCGATTCTATCTCCCGGCAGAACACTTTGTTCCCACGGACCAAAATCGGGTCCTAATGGCCTTGTCTTCAGCGTGGACATCTAGACAGCCCGCTCCCAGAATCGGGCTCCTTTTCAATCCATATGCCACTGTGTGGTACATACCACAGTTGCCACGCTGTTGTACAGATGCTGTCCTAAACGTTCTATGGGTGTTCTGGGACATTAGTTGCCCAACAAATAGCTCCCTGTGGCCCTTATGTCCATGTTATATTCCTCTCAAAAATGCCACAGAGGGATTTGCATTGTTGTAGCATGTCCCACCTCTCTCCTCCACACACGTGAATACATTGCTGTTCTATACTTCACCTGTTGTGAGCACATACATAGCTGATGCCTAGGACATGTACTGTTATGCATTGTTGGCATGTCACTAACACCTGCAGAATGCATAAGGGGCAGACATGAGCTATGTGTGGATCTTACATATCAATTGTTTGTGGGACATCCCTGCCACTCAATAGCATGTGTATGACACATAGCATTGCTACTTGCAGTTGCCATGTAATGGTTACCAGCAGCCCTGTGAAACATTGACGTGTATCTGTGAGCAGCAATGGATACAACCACATGGGGCCTAGTTGCATGAGGTTGCCTAGTCGTAACCCCTGGCCTAGGAAAACTGTGTACATAGCTCCATATTGGGGGTATGACACAGACATGTCATGTCACCTTGGTATCAGGGTTTGGAGCCTGGACCGTGTGGGTCAGAGCTGATCTGGTAGGGGTGAGCAAACCTGTATGTCAGCAGGGGAGGGGAGGGGCTCTCACAACTGTTTTTTCAGTATCAGTCTCTTCCACAAACCAATCTGACAGCTGAAGTCTGGTAAGTCTCATAGGTCTGATCAGCACCCCAAGGTCAATAGACATGTAACCACTTAGCAGCACAGTGGAGCATTAGACCTGCACTCTCTGTAGTATGGGATGGCAACCACAACTCTTCACTCTAGCCAGCTGCTATGAAGTGACAGAGGATAGTAGGCCACGTCTATACATAGCTGGCGTGATATGGGCTGGTGCTCTCAAAACACTGCATGAACATATGTTCTGTCACTGTCATCTGAAAGCTGTGTAATACAATAATATAGGGTTCACAGGGTTTCCAGATAAGGCATCAAAATGGATCAACAGGGAAACTAGTACCAAAACCTTTTAGATATACTAGGACTGGCCAATAGAAATATATGTAGGACCAAATATATTACACTATGTTAAGACATTACACGACACAGTCATCTACTTGATGTTCCGTTTAATGAATCACAAGCATATGGCTCTAAAAATGTTGTCTCAAAAATCTGGCAAACAACTTCATAGTTTATTTATTTTATTTGTATGTTTTTATACCACTCTTTCAATAAATCAAAGTGGTTTAGAATGGGGTATATCGCACATAGGTATAGGTATGAATCTGTCAAGGTTATGACCATTCCTGTTGTGGCGTTTGTAGGATGATGTATTTAATCTACCACGGTATAGTTCTGAATTACTAGGATAGGTATAGCAGTAACTGTGTGAGTGAAAGTTTGGGCTGCCAGAAGTAATAAGAAGGTAACACAGATGGCAGAGGCCTGTTTTATCTCTATTATGAGGTAATCATAGTATACTCTATTTAAACGTCTCATGCTGTATGTCTGAAAACTGTGCTAAGTGTGGAATGTTCTTACCTTATTAGGCTGAGGCAGCCTGTGGAAGTTGTAAGTCAAGTTGTATTGCAAACCCCCTCTAAGTTCCCTGCTAAGGACCATGTCCAAGTCCATTTGGGCATGGTTGCGCCAGAGAGGCGCAGGAATTTAAAGGGTGGGCTGGCACAGAGCAAGCACGATGCAGCAGTGGGATGGAGTTTACAATTGGGTCACAGTTGCTGCATCCTTGTGCTTTTTGTGTGCCACTGGGGCAGAGTTCATTGCCAGAGGGGTGATCTGGAGGTCCCGATAATGTTCTGGTGCGGCCAGTGTGAGGGAATGCCCTGGGAGGCGCAGGAATTTGAAGACTGAGCCGGCGCAGAGCAATTCCAAGTTAGACTCTCTCCACTTCCCAGTTCTAAGTTAAATGCACGCCGACTTAGCGCAGGATTTCCAACATAGGCTGATAACCTGGGTCTGCTTTGGGGAGACAACTTGTGTTCCTGCATTGAAGTTTCAATTAAGAGATGTTGTGAAAAGATATATTTCAATGCAGCAAAGAAGTCATCTCCCTGATTCACAACTAAATTATTATCCTAGATTCAGAACCCAGCACTGACTCATAGTGAGTATAATTTGCAACTGTAAAGTGGAGAGAGTCTCACCTGGAATTATGAAGTCGTTACCCAGATAAGTGTCTGGCCTTTTTAAGACAGTTTTTAAGCAATATGACTGCGAGTGCTATGCTTTATTAAAGGGACGATCAAGTGGATTACTGTGTTGTACAATACCTTGACAAGGTGTAATATATGTGGTCCTACATATCTTTCTATTGGACAGTGCTATTAAATATAACACATTTTTGTACAGGTTTCCAGGTTGAAACATATGAAAGCTGTTGGCCAACCATGCACCTTGCTGACTGCACATATCCCCTCCTTATATTTACCACCATAGCTCACCTTCCCCAACAGCTGCACTTCTGTCCTGAGAATCCACTGCACACCAGTGCCATGGATGCTCATGAACCCTTCACTGAGCCATGTGGCAAATATCACATCTTCTCATGCACTGTTAAATCAGACCACAAGACTGTACAAAAAACCTGAGTGATTCCACAAGCACAGGGTATTTCTAACACCTACAATCCCACAGAATTGCTGATGGGTGATACAAATCACACTTTCCTACATACACTCGGTAAGTCTTGCTGGTGGCAGTGATGGAAGCTGTATCCCAATGGGTCGAGGCTAAATGTGGTCATATATCAATGTGCAACACATTTCATTAAGGAGGACTGATGTCTACATGCACAATGAATGCTGCACTTATTTATTTATTTATTTATTTTATTTAGCTGCATTTATATCCCGCTTTTCACTGGGTCAAAGCGGTTGGGGGATACATTTAACACGAGGGGATATGAGACACATACACTAATACTTACAGGGAACATGGGCAATGGAGGGTTAAGTGGCTTGCCCAAGACCACAAGGAGCACCTGTGGGACTAGAAACCCCAGTCCTTCTGGCCCAAGGTTGCTGTCCTCTAGTGGGATTTGAACCACTGACCTTCTGGCCTGTGGTACCTTGCCCCAACCACTAGGCTACGCCTCCCAATAGTCAATAGGAGGACGTGTGCTGGAGTATAATGTGGCAGGTCACCATACAGCATCTTTTAGCTTTTCTTTATAACAGGCTGCTTTGTGTTCATCTGTGCTGTGATGATGCATTGGCCAAAATGGTGTTGTGTAGTTAAGGGTCAACCTCCTTGACCAGTGGGCAAAGACTGCCCAGCTGAAGCCACAATTCTGAAGAAATTGTGCAGATGACAGCTATGTCTTGCAGAAAGGCCATGTGCTGCCCATGTGAACACATGCAGAATAAGCATCACATATACCTGTGGTGCAAAAGGTTGTAATGAACATTATGTACCTTCATGGGAAAAGTGGCTTAGCTAATGGTCTCCACATGGTCTAGAAATGTTGGGTGCAGGAGTCAATATAGGCACAAGATGTGCAGGGCTGGTCTGATAAGGGTCACTCACTCCCAACTGGATTATATCACCATGCCTGTAGTTGGATAAAAGTCTGCTGGAAATGGCAATATGCAGCCAACTCCTGAGAGGCCTGTTGATGGACCACCTGGAGATGTATGTGAAATAAATGGGCATGTGTCTCCCATCTACTTGTTACTAAACCATTGTCTAGATCTATGCACAAAAACACATATGTCTTGGGATAGGAGGCAGTGCACTATTGTGGACCAGGAATTGGTTAAAAGATAGAAAGCTGAGAGTAGGACTAAATGGCCAATTTTCTCAATGGAGAAAGGTGAATAGCAGTAGGCTCAGGGATTTGTGCTGGGCCTATTGCTTTTTAACATATTCATAAATGACCTGGAAATAGGAACAACAAGTGAGGTGATCAAATTTGCAGATGACACAATTATTCAAAGTTATTAAAACACAAGAAGATTTTGAAAAACCTCAGGAGGACTCTGATAAATTGGAAGACTGGATGTCCAAATGGCAGATGAAATTTAATGTGGACAAGTGCAAAGTTATGCACCTAGGAAACAACAACCCAAGCTATGGTTATATGATGCAAGGTTCCACATTAGGAACCACCACCCAAGCGGCATTGTGGATAATACTTTGAAACCCTCCTCCCAGTTTGCAGCAGCAGCCAAGAAAGCAAACAGAATGCTAAGAATCATAAGGAAAGGAATGGGGAATAAAACAAAAGATATTATAATGCCTCTATATCATTCCATGATGCGACTGCACATTGAATATTGTGTGCAATTCTGGTCGCTGTATCTTAAAAAGGATATAGCAGAATTAGAAAAAATACAGAGAAGAGCCACCAAAATGGTAAAGGAGCTGGAAGGATACCCCTATGAGTAAAGGCTTGAAAGGTTAAGGCTCTTCAACTTGGAAAGAGAGCTGTGGGGGGGATATGATGTTGTTGTTAAGTGCCGTCGAGTTGGAGTCAACTCATGGCGACCCTCTGGATAGCTATCCTAAATTGTGTTCGGTCTTGAGTCAGGCGGCTCATTGTTGTCAGACAGAGGTCTATAAATTAATGAATGGAGTGGAATGGCTAAAGTTAGATCAGTTATCTACGGCATCAAAAGGACTAGGGGACATGCAATGAAGCTACAATGTAACGTGTTTAAGACTAATAAGAGAAAATATTTTTTTCACTCAACGTGCAAACTACTACTATTAATTATTTATATAGCACTACAAGGCATACAGAGCACTGTGTAAACATATAAAGACAGTCCCTGCTTGTAGAGCTAACAATCTAATCAGGACAGAAAGAACAACAGAAACAAGGGGGTTCAAATGGGGAAGGAGATAAGGAGAACAAGGGATTAGGATCCTCAAAGAGGTAAGTCTTTAGCATGGATTTGTAGAGGGGGAGAGAACAGACTTGATGTAAAGATAGAGGAAGTTTGTTCCATGCATAAGAACAGCAAGGTGAAAAGATCGAAGTCTGGAATTTGCAGAAGAAAAAAAGGGCATTGAGAGAAGAAAGCCAGAAGAGGAGAGGAGTTCATGAGGAAGGGTATAGGGAGAGGAAAAGTAATGAGAAGGAGAAGTTTGAATTGGATATGGAAATGGAAGGGGAGCCAGTGAAGTGATTTTAGAAGAGGGGTTAAATGAGGCTGTAGCAAGAGCTGATAGTGTAACTGGGTTTAAAAAAGGTTTGGACAAGTTACTGGAGCAAAGATCCACAAACTATTATTAAATCTACTGCTTACCTTGGGACAAGCATTGTGGAACCTGTGTACCTTTTTGAGAACCTGCCAGGTACTTGTGATCTGGATTAGCCACTGTTTAAAACAGGATACTGGGCTTCATAGACCTTGGTCTGACCCCGTATGGCATTTCTTGTGTTCTTATGTATTAGTGGAGTTTGGCTCATTTGTGTACAATACATGTGCCATGATTCTAAGAGTGTTTTGTGCATTGTCCATTGAGTGCAGACTTCACAATGTAGATCTATGGCATGCAGATCCTAACCTATTAGTGCTGTTGATGACGTTCATCATATACTTTCAGTCCATCCCATACAACCCTTCGCTATACTTCCTCCCCTACTGCTGGCAAATGACCCTGTATGTATATGGCAGTGCTTCAAACAGGAAGTGCTGCTTCTATGCCCCCCCCCCCCCACCAGCCTACCTCCTATCCTTGAGGGATGTGTGGCTAATTGTCAGACACTGTCAAGTCATCAAATGTAATCACACAACAACCACTTATGTCTTTACCAGAGCTTGCATAAGATACTTCATATAAACAAAAAAATACAGCTCTACTCTCTAACTATAACATAGCATTTTTAAACTTAGCAAAAACTAAAAATAGAAAGAAAGAAAAGAAAGAAAGAAAAGGCAGACCTCAGAAACTTTAGAAATTACCCACTGGTCACTTCTGTGAACCCAGGTCTTTCATAAGTATACCACATCAACGGTCCGCTTAAACTTTTCCTATCAACATACTGTGGATCCAATGCCTAGATATGCAATTTACAATAGTGACAAAGACATTATTCAAACTACTCATATGACATATTTTTTAATTTGATAAATACTGTTATATATCACTATATCCTATCCATTCTCCTATAACAAATCATCCTAGACATGAATACCACCGTTCATACTAAAAGTGGAATCGTCCCATGAGGAATTTTCTTTGGCACAAAATCTTCATTATGCCGAATGCATAAGTCAACCTGACGCCAATTCAGACAGCTATCCCGTGTTTCGCCTCTTGCTGCTTCAGGGGACTTGGGATTTATAACTTGCACCTATTGCTTAAACAAACATACTATGACAAAACCACCATTACATAACTGAAAAATAGATCTATCTTAGTGGAGAAAACATCTCAAACCTTATAACTTGCACCATCTCACTCCTTCCAACATTGCTCCGATCTTCAACTCATTCATTCTAAAAATCGCCATGTGGGTCTGTTTTGGAACCTTTATCTGGATTGGAGGAGTGGCCTAGTGGTTTGGGCAAGGTACTGCAGGTCAGGGGTTCAAATCCCACTGAGAGGACAGCAACCTTGGGCCTGAAGGACTGGGCTTTCTAGTCCCACAGGTGCTCCTTGTGGTCTTGGGCAAGCCACTTAACCCTCCATAGCCCATGTTCCCTGTAAAATAGTTATCTCCAAGTTATAATGCCCTGTTCAATGTAAACCACACTGATGCAGAATAGCACGATATATAAGAGAATATAAATAAAATAAATCTATGCTGATTGATTCCTTTTTGCGGCCATTGTTGAAAACTATTTCTTCCTATGTACGTGACACCATGCATTTTTTACAGTTATTGACAGAAGCCTCAGGCTGGGCGAAGAATAAGTTGATTTTGCTTGTTACTCTTGATGTAAAGGCTCTGTATACGAGTATTCCTCAGGCAGCAGCCTTGGGGGCGATAGAGTTGGGTTTAAGACAGAGGGGAGATGTTGGAGATATGCATCATGACTTTCTAATGCGATGTGCGGAATTAGCTTTATGTAGGAATTATTTCTGCTTCGATGGAAAGATTTTTCAACAGGTAACAGGAGTAGCAATGGGGGCGTCATTTGCCCCATTGGTAGCTAACTTATTCATGGGGTTATATGAACAGCGGAGGTTGCAAAGTTTGCCGTATGCCTCCCAGATATAACTGTGGTGTCGGTATATCAACGATATTTTTTTGTTATGGAAGGGATCAGTGAGCTTGTTTGAGATGTTCTTTGAATGGTTGAATGCATATGAATGAGATAGTGTTTTTAGATGTAAAGATTTGTCGGCAGAATGATGGTTGGGGTACTTCGGTACATTGGAAGAGTACAGATAGGAACACTTTTTTACATTTCAATATTGCCCAGCCGATAAACTTGTTGAAGGGGTTACCATTTTCTCAATTCATTCGATATAGACGGAATTGTTCTTCTGTAGTTGAATTTAAGATTCAAGCTAAATCCCTCAAAAATGATTTTTTGGCAAGGGGTTATCCTGCAAGGATAGTTGACCGCTCTTATAAGAGAGTGTTATTCAATGATAGAAATTGGTTGCTCTCCCCCAGGGTGAAAATACAGGGGGATGATGTTAACTTTATTTCCCGGTTTTCCCCATTAAGTGGGCAGATACAGCGGATTCTGCAGAAACATGCCAATGTGTTAAAGATAGTACCATGTTTGGAGGCTAAGAGTCCTTGATGTGTTTGGCAACGCAATTCCAATTTAAAGGAGAGGTTAAGTCCCTCAAGCTTACGACCTATAGAGGTCTGACATGTAACACAGGTTGGGCATGTTAAATGTGGACATTGTGTGTATTGTTCAGTGTTTTGAGAAACGGATCGGTTTACTTATAAGAATAAGGAATTTGTCTTGAAGTCGTACATATCATGCAGGTTAGACTTTGTTGTATATGGCGTTTTTTGCCCTTGCGGGATGTTGTAGGTGGGAAAGACAATTCGTCCCCTCTGGACATGATTAGGTGAACAAAAATGTAGGCTGCATTGTAAGAAGCGGGGAGCCCCGATGGTTGAACATTGTTTGCAGCAGGGGCATGTCTTTTTGGATTTACACTATTTTTGTATTGAACAAGTAGAGTCGGATTATAGAGAGTGGACTTGTGAGCAGCATTTAGTCTATAGAGAACAACACTGGATTTTTTTTTTACTGGGAACTGTAATGCCTGATGGATTAAATGTGTGTATAGATTGGGGAGCCTGTATATAAAGTGATATAGAAAATAGTTGATTTGCTTCAATATGTATGGGAGGAGCCGAGTTAAGGTGATGTAAAGAACAGCTGATTTATTTCAATATGTATGGGAGGAGCTGATTTGGCTTTATATGCGCATGCGTGGCGTTTTTTAGAATGATTGAGTTGAAGATTGGAGCTATGTTAGAAGGAGTGAGATGGTGCAAGTTATAAGGTTTGAGATGTTTTCTCCACTAAGATAGATCTATTTTTCAGTTATGTAATGGTGGTTTTGTCATAGTATGTTTGTTTAAGCAATAGGTGTAATTTATAAGTCCCAAGTCCCCTGAAGCAGCGAGAGGCGAAACACGGGATAGCTGTCTGAATTGGCGTCAGGTTGACTTATGCATTCGGCATAATGAAGATTTTGTGCCAAAGAAAATTCCTCATGGGACGATTCCACTTTTAGTTTGAACGGTGGTATTCATGTCTAGGATGATTTGTTATAGGAGAATGGATAGGATATAGTGATATAGAACAGTATTTATCAAATTAGAAAATATGTCATATGAGTAGTTTGAATAATGTCTTTGTCACTATTGTAAATTGCATATCTAGGCCTATGAAGGCACAGTTATGTTGATAGGAAACGTTTAAGCGGACTGTTGATGTGGTATACTTATGAAAGCACTTGGGTTCACGGAAGTGATCAATGGGTAATTTCTAAAGTTTCTGAGGTCTGCCTTTTCCTTTTTTTATTTTATTTATTTCTATTTTTAGTTTTTGCTAAGTTTAAAAATGCTGTGATATAGTTAGAGAGTAGAGCTGTATTTTTTTGTTTATATGGAGTCATCAAATGTGGCAGCAGTGTTTTGTACTGCCGTATCACAATCAGTGACTGCAGAATTTCTGCTTATGCCACCTGTATGAGTCAACACAGAGTTTCACCATGATTCAAATTGTCATCCCTTTGCTAACCATACTGCTTCTCAGACCATGAGTCTACTATGGCTGTCCATACTGAGGTTGCTCCTGCTACCCAACATGTTTTTGTCTCTCAGTTTTTAGGGTCCATATTTGCTGTGGCTCCTAATACAGAAATATTTCCCATTGTATCTTTTTGCTACATTTTCTTGGTCTTTGACTGCATTTCCTGGTATTTCAGGATCTTCTGTCTCTCCATGCAATTCACAGAGTAGTCTCTTGGAATTGACACCTCTATTATCAATACTGTTCTGGTGGCTTCCTTGCATCCAGCTTTTTACCGGTCAGAATGGGAGTATCCCAGGAAATCATAACCTCCTCATTCTTTGTAATTTTCTTAGGGTCATGATCCCAGTGCTTTTCAGGCACAGTGATGTTGTAGTGCTTACAGCGTTTCCAATGGATGAGGCATGCTACTTTATTATGTCTTTCTGTATAGAAATTTTCTTCCATCAAAACTACACAGCCAGCTATGAGGTGAGTTACTGTTTCCAGGTCTTTCCTACAGAATCAGCATATATCTGTATTGCCAGTTTTTTTAATGCTCACTGTAAACCATCTCATCCGCAAGCCGCTGCCCTGGGCTACAACTATCGCTGTAAACCATCTAATTTGTAATCCACTGTTCTGGACTGCAACTATGAATCTCTCATCCTTGGGTTTCAGTTCATCCTTTCCTTAACCATTTGTGTATCTGTTCTTGATCGACAAAGAGTAACACTCTGTATTTCCCACTGTATTTGTGCAACTGCCACTTGTCTTTCATTGTTTGTTCATCTAAGTCCTTGAAGAGTTTTTTCTCTTGTTTTGCAAATTCTGTTACTGTCTTACCTGTGCATGCTTGTGAATTTTCACTCAGTCCTTCTAGTCATAGGAACGACTGTCCAAGTTTGATGATAGAGACAGATTCTAGATGTTTACTCATATTTCAGCACTTTTTGCGTATTCAAATCCAAGGATGCAGATAAGTAGGCCTGGAGGCCTATGAAGGCAGTTCTGGATGTGTAATCAATCTCTATGAGGCCTAGCCCTCCTTCAGCTCTAGGGATATACAGTCTTGGCATACACTGATTCTTGTAAATCATTTCATGGTCATGAAGGAGTTTTCGTGTTCGCACATTAAGTTTTTCAAGATCTTTAAGAGGCCAGTCCACATCCCTAAAGCTGTATGAAAGTTTAAGAATTGTCAGCTGATTGATGGCTTGTATCTTATTACGTGATGTTAAAGCACTTTTCAATAATGATTTTAATCTCCTGTAGTATTCTTTACTGATCTTTTCTCTCGGCAATTTCTGCTTGAGTGTCATTTCTTCCTCTTCTCCGAGATATTTATATAATCCTTTCTGTTCAAGGTCCTTGATGTCACAGCCTTCAGCCAGGGAGATATTTTCTGTTGTGCTCAATTTTCTCCTAAAGGAAAGTTGCCTTAGCACATTTGTCAAGGCCAATGGTCATCCTGATGTCATCAGAAAAGCTTTTCACCACCCAAAGTTGCTCTGCTAACTGTTGGTCAGTGGAACTAGAGCTTCAGATCGTCTACAAATAAGTAAGATGTTGTTTCTAGGTTGTTAGCTTTGTTATGATTCATGCTAAATCCATATCCCAAAAGAGTTGATGAGAGTACTCATTGGATTAAGCACCACACAAAACAGAAGAGGTGACAGGAAACCCCCTGAAAATATTAATTACACTTACCTGGTAATTGTAGTTCCTTTAGTGACGACAGTGCAGTCCTCTACGTCTGGGTAGTCAACCTCGTCCTGCAGCTAGGAGACTGACATGTCCAAATTCGTGACATCACTGGTATATCCTGGCACCATCAGCCCTCCTACTTCCAGTGTGAACTACTAACAAAGCAGACTCAAAGGAGCAAGAAATAAGTAGCAATGTAACAACGTCAACTGAACAATGTGTTTTCCCCTGTCTGTTTCCTTTTTTTTTTTTTTACAACTAGGTACAGAAGTGGGAATGGATTCTGTTATGTACTGCACTTTTAAATGCCATAGAAAAGCTATGACCCAGGTGCTGCTTCCTATCCCTGCGCCCCGAGCAGCAGAAGCAATAGGACAACTTAGAAAGCAATAGACAGGAAAAGATCGGAGCCGGCTCACCTGTAAGACTCTTTGACCCGTACTCCATGCCGGAAACCTGGAAAGATCATGAGTAGGGCGGGATGGAGGACTGCACTGTCGTCACTAAAGGAACTACAATTACCAGGTAAGTGTAATTAATATTTCCTGAACCAAGATGGCTGACACGCGTTGATCGGCGACGGCGGTGTCTGATTTCTCTTAAATATTTTTTGCCTGCTTACCTTTAAAATGCCTAGAAAATGGAAGGCAAAGCATTGGGAGGCTCCCAAGGCTACAACAACAACGCTGACACCGACTACAGGGCCAATGGATTTGTTCGTGCGGCCCGTGGGAGCTGTTGTGAGTCAGGAGCAGAGCTCGCTGAGGGCGATGGAGGCGGAAGGAGGCCTTTCAAGCCCTTTTGAGCTACAGGTCACCTTAAGCCCTGACGCCCGAATTCCACCAGAACAGCCTACAGCGTCAGACGGGGGAACAGCTGAGGCCGGGTCTCTGGGTACTGTGAGGCCCGCTGCCATACCGCCAATGCTGTTGGGATCGGAGGCAGAGGTGTTGGTTCCCTCTGCCGTGTTTGCTGGTGTGGAGAAGTTGTCAGCTGCTACAGGAGTGACCCCGACAGATATGGACATAGTGGCTGGATTGGATGTTTGCTTTAAAACGTCTGTACAATCCGCTCTTCAACGCCCTGCTGTGGTCACGCTGGAATCCTTGTGGGATGGCCTTAGGGCGTTGGAAACTTCCTTCACATCTCAATTTGCAGCTATGTATGAGGTTTTTCCCTCTTTGGCTCACTCGGTCATGCATCAGAAGCAAGAATTGGCAGATATATCATCCAAGGTTACCCAGCTGGAAGTAAAGATGGAGGATGCAGTTACAATTCCAGGTACTGTTATCAAGGATTTGGCTATAGTCCATGGGAAGATAGAGATGTTAGAAAACTCGGTCCGCAAGAGGAATCTGCGCTTGCTGAATTTTCCCCGTATTCCAGTTGAGTCGCCGAAGGAGTTGTTTCTTTCATATGCTACTTCAATTTTGAAAATACCCCCTGAATCTGTTCCTCCTTTGGCTAGGGTTTTTTATTTGCCAACGGCTAAGCGCAAGACCCATGGGGTTTCTTCTCCTGCTCATTCACCTCCAATGGACTCACTGGATCTGACTGGGTTCTTGGAGACTACTGATCCTGCTTATGTTCCTAGAGCAACCTTGCTGTTGACGGTTGCTTTTGATTCAGACCGGGACTTTTTGTTGAAATTATATTTTAAGTTTCGGAATGAGCCATTCATGGGGGGTGTAGTCAGGATGTTTCCAGACGTCTCAAAGGCCACACAGAAGCGCAGACAGCAGTTTTTGTTGCTTAGACCCCAGGTTCTACAACTGGGAGGTCTCTTTTTCCTTAGATATCCATGTCGCTGCCTAGTTAAATATCTGGGTGTTAGTTATACCTTTTTTGAGCCTTCCCATCTAACCCAGTTCATAGTAGGTCGGAGCGCTCCTCTAGCTTAATATTCGGGATTTATAAGTATAGCTCCTTCCCGTGTTATATTTCCTAAAATTATTTCCTTAGATTTGTGTCTGGTTTCCCCCATTCTTTGTGGGCTAGTGAATAATTACTTTATTAATACTGTGGGCTATGGGTTTTCCCAATGCTGTATTGATTGTTGTGTTTTCCTTTGATTATTCTTTACTGTAACAGGATGTATCTTGTGAGTTGTTTTGAAAATAAATAAATAATAAATGAAAGAAAAAAATTAATATTTCCTTAGCGTTCCTCCAGTGCAGTCCTCTACGTCTGGGATGTACCAGACCAGTACTTAACGGGTGGGATCTTTCCGGCCGGCCGACAAAACTGCCGATCCGAAACGGGTATCCGCTGCCGCCGCCACATCCAGGTGGTAATGCTTACTGAAGGTATGCAAGGATGACCAAGTAGCCGCCCTGCAAATATCTCCTGGCGGAACTAACCGATGCTCCGCCCACGAACAAGCCTGCGCCCTAGTGGAATGAGCACGCAAGCCCGAAGGCGCCGAGCGGCCCTGAAGCAGATAAGCCGAAGCAATCGCCTCCTTAATCCATCGGGCAATGGAAGCTTTAGCAGCGGCTTCCCCCTTACGTACGCCCCCAAAAAGGACAAATAAACGATCCGACTTACAAAAGGATTCGGTAACCCTCAAATAGTGCCGCAATACCCGCTGCACATCCAAGCGGCGCAAGTCATGATCGGAACCGCCGAGAACGGGGAGTGAAACCACCTGATTCATGAGAAAGGGCGAAACCACTTTAGGGAGAAAAGAAGGAACGGTCCGCAACACCACCTTGTCGTCCGAGAAGGACAGAAACGGTTCCCGACAGGACAAGGCCTGCAACTCAGAGATACGTCTGGCCGAGCAGATTGCCACCAAGAACACCACCTTCAAAGTTAAATCCTTCAGGGAGGCGTGTTTCAACGGCTCAAAGGGAGACCGGGACAAAGCTCCGAGGACGAGATTAAGATCCCAAGGCGGAACACAAGACCTAAGGGAAGGGCGCAGCTTAGAAACTGCTGACAAGAACCGCCGAATGTCCGGGTGAGAAGCCAACGAAAGGCCGTTGACCTTGCCCCGATAAAAGGCCAGCGCCACCAGCTGAACCCGCAATGAGCTGGCCGCCAGACCTTTGCTAAAACCATCCTGTAAAAAATCTAGAATTATGGGCACGGCCACGGTGGCCGCTCGTATCCAGTGCCGAGAACACCAATCCTCAAACACGCGCCAGACACGGACATAGGCAAGGGAGGTAGAACGCTTTCGAGATGCAAGCAGCATGGAAATCACCGCTGCCGAGTAACCCCGCTTACGCAAACGCGCCCGCTCAATGGCCAAACCGTAAGCGAGAACCGATCCACCTGCGGCATAAGGAGAGGACCCTGAATCAGGAGATCCGAACGAGCTGGGAGACGCCAAGGACGACCGTCGAGGAGACGAATCAAGTCCGCATACCATGGACGTCGGGGCCAATCGGGAGCTATGAGAAGAACTCTCCCCGGATGTCGCCCTATCTTCTGCACAACTCGACCTATGAGCGCCCACGGGGGAAACACATACAGAAGACCTTCCCCCGGCCAAGCCTGCAGCAGCGCATCTATTCCCTCTGACATTCTTTCCCGTCTTCTGCTGTAAAAACGAAGAACCTTTGCGGAGAGAAAGGTCGCCATCAGATCCATCACCGGTGTCCCCCAGCGCTGCACTACCTGAGCGAACACGTCGGGATGCAGCTGCCACTCTCCGGCATCCACTCGCACTCGGCTGAGATAATCGGCTGTCACGTTGTCCTTTCCGGCAATGTGAGCTGCCGAAATTGCCACCAATCGCGTCTCCACCCACGCGAACAGCTGATCCGCTTCCTCTTCCATGGGGGAGCTGCCCGTGCCGCCCTGTCGATTGATGTAGGCGACGGTCGCCGAGTTGTCGGAAAGAACTCGCACTGCGCGACCCAGAACTAAGGACTGGAAAGCCTGAAGAGCGAGGAACACGGCCCGGAGCTCCAGACGATTGATTGACCATGAGGTTTCTGGAGGAGACCAGCGACCCTGCGCAAAGGCCCCCTGGCAATGAGCTCCCCAGCCCCCCAGACTGGCATCCGTCAAAAGAGGTATCTAATCGGGTTGTTCCAGCGGCATCCCGACCGCTAAGGAGTGCGGAAGAATCCACCACTGGAGAGACTTGCGAACCGACAGAGGGCAAGGCAAACGTTTGCTGAGAGGATCCGCCTGATGCGACCAGAGCTGGAGTAGAGACCGTTGTAACGGGCGCATGTGCACCTTTGCCCATGGCACCGCTTCCAGGGTCGCCGCCATGGTACCTAAGACCCTCAGATAGTCCCAAGCCGGAGGGCCCGGAGTGGACCTGAACTTCCAAACGAGAGCTCGCAAGGAGGTGGCCCGCCTGGCAGGGAGAAACACGTGACCCGAGCACGTATTGTAGCGCACGCCCAGATACTCCAGGTTCTGAGAGGGTTCCAGATGACTCTTTCCGAAATTGATCACCCAACCCAGACTCTGCAGAAAAGATACCACTTTGCTCGTGACCTGAATGCTTTCCTCCTTGGACTTGGCCCGAATCAACAAGTCATCCAGATATGGATGAACCAAAATCCCTTCGCGCCTCAACGCCGCCGCCACGACCACCATAATCTTTGTAAAGGTCTGAGGCGCGGTCGCGAGACCGAAGGGAAGAGCCTGGAACTGGTAATGTCCCCACGGCAGCGCAAAGCGCAGGAACTTCTGGTGAGCCTGTAGAATGGGCACATGCAAGTACGCCTCGGTTAGATCTAGAGACGTCAAAAACTCCCCTTGGCGGACCGCGACGATCACCGACCGCAAGGTCTCCATGCGGAAATGCGGCACTCTCAGACAACGGTTGAGCGCCTTTAGATCCAAAATAGGGCGAAAAGTCCCCTCCTTTTTGGGAACCACGAAATAGATGGAATATCGACCCATACCATAGTCGCTTTTGGGAACTCGGTCACTGCCCCCAACTGCAACAATCGGTGCAGGGTGGAGGCTACTGCCGCCGCCTTGACCACTCCCCGGCACGGCGACCGCACGAAGGAATCCCAAACGGAACAGGCAAACTCGAGAGCGTAACCGTGTTGAATGATATCGAGCACCCATTGGTCCGTGGTAATGAGGGTCCAAGCGGGGAGAAACTCCCGGAGGCGGCCACCCACCGAAATATCCACCGCCGGGACCCGCTTTATCTCATTGCGGTTTCCTAGACACGGAGGAGGAGGCCGCGGAGAAGCCTCGGCCGCCGCCTCGGTAGCCTCGAAACCCTTGTGGACGGGACTGGAAGCGCCCCCTTTGAAATCCTCCATAGCGGGAGGACTGAAACCGCCGAGAATCCCGAGGCTGTCCCCGAGGGTACGGAGTCGAACGAAGCGGCCAAGGCTTATCCTCGGGAAGCCGACCGGCCTTGGACTCCCCGAGATCCTTAACAAGCTTATCCAAATCATCCCCAAAGAGTAAGCCGCCCTTAAAGGGAAGCTTGCTAAGACAGGATTTAGAGGGACCATCCGCCGCCCAGTTCCGGAGCCACACAGAACGCCTGGCCGCCACTACCGAAGCCGTACTGTTGGCCAAGGCCCGAATCAAGTTGTAATGCAGATCTGCCAGATACGCTGCTCCGGATTCCAAACGATCCAGCTCCTTGACATCCGCCTCCTCCAACCGCGGGGAAAGGCGGAGACGCTGAGCCCAGCGCAAGCACGCCCGGGCCACCCAAGCGCCACACAGCGACGTCTGCAAGGAGATGGAATCAGCGTCAAATGTCTGCCGCAGCAGATTATCCACCTTCCGATCTTGGGCATCTTTCAATGCTGCACCACCCTCTATTTATTTATTTATTTAACATCTTTTATATACCGCGCTATTTGTTTTCAGTGCGGTTTACAAATAACAAAGGCTGCACATTCAGAGGACACTGGTGTGCTTACATTATAACAGGAAACTTAAACTTGGAACAACAGGGTAAAACTGTAACTATGTACAAAACATATTGGATTGTTTAGTTTTCACAGAAGGGCTAAGGCAGGACATCAGACAGGGATGGTAGTCTTCTTAGTAACCGCCGAGACCACCGCGTCTACCCGCGGAGCTCGAAAACGCTCCTTATCCTTATCCGTTAAGGGATAAAGTCTACTGAGAGTACGAACCCCCCTCAAGGCCGATTCCGGCCGGGTCCATTCGTCCGTAATCATCTTATCCACCACGCGATGCAAAGGAAAAACAACCTGCGACTGACGTTCCGCCTCAATAACCGGATCCTCGATCGCCACATCCGGAACTACCGGAGCCGCCATATTCAAAATTTGCAGCGACTCCGAAATGAGAGAAGGCAACTCCTCCCTGCGGAACACTCTGATGATCTTGGCTTGGTCCTCGGGCTCTGGAATTTCCCCTTCTTCCAGATCCTGAGGCTGCTCTGCAGGGTCCCAGACGTCCGCAGACTCTGGGGGCCATTCCCCCTTGGCGTCAGAGTCCGGCGCCATCCTAGCCCGCTTTGCCACCGGCAGAGGAAGAGACGCTGCCGTGGCAGAATCTCGCTGCCCCTCCAGGGACGCCAAAGGTCCGGATGCCTGAAAGGTACCCTGCTGACGCAAGCAAAACGCTTGATGCAGCATTAAGACAAACTCAGGGGAAAAGGACCCAAGAGCAGTGGAGGACCCCCCAGTCAGGGCCCCAGAGGGTCCCGCGACGCTCTCCGACCATGGGTCGGCCACTACGGAGCGTGCTGCAACCGCCTCGTCTAATACGGGAGGCTCAGACACCTCTGCGGGCTCAAGCACCTCCATATGCTGCTCCATTAGAGCGGAGAGGGTGGCACAGCCCCGACACACTCCTAACACTGACACCGGCCCTCTGTGGGTACCACAAATTAGACAGAGAGGCCTGAGGCATTGGCCAAGCAGGAAAACCAAGGGGACCGCGCTGGAAGCACTACTGGCTCCCCCCCACCCCCCAGAAATGCCCTGGAAGGAAAGGGAAGAATCAGCTCTAATAGAAAAATAAAATGAAATAAAATGAAATAAAAGAAAAGATATAAAAGAAATAAACCCCAAAAAAAAACTGAAAGGAAGGGTCACTAAGTCCCCCAATGATAAAATGAAGCACTCACCACGTGCTAACAAAACCTCCTCATGTGCTTGGCTGCCTGCAGTGTAAAACTGCAGTCAAAATGGCCGCCGAGGCAAAAACCCCGAGGCTAAAAAGGGCGCCAAACAGAACTGCTTAAGAAAGGCCTGCAAATGCCTGCCACAGGCTCTCTTCAACAAGAAAATACTTAAAAACCACTTACCCTAGCTCCAAAGGCACACACCATGGGGAAACAGCTGATTGAAACTCAACAGGAAATCCCCAGCACAGCAGGGAATCCCAGAGCTACAGGCAAGTGAAGGGCTCGGCTCCGTAATGTCTGGGAGCAGAGAACTTCAGTACTAACAGAGACAGCCTGCTAAAAATCTCCAGACCACAACTTACAAGAAAGGGAGAGGAGAAAAAAGGAAAATAAAGGAAATGGAAAATAATGGCAAAGAAGCAGGGCTGCCATGAGGAGAGACAGGAGGCTCCCTCAGGGCTGAGCACTGACCCCTCCTCCCTGCAGAAACTCTAAAATTTAAAGTAACAGGCACCCAAAGAAAGGGAAATTCTCCAATCCCCTAAATAACCATCTAGAAATAAAAGTAAGCAATAAAATGAAATGAAACTAAGCTCCTTATTTTTTTCTCACAGTGAGCCCCCACATCCAGGGCTCCACAAGTCCTCCTGCTGCAAGGAGACTGGTCACACTGGAAGTAGGAGGGCTGAAGGTGCCAGGATATACCAGTGACGTCACGAATTTAGACATGCCAGTCTCCTAGCTGCAGGACGAGGTTGACTACCCAGACGTAGAGGACTGCACTGGAGGAACGCTAAGGAATATTCCTTGCTGGATCCTGATATTAGGAATAATATACTGACCATCTTCTTATTTCAAAAAGAGTGTGGTCTGTCACACTGTCATGGTGAACTTAATGTACTCTATCAAACCAGGATTTATTCTTTAATCTATGCATGTATTTGTGTGCTCAGCCTATACTGTTCTCAAACTTTGAACCATACATACCCACTGTGGAAGTTCACTTCATGAAAGTAACATGCCTCAACTCAGTATTTCATTTCTAACCCTCGTCATCACCCATCTTGGTTACTATAAGCAAAAGGGAGCCAAGGGGTAGAGAATAGTCCCTTATTCAAAAATGCCCCAACACGGCTGTGTTTTGGCACGGCTGCCTTCTTCAGGGGACCTCAATAGGCAAAGAACAACATAACAACATTAAACATGCTGGGTTAAAATAAATACATGAGTAAAATAAAATATACAACTAAAATAATAAAAAGAACAATTAATGCATTAATATTAGATTAAAAGCTTATTGGACCATTTGATGTAAATATTGGATTAAATTGTAAATATTGGATTAAAAGCTTATTGGACCATTGATAAAACAAACATTAATATAAAATAAATTAATAAATATAATATATAAAGTGAAATGGATAAACATCACATAATAAGGAGGCATAATTTACATGAATAACATTAAGAATGGAGAAGAAAATTGTGATTTGTGCAAACATACAATATTAAAGAATAAGATAACTATTATAGTTACAGAAATAAAACTAAGGTTATCACCTACCATCACAAAACTAGAAGTGATAGGAAGGACTAACATATTTGAATTATTATTCACCCCCCCCCCCCAATAAAAAAAAAAGGGGTGTATATTCGGGATATAGAAATCAATTACAAAAAATTGGATGTGATATACAATGGACTAACCTAATCAAGAGAAAAATGATAGTTACACTTACCTAGTAATTGTAGTTCCTTGAGTGACGACAGTTCAGTCCTCTACCTCTGGGTTGTCAACCTCCTCCTGCAGCTTGGAGACTGGGCATGTCAAAATTGTGACATCACTGGATATAGTCTGCTGACCTCTCCCATCAGCCCCAGTGTTTCCAGTCTCCATGCAGCAGGAGGACGTGTGAGCCTAGGTCTGGGCTCACTTGAGGGCTGTTAAGGAACTGTTAGAGTAGAGAGGATTTGATTTGTTGGGTTTCATTTGATTTGATTATTTGAGTTCTGTCTCTTTAAAAAAAAAAAAAACAGAGTTAAAGCATTTCTGTTGGCACCGGCCCCTCTCAGTCTTACTGTGCTTAATGTACTTTGTTTCGCTGATGTGCGCTGGACCAGATCTCTCCTCCATGTTTGTTCGGAGGAGAGCTTGCTGGTAAGCAATCTCCCTCGGTGGTCTTCCTCAGAGGCAGCAGATCCACTGGAGTGGAGGGCGGATGGAGTTGAACTCACTAGCAGCGGCCCGCTCACTGTTCCGTTGAGCGGTGTCGCGCAGGATGGAGGCTCCCAATATTGACGGCGGAAGGCTGACAGCAAGCAGGTAACTGCGCTTAGCACCGGGTGCAGGGGGAAAGGGCCAGTAGCTGCAGATACCTTGCGGCTAAGATTGGAAGTGGGGTTGGTGCCATTTCACAGGCGCGCTGAGCGGTGGCCATTTTGAGACCGCGTGTGCACGGCGTGGCCGGCGCTCACATTTGCAGACTTGGGACATTGAGTTTCGGGGCCCGGGGTCCGAAATAAGCCTTGGGGGCTTGTTGAGTAAGGCATCTCATTTATTATTATTGATTGGGTTTGTATTTGAGAGAGATTTTTTTTTCTCGCGGTTCCAGGCCTGGAGTGATGTCCTTAAGGAGAGCAGTGTCAGGTCATAGTTTTTGTTTCGGAAGGAGAATTTAGTTTTTCTCTAGAAAGTTTCCTTTAGTTTGTATTGTTTCATTTCCAAAAAAAAAATTACACAGGACTCTGCTCTATGGCTGCGCGTCCACAGTGTGTTATCTGCGGTACTCGCAGAGGTACGGCCGCAGACTCTGGGATCTGCTGGGGTTGTGCACTAGTTTCTACAAGTGTAGAGCAACAGATGGAGGTCAAAGTTGTGCAGGAGTCCCAGGATTCCGTACATGGGGCCGAGCCTGAGGCCTTGAGGACCATAGTTCTGCATGGAGACTGGAAACACTGAGGCTGATGGGAGAGGTCAGCAGACCATATCCAGTGATGTCACAATTTTGACATGCCCAGTCTCCAAGCTGCAGGAGGAGGTTGACAACCCAGAGGTAGAGGACTGAACTGGAGGAATGATAAGGAACATAATAAGAGTGACAATTGTAATAGTTATTAAGTAAAATAAACATTAATGCTGGGGGGAAGGTGGGCGGAAAACAAAACAATACTTACTTACTGCAAGATCCATAGAAACTTAGAAATATCTTGCAGCAAAAATAAGGTTAATTCTGTTCATCAGGAAAATCCATGTAAGGGAACATATTAAAGAATGGTAGTCAAGCCTTACTGCACAAGGTGGAACATAGTTGAATCAAATTCATATCTAATTTCAACTCTTTACAATTGTAAGACAAGTGTGACCAGTAAGGGGGTTTTCTGTCAAAGCGTGACTTAAGAATAAAATCATATATCTAAACAGAGTAAAATAAAAAATGTTGAGAGCATCACCCATAATGTTAACCATAGTATTCAAATAATATAAGCTGTACCTTCTTGAAAGGGCAACACCTTACTGGAGGTACATTGGTCGCATTGTTACAAGGATGATATGATAAAATATGTAATGTAATGTGTGCCTTCAAGTCAGTCCTGACTTCTGGCGACCCAGAAGCTCCTGGGTTTTCTTGGCAGTGTCACCGGAAGTAGATTGCCAGGCCTTTCTTCCGAGGCAATGGAGGGTTAAGTGACTTGCCCAAGGCCACAAGGAGTGCTAGCGGGAATTGAACCCTGGTTGCTTGCTAATATTGGTTAAAGCACCCGCTTCTGCATAATAGGTATGTGTTCTATTGTATGCCGCAAAAAATAAAATACGTACATAAAATGAGTAAAAGGCTTTTACTACACCTTTTGTGCTTAAGTGCTGTTGATTATAAGAACTATGCTGATTGACGTGTCACATGACTAATAGCAACAAAGAATTTCTCTAATAAATGGAAGGACCCAACTGCGGATTTACAGCTCTAAAATTAGATCTACTATTTAAAAAACAGACAAAATAAAACCCCACTATGCTACCTGCTTTATGCACTCATATAGTTTGAAACAACAAAAAATAAGTAGCAGTGTTAAAAGCATCTTAAAAAGGAAGCTCCTCCATGTAATAATGCCATTCAAATTAAAAAGAGAGAAGGGTAAGGGGGAGGAGGTAAGGAGAGGGAGAGGAAGGGGAAAGATACCCTAAAGTCTAGGGTGGTATATCAAGTGTTAATAAAAATAAAGGGGGAAGGAGAGAGAAGGGGAGGGGTAGAAAAGGGGGGGGGGAGGAAAGCAAAGAGAGAGGATGGAGGATAATATGAAGCATTAAATTATAATGATGATGAGTATTAAATTACAATAACGCTAAGTAAAAAGTAGCGACCAAAGAGAGTGACAAATTTCAAGGGTTGTAGAAGGCTAGGAGTTGTGCATTTGTTTGGTGTGTCCTTGATTACTTCAACTTATCTAATCAACTGCTGTCAAATTCATACTTGGTGCCCACCATTTTGACCATGTCTCTCCCCTCCTTGTTTTCACAGCATTGGCTTCCCATTTCTGCATGGATTTAAACTTAAATTTCTTACTGTGATTTGCCGGCTCTGCATTTTGACATACCATTAATCTTACCCTATCTCCTCATGCCTTACATTCCCTCCCTTTCTCGATGCTTACCTCAAGCCTCCCTGCTCTTATCTCCATCTTGACAGCTTCCATGCTTCAGCCTTTTCTTATCTAGACCCCTCACTCTGGGATTCCTTACTATTCTACAGCCGTCAGGAAACTTCTTTTCCCGAGTTCAAGAAGGTCATTAGAACATGGCTGTTTCAATTTGTTTTCCATGAGGGGCTTGGAATGGAGGGATGATGCTATCCCCCTCCACATCCCTTCTCCCCTACCTCTTTTCTAGCTCTGTCCACCTGTCTTCTTCTTTTTCCCTTAGCAAGCTGGCTGTTTTATTGTGTGAATCTCCCTTGTGTGCACGTTGCGCAAAGGGCAGTAAAACAAAATTTCTTAAATAAATAATAAACAAATAGCCCTAAGGTAGGCATCTACTTGTCATTTCAGCCTAGGTAATTAGTTATACCTTTGTTGTGAACAAAAATGGATTTTCTATCAGGATAGTGTAGAATGTAAATGTTTGAACCGCAGCATTTATTGAATATATTTCTGTAAAGACTTTTTCATGTAACCAAGCAATTGGATATAGCCACCACATGGTGTGTTTCAAACCATTTTGATGTTTATTACACGGAATGTAGACTCTGGGCTACATTATGACATGAGTGAGGATTATTGTTAAATCAGTTCATGATATTGTTACTGAGCCCGATATTCGAAAGGCAGTTACACAGTTTACAGACCTCTAAACAGTGCAGCTGCCACTGAACGGGATATACAATGAAATCAGCACGGTTAGTGCCTCTGAATATCCCCTCTCTTCTCCCTGACATGCCATGATGCTAACCGCTTAGCACTGGGGCTTGTCGGGGGAGTTCTAGGTAGGAGCGGAGGCGGCAGTAGTCCTTAATTGGGCAGCAGCGATATTCCATGCTGCCTGGCTAGGGATCTGCAACTTAAATATAGGCGAGGAAAACCCTCGCCTATCTTTAAGCTGCAGAAGCTAACCGGGCAGCATGCAATATTGCTGCCGCCCGGTTAGCTACTGAGGCTTCTGGGCATGTGCACAAACCCGGATATTCAATGCCAGGGCCACATATGACCCCGGCATTGATTATCCGTGGTTAATGGCCTGTCCAAATGAATATCAGGCCCATTAAGCATTTTCAATTCTTCTCTTTACTGCATCTTTATGTTGATATAAATATCACTGAAGTAGCTCTAAGCAAAATTCTGGCCAACAGTGAATTTTCAATGAGATATTGATGGAGGTAGTCATTAATTTGCCATTGGAGTTCCAGTGATTGAATTTGAATATCTGAAACAATCAAAGTGTGGTAGCTGGTGGGATGGGCTTACTGCAGGATTAACCCGTAGTAGTTGAGAGTGTGCACTAAAAAGGCACCCCACACTGTCCAAGTACTGCATGAATAGGTGATGTTAGGGCAGAGTTGCAGTGAAGAATGGTAGAAACAGCCATGCACAGCTAGCATGTCTGTATTAGGGATGCTTCTGACCAGAAAAGACCCTGCTAGCGTGGGCATGGGGGATGCCTACATTCAACCCGGTGCCAGTTGCTCCCACTGTGGTGGCGCATTCCAGTTAGCCAGTAGAAGCAGAATCCCCATACTAACAACTACCCTGGGCCGTGCTACAAATATGCTGGGCCATGCTGCAGAAGCAGGCCTGCACCCATGAATTTAGTCCCCATGCCATCATCTGTAGCAGGCCAGCTGATGGCTCAGGCCTGTGTGGCAATGAGATAGCTGTGTGAGGGCCCTTACAATGCCAGCATTAGTAACAGGGGATGGGGGTATTTTGCCCCCTTCCTATCCTGGTGAATATATGTGGGTTGGTGAGGCACTCCTTCCACATGAACATTGGTATAGTTGTGGGATAGCATATGCAGGACAATCACACATGACTGAGTAGTTGGGAGATAAGGTCTAGTCTCAGAGAAACAACCTGAGATGGGCTATATAGACAGGGTAGGAGAAGACTGAACACAGTTGGGGGAAGGGCATGCAAATTAGGTGTTGCCACTATTGGCCATTGTAGGTCTGGCACATATTTGTACTATCTGATCATTCCACCTCTTCACGGGGTTGCATGTATTGGTGCAGATGTGCAGATGTATACCGGAGCCATGTACTTTGTATCTGGGGGGTCACATAACTTCTCACCCTGACCAGAGAAGGGCACCTGCTTATATTTAAACCACTGAAAGAGGGCTACCTTACTTGTAACTCCCAAATCTGGAATGTTGCTAGGGGATGAGGTGTTCTTCCCACCTGGGGAGCATTTGCTGGCTTTTCAGGGCTTTAGTTTCCTGAAAGCTGATATGCTTAAGCTTGGGACTGATGGGGTACCCTTCTCCGTGGTGATTTATAGGGTGTACTATGGTATGCCCCCACAGCTGTCAACATGTAAGGACCATGAGTAGCTACTGTGAATTGCTCCCTGCCTATCGGGCAATTGCTTGGCCACAGGAGTTAGGTGTCTCCCTCCTAGAATACCAGCTGCATGCTGTTTGTGGTGGTTGTATTCAATATCTCTGAGCTAGGAGTGGGTGGTAAAGAGCACCAGCTATTTGTCTCCCATTCTGTGTGGTCTCTGTGTTAGACCAGCAGATTTTCATAGCAGGCCATTACACCCTCCCTTCACCCATGTGAGAAAAAGGGTCTACATGTTTCATTACTTGGGGTACAGTGCTTGGAGGGTAAGAGTAAGGAGAACTAAATCCTACCCTAAACTGGAAGCTTGTAGACCTGTCTGTTGCACCCTAGGTTATTAGGTATTTTGTGTGACTCAGGTTGAGGGGGTTTCATGCTCCAGTGCCCACATTCTGGGTAGTGCTGACACCCTGCCTTCACCAGACTAGGATCCCCTGCTCATGCGGTTGAAACATTCTTGCTCTGACACTCACAGACATTGCTGTAACACTGTCTCTAGTCAAACCAAGAGCGGAACCCAAGGACCAGGCCTACACGTAGGTATAGATATGCAGACAAACTTTGCATATCTATACCTACGTGTAGGCCTGGTCCTTAGGTTCCGCTCTTGGTTTTGACTTTGTGCGGATACCTTCATCCTTCTTTGTTGTAACACTGTCTCTAGCCATGTGTTTGCATTACTGATTTGAATGCCCCTTCCTCTTATACTTTGGCCATGCAGTATATCTGAGCTATGCTCTAGCCTGCACATCTCAAGTCAGCCTTCTCCAACCTTCACTGGCCACTTGCACTATGGTCTGTTGGTGTGGTTGGTGACCATGTTTTGTATCCCCACTGAACTACACCTGACTAGAGACAATGCATTGGTGTTAGCACACAAGTGCCGTGTAAACATAGTGTACATGCTTTCACGGTGTCTATGCACACCTGATGAATGATTGCCACAATTGCAAGCCTGATGCATCTAGCATGTCATTGCTTCCGTACCATGGCCATGCCTCCTGCATTTAAATTGGCCTCTTCATCCCTGACATGGTAGAAAAGCATGCTAACTGTGTGTTAAACCCATACTACTTACAGCACTTTAGTAAGCATGCCCCATACATTTTTTTCACATCAATATGAAGTATATAAATACACTCTGGTGGACATTTGAACTCTCTATTGAATTTCAGACATTGAGATATGGATTGAAAACATGTAAATTTATCACAGAATTGATTCTATTGATGTATATCTAAATTCATTCTTTCAACAAAATAATTGAAAGGACATTAAGGGCCCGATATTGAAAGACATTTACATGGTTTACAGACGTGTAAACCATGTAAATGCCACTGAATGGTATATTCAATGGCACTAACATGGTTAATGCCACTGAATATCTCCAACTAATGCCACTGTAGAATCAGGGCATGTCATGGGTGTTCCGGGGGTGGCGACAGTCGCTGAGTAGTGACGATATTGCACCGCTACCCGGTTAGCGACCTGTGGGTAAAACTATGCGTAGCAAAAGTTGGCCTAGTTTTACCCGCAGGAGCTAAAAGGGTAACTGTGCAATATTGCTGCTACCTGGTTAGTTTCTGTGGCATCGGAGGCTGTGTGGTGACCCCGGATATTCAATGACGGGACCGCATATGACCCCGGCATTGAATATCCGGGGCCGGTTAGTTTCTGTGGCATCGGAGGCTTTGTGGTGACCCCAGATATTCAATGCCAGGGCCGCCTATGACCCCGGCATTGAATATCCGGGGATAGAGGTTGGCGGTGATTGCTTTGCACCGGAGCGGCACATAGCCATTTCCACAGAATATCAGGCACATAATTAGTTTCTCAGTCACAGGTTTGAAAATTTTTTAACAGCAAATGTAAACAGCCTATAGTAGTTTTTAATAGCCAATTAAAATCTATATATCTGAGAGTTTTTATTCCAAATTGATATATTATCAACAATGAATAGTTCTTAAGTAAGGTGTTTGATCAAGTTTGAGAGTAATTTAACACTTTTTTCTCTTTTGTGCTTGCATTAACTGACACATTCAGCAGTTGAGTTTTTCCACTGAATATACGTTTATTTGTTTGATTGCTTTGCAATCTTTAAAACAGACATGTGCAGGGAAATGGGCAATTTTAAAAACGTCTGCAAAACCAGAAGCACAGACATATCCATGATGTTTTTTGGCAAGTTGCCCCATACTCGTCCCAGCCTGCCATTTTGCGAGTGGAGATGTACAGCGGTGCGGCAGCTCTCTAATTGGCCTCTGTATTACTTGCATGCTTTTTGAGGGGATGGAAAGGGCATTCCCATCTTCTCCCTACTATAGTTTGTTGATCATAATGAGCACTTTACAAGTGCCTATTTATTCCTGGGATGAGGTTCAGACAGAGATGTGTCCGCAGGCAATCCTAAATGTGCGGTGCCATTTTAAATTCAGATGAATGTGTGGATCTGTTACAGATGACCCCGACATGCCTCCATCATGCCCCCATGCGACAAATGTAATCGAGCCAGACATGGGTAAATTCGGATTAAAATAGCTATTGGGACATGGCTGTAATTGGCACATCTGAGTGAGCATTTTGAGATATGCAAATCATGAATAGAGCTTCTAAAATGACCCTCAGTCAGCAGTACTAAGTAAATGGATAATACCACTTAATATATGAATAAAAGTAAGCCCTAGTGCTGACACAAAAGGGTATGTTTACTAAAGGGCAATAAGGAAGCAAAGGTGCCATTAATAGGCATTATCGGTGCCCATAAGCGGTTAACACCATGGAAAGCACCAATAATGCTGGATCAACGTGTGGAAGCCAGACCCACAGTGTTAAGGTGAAAGGAGGTGGAGAGTGGGCGTTAATGAGGCGGAGAGGAAGCGGGGATAGCGTGTGCTCCTTTAACGCCGGGTTGTGTCAGGGGCGGCTCAATGCAGTCTGCTGCCTGAGGCGGAGATGGTGCCCCCGCCCCTGCCATAAAGGGGGCAGGGCTTTTTCAGAACGTCAATCAGGGAACCAAAACAAAAAGCCGATTAGATTATATGGAGGAAATGCAAGATGTTTGCATACCAAGGAACTAAAAGAGAACAAGTGGAGTGGAGGAGTGGCCTAGTGGTTGGGGCAAGGTACTTCAGGCCGGAAGGTCGGGGGTTCAAATCCCACTAGAGGACAGCAACCTTGGGCCGGAAGGACTGGGGTTTCTAGTCCCACAGGTGCTCCTTGTGGTCTTGGGCAAGCCACTTAACCCTCCATAGCCCATGTTCCCTGTAAAATAGTTATCTCCAAGTTATAATGCCCTGTTCAATGTAATTTCAGTTTGTTCAATGTAAACCGCACTGATGCAGAATAGCGCGGTATATAAGAGAATGTAAATAAAAATAAATAAACAAGAACCAACAGCACAGTTTACTCCATACAGTGTATGCACATACAGGGAAGTACATATCAGGCAAATTCGCACACAAGAAACACCACCTCAACACTGTCTACTGATCATTGGCCAAAGCAACCAACAGTACATTACCTATTACCCCAGTTGAGAGTCCAAATGCACCTGTGTGCCTGATTGGTACAGTGAGACACTGACCTCTGAATGGTGCATGCACACTTCCAGCTGCCGAAATGTGGTACAGGATATCATGTTGGTCTCTCCATCGCCTACTACCATATGGGAAGGCAATGCCTAGAAGTAAATGTAGGGGTAGGGGTGCGGGGGACAGTACCATACATGTTTAGCATTTGTCCTTTGTAAGTGGCATTGCTGGCCAAAGCCTATGTTCACATGGCCAGAACCTATGTGGGCCTACTCAGTGTCTGCATGTGTTATGTCAGAAGGCCTGCATGACAGCCTCACTGGCTCCCCATGGGCACCAAGTGTGACAGTTACAAGGATGGTGTTAGAGTACAAAGAGACAGGGTATGGTGGTGTTTGTGTCTCCAGCAACTGTTGCAACATCTAAACCCATTGCCAACCTGTCATGATTCTATGCTGTTTTGTAGGGGAGGGGGGGCAGTGCATCTGGGAGAGTGCATGTGCTACAATGGCCAGGTTTGGAGCATCTATGGCTAGGGACATGACATTAATTGTGAGTACAGGCATGGAACTAGGTTCAATGCTCACTGCCAAGAGCTGTGTAGGGGGACACCGTATTTGTGTATGTGACAGACGTAGCCCACTGTGGGCCAGCATGCACTCTCTGCCTGTCTCTGGCCCACTTTCTACTGTGCTTCACATTGCATGAGCTGTCCCCAAGTCCAAGATAAAAGGGTACATAATGAGGAGCAGAGGATTCTGGGTATTGTCTAAAACAGAGCAATTTGCACAGGATGTAAATGTGTCGGAGGTTAGATCAATGGCTGAGCCATCTTAGTATGGATCTGCCACGGACGTGGCCTGGGTGCACACATCTGTTCATGCTGAGGCCACTATCACTTTGACTGAGTTGTGACCATCTCATGGCTATGTATGCATATGGTGCTATTATAGGGTCAAGCTGTAGTGATATTCCTTACCATTCCCCCTAGCTGTATCCCATGTCTACAGCTACTTTGTTGTCTGTCTTGACTAGATAGTCTCTGCTCATCAGAGCTTACAATCTTTTGCATGTGTCTGTACAGTGCTGCGTATGTCTTGTAGTGCTACACAAAGGTTCAGTAGTAGTAGTACTAGTATGTGTGCTGTTTGTTTTCATGGCAGTCCAATCTCTATTCAGGCTGCTGGTTGTCCATGCTATTTTTACAAAGCCAATGTGTTTATGGCGGCTATATGCACATGCAGCATGTCATAACTAGCAAACTTGGCACAGATGGTATGTGAATGGCTGACACAGGACGGTGTTGCCCATATGCAGGCCGCTTGGGATTGATCTGGTTGATTGGAATTTCCAGAAAGTGAGGTTTGCATCTGTTCTTGTGCTGTTGGTAACCTGCTGATAACTACAGTCTTGGCAGGTCCTTCTGCTTTTTGTCAGCACCTCACCTCATCCTCTTGCCTAGACAACATTCACTGCATTTGGGTTTCTTGGCAACAGCTGCTGCAACCTTAGGGAGCAACATAAGATATTATAGGAGAGTCCCTGGCCAACAGGAGCACGACACAAGACCCAGATAAAACAGGTCACTTCGGCATATTGTAATTGTATAGAATACCAAGTGACTAGTATCACACACTACAGACAATACCTGTAGCATACTGGCAGTGATAGTAATCTGCTCTAAATCCTGGAGAGTCATCTAGTGCAGGGTTTGCTCTGGGGACCAGGTGATGTGTGCCCTCCCTCACAATCAGGGTGACTTCAGAAACAGATCATTTGCACATACTGCAGCTGTCATGTACAGGAAGCACACATTGTCCCTGCATACTACAATGTTGATGTGATGGATTGATGCATTTTCCATATGGCCTTCGGTTGCATATATTGTTTATTGTTTACATTGTTTACATAACATTTGATATACCGCCCCCCGTTACATCAGATTGTGCGGTGCATCATGGATAATGGGGGGACAAACCAATACTGGCACCCAAGGCCCCAATTACAGTCATAGCAGTGAATGTGATCACTGGAGCATTGCTCAGTAGCTGCTTGTCTTCTATAATGGTGGGAGACATGTGCATGGTCCCCCGAGGAGGGCAGGATGGTCAGCGATAGACCACATGGATCATGAATGTGGTTTGAGTTAGGTACACCTGCACATACACCTATCTTGTAGTGTAGAGCAGGTGACAAGGGACTGCACCCCCTGCACATGTGCTGCCTCAGGGGTTAGTGCCACACTGTGGTGCAGCGGACCTCTGTGTGCAACTGTTCTTTGGCATTGGAGGGATGGGCATCTTGACCTCACATGTGGCTTGGCCTTTGGAGAAGGGATGTATTCTGCAGCTGTGTGCTTGTTATGCAGCCAGTGTACTGAGTGTGCAGTGCAGTGCTTACTGCATGTGTGCCGCTGTAGGCAGGCCCTGGGTGGTGTGCCACTGTCTCAGACTGTGTCAGCCATGTTGTTTCATGTCCTGAGTTTCGCCCATTGCAGGCAGGGACTTGCAGTCTCTTTGATTCTAGACAGTGCTAAGGCTAAAAGTTGGAGGTGTAGCCTAATGGTTAGAGCACTGGCTTGGTACGTGACAAACTAGGGTTTGACTCCCACTTGTTCTCTTTGTGACTGTGCAAAGCTCACTTCAATATACTGCCAGAAACAGTCTGGGGTCTGCATTGACTGAAGAGCACACATATATTTTTTTATATATTATGATAGCACATCGGGTCTGCAAACATGCACATTGCAATCAAGCCGATCTGACAACATGACTTTACTGGCTCTGCTATAGCACATTGCAAAGAATTGGACATGTTCACCTTGCATATAAGAGGGTTGCTCAGAAAGTAGTGCCCCACATGTTTTTTCTCAGTCCAGAATGAAGATAGAGGTGTGAAATTGAAAGAGTAGTAATTTGGAACTTCAAAGGACACGTGTGTAATTTTACAGTCGTCCGACAAATAGCGAGGCGGTAGTGATCCTTCAAATGGTGTCTGTGAGTGACACACAGTACAAACAACGAGCTGTAATTGAATTCTTGGTGGAGGAGAAAGAAAGTGTGAGAAACATTCACAAATGGATGTATGTTGTGTATGGAAGTTCTGCAGTAGATAGGAGCACCGTTGGACGATGGGTGAAGAGAGTAAAGGCTTCAGGAAGTGGTAAAATGGAACTGGAAGATCGGCCACAGTCTGGGCGTCCTGCCTCAGCCACCAGTCCAGACAAGTTGCAGCGTGCTGATGACATTATTCGTGCTGATCAGTGCATCACGAGTCGGGAATTGTCCATACAGCTTTAAGTCAGTAGAGGTAGTGCAATGGCAATTATTGACTCTTTGGGATATTCAAAGGTGTGTGCAAGATGGGTTCCGTGAAGTCTCACAACCGAACACAAACGTCAAAGGAAAGACATCTGCTCTGATTTGTTGCAGTGTTTTGAAGCTGAGGGGGCAGCATTTTTGTCCTGGATCATCACAAGTGACGAAACCTGGGCTCACCACTATGAACCAGAGGCTAAAAGGCAGTCCATTCCATACACAGCACACAACTGTTTGTGAATGTTTCTCACACTTTCTTTCTCCTCCACCAAGAATTCAATTACAGCTCATTGTTTGTACCATGTGTCACTCACAGACACCATTTGAAGGATCACTATCGCCTCGCTATTTGTCGTACGACTGCAAAATTACACACTTGTGTCCTTTGAAGTTCCAAGTTACTACCCTTTCAGTTTCACACCTCTATCTTCATTCTGGACTGAGAAAAAACATGTGGGGCATTACTTTCTGAGCAACCTTCGTATATGACACATGAGATGCAGATGATTGGAATATTTCATCATAATTGCAACTGAATGTTCTATCACATGTATGCAGTATATGCAGGCACATCCCACTCCTGGGATGGCCACCTGAAGGGATCATCACATGTCCCTACTTGCTCCATATGGCCAATATGAGAGACACTTGTCCAAGTGTTATATACACTAGGTCAGGAGGATTGTATGATGGATAGAAAAGCTGACACATCTGCCATACCTAAATAGCTGGCATGGGGACTTCCCTGTGGCACAGCAACACTGTTTTCACACACACTATAACTGCATTTGTGCAGTCACATCAAGAACATCAGGGCAGCAAGGCCATACCGCACTCTCACCTACCACCATTCAGCCCATCCATCAGCATATGGCCATTATATACAGTCATGTATTCTTCTGCCAACTGCTACACCATGGCCCACACAAGAACAGTTTAATCATTTGTATCACTCACACCTCTCCTATATATGATCTGCATGTCACCACTCCTGCTCAGTCTTTTTGATGACCACATCATGGGAGGATGCTGGCTCCACCAGGTGACGCTACTTTCCAATCCTATACCACACACTGACATTACAGCATATTACATGGGCACCCCTCACTGATACAGTACAGCTGCCACCCCCATGCTCATCCCACTTCCTGACTGACACGTAGGATATATATGGATCTGACAGGTCCATCGGTTCTTACCTTTCCTTTCATCCATCACCTAAAATGTGACTTTCACAGGGGCTCCTTTATCCTGCATTAAGGTGATTGCCATCTTCGGACGTTAAGGTACATGCTTGACACCTTTGTGGTAGCCAAGACCTATAGACTAGGCCATAAGCCTGAACCTGAAAAATGACAGGCCTCAGAACCAAGCCTGGATTTCAGTAGTGCTGAGACATAAAATTAAAAGACAGAATTGAATATTGCTTTATAATGAAATGCTGCTATAGCAAAGTTTGCACAAAGTGAATACAATGCCTGTATGTTAAAACGTTACTCCAGAATTGTTACTTACACATTTTAGGAGCTAGATATGACCTTGATGAAGGAAAGTAACCAGGTTTGAACCAAGCCATTGTTCAGCTAGCTGGAGAAAGCAGAGCAAAGGGCATAGATCCTGATTGGTCAAATTCAGGGAAATGTCAGACCAATAGAAAGTTTGTAGAAATTAGCATGAGACCAATAGAATGTTTTCATGTATCAAAATGTTTTGGCTGTATAAAATGAACATTTTTCCGCTAAAGCTGTGCTCTGTCACTTTTAGACTGCCTTGTATACAATAAACTGGCTTGAACCTTGATAAAGACTCCTGGTGTAATTGGTTTGGTGGCGTTCCGCCGCTACATATTCTTGGTGCATTGGCCTGGAAGGTGTAGTGGTAGAGAGTGATCAAACTGATTTACCACGAAATTCGCCTCAAGGTTTGGCCTGGTTGGGACCGTGTCTGACCGACGTGTGAATTCTCAGGCACCAACCGGTCCATTGCATCGGAGAGGGTTCTAGCCTCGGCGGGCGTTGGGTCCGGCTAGGCCAACACCTTCGAACCAGAGGAGGGAGTCCAGGCTTCAACCCATGCGCTGGCTTTGGGGACGGGTACCAGATCTGGGTGAGTATAGAGTTTTTATATTATTAAGTCAGACAGTACTGGAACCTGGAACCATATGGTAATGGGAAAAATGGTAAAAGGACACTGATCACGTCAGGAGCGGTCCGAGTACTCTTGCAAGGGCTATTAAGAGTGCAAGAGGAAACCACTGACTCTTTCTGGTAAAAAAATCATGATTAATGGTAATGGTAAAATTTTGGTAAGCCTAGATAGTCAGGATTGGGCTTTTGGGAAATGCAATTGTGTTTGTGTGAGAGATGTGTGAGTGAGAGGTCTTGACAAGGCCGAGCGAGAGTGGACTCTGGACTAGCGCAGTTCCTAGCCGGGCGACCGCGTCTAGGTCGCGAAACAGAGGAAGTGATTGCTGTTTGTGTTCCTATCTGTCTCCAGAGCTGTGAGGACCCCTTATCCCACAGTTCGACCTCCCTCTCCTACTGTTTGAAGTAATAATTTGTTGTACGTCATTACGTAGTACAGACGCACCACATTACACGTAAAATGGGTGGGATAGAGTCTACGCAAACTCCGTTAGAAATCATGATCAAGAACTTTAATAAAGGGTTTACTGGGGATTATGGTATTACAATGTCTCCTAATAGAATGGCTGTGCTGTGTGAAAGAGAGTGGCTGTTAATAAACAGTGCATGGCCCCGTGAGGGTACTTTCAATGTGAGAATTATTTCTTCTGTGCATAAGAGTGTGAGAGAACGCTATCCAGATCAGTTTCCTTACATAGACTCTTGGTTAGATATTTGTGAGAAGCAGCCACCCTGGATAAGGCAGTATTATGAGTTGAGAAAAATTATATTAGCAAGAGGATTAGAGACAGTTGAACAGAAACCCGGGAAGGGGGGATTGCCTATATACTCTGCCCCAGAGTCTCCAGAAATTCTAACACGATCACTGCAGCATGTTACATTAGCACTGCCTAGACCTGAAGTTAATATAAATGTGCCATCTCTGCAGCTGGGGGAAGGGCAGACTTCTCCGATTGAAAGCCCTAAGCAAAGTAGCACTTCAGGGAGACAGACTACTGACGAAACTGAAAGTGCAGAATCGTCCACAAGCATAGAATCTCCTGTAGCTATAGAAAGATTTGCTCAGAAAACATACGATTTAAGAAGTATTGGCGGTGCCAGTAAAAAAGTAATGCCCCTACGTCAGGTACCTGGCCTGCCTATCAGGGATGATCAGGGACAGATGGCTTTAGGACCTACCAGCCTGATTTACGTACCCATTTTCTACAACTGAATTGTTAAATTGGAAAACACATTATGCATCCTATACTAGCAAGCCTCAAAATTTAACTGAATTAATGAGCAGTATTATGCAAACGCACCAGCCTACCTGGTCAGATTGTCGTCAGCTCTTGTCTACTTTATTTACTACTGAAGAAAGAGTGAGAATTGTGCAGGCATCCACTAAGTGGTTAGAAGAAAACTTTGTTGAAAGAGCTAATCTAAATCCTCAGCTGGCAGCAGCGGCAGCTTTTCCAAACGAAGATCCTGGATGGGATCCAAATAGTGAAGGGGGGGCAAGAGCTTTAACACAGTTTCGCCAAGCCCTATTACAAGGCCTAAAAAAGGTGGGCCAAAAAGCAATGAATATTGGAAAAGTAGCGGAAGTAATACAAAGTCCAACTGAATCTCCTGCAGCTTTTTATGAGTGATTATCTGAAGCATATAGACTGTATACCCCATATGATCCAGCAGCCATGGAAAATTTGCGCATGGTACATGCAGCTTTTGTAAGTCAATCCCAAGGGGATATTAAACAAAAATTGCAGAAAATGGATGGCTTTGCAGGCATGAATACAGCGCAATTGATGGAAGTTGCTCAAAAAGTATTTATAAATCGTAATAACGAAAGAGAGAAAGAATGTGAACGGAAAATGAAAAAGAAAGCAGATTTTTTAGCTACAGCATTGGTAGAACAGTGAGGGAGAAGTTTTTCCAACAGAAGAATGAGAGGGCGTGGAAGGAGTCGAGGAAATAGCCTACCCCCACTAGGTGAGAACCAATGTGCCTATTTCAAGGAGGAGGGGCACTGGAGAAATGAGTGCCCGCAGAGAAACCCTACCTCACAGAGGGGAGGAGGGAGCTGGAGAGGAAGAGGGCGTAATCAGAATCAAGCAGGAACAGGTCGTATGCAGTTTCAGCAAAAAAGGGAAGAGGCTATTGAAGCAGTTGCAGTCCCAGAAGCAGAATATAATAGTGATGAAGATTAGAACAGACCGGGTTCTGAGTTTACTCTGGGTCCCCAAGAGCCTATGGTCTGCATGAAGATAGGGGATCAATACATGAACTTTATGATAGATACAGGAGCTGAACATTCAGTAGTAGCAAAACCAGTAGCTCCTTTATCTAAACGAACTGTCACTATTGTTGGAGCCACTGGGACAAAAGCAACTAAACCATTTTTACAGAATCGCATGTGTGAATTAGGAGGACAAAAGATAACACATCAATTTTTATACATACCAGAATGCCCTATTCCACTTTTAGGTCGAGATATGCTTGCTAAACTGCAGGCACAGATAACTTTCACTGAAGAGGGAGAAATACAAATGTCTGTGAACACAAATCCCAAACCTGCAGGATTATTGACACTAACAGTGCCATGAGAAGAAGAATGGAGATTCTACAGCATTTTTCCTGTCAAGAAAGCAACTATTCCTATTGAAATTTCAGCACCACCTGGAGTATGGGCAGAAGATAATCCACCTGGCCTAGCAAAGAATATAGCCCCAATTCTTGTAACTCTCAAATCAGGAGCAGAACCTGTGCATGTGAAGCAATATCCTCTTCCACGACCAGCAATAGAAGGAATTCATATCCATTTGAAGAGATTATTGAAACATGGATTATTAAAAGAATGCCAATCATCATGGAATACTCCTTTACTTCCAATCAAGAAACCTGGAGGTGACTACAGACCAGTACAAGATCTGAGAAGAGTCAATGATGCAATTGAAACTATACATCCAGTAGTAACAAATCCATACACACTGCTGGGATTAATTCATACTGAAGCTACTCACTTCACTGTTCTAGATTTAAAGGATGCTTTCTTCTGTATACGGCTTGCCCCTGCCAGTCAGCTTTTATTTGCATTTGAATGGAGAGATCCAACAACAGGAAGAGGAGGCCAACTTACCTGGACAAGATTACCACAAGGATTCAAAAATTCACCAACAATCTTTAGTACTTCACTCAGCAAGGATTTATCAAGTTATCCAGTTATCCCAGGAGAGAGAATTCTTCTTCAGTAAGTAGATGATTTGCTGATTGCCACCAACTCAGAAGAAGAATGTTTGCAAGCCACAAGTGAACTTCTACATCTCTTGAATGAAGCAGGATACAAGGTTTCCAGAGCAAAAGCACAGCTATGCCAAAAAGGTTTCCAGATATCCAATGGAACACGACGACTGGGACCAGAACTCAAAGAAGCAGTATGCAGCATTCCAATTCCAACTACCAGAAGACAGGTAAGAGCTTTTTTAGGTGCAGTAGGATATTGTCGAATATGGATACCTAACTTTGCTCTAATTGCAAAACCACTATATCAAGCCATCAAAGGATTGGAACAATCTCCATTAGAATGGGGACCTGAACAAGAAGCAGCATTCAAGACTCTGAAGACAGCCCTGATGACATCACCAGCCCTTGGACTACCAGATGTACAGAAGCCATTTCGTCTATATGTTCATGAGTCACAAGGAAATGCCTTAGGAGTGCTGACTCAGCCACTCGGATCTTGGCAGCGACCTGTAGCGTATCTATCTAAGCAATTGGACATTGTTGCAAAAGGATGGCCACCTTGTCTGAGAGCCATCACAGCTACAGCACTTCTAGTAACTGAAGCAGACAAGCTCACTCTAGGACAAAATCTCTGTGTAATAGTGCCACATTCTGTTCAAACCCTTATGGACCACAAAGGAAATTACTGGTTCACCAACTCACGAATGCTAAAGTACCAGAGCATGTTGTGTGAAAATCCTTGATTGCAATTGATGGTCAGTCAGGCCTTGAACCCAGCTACACTGTTACCAATTGGTACTGACCCTCCTGATCATGACTGCATAGAAGTCATGGATACTGTATTCTCAAATCGACCAGACCTGACAGATGTACCTTTTGAAGATCCAGAACAAACTTTCTTCGTGGATGGAAGCAGTCTTGTAGTCAATGGACATCGTTGTGCTGGATATGCAGTAGTAACCCTGAATCTTGTAATTGAATCTTCAGCCCTGGCCTCAGGAGCATCAGCACAGAAAGCAGAATTGATAGCACTCACAAGAGCACTGATACTGGTAAAAGGACTCTATATAAATGTATACACAGATTCTAAGTATGCATTCACAACATTGCATGCTCATGGAGCCTTATACAGAGAGCGGGGATTGATAACTTCAGGAGGAAAATCTATCAAATATGGCCCAGAGATATTGACATTGTTAGATGCTGTATGGGCCCCTGAGAAAGTTGCAGTTATGCACTGTCGAGGACATCAAGCAGGAAAAGGAGAAATTGCACAAGGAAACAGATTTGCAGATGCCTCTGCTCGTAAAGCAGCCATTACCGTACAGGCTCCAACTCAGAATACTACAATTCAAGCAGTTCTATTTCCTGTACCTCTTAATTCATGGGATCCCAGATATACTACAAAAGAATTGGACTATTATTGTGAACAAGAAGGGGGAGTACTCAGAAATGGATGGATAGAACTTCCACCACAGGAGGGGAGTCAACCTCCTGGACAAATAGTGATTCCTAAAGCATTAAGTTTAGCCTTTGTTCAAGCATTTCATCAAGCAACACATTATGGAAAAACTGCAATGACAAAAGCTTTGAAACCTCATTTTTATATTTCTTTGTTGGGACCTTTGACAGCTTCAGTAGCTCATCAATGTAAAATATGTGCCAAAAACAATGCCAAGCAAGGTCCTAATCTACCAATAAGAATTCAATCAACAGGAGTTACTCCCATGAGTAATTTTCAAGTGGACTTTACTGAAATGCCAAAAGCAAATGGATACCGTTACTTGCTTGTTCTAGTGTGTACCTACTCTGGGTGGGTAGAAGCTTTTCCCACCAGGACTGAGAAAGCCAGAGAGGTCACTAAAGTCCTACTTCGTGAAATTGTTCCAAGATTTGGAATACCATTAGTCATAGGGTCAGACAATGGACCCTCATTTATATCCCAAGTAATTCAACAGTTAGCTAAAGCTCTACAGATACAATGGAAGTTACACACAGCATACAGACCTCAGAGTTCAGGGAAAGTAGAGCGAATGAATAGAACTCTGAAATCTCAATTGTCCAAACTTTGTCAGGAAATACATTTAAAATGGCCACAGGTACTTCCAATAGCTCTTTTAAGGATACGCTCAGCACCTACTAAGTCATTAGGACTTTCTCCCTATGAGATTTTGTATGATAGACCTTCACCTATTGTCAAAGGGATCAAAGGGGATATGAAGCAGATAGTATCTGAAATTACTAGGCAAGAACTATTAGCACTAAGTTCTGTTTTGCAGAATCTTCACAAATGGGTACAAGACCAATTACCCATCAACCTAACTGAACCGCTGCATCCTTACAAGCCCAGTACTTCAGTGTGGGTCAAAGACTGGAAGAAGACACCGTTGGAACCATACTGGAGAGGACCATATGTCGTCATCCTGTCAACACCCACAGCAGTGAAAGTTGCAGAACTCGAACCCTGGATTCATCACAGCAGAGTGAAATCAGCAGCAGCTCCAGAGCCAGACCAGTGGACATCAGAACATGATCCAGAAGTTCCATTGCGGCTAACTTTGCGAAGACAAGCAAATTGAAAAATTCAGGAAATTTTAAAAAAGAGTCTGTGCTAATATAGAATTCCTGAATCCCAAGAGACTATTTGTTTATTCTGAAGAGTTTATTATCAACAGAAAGAGACTGTATTATGGACTATATTATTTGAAAATCTTTGTGCCATTTTGATCAACAGTGCAAACTAAAAAGACTGTGTTTGTTGAAATACGTTGGAATCTACAGCTCTACACACCTACCAATGATATTGGTAAGGTCATGTACAGCGGAAGCTTGAGGATCTACAATCAACACTACACCTGTTGCATGCTACTGAGAGCAAAACAGGTTAACGTAAAGTAAAGAAGAAGACTTCATGGTCAAGAATTATCAACAGTTGCACTAGTTTTTCAAAGACTTGCACTAATTCTTCAGAGACTTTTCATCATGATTCTCTACTGTTTCATCTTAATAGCAGCCTTGAGATGCTTTGAACTGACTTTTGCCTTGCCACCGTGTGCTGCATGCATAACTACTACCCGTACTGGAGAAAAGATTACACAGACTTTGCTTTATCATACCTACTATACTTGTACATGTATAGTGAGTCAATGCATATTATTTATATATACATTGTACAATAGCTCACTTTATAGTATAGCTCACAATATATATAGTGCACCTTTTCCCAAGACATTTAATCATATATTTACAAACTATGTATATATTATCACAGATTTTTTCACTATTACTAATTTTCTCTTTTGTTAAACCACTTTGATTGTATGATAAGGCGGTATAAAAATCCAATTAAATAAATAAATAAATAAAATAAAATGCATATATAATGGCACGGAGCTGAACATTTGCACAAAAGGAAAGAGCAGAACTTGTTTTCACCCACGACAGAATCCATCCTATTATGTGCTAAAAATACGATGGAATGATGAAGATGGAGCTCTTTTAAATGCTACTCAACAACTTGAAGACCCTACAAAACCTGCAGCTCTATACTTTGATGCTTGTGATGCCATAAACAGAAACTATAATCAGATATGTTGGTAATTGCAGCACTAGTAGTAATAACATGTTTAATACTTCCATGCATTTTACCCCTCTGCCTACGCAATATATCTGCAATCATTGAGAATATTGTAGAAAGAAAGACAACAGCTAAGCTTCTAGCTATGAGACGGTATCGGCCTATACCACATAACTAACATGGCAACAACTCAAGTATAAGTGATTTGTTTCTCACCCATCTTAACATTCTGGGTGAGAATAATCAAAGGGAGGAATGTGGTAGCCAAGACCTATAGACTAGGCCATAAGCCTGAACCTGAAAAATGACAGGCCTCAGAACCAAGCCTGGATTTCAGTAGTGCTGAGACCGTGGAGCCAAGCGCCATTGCCACAGGAACACCTACTGTGCGCTCCGGCCTTTACTGCACGATGACATCCTTTCCACTGCCGTTACTGCTTGTTAACTGGTGCATCCTTAACGCTCTTTAGTAAACATACCCCTTAATTTTATAAGCTGGAAATGCCAGTGTTTTTTTCTTTTTTTTACAAATATGTATATATTCAACTAAATAGATAATTATGCATAGTACATGGTATTTATTTGGTAGACATATGTCGCACTGTTGTGACAGTGTTGCCATTTGATTGCTTTTCCTGTGAAAAGCTTTTCATTATGTCTGTCAAGCACATGTTGTGCACTTAACTTGCCTGATAATTTCTTGCTTACTTCTTACAAAGCCTTTATGTTCCTCTTTCTCTTGTTGCTACTGTCAAGTCTTTTGTTCTCTCAGCCTTTCTGAGAGCTTTCCTTATAAAGTGAGGGAGCTATTTTGCTTCTTTTTTCTTTTTTTATACTGTAGTTGCCGCTCTTGTTCAAGCTCTCTTCTGATGTACTTCTCTGCATCATTAGTAAAGAATGCACTATTCCTTCCCTTTATAAAATAATGATGAACCTATACCTCTCCACATACACACATGTATACCCAGTCTATGTATGTACATACAGTAGTGTGTATCTTTCATACGGTTACCCCAGTAATAGTAAATGGAGTTTGTTCATGGAGGCAAAGTTAACTGTGGGGTTCTCTTGGGCTCTGTACCAAACTGGTTTCTTCAATATGTTTGTCAGCAACATTGATGAGAACCTTGAGTGAAAATATGCTCTTTTGCAAATGATATTAAAATTGTAGAAGTGGAAAAATGAATGGAATCTTGAAAAACTGAAAAAATGGTAGTGTTTGAAAGATGAACTTCAGTGCAAAAAAGTGAAAAAAGTCCTTTGGTATGCAAAAATCAATTTGCCATGAATTCATTTAAAGGAAACAACTGGAAATTGTTAAAAAAATAATCACAACTGAAAACTAAAAATATATCCAGGAATAATTATCTCAGATGACTTATAGGGCATTGCTAAGTGCCTGAAGCTTTCCCAACCTCAATATAATATAATAAATAAATAAAACTAGGAATACTAGGAGAATGTTAAGTTTCATAATTAGAGGCAGTATCAGAAGGAAAAAAGGGTGATATATCCTCTCCATAGGTCACTTGTGAGATCCAAAGTTGAATACTGAGTTTAGTTCTGGAGTTAGTACCTTCATAAAGGCACTGAATGAATGGAAGGCATTCTTTAAAGCCCTAAAATACAAAGACTGTAACACAAAGATTATAAAGAAGGGCTTAAGATACCATGCAATTGCTAGAGAAAAGAAGAAAAGAAAAACTCTAATAGAAACATTCAATTATTTTGCAGGTTTCAATAAAATGAGGGAAGGCAAACATTTCTTTGGAACATGACATTTAAAGAGGAGAGGTCATGATATGAAGGCAAAGAACGGAAGGTGTTGAGCAGCTTGACAAAATATCTATTTATTTATTGTATTTAGAAACAATTCCTGATTGTTCCTCCAGTTTAGTCCTCTTCCACTGGGTTGTGCACCTCCTCCTGCAGCTTGGAGACTGGGCATGTCAAAAAAGTGACATCACTGAATGCAGTCTGCTGGCCTCTCCCATCAGCCCCAGTGTGTCCATCTCCCTGCAGCAGGAGGACATGTGAGCCCACTTCTGTGCTCACTGGAGCGACATATAAGGAACATTATACTAGAGAGGATTTCATTTCACTTAATTGGGTCAATTTGATTTGATTTGATTTAATTTGGGTAACCATAGCTTAAATTTATCTAAATTGGGTACTGTCTGTTTAAAAAAAAAAAGGAAAAGCTGATAGGCAGCTCGGGGTCCAGCCTGTTCCGGTCTCTCCTTCCTCGATTTACTTTGTCTACTGCTTTCTGGGGTCAGATCTCTCTTCCTGGACGCTTCGGAGGAGAGCTCTGCGCCTTGCGATCCCCTTGCCGATGAGCTGAGGCGGTTATTTGCTTGCTGGCAGCCTCTGATCGATGGGCAGTTGGTCCGGCGGTTCTCCACTCGTTCTTTGGCTGAGCGGGGTGGTACCACCCGGATTGGAGCACCGGAGGAGCATCAGTCAAAGGTACTGTGAGGGGCAAGGGGATCAGGCCGGCAGGAAAGCACCGTGCCCCGTCAGCAAACAGCCGGTCCCAGCGGTTTTTGGTGCCATTTCCTCCTTCGGGCGGTGGCCATTTTCTTGGTGTGCTAGCCGCGTGGTGGAGGCACGAGCAGGGGCGCGCTGTAAGAGAGAGCATTTCTTCGGCGCTTGGCAGATAACTCTATTTTGAGCGCCCTCCACTGAATTTATTATTTTCTTGATGCCTTTAGTGAGGAGTCTCCTTGTTTGAAGCTGTCCTTTTCTTTTTTCATTGTAAATTGATTTTATACGTTTGTTTGGGGGGCCCTGGGATGCTAAATGGCTAGCTGGGGACAGCTCAGTGTAGTGTTCTTTTTTTTGGGGGGGGGGGGAATTACCACTTAAAATAAAAGATAAGAAAGGTTAATACATAAAGACCTACGTTTCTTTTGGTTCCTAATTGTCAGTGTTCATTGCGTAGCTGATACAGCTGCTTGATGGCATCGAGACCCCAGTGCGTGGTCTGCGGTACCCGCAGGGGGGCCATCATGGATTCAGGAGTCTGTCTGGGCTGTACGGCAGTTTCCAACAGTGTTGAACAGCAGATGGAGGGTAGCACAGGCCCTGCACCTCACGGGGAGTCACCTGGAGCTGAGGGGGGGCCCTTGCTACCCACTCCACCTGAAGTTGCCCTGGACATGCAAGCCGGACCGTCTGGGGTGCCTCTGGTGGTAACACCTGGGGCACAGCCAGGAGACTTTTGTCCGGACTTTGTTCTTCTATTACACCAGGCGTTCTGCTTGAGACGTCAGGGGAAAGTCCTCGATCCCTTGCCGCCCTCTCCGATGCTGCAACAAGCCAGAATAGCCAGAGTCAGCAGCGATGTTCCATGGCCTCCTAAGAGCTCCCGGCCACGCGATCCTTCGCTGTTGGATTTGGAGTGGCAGAAGACGGAGGAGACGGAGGCCAACCTCGAGCCTGGAATGGAAGAGTTGGAGGAGGGAGAGATTTCGGAACCTGAGGATCAGGCTAAAATTATACGAGTATTCCGGAAAGATGAGCTGACCGCGCTTATCATGGAATCCTTGCAGACACTACATCTCGCTACGGAACACCCAGCGGTGGAAGAGAATGGCGAAGACCCTATTATCCAAGCCATCAGGGAGACCCAGATAGTATTCCCTGTTCATCGAGTGGTGGACAGGATGACACAGGACGAGTGGGACCAACCGGAAACAGGTCTGTGAGGGATTAGGACTATGAATAGACTGTATCCCTTGGCAGATAAGGATAAGGAAAAGTTCCGGTCTCCGTGCGTCGATGCGGCTGTGTCGGCCATGACCAAGAAGACCACTATTCCGATGGAAGGAAGTGCGGCCTTAAAGGATGCTCAGGATAGAAAGATAGATGGGTTATTGAAACAGTTGTTTGAGGCCGACGCTTTGTCGTTGCAGGCTTCCATTTGTGGAGCATGGGTGGCAAAAGCATGCCTCAGATGGTCTCAACTGCTAAGGCAAGCATCACAGCTGTAGCAGGATGGGCTGTGCAAGCTGGATCAGTTAGAGTCAGGGTCAGCCTATGTGGTGGATGTTCATTATGACCTGATCAGAACCCTAGCTAATAGTATGGCTTCTTTGGTGGCCACCCGTAGGTCGCTCTGGTTGAGAAACTGGGCAGCCGATGGCTCTTCTAAGTCGTGTCTCAGTAAACTTCCCTTCAGGGGAAAGTTGTTGTTTGGTGAGGACCTTGACAAACTCGTGAAGGACTTAGGGGAGTCGAAAGGTGGAAGACTTCCAGAGGATAAGCCTAAACTGGGTAAGGCTTCGCAGGCCTTTTGGGGTCAGTCTAGAGATTTTAGAAGGTTTTGAACTTCTCGCCTGGGAGGTTTCCATAGAGGACACTTTGGTTCAAGAACACAGGGGTTTTGTGGGTTTCGTGGATCAGGCAAAGGCTTCTCAGCAGCAACCGCGATGACCCCTCTGAGACCCCAATGAAGGGCGGCGGGTCCCGGTGAAAAATCAACCGATAGGTGTGCGACTTCGGGGTTTTATTTCTGCCTGGACCCAGATAACGTCCGATCAGTGGGTTTTGGAAATATTTTGTGACGGGTACACGTTGGAATTTGCAAGACTGGTTCGAGATTCCTTTGTAATGTCCCCGTAAAAAAGGTCCACGGAAGTCCCTGGCGGTCCACAATACGGTAAATCAGTTGCTACAACTAAGGGCGATAGTACCGGTACAGATTGTAGATTATGGCATGGGACAATACTCAATTTATTTCATGGTGCCAAAGAAAGACGGAACTCTAAGACCTATCTTGGACCTCAAAGGGGTCAATCGTTTTCTTCAGGTACCGCATTTCCAGATGGAAACGCTGAGCTCAGTAATTGTAGCGGTGCGCCAAGGGGAGTTTTTGACATCCCTCAATCTTACCGAAGCGTATTTACACATTCCGATCAGATCAGCTCATCAAATGTTTCTGCGATTCGCTTTACCCTGGGGATACTATCAGTTCCAAGCGCTGCCTTTCGGCTTGGCCACGGACCCCCACGAACCTTCACCAAGATCATGGTGGTGGTAGCGGGGGCATTGCAAAATCGAGGTATTCTTGTCCATCCTTATTTGGATGATTGGTTGATTCGAGTGAAGTCCAAGGACGAGAGTATTCAGGTCATGGACCAGGTGGTGAGTTTCTTACAGAGTCTTGGTTGGGTGGTTAATCCGGCTAAGAGCCACTTGGTACCATCCCAGCAACTCAAATACTTAGGGATGTGGTTCGACACTCAGAAGGGAGCGGTGTTTCTACCGGATTGCCAAATTCACATACTTCGGCAGTTGGTGTGCAAGTTCAGAGCTGCGCCGGCACCTTCGGCATGGAGTTATCTTCAGTTGTTTGGAACAATGGCAGCAACTTTGGAGGCAGTACACCCTCAGCACCCCAAAAAACTACTCTAAATCATGCAAATGTACCTCACAAAGAGCAATTGCTTTGGCCGCCCCTTTAATTTGGAACTCTCTCCCTCCTGATTTACGCTCACTGGATGATTTAAAAGACTTTCGTAAACAATTGAAAACTACACTTTTCATTGAACAATATGGATCAACAATTGACTAAATATATTATATTTATTTTAATTATTTTAACTAATTTGCCTTATTGTTAACCCTTGTTATTTTTCCTATATTACCATTGTACTGTTATGTTTATACTGTGTTTGTTTCCCTTGCCTATAACCTTTGTATTTCTTGTGACCGCTTTGATTGAAGGAAAAGGCGGTATAGAAAACTTGTTAAATAAATAAATAAATATGAGACCCTTGCAGCGGGCCCTGCTCCACCGGTGGTCACATCAGGATGTCTCTTTGAACAAACAACTCCCCTGTCCCCTCAGGGTTCAACAGGCGCTGCGCTAGTGGCTGCTGCCAGGATGACTGAAGGCTGGGATGCCTCTGGAACAGCCGAATTGGCTCCCATTGTTGACGGATGCAAGTATCTCAGGTTAGGAGCTCATTGCAGGGAGCTCTTCATGCAAGGCACTTGGTCCGCTCCAGAGAGCACATGTTCAATCAACCGCCTGGAGCTGAGGGCAGTTTTCCTCGCACTGCAGAAGTTCGAACCAAAGGTGACGGGATGGGCGGTGCGAGTGCTGTCAGACAACTCAGCGACAGTAGCATACATCAATCGACAGGGTGGCATGGGAAGTGCAGCCATGGAGGAAGAGGCGGCAGCACTTTTTACTTGGGTAGAACTTCGGTTACCAGCAATTTCGGCAGCACACATTGCAGGAAAAGAAAATGTGATGGTGGATTTTCTCAGCAGAGTTCACGTGGATGCAGGGGAATGGGAGCTGCATCCAGACGTGTTCGTGCAAGTGGTTCACAGATGGGGACTGCCAATCTTGGACCTGATGGCGACCTTCCGGTCAGCAAAGGTGGATCGCTTCTTCAGCAGGCGGCGAGAGCGGATGTCAGAGGGGATCAACACGCTGATGCAGAGTTGGCCGACGACAGATTTGCTCCATGTGTTTCTCTCGTGGGCGCTCATAGGCCAAGTGGTACAACGCATCGAGGCTCATCAGGGAAGAGTGCTGTTGCTGGCTCCGGACTGGCCAAGACATCCGTGTATGCCGATCTGATTCGATTGCTTGACGGCGAACCTTGGAGTTTGCCGGCATAGGAGAAATTGTTACAGCAAGGTCCTCTGCAGATGCCTCAAGTGGATCTGTTCTCGCTTACGGTTTGGCCCTTGAAAGGGTGAGGCTGAAGAAAAAGGACTACTCCGCTGCTGTTATCGTGACCTTGCTTCGGGCCAGGAAGAAGTCTACCTCGTTGACATATGTGCACATATGGCACATTTTTGAGGATTGGTGCTTGCATAGACAGGAGCGTGCGTCTACAGGCTCGGTATCTTTGGTGCTAAGTTTTTTGCAAGACGGCTTTGAGAAGGGTCTAGCTGCCAGTTCGCTAAGGGTGCAGTTGGCAGCCCTTGCTTGCTATAGAGGCAAGGTGCAAGGGGTAGCGTTAGGGGCACATGCGGATGTTTTACGTTTCCTTAAGGCAGTGTCTAGGCTGCACCCTTTGCGTCTAATTATGGTCCCTCCGTGAGATTTTAACCTGGTATTAGGTGCGTTAGCCAAAGAATCCTTTGAGCCATTACACAGAGTGTCGGTTAAAGATCTCACGCTGAAGGTGGTCTTTTTGGTAGCCATTTGTTTGGCGGGGTGTATTTTGGAATTGCAGGCGTTGTTATGCAGAGAACCGTTTTTGTCCTTTTCTAGGGAAAAGGTTGTGTTGTGGCCTGTTCCTTCCTTTTTGCCTAAAGTCATTTCTCCTTTTCTATTGAATCAGACTATTTTTCTCCCTGTTTTAGGTTCTCTAGAGGGGAGTGCTGCGGACAGGGAGTTGTGTAGCATGGACGTGAAGCGTGTACTACGGCGCTATTTGAAAGTATCTGAAGATTTTCGCAAGTCAGATCGGTTGTTCGTCTTGTTTGGCAGTTCCCATAAAGGAGAAGCGGCGGCAAAAGCATCCATTTCTAGATGGATTCGAGAGACAATTGCATCTGCATATCTGCCCTCTGGGCGGGCAGTGCCCACAGGGTTGCGCGCTCACTCTACCAGGGCGCAATCAACTTCATGGGCGGAACATAGTTTGGTGCCGCCCGCAGAGATTTGTAAAGCGGCCACCTAGTCGTCGCTACATACTTTCAGCAAACACTACCGCCTTGATGTGTTGGTGGCAAAGGATGTCGTATTCGGGTCGGCAGTGTTGCAAGCTGGCTGGAAGAGTCCCTCCCAATGAGTACTGCTCTGTTACATCCCAGTGGTAGAGGACTAAACTGGAGGAACAATCAGGAAATTGAAATTACACTTACCTGGTAATTGTTGTTCCTGGAGTGACTCCACTTTAGTCCTCATTCCCACCCATAGTTTGTCACTTAGCAGTGGAGTTCTTGGAGGAGGGAGGGGCCATTACCGGTAGGTACTGTCGCTTGCTAGAATTTACTGTCCGTTCTTCTTCTTCTGTTCTGTGGCTAGGTCTGCGAGGAAGGAATGAGACAGGTCCATGGAACCCGGGTATTTCCCTACAGTGGGAATTCCCTGGTAGGGCTAAGTTAAGTTCAGTTTCTGGTTAAAGTTTGATGGTATTTTATAGCTACATATTTGTTGCTCCTTTTGAGTTTGCTTTGTCAATAGTTCACTGGGGCTGATGGGAGAGGCCAGCAGACTACATCCAGTGATGTCACTTTTTTGACATGCCCAGTCTCCAAGCTGCAGGAGGAGGTGCACAGCCCAGTGGTAGAGGACTAAACTGGAGTCACTCCAGGAACAACAATTACCAGGTAAGTGTAATTTCCATTTTCTATACCACAATTTCTGAGGATTAATTGCGGTTTACAATAAACAACATTTGAGAGGGATGCATAAACATTAGCAACCGTCTTGTACATGTAACGTATTTTAACTATGTACAGTCTGACAGTTGTTGCATACCTAACGGTGGCAGCAACATAATATTAAATAATTACAAGTTAACTATTTACAAATTCAACTGTAGAATGGCATGTTCTAAGTTATGTTTGGGGGAATGGGTGGTGTTTCTGAAGTAACACTGTGGTCAAGATTGTTGAAGTATAGAGTAAACAGATGAGTTTTGAGGTTTTTCCTGAAGGTTAGCAAATCAGTTTGTTCTCTGAGGTAGTTGGGGAGGGTGTTCCAGAGGTGTGGGGCAAAGTAAGAAAATGCTTTGTTACTAGTTGTTTGTCTAGTTTTCGTAAAATCTCTTGGCATCATAAGTTTGTTTTTGCTTCCTTTGCGCTGGTTGCGTTGGCTGGTTTCTTTAGTGATAAGTGTTGAGAGGTAAGATGGGGAAATCTGGTTGATTAATTTAAAGGTTATGACTAGGATTTTGTATATAATACGACTTTTCATAGTGTCACCAGCAGGAGCTGGACTGTGGCCTAAGCTATCAGCCAGACTGCTGGGCCTGACCTTTCTTGTAGAAAGTTGTAGTTGTGAGTCAAGTGGTCAGGTTTTTCAAAAGGATTTTTATTCCCCTCCCGGGGTTGGATTTTCAAAAAGGTTATAATACAAAAAACTCAGGATACAACCATACTTCTGGTAAACTGAAGAAAACTTAAACATAGCATCTTGCTTCAACAGAAATCATAAATCACAGTATAGAGCTTATCCGATATGCTAGCTGTCTCTTCTTAGCTTTCTCAGCACTCACGAGGAACTCTTATCCTGACTTCAGCATAAGGAGGAACCCATATTGGATAACAACAGTGTACAATCCATGGCTTCATCACATGGGCTTTCAATACCAGCCTCTGTAATCATAGGCTCACACTTTGCTTTATCATTTACAGTATTTTCATTAGAACAGAAAGTTTGCACCATTCTTAGTCCCATATCTCTATCAGTGCTCTCTGAATAGCCCTCTTCACAGCAAGGCAAATAGTTGTCATAAAACTGGTAATAGCAGGAAGGAGAGACACCTTTCTCTGAGTAAGCTTTATCCTTAAAACTTTTAAACTTCCTGCCTTTTACATTTGGCTGTAAACCATAACACTGTTCTCTTCTATTATGTGAAGATTTCTCTCTTGGAAATCTTTTGCAGGGTTTCACTGGCACACGCTCTTCAGGGTCAGACATACACACATCTTCAATAGCATTTCTTTCCCTCTCTAGGGCTTGTAACTGTTTTAAGCTGCCATGCTTTTCAGATACATACGGTTTGCCTTTTGCTGCCTCCCATTCATTCAGCACAGCCCAGTGCTTAAGAAATTCAAGCTGCGTCAGAGGTAAGTGCTTCTTACAGCTGACTTCTCTGTGTGAAACTCTCCTTGTTTCTTTCTGTGAATTTCTTTGTGACTTCCTGCTAGAAGTTTCAGGCAGTTCTGACTCTGTGTCTGTATTTCCTGAATATTCTGAGCTTTCTTCTGAGTCTTGCAAGTCTCCCTTATCTTGCCAGTCTTGCAAGTTTCTCGTGTCCTGCCAGTCTAACTCTGCACTGAGCATTTTTTACACAGCTTCTTGGGCGTTCCCCTGCACAGGTGAAAGCCGTTTTCATCAGCAGCTGGGGAATGCTTACTAGCTAGGCGTGACTGCAGACCTCGTGTCTGAGTTTGTTTACGTTGCCTATGGTAACTGGGAACCTTGTGACTTGCCTGCCTGTCAGAATCTAAACTGCAAACAGCAGATTTCTGTGCTTCTGAGGCAGAGGGCAGATCTTCCGTGTTACAATAGGTACCAGTGGAGTGTCTGGAGGGTTGGTGTGATATGATCGGATGGATGAGAGTTCATGATAATTCTGGCTGCAATGTTTTGCGCTAGTTGCAGGCGTTTTAGATCTTGTTTTGTAATACCTTGGAGTATGGGGTTTGCAAAGTCTAGGTGTGGTATGATCATGGCTTGTATTACTGAACGGAGGTCATGAGGGTGTCATGTTTTATGTGTGATGTGAAGTTAAGGGAGTGGTCAGTGATCACCCCAAGGTATTTAACTTGGTCTTTAATTAAAATGTTAAAATAGTTGATTTTAACTGTTGAAGGGAAGGAGAGGTTCTGGTTTCTTGTAACAAACATGGTATCAGTTTTAGAGAAATTGATGAATAGGTTGTGGGTCTCTAACCATTTTATGGTCTCTGAGATGCAGTCAGTAAGTAGTTTGGTAGGAGGGTTTAAGCTGTCCCATGTAGGTATAACATAAGGTCATCTGCGTAAATTTGGTAATTTACGTGGAATCATTTGAAATTGGAGCATATAGGTTGGATATAGATGTTGAAAAGAAGAGCAGAGAGAGCGGAGCCTTGGGGTAGGCCTTGTTCTTGTTGATAGGTGTCTGATAGTTGGTGATCTATTCTGACTGTTTGTGTTCTATTAGATAAGTATGAAGTGAACCATTTTAATACTTTGTCTTTGATCCCTATTTGCATGAGTCTATTTAGCATCACCTGGTGGTTAACACTATCAAAGGCTGGGGTGATATATAGAAATATGAGCAAAAATGCATGTTTTGTATCATCAATGCCTCTTACAAGTGTATCAGTTAAAACAGTGAGTGTATTTCCACGCCATGAAAAGGGCGGAAGCCATATTGTTGTTCATCTAATTGGGCGGAGGTGTCTATATGATCTTGCAATTCTATTTGGACAGTTTTCTCCAGTAGTTTTGATAAAAAGGCTTGATATAGGCCTTTATGAAATTGGGGCTTTTATATCGGTTGCTTTGTTTTTTAGGATCGGTCAGAAATGAGCGTCTTTCAGTGTATTTGGTATGTGTCCATTAGTGATTGAGAGATTGATGATAGGGATGATGAATGAGGCTAGTTTGGTGAAAGAGGCTTTTATCCAGCCTACTGGGCATGGGTCTTGGTGTGATGTGGTGGTGTTCAATTTGGATATGATGTTTTGTAGTATTTCTTTGGTTGGTAGGTAAAAGGTAGACCAGGGCGTAAGGTGGTGAGGATATTCAGCAGGGTTATCAATAACATTGAGTGTCTTTTGCTTAAGTTTGTCTCTATAATAGATTGCTAGAGTCTGGGGTGTTATTTTATAGTCGTTTATTATTTTGTTTGTATTATTTTTTGTTAAGGATTGCACGATGCTAAAGAGTTTTCGTGGGCGGTTTAGTGTTTTATTTAAGATATTGGAGTAATAATTTTTATTTGCTGTGTTAATACATTCTCTGTATTTTTTGAAGATATTTAAATATGTTGATTGGTGGTCTAAGGATTTTGATTTTCTCCATTTTCATTCGGCTTTTCGAAGGTCCGTTCTTATTTGTTTTATTTCTGGTTGGAACCATGGTGTATTCTGTCGTGTTTTTTTATTTGAGGGTGTAGAGTGGTGGTGATTTGATATTAGAAGGGAAGGAGAGGTTCTATTCAACTCATGTTATAATAGAGGTTCTATTCAACTCATGTTATAATGTAATATTGTTCAAATTGTTCATAATGTTCAAATTGTTCATAATGTTCTATGTAACCGTTTAACCGTTAAACTGTTTAACTGTATAACTATGTTGTTGTAATGTAAACCGCTGTTGATCCTTGGAAATGGTGGTATATAAAAACTGTTCAAATAAATAAATAAATATTGCCGCGTTGGTGATTGTGGAGTTCCAATTTAGGATTGCGTCTTCAATGTTTTGAAGGATTTTGGGATAGATTCTGAGTAATTTGGTTCAGGAATTCATCTTTATTGAATATTTTGAATTTGTTGAAGTGCTGTAGAGGTTGTGGTCTAGGGGGAGTAGTATCGTGGGTGGGGAGAAGTATTTTTATCAAGTGGTGGTCGGACCAGGGAATAGGTTGAATTTCAAGCATTGACGTGACGTTCGTAGAGATAAGGTGATTGGGTAGGAAGACTAGGTCTAAGGAATTTCCCTTACGATGAGTACTGTTATTAATGATTTGTGTGTAGTCCATTTGGAATATGGTGTTTAGGAATGTCTCTGCATGGCTCTGCAATAAGGAGGGTAAGTTAAAATCACCAAGTAGTATTAGGGGTTTAGATTCATTTGTGTTGCCAAGAAGAACAATTATTGTTTCTAGGTTGTCAGGTTTTGGGTCAAGTGGTCTATAGATTAGAGCTATTTGATGGTTTTTTGTGTTGATGTTTAGGATATCGATGTTGTCAGTATTTTTGGAAGTTGTAAGTGAAGCTTTAAGGAAGTTTTTGACAGCTATAAGCACACTCACCGCCTCCTTTTTTAGATGATCTGTGGGTGTGGAATATATCCTGGTCTCGTTAGTTGGTTGATTATAACCGAGTCTGTTTCACTCAACCATGTCTCAATGATACATAAAAAGTCAGGGGAATGGTCCGTGAGTAGATCCTGGAAGATTGGTATTTTGTTTCTTATGGACCGTGCATTGGCATAGTAGCACTATGTCGGTGACGTCATCCGACGGCGATGAGACGGAAGTACTCTCCATAGCTCAGAAGGGCTTTCACCCTTCTGAGCATGAGCCAACTGGCCCCTCCTGCAGGCCTGCCCCTAGCTAGCCAGTTCGTCACTAGCTGAGTCTTTGCTGCTAGGAGGCAGGCACCGGTCAGAGACCGACCCCTTCCCAGGGGAGGAGGGTGGGTATGTGTGGCTGACTTATCCTGCTGTCCACGGAGAACTCCTGTTACAGATAAGTAACATCACTTTCTCCTAGGACAAGAAGGATGAGTCAGCCACACTTGGTGCCTCCCAAGCTGTCAGCGCTGTGGTGGAAGGACCCAGATCAACTTCAGGGTGACACTTTCCCAGCACTGAATGTCATATCGGTGTACCATGACATATCCCCATTAGGCAGAGCAACACCATTGTGCACCTGGAGGCAGTGCCAGAACATGCAATGTGCACGCGTGTAGTACAAACATGAAGTGCACGTGTGTAGTACAAAAAGATGCAGTGATGATGGATATGCGCCCATGTGATGCAGAGTGTAACAATTAACATGGAAGCTGCAGCAGTGGTGATTGTGAAAGTATGCAGTCTCAAGGCGCCCATGGTACACATGTGCAGCCACAGAAAAGGAGTCCCATAGAGCAGTGGCCCTGAGGTAGTAACCGTGATCAAGGATCCGAGCGAGGATAACAACAGCAAGATTGGCTGTGCTACAGGAGTGGTAGGAAACTGATGCCTTAAGTCACTGCGAGCCAGGGTAGAACATAAGATATGCCATACTGGGTCAGACCAAGGTACATCAAACCCAGTATCCTGTTTCCAACAGTGGCCAATCTAAGTCATACGTACCTAGCAATTTCCCCAAAAGACACAGGTTCTACAATGCTTGTACTGGGTCAAGCATTGATATCCTGGATCCCTTCTTAATAATGGTTTATGGACCTTTCCTCCAGGAACTTGTCCAAACCTTTTTTAAACCCAGCTACACTACAGCCTTTACTACATCCTCCGGTAACAAATTCCAGAGTTTGATTACACGTTGAGTGAAAAAATATTTTTTTTTATTAGTCTTAAATAGTTTACCCTGTAGCTTCATTGCATGTCCCCTAGTCTTTCTATATTCTGATAATGTAAACAATCGATCTACGTTTACCTGTTCCACTCCATTCATTAATTTATAGACTTCTATCATATCTCCCCTCAGCCATCACTTTTCCAGGTTAAAGAGCCCTAACCTTTTTAGCCTTTCTTCATTGGGGTATCCTTCCATCCCCTTTACCATTTTGGTGGTTCTTCTCTGTACCTTTTCTAATAACGCTGTATCCTTTTTAAGATACGGTGACCTGAATTGCACACAATATTCAAGGTGCGGTCTCACCATGGAACGATATAGAGGAATTATAATATCTTTTGTTTTATTTTCAATTCCTTTCCTTATGATACCTAGCATTCTATTTGCTCTCTTGGACGCCGCTGCACACTGGTCCGAGGGTTTTAACATGTTATCCACAATGATGCCTAAATCGTTTTCCTGGTTGGTGGTTCCTAATGTGGAACCTTGCATTGTGTAACCATAGTTTGGGTTGTTCTTCCCTAGGTGCATAACTTTGCACTTGTCCATATTAAATTTCATCTGCCATTTTATTGCCCAGTCTTCCAATTTATCAAGATCCTCTTGCAATTTTCCACAATCCTCTTGGGTTTTAACAACTTTAAATAGTTTTGTGTCATCTGCAAATTTGATAACCTCATTCGTTATTCCCCTTTCCAGGTCATTTATGAATATGTCAAAAAGCAGCGGACCCAGCACAGATCCCTGGGGTACATCACTATTCACCTTTCTCCATTGGGGAAATTGGCCATTTAGCCCTACCCTCTGCTTTCTATCTTTTAACCAGTTCCTGATCCACAATAGTACACTGCCTCCTATCCCATGATTCTTTAGTTTTGCCAAAGGCCTCTGATGAGGAACCTTGTCAAAGGCTTTCTGAAAGTCCAGATACACTATATCAACCGACTCACCTTTGTCCACCTGTTTATTCACACCTTCAAAAAAACATAACAGATTAGTAAGACAAGATCTTCCTTGTCTAAAGCCATGTTGGCTGTCTCCCATTAGGCCATGACTATCTACATGCTGAGTAATTTTATTCTTTATGATGGTTTCTACCATTTTTCCTGGTACTGACATCAGGCTTACCGGTCTGTAGTTTCCCGGATCACCCCTGGAACCCTTTTTAAAAATTGGTGTTACATTGGCGACCCGCCAATCTTCAGGTATTACAGATGATTTTAATGAAAATTCACACAGATTACTAATAGCATGTCTGCAATCTCATATTTCAGTTCTTTGAACACCCTTGGATGTATACCATCTGGCCCAGGTGATTTGCTACTCTTCAGTTTATCTAATAGTTGTAATACATCTTCCCGATGTATCGATATTTCCTTCAATTCTTCCACACCTTTAAATACCACTAAAGTCATGGGTAACATACCTACATCTTCCTCAGTAAAGACCAAAGCAAAGAATTCATTCAGTCTCTCCGCTATCACCTTGTCGCCTCTTAGTGTCCCTTTAACCCCTCTATTATCTAATGGACCAACTGACTCTCTCACAGGTTTTTTGCTACGAATGTACTTGAAAAAGTCTTTATTTCACGTTTTTGCTTCCGCAGCAAGCTTCTTCTCAAATTCTTCCTTTGCCTGCTTTATCAATGCCTTGCATTTGACTTACTAGTGCTTGTGCTGTTTCCAGGTTTCGTCGTTTGGCTCTTTTTTCCATTTCCTGAAATATGCTTTTTTGTCAACAGCAGCCTCTCTGACCTCACCATTAAACCATGCTGGCAGTTTTTTGGACTTCCTTCCACTTTTCTTAACGGATAGAATACAGCTGGTATGGGCTTCCAAGATAGTATTTTTCAACAACACCCATGCTTGATGTAAGTATTTAACCTTTGCAACTGCTCCTTTTAGTTTTTTGTTAACTATTTTCCTCATTTTATCATAGTCTCCCTTTCAAAAGTTAAAAGGTAGTACTGTGGATTTCCTTACTATCCCTCCTCCACTAATTAAATCAAATGTGATCATGCTATGATCACTATTGCCAAGTGGCCCCAACACCCTTATCTCTTGCACTAGATCTGGTGTTCCACTAAGGACTAGGTCTAATATGGCTTCCCCTCTGGTCGGTTCATGAACCAGCTGCTCCAAGATGCAGTCATTTATTTCATCTAGGAACTTTATCTCCCTAGCATGTCCTGCCATGACACTGACCCAGTCGATACCGGGGTAATTGAAATCACGCATTATTATTACTGCGCTGTAACTTTTGTAAGCTTCCTTGATTTCTTTAAGCATTTCTTCATCCATTTGTTCATTCTGGCCAGGCGGTCGATAGTACACCCCCACTGCCATCGCCTTCCCCTTTTTACATGGAATTTCAATCCATAGAGATTCTACAGCAAATTTTGTTTCCTGCAAAACTTTAATCCTTTCTGACTCAATGCCCTCTCTAACATAGAGCACAACCCCTCCACCAATTTGATCAGCTCTATTATTATGATATAGTTTGTACCCAGGTATCACAGTGTCCCACTGGTTGTCCTCCTTCCACCATGTCTCTGATAGTCCAATCATATGTAACCTCTCATTTAGTGCTATATATTCTAACTCTCCCATCTTATTTTTTTAGACTTTTAGGAGCAGTATCGATAACAACTGTGCCTGTAAGAGCGGTGCAAGTGAGTATTGATACCACAATGGCCATGAGTCAGATCAATGGCCTGGCTGGGAGCATCCAAGCAGGAGGTAGTAGTCTAGAGGTTCAGACTGAGGGTGTGTTTGTCCATGTTGCGAGGTCCATGTCTTGCAGACATGGGCGATGGAACCCTTTGGCGCCGGTTGGACAGGTCAGAGGAGGTGCCTGTGGAAGGTGGGTCCACAGGACCTGGCAGCCAGGTTTATTGGGGCAGATGAGATGAAGAGTCTGGTCCCTTGTTGGGCCCTGTCCCGTGTATGTCCTGGGCATGTGGCGGCCAGGTATAGGGGTTACATGAGACGAAGAGTCTGGCCCCTTGTTGCTGGTGCACTGCTCCGGGGGTGCACTGCTCCGTGGATGTCCTGGGCATGCAGTTGCATTGGGTGATACCCTGAAAGGGAGCATCTGCTCCTCCAGGGAGGGATCCCATAGTCCGATGACTGAAGGGTCTACCTTGGGAACGGACCTGGGGGAAGGGGCCTGGGGCAGAGTCTCAAGGGTAGTATGGTGTGAGTGGAAAGTATTTGGGTTCTAACTTGTTAGATTCTGGGGGGGGGGGGGATGAAGGGTTTTGTTGATTTTTATGGAGGTCAGTCGGTTGAAGTTAATTTTGTAGTTGTAGGTATTGTTATAGTGTGAATGTAGATAACGGTTTGTATTATATATTACTGGTATATTGTATATTTGGCGGTTAGACCTTTGATGGTCACTAAGATTGTATTTAGAATGTAAAATAAGAGAAGGTTATTTGTCGTAGTTGAGGTGTAGGAAGTCATTTTGGAGGGAATCTGTTATGCTTTTTGGGTGTTGAGGAATTGTAGTTCTGGTGTGGACGTTTGTGATGGTTATGTTTGGTTCTGAGAATAGCAGGGTTGTATTAGGACTTAGAAGGTAGGACCTTTTGTAAAAAGACAGAGGGGTAAGCTGTGTATACCCATTGTAAAAGATAAACTGTTTGTTATACAATAAATCAAAATCAGATCAAATTACCATCATACTAAATGCAATGTTAAGACGTAATGATAGAAGCAGCAGAGGTAAGATATAGGAAAGGTGCTAGTTGTAAAGTTTCTAGGCTATTCCTTATTGTTCCTCCAGTTCAGTCCTTCACCACTGGGTAGTACACCTCCTCCTGCAGCATAGAAACTGGGCATGTCAAAACTGTGACATCACTGGATGTACTCTGCTGGTCGCTCCCATCAGCCTCAGTGTGTCCAGTCTCCATGCAGCAGGAGGACGTAGTGAGCCTAGGTGCTGTGCTTACTAGAGGAACAGATAAGGAACATTCCTTAGTGTAGGATAGTTAGTCTTAAGGGGTTTCCCTTTGGTTATATCTTAATTTCCTCTCATTGTTATTTATTCTTTTTCTTTTGGATATGTCACTTTAAAAAAAACACAACAACAAAAAAAAAAAACACCACAGAGATTTCGGGGGGATCGAACCGCTGCTACTTCCTCCCCCCTGTCAGAATCTGCCCTGGTGTGAAGCTGCTTTCCCCTCCTGGTTGGAACGTGGGAGGGGGGGGGAGAGTTGTGCAGCAGCAGTAAAGAAGGCTCTGAGCACCCCGAGGAGGTTTACGACCTCGTAGCAGTAGGCCGGGAGCCCATCAGCCCTCTCTACGTCTGCTGATCCTACTTGGCGGCGTGCAGCGATGCAGATTGCAGGGCCAGCGGTCAGATCGCCGGAACAGGTATTTGATTAGGGGATCTGGTTAGTCCCGGTAGCGAGAGGTGTGCCAGAGCATGATCACACCGGGAGGCTTCGGGGCCCGATGCCGAGTGTGGTGAGCTGGTGCAGGCCTGGCCGCTTTTTTCATGGGCTCGGCTTCCTGCACTTTTCTGACTGTGGAGAAATGGCGTTGTATGGCTAGGCAGCCTAAAGCTGAGGCATAGATTTTTCAGCGGGGCTTAGTGACAGCGGGCTTATTTTGGATGTCATTTAGATTAAGTTCCTTTAATTTCATTTAATTTGTTTTAAATTCTTTAGCTGAATTTGAGTTATTTTCAGTGAGTGGGAGTGATTGTTGCTAGGGCCTCAGAGTTACCAAAAAACCCAAAAAAACCTCCATTTATTAGGAAGATTGTGTTTGGGTAGTTATAGCTAATTCCATCAAGACCGCAGTGCTTGGTCTGTGGTACCCGCAGAGGCGCAGTCTCGGAAGACGGGGTCTGCAGGGGCTGCGCACTCGCTTCCACTATGGTGGAACAAGATATTCAGGTTAAAGCTGGGGTAGAGACTCAGGGCCCATCCGCAAAGGGAGATGGTGAGTCTATGTTGGAAGGACTAGCCATGTCCTTGCCTGAAGGCCAAGCAGGGCCAGCGAGCGCTGCAGCAATGTTAGGATCCGGGGCAGCCCTAGGGAGCTTTTCACCAGATTTTGTGCTTATAATTCATCAAGCATATTGCTTGCGGCAGCAGTGGATGGTACCAGAGCCGTGGATGCAGGTAGTTCAAGGACAGCAATCCAACTCGGAAAAAGCTGGAGACAACCTGGTGAGGCCTCCTAAGAGGGCTCAATCCCTCGACGGCCAATTCTTGGAATCGGATTGCCAGGATGTGGAGGACGTCAATTTAGAACCGGAATCGGGAATGGAAGAGCTTGAGGAAGGAGAGATACAGGAGCCAGAAGATCAAGCCAAGATCATAAGAGTGTTTCACAAGGATGAGTTGACTGCGCTCATTACTGAGTCCCTTCAAGCGCTCAACCTTGCTTCGGTGCAGCCAGCTGATGAGGAGGGTTTGGAAGACCCTCTTATTCAAGAGGTACAGCAAACTCAGGTGGTGTTTCCTGTTCACCGTGTGGTTGACAGGATGACTCAAGATGAATGGGATGTACTGGACGCGGGGTTACGAGGCATAAGAACCATGAATAGGCTCTACCCCTTGGCGGACAAGGAGAAGGAAAAGTTCCGTTCTCCGCGGATAGATGCAGCGGTATCAGCGGTCACAAAAAAGACGGCTATTCCGGTAGAAGGCAGTGCAGCCTTGAAACATATGCAAGACCGGAAGGTGGACGGTTTATTGAGACAAGCCTTTGAAGTTAATGCTCTCTCATTACAGATGTCTATTTGCGGAGCTTGGGTGGCGAGAGCTTGCCTCAGGTGGGCACAGAGGTTACAGCAACAACCTCAGCAGGATCAGGATCGGGTAATAGAAGTGACACGGCTTGAATCTGGCATGGCCTACCTAGCGGATGTCCACTGTGATTTGATTAACTCATTGGAGAATAGCACGGCTTCCTTAGTAGCCGCACGCCAGTACCTGTGGTTAAGAAACTGGGAGGCGGATGTTTCTTCTAAGTTGCGGCTTAGCAAGCTCTTTTTAAGGGAAAGTTGTTGTTCGGTGAAGATCTGGATAAGTTGGTTAAGGACTTGGGTGAGTCCAAAGGAGGTAGACTACCGGAAGATAAGCCTAAGCAGGGGAGGCCCCTTCCGGCTTCACAAAGTCAGTTTCGGGACTTCAGGAGATTTCGTACCTCTTGATTGGGAGGATTTTCACGAGGAAGGTTTCACACTCGAGTGCAAGGGTTTTGAGGTTTTCGAGGAGCAGGGAGGGGGTTTGCAGCTGCCTCCTCCTCGGCTGCCCGAAAACCACAATGAAGCGAGGCGGGCCCAGGTAGGAATTCAGCCGATTGGAGGGAGGCTTTGAGAGTTTCTTCCTGCCTGGGTCCAGATAACGTCTGACCAATGGGTCTTGGAGGTGATACGCGAGGGTTATGCTCTCAAGTTAGCTCATCCAGTACTAGATTCATTCATTCTATTCCCTTTCAAAGGACAGCAAAAAACGTCCGCAATCTGGCAAACATTGGATCGTCTCTTACAGTTAGGGGCAGTGGTGCCGGTACCCCAGGATTCGTGCAGAATCGGTCGTTACTCAATTTATTTTGTGGTGCCAAAGAAAGACAGATGCCTTTGGCCTATTCTGGAATTCAAGGGAGTAAATCGCAGTTTGCAAGTGGCTCACTTTCGGATGGAAATGTTGCAGTCAGTAATAGTGGCAGTTCGACAGGGAGAATCTTGACATCTCTCGATCTTACCAAGGCGTACTTACACATCCTGATCAGACCAGATCATCAGAGGTTCTTAAGGTTCACACTACCATGGGGGCATTTTCAGTTTCAGGCATTGCCCTTTGGTTTGGCAACGGAGCCGCGTACCTTCACCAAGGTCATGGTGGTGGTAGCGACAGCCCTGCGGAAAGAAGGAATCTTGGTTCACCCTTATCTCGACGATTGGCTGATTCGAGCAAAGTCGAGGGCCGAGATCTATCAAGTTATGGACCGAGTAGTAAAGTTCCGTCAGAACCTCGGCTGTGTAGTCAACGCATCCAAAAGCCGAGTCAACGCGTCTCAGGTTCTAGAGTACTTGGGAGTGCGCTTCGACATTCAAGTGGGAGAAGTGTTTCTGCCAGAACGGTGGGCTCAGATCCTTCAGCAGCTGGTATGCCAGTTTGTGTCAGCTCCTGCCCCATCAGCTTGGAGTTATCTTCGAGTGTTAGGAACAATGGCGGCGACTCTGGGTGTAGTTCCATGGGCCAGGGCGCACATGCGGCCCTTGCAGAGGGTGTTGCTTTGACGCCGTTCCCACCAGAACGATTCTCTAACCAAGCGCCTTCCTTGCCTCTTGCAGGTCAGGCAGTCACTTCAGTGGTGGCTGTCACCAGGAAATCTGGCAGCAGGCATGCCTCTGGAGTAGCCGCACTGGCTTCCAGTGTTGACGGATGCAAGTCTTGCAGGTTGGGGAGCTCATTACGGAGATCACTCCGCACAAGGGACCTGGAACGAGCAGGAGGTTCACTGGTCGATCAACCATCTGGAACTGAGGGCAGTGGCACTTGCACTACAAGCTTTCAAGGCCAAAGTAAAGGGGCAAGTGGTGTGAGTGTTGTCTGACAATTCTGCGACAGTGGCTTGCCTCAATCGGCAAGGGGGCACAGGAAGTGCAGCTATGGAACAGGAAGCAGAGACTGTTTGTGTGGGTGGAACCCCAACTACAGGCGATCTCGGCAGCGCATATAGCAGCAACAGAGAATGTGATAGCGATTTTCTCAGCAGAGTCTGAGTGGATGCCGGAGAATGGGAACTTCATCCGGAGGTGTTTGCGCAAATAGTCGCCAGGTGGGGTTCACCGGTTATGGATCTCAGACGTTTTGGTCGGCCAAGGCAAATCGCTTTTACAGCAGAAGACGCGAAAGGATGTTGAAGGGCATCGAAGCCCTGATGCAGAAATGGTCGTCGGGCGACCTCCTTTATGTGTTTCCCCTGTGGGCGCTCATAGGGAGAGTGGTTCAGTGCACCGAGGCAACTGGGGGAGAGTGGTGTTGGTGGCGCCAGATTGGCCGAGATGTCCCTGGCATGCCGATCTGGTTCGGCTCCTCAGCAGGGAGCCCTGGCGATTACCTGTAATGTCGAACCTGTTGACTCAGGGTCCGCCTTGCATGCCTCAGGTGGATCGGTTCTCGCTTACGACTTGGCCATTGAAAGGGCGAGGTTAAGGAAGAGAGGCTATTCGGGAGCAGTGATTGCGACTTTACTTCGGGCTAGGAAGAAGTCCAGATCTCTGGCGTATGTGCGCATTTGGCGTATTTTTGAGGACTGGTGTTCACAGAGACAGATTTGCGCTTCCATGGTTTCCGTACCTTCGGTCTTAAGCTTTTTGCAGGATGGATTTGATAAAGGATTGAGGGTTCAGCTGTCAGCTCTTTCTTGTTATCGTGGGAAGGTACAGGAGATGGCCTTGGGCGCTCACGTTGATGTGTATTTGAAGGCAGTGTCTCGGTTGCGACCTACTCGCAGGATGGTAGTTCCCTCCTGGGATCTCAACTTGGTTCTGGGGGCGTTGACTAGGGAGCCTTTCGAACCTTTACAGCAGGTGTCAGTCAAAGATTTGACGTTAAAGACGTGTTTTTGGTAGCTATTTGTTCAGCTTGCTGGATTTCGGAGTTGCAGATTCTGTCTTGTCGAGAGTCGTTCTTGTCCTTCTCTAGAGAAAAGGTGGTGCTGTGGCCAGTGCCTTCCTTTTTGCCCAAGGTAGTTTCTCCTTTTCACATGAATCAAACGGTTTTGTTACCAGTGCTGGGAGCTATGGAGGAGAATGCCTCAGACCGGAGCCTGCGGCGGTTGGACATTAGAAGGGCCCTTCTTCAATACTTAAGGGTTTCTGAACCCTTCTGGAAGTTGGATCATCTATTCGTGCTTTTTGGAGTCCCGTGTAAAGGGGAAGTGGCAGGCAAAGCTTTGATAGCTAGATGGGTCTGAGAAGCTATAGTGTCAGCATATATTTTGCAAGGGCGTCAGGTGCCCGAGGGTCTACAAGCTCACTCTACCAGAACGCAAGTGGCTTCTTGGGCGGAGCATAGTTTGGTACCACCAGTGGAGATTTGCAGAACGGCCACTTGGTCCTCTCTCCATACTTTCAGTAAGCACTATCGTCTGGATGTTCAGGCGGCAAATGATGCCTGTTTCGGGTCAGCGGTATTGCAATCCGGGTGGACAGGTCCCTCCCAATAATTACTGCTCTGCTACATCCCAGTGGTGAAGGAATGAACAGGAGGAACGATAAGGAAAGAGAAATTAGACTTACCTGCTAATTGTTGTTCCTTGAGGAACTCCAGTTCAGTCCTGATTCCCGCCCGAGGATGAGTAGGTCAGACGGCAGTGTTGCCTGGGGGGAAAGTTCAGTCTCGATGTCTGTAAAATTCTTTAGAGTTGTGGGATCGCAATAGTTTTTCTCTTCCCCAGATTTGTACATCTAGGTGGTTTCTGAAGGGAGGAGGATGTTGAAGATAAGGGTCTCCCTCTTATTTTAGTGGGGATTAAAGTAAGCTAAATTAAGATTAAGTTTAGTTCTTAAAATTAATGTTATAGCTACTTATTTGTTGCTCCTTTGAGTCTGCTTTGTCAATAGTTCACTGGGGCTGATGGGAGCAACCAGCAGAGTACATCCAGTGATGTCACAGTTTTGACATGCCCAATCTCCATGCCGCAGGAGGAGGTGCACTACCCAGTGGTGAAGGACTGAACGGGAGTTCCTCAAGGAACAACAATTAGCAGGTAAGACTAATTTCTCTTTATTGCTTCTTTAAGAGGTTGAACAGACATGGATACTGGATATTGACTTGCTGGGATATATGAACAGACTTCTTAACGTTGTGCACCCTTACAGGAATGACTAGACCTTTCAGCCAGCACTTTTAATTCCTGATCTTGAGCTAGGAAAGTCACCGACCTCGTCTGGATATTTACAATCTTTTCTGGATTAATTGTTTGGTGTCGGTGGTATTTGTCAACTCAGAGGTTTGAGCGTGCTGTGTTGGTGTTCACCGCGGTGTTCATTGTTTTGTTGCTTGCTGGGGGTGGCTGAAGATAGTAGAGGATGAGGAAAGGACCCCGCCTAAGGGCCATGCCAAAGGGCCCTCTGGCAAGGCCCTCAGGCACGGGCGTGCTGGATGGCACATGCTTTTATGTGTCCCGCGGCATCTCTGGGAGGCTAGGCGGGTCGGCGGGAGGAGTCTGGCTGCGTGCTCGCCAGCTCTATCCCAATTGGGAGAGCAAGATCAAGGGTGGCTGAGCTGCAGGCTGGACTGCTGGATGGCAGGCTGCTGGCTGCTCTTTGCGCCAGATGGCGCACACTTTTATGTGTCCCGTGGTGTCTCTGGGAGGCTGGGCAGGTCGGCGGGAGGAGTCTGGCCATGTGCTCGCTGGCTCTACCCCGATTGGGGGAGCAGGATCAAGGGCGGCTGAGCTTCAGGCTGGACTGCTGGATGGCTGGCTGCTGGCTGCTCTTCGCGTCGGATGGCGCACACTTTTATGTGTCCCGCGGCATCTCTGGGAGGTTGGATAGGTCGTAGGAAGGAGTCTGGCTGCATGCTCGCTGGCTCTACCCCGATCGGGGGAGCAAGATCAAGGGCGGCTGAGCAGCAGGCTGGACTGCTGGATGGCTGGGTGTGCATTTGTTAGTGCAGTTTCAGTTCATTATGGCACTTTTATTGCATAGTAAATGTTTAACATGTTAATCAACTTAGCACACCTAAATTCATCAGTTTTAATCAATGTAGCATGCACTATATATTCCCTATTAAAATGAATGTGTGAAGCTGACCAAAAAACACTGAAAATGGGGAAAAAACCTAATCAGAATTTTTTTCCTTGTACACAGGCTCAGAAAATATGTCTTTATCAAGAGGGTGGTTGATGCCTAGAATAGTCTATAGGAAGAGTTATTTGGCAACAAAATCCTGGAAGAACTTTAACAGACTTGAGACAAAGACAGAATACAATTTAAAGACAAGTGGCAGTAACAGCAAATCTTGAAGGAGGTACATAAAAATATAACAAGTGCTATGCTGAGTTAGACTAATGGTCCATTGAGTTCAAAATTCTAGGTTGTTTCCAGCTTTGCATACAGAACCCTTGGGTGAGGATTGTGAATTTCAGTTGACCAAATTGTTCCTGTAATCTGTGAACTACCATTAAAATCATCTGTAGTACCTGAAGACTGGAGAATGGCCAGTCACCCCAATTTTTAAAAAGGGTTCTAGGGATGATCCGGGAAACTATAGACCAATCAGCCTGATGTCAGTATCCGATAAAATGGTTGAAACCTTTATAAAAAATAAAATTACTGGATACGTAAATAGTCATGGTTTAATTGGAGAAAGCTAGCATGAATTTAGCTGAGGAAAGTCTTTTCTTACTTATCTGTTATATTTTTTTAAAGTGTGAATAAATGGGTAGTCGAAGGTGAGCTGGTCGATATATATCTGGAGTTTCAGAAAGCCTTTGACAAGGTCCCTCTTGAGAGACTCTTGGTGAAATTAAAAAGTCATGGGACAGGAGGCAGTATACTATTGTGGATCAGGGATTGGCTAAAAGAAAACAGAGAGTAGGGCTAAATGGTCAATTTTCTTTATGGAGAAGGGTGAATAGTAGAGTACCCCCAGGGATCTGTGCTTGTTCTGCTGCTTTTTAACATATTGATAAATGACCTGGAAATGGGAATAACGAGTGAGGTGATCAAATTTGCAGATGATTCAAAATTATTCTAAGTTGTTAAAATACTAGAGGATTGTTAAAAATTGCAAGAGGACCTTGATAAATTGGAAGACTGGATGTCCAAATAGCAGAAGAAATTTAAGGTGGACAAGTGCAAAGTTATGCACCTAGGAAAGAATAACCCAATACAAGGTTCCACATTAGGAGCCACCACCCAGGAAATAGATTTAAGCATCATTGTGAATAATACATTGAAACCCTTCACCCAGCAAAAGCCAAGAAAGTAACTAGTATGCTAGGAATTATAAGGAAAGGAATGGAGAATAAAACCAAGGATATTATATTGCCTCTGTGTCGTTCCATGGTACTATCACACCTTGAATATTGTTTGCAATTCTGGTTGCCATATATTAAAAAGGATATAGCAGAATTAGAAAAACTACAGAGAAGAGCCACCAAAATGGCAAAGGAGATGGAAGGCTTAAAAGGTTAGGTCTTGGAAAAGAGACAGCTGAAGTGAGATATGATAGAGGTCTATAAATTCATGAATGGAGTAGAATATATATATATAGATCGAGTGTTTACTCCATAAAAAAGTAGATAGACTATGGGACATACAATGAAGCTACAATGTAACCCCTTTAAGACTAATAAGAGAAAATAATTTTTCATGCAACGCATAATCAAACTCTGGAATTCGTTACTGGAGGATGTAGTAAAAGCTGTTCCTTATCGTCCCTCCAGTCCAGTCCCGCACCTCTGGGTAGTGCATCTCCTCCAGAAGCTTGGAGACTGAACATGTCCACACTTGAAGTCACCAGTACTAGTATGGCTGGCACCACCCACCAGCTCCCAGTATGCTCAGTCTCCAAGCAGCTGGAGGAGGTAGTGAGCCAGGGTGCGGGGCTCGCTGAAGGAGCAAATAAGGAGTCAGTTTTGGTTTGTTCTATTTAACTTTCTTTCTTAGTCTGGTTAAAAAAAATGGGGAAGCAGAGAAGATACAGCAGGCTCCAGCCCCGAGGAGCAGAGCTTAGTGTTAAGGAGGATTCCCCCCCACTTGTGGTGTGTCCAGGGAAGTGAAGAGGTGGCTGCTGGGGATCCGGGGCTGGAGAGCGGCTCCTGATCCTGCAAACGGGTGAGAAGCTGCTGGTGCTGAGCTGCATTTGGTGAGTGCTCCTACTTCCTCCCCCATGGAGGGTGGTCAGGCTGGCGGAAGTGCATTGGACTGCCCGGCAGCGATAGCGGTGAGGTCCAGGGCAGCCGGAGAAGGCCCTTCTCTCCAGCGTGGTTTCAGGTCTGAGGATTCCTGGGGCACTGTGAGTGTTGGTGCAAAGAGACTTTGCCGGGATGCAGGCCTAGTGCCTCGTGGATTTTTTCGGCGGCTTCAGTTAGGGAAAGCAGGTCTGCCCTGTTTCTCCCACGCTTTTTTGTAACACTTGGAATGGCCTGCTCTGCTGCCTGGGGTATGAGATAGCTCCTGTTGGGGGCTTCTTTCTGCCTCCTGTGTTGCTGTTTGCCTTCCTTAGTTTAAAAGAAAAAAAAAAGAAATTGAAAGATAGTGCTAAGTTGTCTCCTTATTTACTAACAGGATTTTGTTTTTTTGGGCCTGTAGGCTAGGGGGGCTCTTGGCCTTTCCCATTGGTGATTGGGGGGGGGGGGGCTAGCGGGCTTGCTTCCATGCCATCGCGTCCACAGTGCCTGGTCTGTGGAACCCGGCGAGGGTCCGTCTCAGACGAGGGCATGTGCTGTGGCTGTGCGGCAGAAGCTTCCAGCATAGATCAAGCGCTGCAGAACAAGGCGCGGGAGTTTGTGTCTGTGCCGGTCCAGGAGGCTCAGACCTTGCTGGAGTCTCCTTCCTCTCCACTGGGGCCAGTTCCCGGCCTCTCGACATCCCAGGGGCTGGGGGTCGCAGGGGCTCTTGGGGGATTTACCCCAGAGTTTGTGCTCTTGTTGCACCAGGCTTTCTGCTTGTGTCAGCAGAGCACAGTGGGTGACCCCTCCCTGGTGGGGGTCATTGTGAAGAAAGGCTCCGCGGGGAGGGGGTAGGCTCCAGGTGCAGTGCTGGTTAAGAAGGCCAAACCTTCAGAGATATTGCTGGAGCCATCTCCTGGGTCCGAGGGATTGAAGGGGTACGAGGTGGAGATCGAGCCGGACCTAGAGGGCGATGAGGTTGAGAAGGGAGACATCCTGGAGCTGGAAGATCAAGCTCGGATCGTCCATGTATTTCGACATGAGGAGTTGCCTGCCCTGATCGTGGAATCTCTTAAGGTCTTCAATTTGCCCGCGTGCCCAGCAGTGGAGGAGGATGCTCTGGAGGACCCGTTGATACAGATAGATGATTCAGGATGAGTGTGACCTGCCGGCGGTGGGTCTTAAAAGAACCAGAACAATGTCGCGTCTCTATCCTCTGTTGGATAAGAAATGCGAGGTATTCCGGTCTCCGCGAGTGGATGCCACAGTGGCGGCGGTTATGAAGAAGACCACCATCCCGGTTGAAGGGGCTGCAGCCCTGAGGGATGGCCAGGACAGGAAGCTTGACACCTTGTTGAAGCAGGCATTTGATATCAATGCTCTAGCCTTGCAGGCCTCCATCTGTGGGGCCTTGGTGGCAAGGGCCTGTCTGCACTGGTTGCAGCGTCTGCAGCAGATGGAGGACTCCACGATAGAGCAGGGGGATGAGGTAGCCAAGCTGGAGTCTGGGGCCGCCTACCTCGCCGATGTTCACTATAATCTTATTCGTGGGCTCATGAGAAGTATGGGGTCGGTGGTAGTGGCCCATCGCTATCTCTGGCTGCGTAATTGGGCTGCAGATAGCTCTTCCATGTCCTGGCTGAGTAAGCTACCCTTTAAGGGGAAGCTTCTCTTCAGGGAGGACCTGAATAAGTTGTTGAAGGACCTGGGAGAATGTAATGGCAGGCGTTTGCTGGAGGACATGCAGAAGCAGGGTCATAGTACGGCGCCGTCTAGGGACCAAGCCCATGAATTTTGGCAATTTCGTACGTCCCGCCTGGGTTCCTTCCAGAATGGTAGGTTTCCCTCTTGGGGGCAGGGGTTCCAAGGTTTCCGAGGGGCAGGTGGGGTTTTCTCTACCACCTCCATCTCAGGGTTCAAAAGCCTCAATGAAGCGAGGGGGGCCTAGGCAGAGGTGCAACCTGTGGGGGGTCAGCTTTGGGAGTTTTATTCTGCTTGAGCCCAGATAACGTCTGACCAGTGGGCCCTGGAAATCATCCGTGAAGGCTATGCCCGCGAGCTCACTTGGCCAGTGAGCGAGTCCTTCATCCGGACCCCCTGCAGGGCTCCAGGTAAGGCAGCGGCTGTATGGAATACCCTGTCAAGGCTGTTTCAGCTCGGGGCAGTGGTCCCTGTTCCCCGGGAGCAGTGCAGCTATGGTCGATACTCTATTTCATAGTCCCCAAGAAGGATGGCTCCTTTCACCCGATTCTGGATCCCAAACAAGTGAACCGTTGTCTGCGGGTTCAGCATTTCCGAATGGAAACGTTGCGATCGGTGATGGTCGTGATGAGAAAGGGGGAGTTCTGATGTCCCTCGATCTCACGGAGGCGTATCTTCACATACCCATCAGATCGGAGCACCAGCAGTTCCTGCATTTTGCGGTACCAATGGGGCACTTCCAGTTTCAGGCTTTGCCATTCAGCCTGGCAATGGCTACCCCGCACCTTCACGAAGGTCATGGTGGTGGTTGCAGCTGCACTCCACAAGGAGAGAGTGCTGGTGCATCCTTATGTTGACGACTGGCTCATTCGGGTGAAGGTACCAACCAAACGCACGGATCCACGTGCTCACAATCACCCAGTCTGCTCGAAAGCCTTGACTGAGTGGTCAACGTAGCAAAGAGCCATTTGGTCCCGTCACAGAATATGGAGTATTTGGGAGCAAGGTTCGACACTCATCAGGGTCGAGTCTTTCTGACAGAGCAGAGGGCTCGAGGACCGCGTCGATGCTGCGTCACTATCTAGGCTGGCCAGAGCCGATGGCCTGGCAGTATCTGCAGGTGTTAGGGACTATGGTGGCTACTCTGGATGTGGTGCCGTGGGCGAGAGAAGACATCAGCTACTGTGATTGGGATCCTCACCTCTCCTCCGGAGCCTACCAATCAGATCACAATACTGGCTTCAAACCGCCACTGCAAGAGCGCACATGGTAACAAGGAGAACTGAAGCAGACATCAGCTGCTGTGATCGGGAGCCCCCTCTCCTCTGGAGCCTACCAATCAGATCACAATACTGGCTTCAAACCGCCACTGCAGGGGCGCACCCGCACCTGAGGGCCTCGCCAGAGGGCCCTTTGGTGTGGCCCTTAGGCGTAGGACCTTGGCGAGAATAAAGAAAGATAGCATAATTGATAACAAGTATTATAAGACCTGATCAATATGGTAGTCGCTCATAAGAACATAAGAATATAAGATATGCCATACTGGGTCAGACCAAAGTCCATCAAGCCCAGTATCCTGTTTCTAACAGTGGCCAATCTAGGTCATACGTACCTAGCAGTTTCCCCAAAAGACACAGATTCCACAATGCTTGCATTGGGTCAAGCATTGATATCCTGTGTTCCTTCTTAATAATGGTTTATGGACCTTTCCTCCAGGAACTTGTCCAAACCTTTTTTAAACCCAGCTACACTAACAACCTTTACTACATCCTCCGGTAGTAAATTCCAGAGTTTGATTACACATTGAGTGAAAAAATATATTCTTTTATTAGTCTTAAATAATTTACCCTGTAGCTTCATTGCATGTCCCCTAGTCTTTCTATATTCTGATAATGTAAACAATCAATCTACGTTTACCCGTTCTACTCCGCTCATTAATTTATAGACTTCTATCATATCTCCCCTCAGCCGTCTCTTTTCCAGGTTAAAGAGCCCTAATCTTTTTAGCCTTTCTTCATAGGAGTATCCTTCCATCTCCTTTACCATTTTGGTGGCTCTTCTCTGAACCTTTTCTAATAACGCTATATCCTTTTTAAGCCCTACTACTGCTGTATCTTCTTCATTTTCTCTTACTATATTCCCTATCTCTTTTTTGTTTTATAGATGATGTTCTGTTATTTATTACATTCTCTTATATACCACGCTATTCTGCATCAGTGCGGTTTACATTGAACAAACTGAAATTACATTGAACAGGGTATTATAACTTGGAGATAACTATTTTACAGGGAACATGGGCTATGGAGGGTTAAGTGGCTTGCCCAAGACCACAAGGAGCACCTGTGGGACTAGAAACCCCAGTCCTTTCGGCCCAAGGTTGCTGTCCTCTAGTGGGATTTGAACCCCTGACCTTCCAGCCTGAAGTACCTTGCCCCAACCACTAGGCCACTCCTCCACTGAATATATTTTGTATTGATGTATGACTGTAAACCATATATCAAATGTAACTTAATGTACGTCTTGTCATTCCCTGTTCTATGTAGACCCATTGTCTCTCCCCCTGCCTTTGTATGTCCTTTTAGTACAGTGTACACCGCTTTGATTGAAGGAAAATGGCGGTATAGAAAACCTGTTAAATAAATAAATAAATAAAATATGCGGCCTCTGCAGAGGGCCCTGCTCTGGTGGTGGTCGCACCAGATGGACTCTTTGTCCCGGAGACTCCCTTGCCCGCGGGACGTCAGGAGGGCACTCCAGTGGTGGCTCTGCCTGGAGAGGTTTGTGACGGGTATGCACCTCGAGGCGCCGCAGTGGATCCCAGTGATGACAAATGCCAGTATGGCAGGTTGGGGGGCCCATTGTGAGGGGTCCTTCGCCCAGGGGACCTGGAGCTCACAGGAGGCCCAGTGGTCAATCAACCGGCTAGAGATGCGGGCGGTGGCCCTGTGCTCAGCGCCTTCAAGTTGGGTCTGCGAGAAAAGGCGGTCAGAATCCTTTCGTACAACGTGACAACGGTGGCCTATCTCAACCATCAGGGAGGCACAGGCAGCCTGGCTCTAGAAGAGGAGGCAGAGCAGCTATTCACTTGGGCGGAGCCTTGCCTCCAGGCACTCTCAGCAGCGCACATTGCCAGAGTCAACAAAGTGACGGCAGACTATCTCAGCTGGGTGCACATGGACCCGGAGGAGTGGTCCCTGCATGTGGAGGTTTTAGTGCAGGTGGGGAGCGCCGGTCATGGACCTGATGGACACATTCGAAACCACCAAGGTGGGCCGGTTTTTCAGCAGAAGACAGGAAAGGATGTCCGAGTGTCTGGATGCTCTGCTGCAGCAATGGCCTGCGGAGGGCCTATTGTATGTTTTTCCTCCATCGGCGCTGATTGGCCGAGTGGTGCAGTGCATCGAGGCTCACAGGAGGCGAGTCATTCTGATAGCCCCGGACTGGCTGCAGAGTCCTTGGTAAGCGGACATAGTTCGGCTTCTGGAGGACTGGCCATGGCACTTGCCGTCTTGGACTGATCTTCTGGTGCAGGGTCCGGTGTTAATGCCTCAGGTGGATTGGTTCTCGCTTACAGCTTGGCCATTGAAAGGACACGGCCGAGGAGGAAAGATTATTCAGGCCCAGTGATTTCTACCTTGTTGAAGGCGTGGGCGAGGTCAACCTCACTTGCCTATGTTAGGATATGGCGGTTTTTTGAGGCTTGGTGCACGGAGAAGCAGGCAGGTGTGGCCTACGGTGACTTCCATCCCGGAGATCTTGGCCTTCTTGCAGGATGGGTTTGATAAGGGACTAGCAGCCAGCTCGTTGTGGGTGCATCTGGCGGCTATTGCCTGTTATCATGGAAAAGTGCAACGGGTGCCGTTGGGTTCTCACCCGAATGTTTGCGCTTCTTAAGGACAGTAGCTTGCTTGCGGCCACCGTGCAGAGCGGTGGTGCCACCGTGGGACCTCAATATGGTTCTCTTGCCACTCACTAAGGCACCATTCAAGCCCTTGAGCAGTGCCTCGCTGAAAGACGTAACTCTGAAGACGATTTTCTTGGTAGCGATCTACTCCGTGCACAGGATCTCGACGTTGCAAGCCTTATCATGTCGGGAGCCATATCTTTCGTTCTCACGGGAAAAGGTAGTTTTGCATCCTGTGCCTTCCCTCCTACCGAAGGTGGTTTCAGCGTTTCATGTCAATCGACCTGTGTCCCAGTTGGTCATGTGGGGCTCTGGGTCTGATGCCGCCAGTCTCAGTTTGCGTCTCTTGGATGTGTGAAGGACTCTCAAGCGTTACCTTAAGACAACAGCGAGTTTGTGCTCTTTGGGGATCTGTGCAGGGGTGACGGGGCAGCTAAGGCCTCTATTTTCAGATGGATTCGTGAGACGATCGCTTCGGCATATATTTTGCAGGGACGCTCATTCCATGAGGGCTCAGGCGGCTTCTTGGGTTGAGCTTAGCTTGGTGCCGCCGGTGGAAATCTGCAGAGTGGCAACCTAGTCCTCTCTGCATACCTTCAGTAAGCACTATTACCTGGATGTTCAGGCTGCAGGGGATGCCTGTTTTGGGGTGGCGATGCTGCTTGCTGGTATTGCAGGTCCCTTCCATTAGAAATACTGCTGTGTTACATCCCAGAGGTGCGGGACTAGACTGGAGGGATGATAAGGAAAGCGAAATTAGACTTACCTGCTAATTGTTGTTCCTTGAGGAACTCCAGTCCAGTCCCGGATCCCACCCAGGGTTTTTTGGTGAAAGCCTTTGGTCTTTGTGATCAGTCTGTCTGCTTAGTTGCTTATGGCATCAGAGGTGCCGGAATAGCGAGGATTCACTGGTGTTTCGGCATGCCAGGATGGGCCGGGAGTGCTCTATCTGTTTGGCAGCTCTTCGGTGTCGGAGTCCCTCAAGTGGACCTCTTCCTCTCTTGCGGGGGCGTGAGGTGTTCCTCCTTGGGGCCGGGGAGGGGGAGGCGCTAGTTCAGTGAGTTTAGTTAGTCCTTTGTTCTGGTTATTACCTATTTAACTAATTATTTGTTGCTCCTGTGAGTCTGCTTTGTCAATAGGTTACTGGAAGTTGGTGGGTGGTTCCAGCCGTACTAGTACTGGTGACTTCAAGTTTGTACATGCTCAGTCTCCAAGCTGCTGGAGGAGGTGCACTATCCAGAGGTGCGGGACTGGACTGGAGTTCCTCAAGGAACAACAATTAACAGGTAAGTCTAATTTTGCTTTAGTAACCAATAAAATGTAACCAATCAACCATCAACAGAGCATTTGCATACCATGCCCCCAGGTATTGGAACGAAATCCCTTCCAACTTAAGAGCAATCAAAGACCTCATACAATTTAGAAAGGCCCTTAAGCATCACCTGTTCCTCTTACACTTTACACAGGCAAATGATGCCCCCCCCCTGACACCCACCCAGCTAAGCCACCTATGATCAAAGCCATACCAGAACTACAATTAGTCCGTAATCCAGGATAATATTACTGCACTTTAACTATCCTCACCAGCAGAATATTAAATGCTGCTACCTGACCCTAATATTTATTTTATTTTATTTATTAACAATTCTTATATACCGCACTATTAGACATCAGCGCGGTTTACATTGAACAAAAAACATCCGACAATTTACATATGTCTGGTCATTACATTTAACAGGAAGTATAACTTGGCGAAATAGGGGAAACTAAATACAATGAGGGTTATCTGATAAAGGATATCCTGGTTAACTATATACAATGGTGGTACAATAGTACATGGAACAATTTACTATTTACATTGTGAAGTTGGCCTGTTGCGAGGTTCTATCTGTTTGACCACTTCTGCTATTTGCCTGGGGGTTATGTTCGGAGCTGTCAATGAGATATTTAAGGAAGAGGAAATGTTTCAGTGCCTTTCTGAACTGACTCAGATTAGGTGTTGCTCTGATTTGTGCTGGTAAGGTGTTCCATAGAGTTGGGGCACAGAATTGGAAGGCTCTGTTGGCTGTTGATCTAGTGCATCTTGTGGTATCATTTGGGATAACTAGTGTGTTTAATTCTGCTGTTCTTCGTGGCCTGTTTGGTGCGAGTGGTTGTATGAGGTTGGAGAGAGAAGAAGAGGTGAGTCCCTTAGCCGCTTTGAATGTTAGCAGTAAGGTCTTGAAGCTGATCCTCGCTTGCATGGGGAGCCAGTGTAGCTGTTTAGTAATACTTGTTCTGATTCAAACTGATATTCTTAAGATAAATCCTCATATGTATATAGTTTCTCAGTCATTCCATGTCATAATCCATTTTGTGTATACTAAATATAATATGTACATAGTTTCCCCAGTTGATTCCATGTTATATCCCTGTTTTATGTAAACGGAGGACAATGTATGTCCTAGGGGCTTGTTTACAAAGCCGCGGTAGCGGTTTGCGATCGTAATCGGAGCCGCGGCCCCATTGATTTCAATGGGGCCGCGGCTGCGATCGCGATCGCGAACCACTACCGCGGCTTTGTAAACAAACCCCCAAGTGTTCAATGTTCAATGTAAACCGCACTGATGAGAAATAGCGCGGTATATAAGAAGTGTTAAATAAATAAATAAATAAATAGTATACCTTGGTTTAAAAAGGATTTGGACAAGTTCCTGGAGGAAAGGTCCATAAACCATTATTAAAGAGGACTCGGGAAATCCACTGCTTACTCCAGGACAAGCATTGTGGAAATTATGTACTGACCTTTTTTGGGAATCTGCCAGGTTCTTGTGACCTGGATTGGCCGCTGTTGGAAACACAATACTGGACTTGATGGACCTTGGTCTGATCCAGTATGGCATTTCTTATATTCTTATTATCTAATGTTTTCCAGGTTGTGGTAAGACTGTACAATCCTCAGTATTAACAAAGCTCATTCAGTCTCCAATTCGTGAGACCTCTCACTTCCTTGGCCACACACATACATGTTGAGGTGTTGGAAAAAAACTTCAAGAGTCATGCTCTGCATGTTTTCCACCTTGTTTCAAACATACTTTTTTAAAGATGACTATTAATCCTCTACCTAATGCAAAATACATTCATTTTGTCCATAGTCTAATAGACATAATTTCTATTATATTTGCTTTTAAACTTTATCTTGATTAGGCTATTTTTAATGAATTAGCTGCTTTTTTTCTGCTGCTTTTTTTCTTTACTTATATTATTTTAATTATATTGAATTACCTTAAACTGCCTTGATGCAGTACACAAAGTTTTAAAATAAACATAAACATAAACATAATTTAAAACATACTGTAATCTGACCCATCCCCATAAATTACCTCCTCAACTGCTCCAGCACCTCACAACACTACACCCTGCAACTATCCTATCATGCCCCAAGGGGTCCCATCCCTCCTAAACTACCCCCTGCATCTGCCCTACCACCCCACCTACTCCCTCACAAACACAACACATGTACACATCACACAGCAGAGGCATATGCGCAAACACATCCACACACCGCACACACACATGCACACAGGGAATGGAAATAACTCCCCTATACCTAATGACATACATTTCAGTCATTCTACGGTAAAAATTCTGACTTAGGGCCCCTTTGACTAACACTAAAGGTTATGTCTACTAAGTACCAGTAAGGGCGCAAAGGTGCTGTTAGCAAGGTGTTATCGGCTCCCGCTAGCAGTTAAAGCAGCAGAAGCACTGATAACACAGACTTAACGGCCGGTAGCCCGTTACCGCATGCTAAGGGAAAAAGAGTTGGAGAAGGGGCAGAGAGTGGGCGGAGACAGTGTGTGTTCCCTTAATGCCGGGTGCTATTAGTGTACGTTACAGGCTCAGCTGCTGGGAACCTTCACGCTAGCTCAGAGCAGGAGCTAAAGGATCCCTTGTAGGGAGAGCACCATTTTCAAGGGCTAAACACTACATGGTGATCACTACTACTACTATTCAGCACTTCTAAAGCGCCATGCACACAGCGCTGCACAGCTAACCTACAAGAGGTAGCCAACATACAAGAGACAGTCCCTGCCCATCAGAGTCATGCTCATCGGAGCTTTCAATCTAGTTAGAACAGTACATTAGTTAAAAACTGTACATTAGTTAAAACAGTACAGAGCATTAGTCAGTTCTACGCAAGGTACGGTGTGGTACAGTTTGGACTGTAGTTTGGTCATAAACGTTGATGGGGTTTAGGGTGAGATGAGGAAGGAGTCAGAACCTGAGATGTATGCAGTGTGCACCTTCCAGACCCCAGCCCTGAAATGAGTGATTGGTGTGACACATTGCCTGTAAGAGCATGGTGCTCTTTTAATAAACGGCACTATGCTGTTGTTGGCAAAGCTGGCAAAGGTGGTATCACGGTGGTATCACGGTGGCATGTCAGCAGTTGCGGCCAGTCCTGTGTGTGGCATTAGCACAGGTGCATGTAACACCACCTACTGAACTGCATGCGTGGTAAGAACTATGTTCCAACTGTGCAGATCCCATCGTGTCTACACTGCACTCCACCCTGCCCACTCGCAAACTAAACATTAGATGTACAGTGTGTATGGAAATGTCCTAAAATAACTGTCAGGGGCCCACACTAGCTGCCAACACATGTCCCAATGCACAGTGTGACATAAAAGCTTCTCAAGAAGCAATGGAGATAGACGGAGATCTGGTGGAGAAAACTGGTACTGCAAGGGAAAGCAGGATTTTCTCTTCAGAAAGAAAAAAACATGTAGCTGATCAGGAACCACACCTCACCTTAGGGGAGGAGATAGGTCAAGTCCCTGATTGGGCACGCCAAAGCAGGAGGCGGGCAGTGCAACACACGGGGAGCTTGTTAAGCAATCAGACACAGAAACAGTTAGGGGAGAGAAAGGAAATTTGGAGAAGGAGAGAGAGAAACAGCAACGGCAAGGAGAGCAACAAGGCAGCTGTGTTCCACGGAGGAGCAGTTTGGAGTCACGAAGCAAGTACTTGGGAGACTCAGGGGCAGTGAGAGACTTCTATGGGAAGAAGGGCTCAAAAGCACTGAGAGACCTGAAGATACAGCCCATGATTCCAGAGAACCAAGCAGGACCTTGGAGCAGAAACCAGAGGGATAAAGAGTTCTCCTGGAGACACTCTCAGCACAAGGTACGAAGTGGAGTTGAAGCAGCTAGCAGCTATAATACTGGGAAGCAAGAAAGCTGGAAGGATAACTTTAAAAATCAGAACAAAGTCAGACAAAACTGTGGCAGTTTGGTGCAGCCTGAAAAGCATTCAAGCAGCACAAGATATTCTAATAAGCCAGCTGAAGCCTACAGCCTAGAAGCTAATAGAAAGAAAACTGCTGAGCCTTATTGGAGAGACGTGAGCCAAGATAAATCTGATGTTTCTACTTTTAAAAGCCTGTTCAGAAACTCTCCAGAGCCAGTTGAAGTTTTAAAGGAAAACCCAGCACTTACTTTTAAAGATAAGTGGGGGAAGGGTTTTATTAGCACGCCAAACTGTTGTGCTGACAAAAGCAGCCTTGCTAATTACCATGAGATAGACATCTTAAGCAAATGTTTACCTGAAGCAGGAGAAAGACTTCAGTGTAGCAAAGGGAAAACGCAGGCTGAATTACTTCTAACAGAGTTCAGGGAATTCTTAGAAAGAAAGGCAGTTTCTCCTTCTAATTTAGCACAGCATGCAAACAGCTGTGAAGAGGAGATGCCCTTAGATGTTTCCCTGCCTTCCACAGAGCAAGAGATAGCAATGGATTGCTCAACCTGTATCATTGAAAAGGACATTAATTAAAGTGCTTTAAAAGTTATATGAAAGAAATATAACAGAAGTTACTTTACTTGTTATCATGCTGAGAAAACTTATGGAAGTTGAATAAGTTAAAGCATTTTTTTGGATATAAGAAGCTTTGCTGTTGTACCAGACTTTTTAGTTTCACTTCATGAAAGAGTCACATGACAATTTGAATGTGAATCCAGAAGCTAATGGACTCTTAGCCCAGCATTGCAAACCCTGTATAATTTGGTTTTCTCACTCTTGTTTTTGTGCTATAAAACTTCTTAGCATCTGTTTTCACTGAACTGCAAAGCGGGAAATAAACCTCATAAAAAGAAATTTCTTTGCCTGCCTTTAACTACTTGAGCACACAGCTACAATCTCAACCCCTTCAGGAAGCTCAGGACTACATCACCCAGAATCCCTAGGGTCTCATCGTAGTACCTCACCCCTGAAGGGCACCAAAGGCCACCTCCTCCTAGGAACCCTCAAGGTCCAGGTAGTGGGTGGGTGGCAACAGTCAGTGTGCGCCACAACATATGTATTAAGTAGAAGCCCTGTAGTCAAACAACCCCTCTAGCAATACATATTGCAATACTAATGGCACAAGTCAGTTGCATGGGAGTGAAACAGTCAACTGTCTCTGCAGAGAGAGCTGGATCTCAGGTGCATTCCCCCCCCCCCCCACACACACACAAGTGGTGGTTCATCATGTGCAGTGTAAGCTGTCTGTAGAGTGGTCGTGCTTGCGTCCTTGCAGAAGGCAAGTCCAGGGTAGAAGGCAGTGTATCATATGAGATACAGCCATCCTCCCTGACCATCGCCAACACCAAGTGCTCATCCTCCAGTGGCCTAGCTTGTGGGTTACAAACAAGCTTTATGAGCATCTCAGGTCTCACCTGGAACCTCTGACTACCCATCACATGCCATAACAGGACTCGGCAAGTGCCTGAGAACTCTACGTAACTTTGCCTCTTGCTTTCCCCAAACATCAGTGGCTACAGTAAGTGGAATGGACCGCACACACTTTGCTAGCTGCCCCTATCAGATACTGTCAGGGCCAGCCCAAGGGTTTCAGCCACCCTAAACAGACCCCCCCACTGTGCAGTCCCCTACCTTGAGAGGATTTGCACTGCTGCCTCCCCCTCCCCCCCCCCCGTCCTGCTGGCATCCATTATCTAACCTGGGGGAGGAGTGTGGCATGGCAATTTCTCCCTTCCATGTGGCAGAAAGGCTTAAGGCAGCAGTATGTGTGCTCATGGCATGTCACTCCTGCCCCTCCTGACATTTCCTGTCAGAGGGAGGCAGAAGTGGCATGCTGGGACTAGCCACATGTGTGCTGCTACTTTAAGGCCCCCCGCAGCACTGAAGTGGCAGATGTGCTATTCTTGCAGGAAGGGAAGTATAGGCTGGCATGCCTCCCACCAGGATTTGTGGACTTAGGCGCCCACCTAGTTCGTCTAATGGATGGGTTGGCCCTAGGTACTGTGATCCATTAACTGCATTATTACTGACCATGCGTTTCCTAATGAGAGACAACAATGGGTGAACTTTAACCTGCAGTGTGAGAGAATGCATGGGCAAGCACAATTGATGGTATCTATACACTGCACACATGTGGCACCTATCACATCCAGAGACTGGGAAGTGGTGTCTGCCAATTGCTATCATTTTCATACCCTGAATGTACATGTTGTCTCTCTTGGCTATACCATCAGTCCTAAAGTGGTGGCCAGGTTAGCTATGTCCATCCATGATCCCTATATCCTGCAGGGGAGAGTTGGATCAGGATGCCCCTCACATGCACTTATTGATTGGATATGTGCATGTGGATGGAAAAAATGGCAGTAAGGCAGTAAGATTAGGCAATATGATAACACCCCATGTCAGAGGAAAAATACTCATACTGCTCTCTCAGTTGTCAAATGATGACCAGGGCCTGTGCATGAACATTTCATGAGTAAGAACTCAATTATGTGCCACAGCCATCAGAGCCCAAACTGCTCAGTGTGGTCTGCCATCTATGAGATTATTCCAGGACTGACCCAAAAGTACATACCAGGAAATGGTTATGTTGGTCACTCTGCTAGATCACCCATGGTCTTGAATGTGTGTGTTCATGTATCTTGCCCTGCCCCTCTGACAGGACAGATCCCATATGTAAGACATGAACTTCAGTTGAACTAGTAGTGTATCAAAGTAGTTCTACATACAGATCTAACAAGATGTCCCTCTCCCACACCTGTCTAACATAGCTTGTCAGACAAGTCTTGAAGGACTACAAAAAGGGACTGCTACTTCTGGAGAGAGATCTGCAATTGTAAGTATTTACTTCTGGGAATTTTTTCTAAAACTTGGGGAAAAGGGAATTCTTTAGATTAAAGCTGATTAATCTGTGTAAATTAGAATCCAGTGTATTTGCTAAATCAGTCTGGGCCTAGTATCAACAAAGGACTTTTAGTTACATTGAAAACTCAACAGGTAACTTTCAGTTTAAGTTTAAAACCAGAAGAGGGCTGTCAATTTAAATTTAAAACCCAGCAGAAGGCTTTCAGTTTAAAATCAGAACACAGCAGAGAGCTTTCTGGTTAAATTTAAAATCCAGCAGAGAGCTTCTAGTTTAAATGTAATACTCAGTCAGAGTCTAGTACTAGCAAAGAGCTTTTAGTTTAAATTTAAAACATAGCAGAGAGCTTTCTGATTAAATTTAAAACCCAGCAGAGAGCTTCTAGTTTAAATTTAATACTCAGTCAGGGCCTAATATCAGCAAAGAGCTTTAATTTAAATCAACTCAGAGTATAGCTTAGCATAAAAGGTAAAACAGGGCAGTATTCTTTGAGCAATAAATTGTTTCTAGAGATCCTTACAAAGAGGCCTTCTAGATAGGGGGCAAGAGACCTGTGAAATTATATCAAATAGATGTTAAAGCTAAGGGACAGATCAAAGGGGCATTTTGAAAGACTCCCTCTTTCCAAGCAAGGGCGGTGAGAATCCCCCAGGAAATTGGTCACAGATTACCTCAGAAGCACAGGACAAGGTACTGTATAGCAGCCAGCTTTTAATAAGTCTTCTTTCCCTCCCTCCCTCCCCATCTCCCAACCAACCCTGGGATAATCATAATTTTATAGGTGCTTAAACCTCTTAAAGGAAAGGAGGTGCCATATTCACTCTCAGGTGCAGCTGTTTATCCTCATCAGGCATACATTAAGGACCTGAGATTAGTTAAGCTTGAGGTGAACAAAGTCCATTAAAGTATTAGGTATAGTTTTATTAGTATAAGTATCCCCATCAAACCTTAGTAAGTAAACAACTTAAATATCTAAGCACAACCCTAAATCTATGATGCAAACAGCAGCTCAGCAGCGAGATGGGGCTTTCCAGTCTTTTGCATTGAGTGTCACATGTATGATTTTCGCCCAGTTGGTGAGGGATCGTACATGTGCACTAGGTGCAAGGAGCTCTTTGCTTTCAGGGAACAAGTCCGATCTCTGGAGGCTTGAGTAGCAGACTTGGAGGACATAAGGAAGACAAAGCGGTACATAGATGAGACCTACAGTCTGGCAGCATTCCTGGTGTGGCAGGAAGTGATCCTGTAGCTAGGACCTGTCTTCCAGGTGATGTAAAACCCTCTCACACCGAGTAGATTTTTTCAGGGCCTTGTGCCCACAAAGGAAGAGTTAGGACAGCCATTATAGTTGGTGATCATTAGGCATGTAGATAGCTGGATGGCTGGTGGATGTGAGGATCGCCTGGTAACATGCCTGCCTGGTGCGAAGGTAGCGTACCTCATGTGCCACCTAGACAAGGTCTTAGATAGTGCTGGGGAGGAGTCTGCTGTCTTGGTACATGTCAGTTCCAATGGCATAGGAAAGTGTAGAGGGAAGTTTTGGATGCTAAATTTAGGCTTTTAGATAGAAAGTTGAAATCCAGAACCTCCAGGGTAGCATTCTCCGAAATGCTTCCCATTCCATGTGCAGGACCCAAAAGTCAGGCAGAGCTCCTGATCTCAATGCGTGGATGAGATGATGGTGCAAGGAAGAGGGTTTTGGATTTGTTAGGAACTGGGGAACATTCTGAGGAAAGGAGGGGCTTTTCCGAAGGGATGGGCTTCAACTTAACTGGGAAGGAACCAGGCTGCTGGCATTAACCTTTAAAAAGGAGATAGAGCAGCTTTTAAACGAGATAATAGGGGAAAGCCGACAGTCACCCAGGAGTGCATGGTTTGGAACAATGTATCCTTGAAGAGTACTAGCAAAAGATTGAAGTTAGGGCATTTCAGCAGAGAGGTTCTAATAAAGACAAAAGTAGCCCAAATGCCCTTGAGTACAGAACAAACAGAGCTTAAAGATTCCAAATTACCCCTGCCTACCAATTTCCAGATTGATATGAATAAAATACAGATTCTAAATAAAATGCTTGTATGCAAATGCCAGAAGTCTAAAAAATAAGATGGGAGAGTTAGAATATATAGCACTAAATGAGAGGTTACATATGATTGGTATCTGAGACATGGTGGAAGGAGGACAAACAGTGGGATACTGTGATACCTGGGTACAAACTATATCATAATGATAGAACAGATCAAATTGGTTTTAGGGTTACACTTTATGTTAGAGAGAGCATTGAGTCACAAAGGATTCAAGTTTTGCAGGAAACAAAATTCAGTCTCTATGGATTGAAATTCCATGTAAAAAGGGGAAGGTGATGGCAGTGGGGGTGCATGGCCAGAGTGAACAAATGGATGATGAAATGCTCAAAGAAATTAGGGAAGCAAATAAAAGTTACAGCACAGTAATAATAATGGGTGATTTCAATTACTCCGGTGTCGATTGGGTCATTGTCATGGCACGACATGCTAGGGAGATAAAGTTTTTAGATGAAATAAAGGACTGCTTCTTGGAGCAGCTGGTTCATGAACCGACCAGAGGAGAAGCCATTTTGGAACTAGTCCTTAGTGGAACACAAGATCTGGTGCAAGAGATAAGGGTGTTGGGGACACTTGGCAATAGTGATCATAGCATGATCACGTTTGATTTAATAAATTGAGGAAGGACAGCAAGGAAATCCACAGTACTACCTTTTAACTTTCAAAAGGGAGACTATAATAAAATGAGGAAAATAATTAAGAAAAAAATAAAAGGAACAGTTGCAAAGGTTAAAGATTTACATCAGGCATGGGTGTTGTTTAAAAATACTATCTTGGAAGTCTAGACCAACTGTTTTCCATGCTTTAAGAAAAGTGGAAGGAAGTCAAAAAAACTGCCAGCATGGTTTAAAGGTGCTCAAAAGGCATCTTTCAGGAAATGCCCAAAAAGCATCTTTCAGGAAATGGAAAAAAGGTGCCAAATGACGAAAACTGGAAACAACATAAGCATTGACAAGTTAGATGCAAGGCATTAATAAAACAGGTAAAGAGAGAATTTGAGAAGAAGCTTGCTGTGGAAGCAAAAACGCATAATAAAGACTTTTTCAAGTACATTCGTAAAAAAAAAACCCTGTGAGAGAGTCAGTTGAACCATTAGATGATAGAGGAGTAAAAGGGACACTAAGAGGGGACAGGCCATAGCAGAGAGACTGAATGAATTCTAGGTCTTTACTAAGGGAGATGTAGAGACTAAAATGGTATTTAAAAGTGATGCTGCAGAAGAAAGAAATATCGATACACCGGGAAGACATATTTCAACTATTTGATAAACTGAACAGTAGCAAATCACCTGGACCAGATGGTATACATCCAAGGGTGTTGAAAGAACTGAAAAACAAGATTGTAGACCTACTATTAGTAATCTGTAAACTATCATTAAAACAATCTGTAATACCTGAAGATTGGAGGATGGCCAATGTAATGCTAATTTTTAAAAAGGGTTCCAGGGATGATCTGGGAAACTACAGACCGGTGAGCCTGACATCAGCATTGGTAAAAATGGTAGAAACTATTATAAAGGACAAAATTACTTAACATGTAGATAGTCATGGCTTAATGGGAGACAGACAACATGGCTTTAGCCAAGAAAGGTCTTGTCTTACTAATGTTACGTTTTTTTGACGGTATAAACAGGTAGACAAAGGTGTGTCGATTGATATAGTGTGTCTGGATTTTCCAGAAGCCTTTGACAAAGTCCCTCATGAGAGACTTTTGGCAAAATTAAAAAATCATGGGATAGGAGGCCGTGTACTATTGTGGATCAGGAACTGGTTAAAAGATAGAAAGCAGAAAGTAGGGCTAAATGGTCAATTTTCTCAATAGAGAAAGGTGAATAGTGGAGTATCCCAGGGATCTGTGCTGGGTCCACTGCTTTTTAACATATTCATAAATGGCGTGGAAATGGGAATGAGTGAGGTAATCAAATTTGCAGATGACACAAAATTATTCAAAGTTGTTAAAATCCATGAGGATTGTAAAAAATTGCAAAAGGACCTTGAAAAATTGGAAGACTGAGCATCCAAATGGCAGATGAAATTTAATGTGGACAAGTGCAAAGTTATGCATCTAGGAACGAACATCCCAAACTATGGTTACACGATGTACGGTTCCATATTAGGAACCACCACCCAGGAAAAAGATTTAGGTATGATTGTGGATACCATCTTGAAACCCTCGGCCCAGTGTGCAGCAGTGGCCAAGAGAGCAAATAGAATGTTAGGTATCATAAGGAAAGGAATGGAGAATAAAACAAAGGATATTATAATGCCTCTTTATCGTTCCATGGTGTGACCGCACCTTGAATATTGTATGCAATTCTGGTCGCCATATCTTAAAAAGGATATAGCATTATTAGAAATGTTACAGAGAAGAGACACCAAAATGTTAAGGAGAATGGATGGATACCCCTATGAAGAGAGGCTAAAAAGGTTAAGGCTCTTCAAGCTGGAAAAGAGATTGCTGAGGGGAAATATGATAGAGATCTATAAATTAATGAATGGAATGGAACGGATAAACGTAGATCCATTGTTTATACCATCAAAATATAGAAAGACTAGGGGACACACAATGAAGCTACAGAGTAACCTATTTAAAACTAATAAGAGAAAATATTTTTTCACTCATCGTGTAATCAAACTCTGGAATTCATTACCGGAGGATGTAGTAAAAGCTGTTAGTGTAACTGGGTTTAAAAAAGGTTTGGACACATTCCTGGAGGAAAGTTCCATAAACCATTATTAAAGGGGACCTGGGATATCCACTACTTGCCTCAATACAAGCATTGTGGAACCTGTGTCTTTTGTGGAAACTGCTAGGTACTTGTGACCTAGATTGGCCACTGTTGGAAACAGGATACTGGGCTTGGTGGAGCTTGGTCTGACCAAGTATGGCATATCTTATGTTCTTATGACACAGAGCCTGAGAGAGCTACGTAAACATAAGCATACCCCAGCTCATGCATCCTGACAATGACCACATATATACACATGGAGTGATGCACCCCACTTCCACATGGCTGCTCTGTTGCTCCCAACGCATAACCACTGTGTTTGTGAGAGAGAAGGTTCACAGTTTCAAAACCAACCTGTGAATCAAGAATGATATGTGTTAATTTTATTCTACATTTCCATAGCTGGTATTTGCATGTGCAACCCTCTCCATCTCATCCAGCATGAGTCCTCACACTCCGCATCCACAATGAGAAGCTGCACCAACAGCGGCTGGATGGGGTAGTGCACTAATAGCACCCACAAACTGAGCAGGTATTGATAGTATCCAAGGATAAGAGTAAGCAATTGATCTCCATCGCTTCCCCTTCCCTTGACAGCACATGCTAATTTCTCACACTCACCAGGCCCTCGAACAATGAGAAGCTGCAGCAACACTGGCTATACTCCCTCGCATGTGCACACACAGAGCAGGCATTAACAACATCCAAGCATTAAAGGAGGCCTAGGACCAAGTGAGAATGCCAATTTATACCTCTTTTGGACATTAGGGTCATGTTTGTATGTGAGCGTCCAGAGGACTGTGAGCTGCAGCAATGCACTGTACGTGTGTGATGCTCAGGCTTTATGGCTGTACATACAACATGATGCTCGTTCAGCTGTTCTGTAACTTCACATACTGTGTGAGACACCATTTGTGGGCAGAAGGTTAGTTTTCAGTCAGTAGTTGCAACCTGTGGGAGTCACTGGGTGACCAACAGTGCCTGTTCACTTGTTGTCCCCAAAGCTGTGAGCCTCAAATGCACCATCATCAAGCCCCATCCCCATAGCATGGCCCTTCAGTTACCTCCCAACATGACACTGCTGTACAGCTCCCATATCGCTTGCTGGTTTCACTGGAGTGAGCTGGAGGGACACAGTCTCACCAGGGAGAGCTCCATCACATGTGTGTGCAGCAACCCTCATCTCTGAATGAGCCTCTAGGCCTCAGGGCACACCTGTCTGCACAAGTGAGATGCCTGATTAATGACAACTGCCATAATAGCTGTATCCGTGGCAACACTGTCAGCCCCCTTGGTGCAACTGCAGCCTATTGAGAGTTAGGCTCACGTGGAGGGCTGGCCTCTGTGGATGTCCAATTGAGTGACTTAATTGGTGAGACAGGAAAGATTCTGCTATATAGCTGCATGCATTTTGCTCTTGTCCTAAGCTGCAGTCACAGAGTGCAATCTGGGGGTCTTTTAGCTCCATGCACAGTATGCACATACAGTCATGTCCTTCTCATGTACATCAACATACAATAGACGCTATCAACACTGTCTATTGATCATTGACCACAGCATTCAGAAGTACATTATATATTACTCCAAAACAAAAACCTGCCTTTTATTTACAGAGATGACATGCATTTGTTTGCCTGATTGCAACAGTGGGATACTGACCTTTGAATGGTGCATGAACAAGTCCAGCAAGAGGAATGTGCCACAGGATGTCATGTTGGCCTTGGCATCACCTGCCACCATGTGGGAAGGCAGTGCCTGGAGGTGAATGTTGGGATGGGGGAAACAGTCCCATACGTGTTTTGAATGTGCCCTTGTAGGTGGCATTGTCGGCCAGAGGCTCTGTTAAGATGCACAGAATCTCTGAGGGTCTACTCTATCTCTACATGTTTCATTTCAGGGGCCCTGCATAACAGCCTCACCCACTCTCCACAGACACCAAGTGTGACAGTCAGAAGGACGGCTGGGTTTGGCAGCGCATGTGTAACTTTCAACTGTACCAACATCTAACCCCATGTCCACCTTGCCATGCTTCCGTGTGCTCTTGACAAGGGGGGGGGGACTGTACCCAAAGTGTGGAAGAGCACATGTGCTTCACTGGCTATTTTTGCACTGCCCATGGCCAGGGACATGACATAATATAGGAGTACTAGCATGGCAGTATGCTCAATGCTCATTGCCAAAAGCTGTGTAGGGGGACACAGTACTCTGGTATGTGTTAGACCTAGGTCAACATGCACGCCCAGCCAGTTTCTAGTGTCCTTTGCATTGCATTAGCTGTTCCCAAGTTCAAACTGAAAGGATACACAAATGAAGAGGATTCTGAATAGTGTTTAAAACAGCAGTTTGCACAGGATGTAGATGAGTCAGAGGTTAGGTAAACGGCTGGGCCATCTTAACATGGGTCTGGCACAAGTAAGACAGAACACATCTGTTCATGCTTAGAGGCCACTCTCACTCTGACCGATCTGTGACCATGTCATGGCTGTGTATCCACATAGCCCTATCGAGGATCAAACTGCAGTGACATGGCCATTGTTTCTTTATGACAGTCTAGTCACTAGCCAGGTTGCTGGATGCCCATTCTGTTTGTATGAAGCCAATATTTTCATGATGGCTATGCATACATGCAGTGGGTGGTGACTAGCAGACCAGGAGCAGATGGTATGTGAGTGGCTGATACAGCCCATTGTCGCACAACATATGCAGACTGACTGTGATTGATTTAGCTGAGTAGATGTTTCAGAAAGAGAGGAGAGCAGCTTTTCTGGGGCCGCCTGTAATTTGCTGGTGATTGTGGTTTCAGCAGGGCATGCTGACTGGCATTTAGGTACCACTCACTGCATTCAGGTTCTTTGGAAACAGCTGCTGAAGAGCATGGCATAAAATGTTAAACGAGAGTCCCTGGCCAACAAATGCAGGACACAAGGGCCAAATGGGACATGCCACTCCAACATGCTGCAGTTGTATAGGGTATGAAATGGCTAGCATGACATACTGCACTCACCACCTGCAGCATTATGGAATTGAAATAGATCTGCTCCAGAGCCTGAAGAGACCATCTATTGTAGTGCCTGGTCTGGGGACCAGGTGATATGTGCCCTCCTCACATTCAGGGTGGCCAGTGAAAAAGGACACTTGCACATGTGGCACAAGGTCTCTGCATATTCCAGAGCTGATGTGAGGGATCACTGCATTCTCCATAGGGACAAAGTAGTGTATAGGTTCTCAGATTGTTAGGTGCATACTGGGAAATGAAGGGGCTACCCAATACTGGCACACATAGCCCACATTGCAGCCATAGTGGTGACCCTGATCATTGGAGCATTTACCAGCATCTGCCTATCTTGTATGATGATGGAGCAAGTTTGCATGGCCTCCCCGGAGAGGGCATGATGGTCTGGGATGGACATCATGGGTCACGAATAAGGTCTGAGTTTGGTGTATGTGCAAAAGTAGTTATCTTGAAATGTACAGCAGGTCACAAGGGAATGCACACCCTGCACATGTGCTGCCTTAGGGATTAGTTCCACACTGCAGCCCAGCAGACCTCTGTGTGCGAATGTTGTTTGGCATTGGAGGTACAGTGGAGGGAATTGCATCTTGCCCTCACATGTGGCTTGGCCTTTGGACAGGAGATTGATACTTTTGCTGTGTGTCTGTTATGCAGATGCAGTACTGAGTGTCCAGTGCAGACCGTACTGCATGTGTACTGCTTCAGACAGGCCTTAGGTGTGGTTTAAAACTGTCTCAGAATGTGCCTGCAAAGTTGTTTCAAGTCCTGGGTTTAGGCCATTGCAGGCAGGGACCTGTAGTCTGGTTTATTTTAGAGAGTGCTATAAAGAAAGGTGTGGTGGTGTAACTGAATGGTTAGAGCACTGGCTCGGTAAGAAAGAGACCAGTGTCTCAGAGTAAAAGCCTGGAAATATACTTCCTGTCACTCTGCCAAGAAAACCCAGGACCTGCCAAGGACTTGAAGGCACACACTATTATTATTATTTTTTATGTCTTATGATAGCACATTGGGTCTGCAATCATGCACATTGCAAGCATACTTATCTGGCTGCATGACTTTATTGCAACTTCACTCTGTAGATGCATGGCACATGAGTTGTTCATGAAATGGAAACTTTTGTGATAACTGTGAATGAACATATTTTGCTCCATCACAATATGCAGTGCATGCAGGCATGTCACAATCCTGGTATGTTAACACGTAATAAATGGTCAACTCCTGAACGCTAAAAATGACTATAAAATGACGTTTGTGTGTTCAATGTAACATACGGGGAAATACATCCAAAAAATACAAATCTCTATTTCTTCTATTTGTTCAATTACAAAATCTATGTTTAACAGCTACTGGGTGGTCTCAGACTTACGATAGCATCTATCCCATAGACTAGAACGTCAAACACGGGAAGAGATATGCTAAATAGCATCAATGACCTCCTCAGTAGCTAACAGCAGTATATCCATATGACGAGCTCCATGTGAACAACCTTAAATCTTCTTATGAACATGAAAAGAAGCTGTCATATAACTTAAAGGACTCATCATTTCAACAGTCCATATCACTTATTTTTGCTGCCATAAGAACTAGTGAAACTCTAAACTGATCCGAGTTCTTAACTGATCCCGACGCCTCCCCCCAGTGCCTTTGGAGCGTTTCTCCTAGTGGGGTTCTTCAGGGGATTTAATGTGGATCAAATATGCTGCCCGCATCAGAAACAAAACCGTTCCAACTTTGTGTTCTCCCAAAGCACTTCAACTGGCTTTAACGAAAAGACTGCCGTTAGCTACTGAGGAGGTCATTGATGCTATTTAGCATATCTCTTCCCGTGTTTGACGTTCTAGTCTATGGGATAGATGCTATCGTAAGTCTGAGACCACCCAGTAGCTGTTAAACATAGATTTTGTAATTGAACAAATAGAAGAAATAGAGATTTGTATTTTTTGGATGTATTTCCCCATATGTTACATTGAACGCACAAACGTCATTTTATAGACAATCCTGGTATGGCCATCTGTACAAATTATCACACGTCCTTACTTGCTCCATATGGCCAATATCAGAGTCAGATCAGTTCAGAGACATGAGTAGATGTCAGCTTCTGCCTCTGTTTGGACAAAGAGCCTGATGTCAGTTGAAGCACTGGTTCCATGTGCAGGATACCTGAAAACTAAAGCTCTCATGAAACAACTGGAGGAACTCAGAGAAGAGATGGTAAGGCTGAGAAGCATTCAAGAAAGCGAGGAGTACATTAATGAGATGCTTCATGAAACATCCAAGATAGGAGGCTACAGAATAAAGAGAGTTGGACATGAGTCACCAGAGCCTGCAGAATCAACAATCCAATCAATCCAGCTCCTCCAGCTCTTGAACTGAATAACCAGTATGCAGCTCTGGAAGTGGAGGAGGTGAAAGCATCCCAAGAAAGGGAAGGACCCGAGCTCAAGCACCCCAGTGTTGCAGAATCAGTGACCACAAGGAAATGAAGGGTAGTGGTGGTTGGTGATTCTCTTCTGAGGAGTACTGAGGTGTTCATCTGTTGACTAGACTTGATATCCAGAGAGGTGTGCTGTCTGCCAGGTGCCAAAATCCGAGATGTTACGGAGAGTGCCAAGACTCATCAAGCCTACTGACTATTATCTGATGTTGCTCATCCATGTTGGCACAAATGATACTGCTAGGTATTCCTCTGAGCATATCAAAAGTGACTTCATGGCTCTGGGAAGGAGGGTGAAGCAAACAGGTGCACGGGTGGTATTCTCTTCAATCCTCCCTGTTGAGGGTAAAGGCCGAGGCAGAGAAGCTCACATCCTGGAGATGAATGCATGGCTGCATGGATGGTGTCATCAAGAGCGTTTTGGTTTCCTGGATCATGGGATGATGTTACAATGTATGCAGAACAGAGATGGCATCCATCTGTTCAAGAAGGGTTAAAGTGTCTTCCACAGCAGACTAGCTAACCTACTGAAGAGAGCTTTAAACTAGATTCACTGGGGATGGGTGAAGAAAGCCCCCAGGTAAGTGAAATCACTCAGGTAAGTGAAAGTCTAAAAACCTCTGTAGAAATGGATAAAAGGGGCAACATCTGGAAAGCGGTGTGTTTAAATGCCTGTAACATGGGAAATAAGATCCCAGATGTTGAGCCTTTAATGAAAGAGGCTGACTTGGATTTAGTGGCGGTTGCGGAGACATAATTCATGGACTACCATGACCGTCATATAATTATAAAAGGCCATACTTTATTCAGGAAGGACAAGGTAGGAAGAAGGGGAGGAGGAGTGTCACGATATGTAAAAAATAATATTAAAGCTATATAATTACAGGGCTTAAATGGAAGTAAGGAGGCACCCTGGGTTAAACTATAAAGAGGGAAAGGGAAATCCATTTGCATTGGAGTGATATATAGATCCCCCTCAGAGGGAGAAGAAGTGGACAGAGATTAATAGAATTGCCATGAAAGGAGAAGTGCTACTGATAGGTGATTTCAATATGCTGGATGCTGATTGGCATATCCCTGCTACTGTGTCATCTAGAAGTAAGGCGATCCTAGATTCTCTACAGGGAAAACTATTCTGGCACTTGATAACAGAACCCACATGTGAAGGGGCGATACTGGATTTGGTGCTTACCTATGGGGAAAGTTGACATCAGAAACACTTTCCCCATAGGTAAGCATTAAGTCTAGTGAGAGATCATCTTGCATCAAGTGATCACCAGTGTGGTTCAGTATTAGGACTACGGCTGATAAAATCCATTCAAAAGCGAGGGACATGGTCTTTAAGAAAACTTTGCCAAGATGGGACAATATCTCAAGGAGTCGTTAACAGGATGAGAACATCTGGGGGATGTAGAAAAGCAATGGACAAAACTGAAAGGGGACATTTCAAGGACAACAAGCCTTTTTGTTAGAAAGGTAAATGTAAAAGGAAAAGGAGGCAACTATGGTTCTCAAAAGTAGCTGAAAAGGTGAGAAAAAACAGAGAGGCCCTTTAAAATACAAGAGATCACAGAGAGAGGAAAATAGGCATCTATATTTGTAAAAATTTAGAGAAGCTAGCAAAGTATTCAGGAAAGCAAAATGAAAAAATAGCCAATGCAATAAAATGAGGGGATAATACATTTTTCAGATATGATAGTGAGAGGAGGAAGGGCAAAAGTGGTACTGACAGACTCAAGCGTGAAGGGGAGGAATATGTAGAAGCCGATGAGGATAAAACAAAATTGCTTCACAAAAATTTCTGTTCTGTGTTCACAGATGAAGGGCCAGGAGCAGGACCACAGAAAACAAACACAAATAGGAATAGAAGTGACAGGAATCTTGAACAATTTTCAGAAGACTGTGTTTTTGAGGAACTAGCCAAATTAAAGTAGACAAAGTGATGGGACCGGATGAGATACATCTGAGAATGCTGAAGGAACTTGGCAATATTTTAGCAACTCCACTGACTGACATTTAAATGCCTATTTGGAATCAGGAGTGGTCCTAGAGGAATGGAGAAAGGCACATGTGGGTCCATTTACACAAAATCAGAACTGCAGGCTGATTAGTCTAATCTCTGTAATGAGTAAATTGTTGGAAAACTGCTAGAAAAAATGAATATTGGGGTTTCTGGAGTCCAATGGATTGCAGGATCCGAGGTAGCATGGGTTTACCAGAGGCAGGTCTTGTCAGACAAATCTGATTGATTTCTTTGACTGGGTGACCAGGGAGTTGGACCCAGGGAGAGAATCCTAAATGTGGTGTACTTAGATTTCAGCAAAGCCTTTGACACCATTCCGCACAGGAGACTTTTAAACAAACTGACCACCCTGGGGATGGACCCTAAAATGAAGGACTGGGTTAGAAATTGGTTGGGTGGAAAGCGACAAAGAGTACAGGTAAATGGAGCTCACTCTGAGGAGAAGGATGTTACCAGTGGTGTGCCCAGGTATCTGTCCTTGGTCCAATTCTTTCTGACATTTTTGTTAGTGATATTGCAGAAGAGCTGTTGTGTAAGGTTTGCCTCTTTGCAGATGATACCAAAATCTTCAAAAGAGTAAACATCCAGGAAGGAGTAGATAACATGAGAAGGGATCTAACTAAGCTTGAAGAATGGTCAAGATTTTGGCAGCTGAGATTTAATGCACTTGAGGAGCAAAAATCCAAGAGAGTGATATAGTGTAGGGGACGAAGTACTGCTGTCAATGAAGGAGGAGTTGGACCTGGGCATAATTGTTTCTGATGATCTTAGATCAGCTGGGTGCATAGGGAGAGGAATGACCAGCAGAGAAAAGGAGGTTATACTACCTATGTATAAGTCTCTGATTTGACTTGATTTGGAGTATTGTGTGCAATTCTGGAGACCAAAAGGATATCAACAGGATGCAATCAGTATAGATAGTGGCTACTAAAATGGTTAGTGGTCTTCTTATAAAGCATATGAGATCTTTTGTGTATGTCAGAGAAAAGACGGGATAGAGGAGATATGATAGAGACGTTTAAATACCTAACTTAAGAACATTAGATATGCCATACTGGGTCAGACCAAGCACATCAAGCCCAGTATCTTGATTCCAACAGTGGCCAATTCAAGCCACAAGTACCTTACAGGTTTGCCAAAAGACACACAGGTTCCACAATACTTGTATTGGGGCAAGCAGTGGATTTTCTGGGTCGTTTTTACTAATGGTTTATGGACCTTTCTTCCAGGAACTTGTCCAAACCTTTTTTAAACCCAGCTACACTGACAGCTTTTACTACATCCTCAGGTAACAAATTCCAGAGTTTGATTACACATTGAGTGAAAAAATACTTTCTCTTATTAGTCTTAAATGGGTTACATTGTAGCTTCTTTCCGTGTCCTCTAGTTTTTCTACTTTTTGATGGCGTAAACAAACAATCTCCATTTACCCGTTCCACTTCATTCGTTAATTTATAGACCTCTGTCACATCACCTCTCAGCCATCTCTTTTACAGGTTGATGAGCCCTAACATTTTAAGCCTCTCCTCATAGGGTATCTTTCCATCCGCTTTAACATTTTGGTGGCTCTTCTCTGTACTTTTCTAATTCCGCTATATTATTTTTAAGATACGGCAACTAGAATTGCACATAATATTCACAGTGTGGTTGCATCATGTAACGATATGGAGGCATTATAATATCCTTAGTTTTATTCTCCATTCCTTTCCTTATGATTCCTAGCATTCTATTTGTCTTCTTGGTCGCTGCTGCACACTGGGCGGAGGGTTTTAATGTGTTATCCATGATGACGCCTAAATCTTTTTCCTGGGTGGTGGTTCCTAATATGGAACCTTGCATTGTGTGACCATAGTTTGCGTGGTTCTTTCCTAAGTGCAAATCTTTGCTCTTCTCTACATTAAATTTCATCTGCCATTTGAATATCCAGTTTTCCAGTTTAACAAGGTCCTCTTGCAATTTTTCACAACCCTCTTGGGTTTTAACAAATTTGAATAACTTTGTGCCATCTCCAAATTTGGTTACCTTACTCGTTATTGCCATTTCCAGGCCATTTATGAATATGTTAAAAAGCAGCACATATCCCTGAGGTACTCTACCATCCGCCTTTCTCCATTGGGAAAACTGGCCATTTAGTCCTACTCTCTGCTTTCTACCATTTAACCAGTTCCTGATCCACGATAGTACACTGCCTCTTATCCCATGAATTATTATTTTAAATTTATATATTTATTTGATTATACAAACACATTCAAGAATAAGATGAATGAAAAGTACATGGCTGAAAAGAATCAACAGGAGTATTAATATAACAGAAGAAAAATAAAATATATTAGCCATCCATTAGACCACAAAGAAGAGGAAAAAAGCAGGAGGCCCCAGGTAGCAAAAATAAATAAATAAATAAATAAACTCCTTATACAAAATAGGAAAAAAATAAAACACATCAAACCAGTGTGAGGCTTATGCGTCAGCCGTATGGGAAGCAGAAATAACTAAAGGATAAAACGGTATATAAATTATTTTAAATAAATAAAAATAAAGAATCCTCCCTAACTACTAGAAACTCCAGCAGCTGGTGGGGCTTAAAAAACAGGAACATTTTCTCTTTCTGAGTAACATAACATCGAGCAGGAAATTTCAGCAAAATATTCCCGCCAAGGGAAAGGACCCTGGGCTTAAGTCCCAGGAATTCCTTCCTCCTCAGCTGGATATCCCTAGCGATATCTGGGTAAATACAAACATGAGAGCCCATGAACTGCTCACTGAAATTTATAAAATAAGAAGTAAGAATTAGTCAGTACACAGTACTTTCACATACGCAGATACTGTTCAAGAAGCTGGTTTATCCTTTGGAGACAGATGTATTTCATGATAGAGTATTTCACGGAATCGATTCAGTGCAAGACCATTACATTTGGGCTAATCTAGTTACAGAGTTCGCCAGATTACCCCTGATGAAGGTTTAATCGAAACACGACCTGTGTCGGGTCCCTTTGGCGAGTTACTCCAGTAAATTGGTGCAATAAAATAGCTCTGTCTTTCCTTATCACGTTTTCGGACTGGGTTTCTTCAACTGACGTGGCTTTGTGCTTTTTTTGGTAGTAGAAAAAAGGACACTATCTGAATTCAAGAAAGCATGGGACAAACACAGAAGATCTCTAAAGGATTAAAGGGGACTAGCATAGTTGTTATGGAAGGGCAGACTAGATAGGCCATGTGGTTTTTTTCTGCCATCATGTGTTTCTATGTTTCTACTTCATGGTATACTTCTACCCAATCCTATGCCACCCATGCCTATGCTACCCAATCCTATGCCATGAGCATCCCTCATTGATACAATCCAAATGTCTCCTACATTATCTGCACACTCACTGTCTCACATGTATGTGATATATGGATGTGAATTGTCTATCACCAATTTATTTATTTTATTTTATTTATTTATATGTTTTTTATACTGCTTAGTCAATAAATCTAAGCAGTTTACGGGGAACAAGAATATACAAAGAACTTAGTGAACATAAACTGAGAACTTAATACAAGTAATGAAAGGCAAACATAAGTAACAAGGTAAATCTACATAATGTTGAATGGTCAATACTGATTAGTGTATCTATGAAGCAAAAGTACTTGGACATGGTTGGGTACAATTAAATTAGGTAAAAAGTGTAATTATTTAGGGGAAAAATTAAATGATATCAGGTGTTATCATTAATAATGGGTAGGCTCATAACTAAGGTTATGTTATATAGGAGATGTCATTTTCAAGCTAGATTGTGGTTATGTTGGGATGGTATCTGAGCAGTCTAGGTTCTTCGCAAAATGCTCTGTGAATAAGTGAGTCGAGCAGTTTTTGAAATGTTAAGAGGTCCGGCATTCTTCTTAATTTTTCTGGTAGTTAATTCCAAAGTGTTGGTGCATTGAGCATGAATGCTCTTGTGCATGTAGATTGATTCTTTTTTTCTAAAATCCATAGGTATTGTTAAGGTACTCTGAGTGCAGCCTCTTCTTGTTCTGCTTTTTTGTATTGTTTGTATGAGCGATTTGAGGTGTGTTACTAATAAGTTGTGCAATATCTTGATGGTGATTATTAAGACCTTAAACTTAATTCTGCTTGCTATTGGGAACCAGTGTAGCAGGTAAAGGATTGGTGAGATTCTTTCTGATTTCGGTGCTTTATGGATAAGTCATGCAGCCGTGTGTTGAGCCATAGTTGATTAAGGGCTTGTTTGACAGACCTTGAAGGATGCTATTTCAGAAGTCAAAATAAGGGAAAATCATTGCTTGAAGCACTGTGCCGAAGTCCTGGGAGATGAAAGTGGTCTAAAGTGCTGAAGGGTTCTAATCTTGGTATAAATCTCTCTAGTGGTGTTGGCAATATGCGAGGTTAGGTTTAGATTTTGATCCAGTATTATTCGAGGTATCTCACCTGTTTTTTGACTGTCAGTGTTGTTTCACTGACTTTTATTATTGCTGTCAAAATAAAAGTCTTATCCTTGATGGTAAATAGTACTTCTGTCTTGTAGTTTATTGTCAAGTTTTGGGAATTAAGTCATTGGGTTACGTCATTGAAACAGTTGACTATTTGATGGAGGTTGGGTTTTGATATGTTGAACTGTGGGTATAACATAACATCATCAGCGTATATGTGCTAGTTTACCTTGTGTCTCTGGATGATGCTGAAAATCAGTTATATGTATAGATTAAATATTAAGGCTGAGAGAGCCGAGCCTTGTGGTGTTCTTTGCAGTTGTTTAAATGGCAAAGACATGTTTTGACTTATTTTCACCTGTTGAGTATGGTCTGTTAAGTAAGATTTAGACAAGAGTAATGTTGTTCCATCAATTCCAATCTGTTGAAGTCTCGCTATTAGGATGTGGTGGCAAATGGATTCAAAAGCAGATGTAATATCTAGGAAGATTAGAATAAATGATTGTTTTGGCTTTTCTACTCCCTTTATTAGATTGTCTAACAGGGATGTAAGGAGGGTTTTCACTCCATGGTAAGGTCTAAAACCATGTTGATGCGGATCCAGTGGGACATGTTTGTCTATGTGTTTCTGAAGCTGTCATTGGAGCACTTTTTCAATTATTGCACCTATGAAAGGTAGGATTGATATTGGCCTGTAGGAGCTTGGGATAGTCTTATCTAGTTTTCGTATTGTGCATATTGATGCTATTTTGAGATCTCTAGGCATGTGGCCTAAGGTTAGTGAAAGTCAAATTATTTTGAGGAGAGAGGGTGTCATTTCTGATTGTGTAATTTTGACCCAGCTGACAGGGCATGGGTCCAGTGGAGAGATAGTTGTATTGAGGTTGGTGATTATGTCTTCCAGTTGTTCAATATTGATTTGCGTGAGTGTATGCCATAATGTGGAGGTGATATTACTCTTGGATACTGGCATTGGCGATAAAGTCCCTGGTATTGATTCTTTACTCCTGTAGTAATTGGCTAGTGATTGTAGATTAATGATGTGATCTCTTTCTGAAATGTATGCATGTACTAGGGATTTGACAATTTCAAAAAGTTCCCTAGGGCGGTTTAGTGATTTCATGATGATTCTTGTGTGATAATCCTTTTTGCTTTGGTTGATTTTGCCATGGTAGACTCTTAGTTTGCTTATGTATAGTTGCTGGTCCTGAGGTAACTTTATATACCTTCATTTACGTTCTAGCCTTCTTAGTTGTCTTCTTATTGATTTTAGTTCCTGTGTGTACCAGCTTGCCTTGTGTTTATGACTTCTGTGGGATCTTTTTTTGGGGCTACTGCTGCTCTGCTTATTAACTTTATTCCAGTTGTTCAAGATGTCATCAGTGTCAGTTGAGTCTGTGTCAAGATGCGGTAAGGAGTCATTTAGGAAAGTTTATTTGTTAAATTGTCAGTAGCAGCATGCTGAAGTAAGGGTTGGTGTCTGTTTTTTTCTTGGTGTCAGGGAATGTAGAAGTTTATTGCATAATGGTCTGACCATAGGACAGGTTGAATTTGTGGAGCAGTCAGTATTGAGCTACTGAGAATTTCTTTGGGTATGAATATAAGATCAAGATAATTATTTTTGTTATGAGTGAGTCTGTCCACTATTTGGTGAAAATCAAGATCTTGCATTGCACTAAAAAATCAGTGCATATGGCCAGGGGGTGGTGATGCAAGATAAAAGTCACCCGGTAGGAATAGCTGTTTGTCTAGTGCTTAATTAGAGCATACTAACTTCAGAATGTTTGTTAGATCTTGTGGATCTGATGTGGGTGATTTGTATAATAGGCAGAGCATAATTTGTCTGTTTTTATCATAAGAATGTCTAGACCTTCCGTGCTTTCACTTGAGATGAGCAAGATTTTCATGTCTTCCTTTGCTAAGATTAGTACACCACCTCCATGCCTGGTTTCTCTTGGGAAATTGAATATGTCAAAGTTTTAAATTTTAAATTGATTGAGAAGAACAGAGTCAGTGTTTGAGAGCCATGATTCTGTAATGAGCATGATGTCCAGCTTGTTATTCATGACAAAGTCTGTTATAATTGGGATCTTGTTCCTTACAGAGCATGTATTAATCATAGCACATTTTAGGTTTGTAGTTTGTGTAGTTGGATAAACATTCAGGCACTGAGGCAGTTTGGAAGATGGTATATGCATTAGTCTGTCAATATTGTGACCATATGGTAAGTTATATTTATTCTGCTATAGTTGTGGCTCTGGATGACTGGAATAGGTTGAGGATTTATTGCGAGCGAAGAGGATTGAGTTATTAGTAGTATGAATATTAGAGTAATGCAGATAGATGACAATTATTTAATCTCCATTGAATAGTTGAAATCTATTTGAGATGCTGACACGGTATATAAGTTAGGTAGGAAAGGAGTGAGTTTGCTCTTCTTACTGTGTGCCGTTTAATCTGTAGCTTTAATAGTTATCTCTGATGGATGACAGGCCACGTTTCTTTCCTTCTGTGTTCCCCACTAAGGGCCATGCCTAAGGGCCCTTTGGCGTGGTCCTTAGATGTGGATCTCCAGGTGTCTGATTAATAAGGAGGGGGCATGTGTCTCTGCGGCTGCTAGGAGGAGCTTACTTCCACGCCACAGGGCTTCCCTCAGTGCTTTCCTCCGGCAGGGTTTCCTTGCTCGTTTAAGCAGTGGGGAAGTTGAATGCATGCAGCTTTCCTTTGTCAGGGATCCTGATGATTGTTTCTACAGTGGGGAACTGAAGCCCGTAAGGTAGAGGAGAGAGTGCTCTGCTTTTCTGATCTTCAGCACTCATACGAGCTGCCCAGAGAGAGAGTGAGGAAGGAAATGAGCTGCTTAAAAGGGGGACCAATGATGCTGCGGCTGCTAGGAGGAGCTTACCTCTCTGCCACATGGCTTCCTTCTGTGCTTTCCTCCAGTGGGTTTTCCTTGCTCATTTAAGCAGTGAGGAAATTGAATGCTGGCAGCGTTCCTTCATTGGGGATCCTGATGATCATTTCCATGGTGGGGAACTGAAGCTGGTAAGGTAGAGGAGAGGGCTACTCTGGTGTTCTGATCTTCAGCGCTGACATCCAGCACCTCACTTCTGGCCTCTAGATAGGCTCCCTTAACCTGCATTGCAGTGACCATCCTTACTGTATGTTAACCTGCATGCTTGGCGCTCATAATTCCCACTGTCTGCTTAATGCCTGCTAACAGGCTGCTAGTGCCCTTAGTTTCAGTTTCAGTTTATTTACATTTGATATACCACCCTTTATGACATCAGGGCAGTTTACATTAGTTGGAAATATTTGCAGGATGGCTTGAAGCCATAGAAAAGGAAAGGAACTATAATTGTGACAGGAAAGAAGAAATGGCAGGAGAAGCAGAGACAAGACATAAAGAGGAGGTCAGACAAACGAAGATAAACCAGGTCAATTGTGTGTTTCTGAGAGGTTGTAGGCCAGCGATGGCGAACCTATGGCACGCGTGCCAGCTGTGGCACGCGAAGGCCTTGCAGCTGGCACGCGTGAAGGTCCGCAAAAAAAGAAAAAGCGGGCTCTGGCTGCTGCCGCGGACGCGGCAGCATGCAGTGTCCCGCGGGGCCCCCTCCGCCCGCTAAGCCCCTCTGCAAGGGCTTTCAGATTCGCGAGGGAGACAGCGTCTCCCTCGCGTCTCTGTTAAGCCCGCAGGGGTTAATGGGAAATTTCCCATCAGCCCCTTTAGACGCGAGGGACTGATGGGAAATTTCCCATTAGCCCCTGCGGGCTTAACAGAGACGCGAGGGAGACGCTGTCTCCCTCGCGAATCTGAAAGCCCGTGCAGAGGGGCTTAGCGGGCGGAGGGGGCCCCGCGGGACACTGCATTCAGCCGCGTCCGCGGCAGCAGCCAGAGCCCGCTTTTTCTGTTTTTTAAATTTGCCGGGGGGGGGGGGGGTGTTAGGACTGCTAATGGGCTAGGGGGGGGGGGGGGGTTAGGACTGCTAATGGGCTAGGGGGGGGTAGGACTGCTAAGGGGCTGTGGGCTGATGGGGGCTGTCTGGAAATGGGGTGATGGGGGGTTAGGACTGCTAATGGGCAGGGGGGGGTTAGGACTGCTAATGGGCAGGGGGGGGGGTTTGGACTGCTAATGGGCTGGGGGGGGGGTTGGACTGCTAATGGGCTGGGGGGGGGTTAGGACTGCTAATGGGCTAGGAGGGGGGGTTAGGACTGCTAATGGGCTAGGAGGGGGGGGGTTAGGACTGCTAATGGGCTAGGGGGGGTTAGGACTGCTAATGGGCTGTGGGCTGATGGGGGCTGTCTGGAAATGGGGTGATGGGGGGTTAGGACTGCTAATGGGCTAGGAGGGGGGGTTAGGACTGCTAATGGGCTAGAGAGGGGGGGGTTAGGACTGCTAATGGGCGAGGGGGGGGGTAGGACTGCTAATGGGCTGGGGGGGTTAGGACTGCTAATGGGCTGGGGGGGGGGTTAGGACTGCTAATGGGCTAGGAGGGGGGGGTTAGGACTGCTAATGGGCTGGGGGGGGGGTTAGGACTGCTAATGGGCTAGGAGGGGGGAGGTTAGGACTGCTAATGGGCTAGGGGGGGGGTTAGGACTGCTAATGGGCTGGGGGGGGTTAGGACTGCTAATGGGCTAGGGGGGGGGTTAGGACTGCTAATGGGCAAGGAGGGGGGGTTAAGAATGCTAATGGGCTAGGGGGGGTTAGGACTGCTAATGGGCTGTGGGCTGATGGGGGCTGTCTGGAAATGGGGTGATGGGGGTTAGGACTGGTAATGGGCTATGGGGGGGGGTTAGGACTGGTAATGGGCTAGAGAGGGGGGGTTAGGACTGCTAATGGGTTAGGGGGGGGGTTAGGACTGCTAATGGGCTGATGGGGAGGGGTTAGGACTTGAGGTGGGCTGTTGGGTTGGGTTAGGACTGGAAATGGGCTGATGGGGGGTTAACAATGGAGGTGGTCTGATGGGTTTAGGACTGGTAATGGGCTATGGGGGGGTTTAGGACTGATAATGGGCTATGGGGGGGCTGGGACAAGAAATGGGCTGATGGGGAGGGGTTAGGACTTGAGGTGGGCTGATGGGGTTAGGACTGGCAATGGACTGTGGGCTGATGGGGGGGTTAGGACTGGCAATGGGCTATGGGGGGCTGACTGGAAGTGGGGGGTTAGGACTGGTAATGGGTTATAGGGGGGGGGCTTAAACTGAAAATGGGGTGATGGGGGGTTAGGACTGGAAGTGGGTTGATGAGGGGGGGATAGGACTGGTATTGGGTTGGGGGGCTGCTAGGACTGGAAATGGGCTGATGCAGGGACTAGAAGGGAATGGATGCTGGGTGAGGCTGGAACTAGAAGGGAGCTGGTGTTGGGGGAGGATTAGAATGGGATGGGGCTGGGAGAGTAAAATGGAGAGGGGAAAAATATTTTATGTGGGAGGGATAAAAAATCTACAATTGGCCGGGTATTGGGAGAGTAAGTGGGGATTGAGGATGGAGGGGTAAATTTTGAGTAGATGAAATAGGAATGAGGAAAGAGCCAAAGGAGAAAGATTAGTATGTTAAAGCAGATGTAGAGAGAGAATGGAAAAAAAAAAACAAGAAGACAGAAGAAAGGACAAATGGACAGCAGATGGAGAGTTAGCAGAAGACACGAAGAAACCAGAAGAAAGTGGCTGGAACAATTGCAACTGAAAAAAAATGCACAAAAGGTAGAAAAATATCTCTTTATTTTGAATTTATTAACTGGAATATGTCAGCTCTGGGAAATGTGCATCATTAATTTTTGCGCTTTGTTTAGTACAAGAGGAAATTAATATATAGTTTTATTTCTACAGTGTTGTTGTATATTCCAAGTTTGGCTTTTGGGGTTCCCAGTTTAATTATTGTCTTCCTGTTTCTAAATTGTGATTCCTTGTTTGGTGATGGTCTGTTCTGCATGTGTAACTGAGCTGAGGTATTCTGTTTATATAATTCCTATTTGACATTGCCACTTGTTCTTTCCCCAGTAGGTCATGTATTGTTGTTCTCTGAGATGTATTGGTTTAATATTTGCAGTGTTGCCTTTTGATAGGTAGAGTATGGTGCTTTGTGAGTCCTGGTAGTGCTGTTAGGATACGGCGGGTTTGCTATGGGTTCTAAATGGGCAGCGTTTGTAGTAGTTCCTAATGTGCCTGGCGGTTGGTACTGGATTATAGTAATGTAGAAACCTTTTAGTCTTTCTTTATCCATATACTCATTAAGAGGCATGTTTACTAAAAGTTAGTGTATGGTAACATTATGCAAATATTTATGCAAATGAAGCATCTTATGCAAATGGGGCTTTAATTGACGTGCTGGCACTTTGAGGAAATTCTTTGGTTTTGTGCGGCAGTTTGGGCACTCGGGCTCAAAAAGGTTAGCCATCACTGTTGTAGGCAATGGTGAACAGATGAGTTTTCAGGAGGGATTTGAAGGTGAGATAATTCTGTTCCAGATGGAGAGGAGTGGGCAGGGAGCACTGTTCCCTCTAAGCTGTGCGCGTGTGCGCGTGCACACACCTCGCCGAGCGAGCGCACATACTTTACAACAGAGCGCACAAAAATTACGGCTCTGATTCTGATAGAAAACAACACAGACGTCTTAAAATTTAAAAGTTATGATTGTAATTACTTGAAATTTCCTGCTTCATTTAGTAATCGTCTATTTTCATTTCATTTGATTAAAATCAGTGTGGTGTACATACTGTATTCTGATGTGTAGTCAAATTTTAAAGTATATAACTCCAAGTGTTGTTATGTGGCGCACAAAAATTTAACCTTCCTTCAAAAGCTGCACACAGCTGATATTTTATGCGCACACAGCCTACAGAAAATTAGAGGGAACATTGGCAGGGAGTTCCAAAGAGTAGGACCGTGAAAGAAAAAAGCAGAGTGACGCGTGGACTGGAGATGTGCACGTAAAGGGGAAGGGAGATGAAGATGGTTGATATGAAGGGAACGGAGGTTGCGCGTGGGAATGTAGAATTGGAGAAGATCAGTGAGATACTGTGGTGTATGTGTGTGAATAACTCAGTGTACCATGGTGAGTATCCTAAAGTGCACACAAAATTCTATCGGAAGCCAGTGTAAATGAAATAGAAGAGGAGTGATGTGATCTCTATGGGTGGAGCAAGTGATGAGTCTAGCTGCAGTATTCTGTATGAACTGTAGGTGGCACAATTGGGTGCGAGTGATACCAGAGAAGACAGAATTGCAGAAGTCAAGCCAAGATATTACTGTAGATAAGATGAGAGTGGTTAGAGCAGGAGGAGAGAGAAAAGGGCGAATAGACCTGATTTGGCAAAGAAAGAAGTAAGAGGTTTTGGCAAGATGAGAGATATGGTCCTTAAGTGTAAGATTAGAGCCAAGAACAACACCCAGATATCGGAAAGAGGGGACTAAGGGGATAGTGAAATTTCCAATGGAGGGGGCAAGTGAGGGACAGGGAGTACCAAAAGGGAACCAAGTCGAGGAGGTTTTTGTTAGATTAAGGTGAAGACAATTCAAAGACAGCCAGTCCGCTACAAGAGCAAGACAGGAATTAAGGGGACCAAGATCCGGGTGAAGGGGGTTTGTGCGATGTAAAATAATGATGTCATCTGCATAATAGAAGGCTGACAGACCAGATTGTTGAATGCAGAGAGCAAGTGGTGCAAGAAAAAGATTGAATAAGAGAGGGGCCAGGACGGAGCCTTGGGGAACACCACAGGGGAGGGGGGTGGCATCAGAAGGGGATAATGATGGAGATCCGGAGGAGGGGGCCATGGAAAAAGAGCAAAAGGAGAGAAAAGAATGGAACCATCGATACACAGTGCCCCAGAGGCCAGCGGCCCGAAGGCGTAAAAGGAGAAGTGAATGATCAACTAGATCGAAAGCAGCGGACAGATCAAGGGAGACCACCACCGAAATATCATCCCTGTCATGTGCGGAGTGAAGTTCATTGAATAGGGCTACAAAGACTGTCTCAACGCTGTGACCCTGGCGGAAGCCTGATTGGCGAGGGTGCAAGAAGTTTACTGAATGAAGATGCTGAGAGAGTTGGGCAAAGACAACTTTTTCTATAATCATAGCAAGAAAGGGAAGGTTGGAAACTGGACGGTAGTTGGCTGGGACTAACGGATCAAGGGAGGGTTTCTTGAGGATTGGACGTACCAGAGCATGTTTCCAGTGGGAAGGGAAGAATCCAGAAGAGAGGACAGGAGTTAATCATAGTAAGGCTGTAAGGGATGAGGGTAAGGGAGGGTTTGAGGAGCCAGCCAGAAGGGATAGGGTCTAGAGGGCAGGTAGTCTTGCGCGCTGTGGAAATGAAAGTTATGAGTTCAGAGGTGGTGATCATGTGAAAGGTGAACCAGCAGTGAGAAAGAGAAGATGTAGGGGGTTGAGAAGGAGATGGAGGAGGGGGAGATGATAAAGGAGGGGGACAGGAAAGAAGGATGGCATGCAGGTCTAGGACCTTGGCTGTGAAATGTGAGGCCAGTTGAGGGGGAGAAGGCATAGCAAGGGGAAACATAGGAGACTGGCCAGAATGAAGGGATGTGAGGGTCCTGAGCATGGGAATGCCTCCTCCTCACCCCACCCCTTAACGCCCACTGGGGGCCTTAATGCTGCTGTTAAGGACACATTTGGCTGCATCCGTAAATAGGAATTACACTTACCTGGTAATTGTGGTTCCTTGAGTAATTCCAGTTTAGTCCTCAACCTCTGGGTAGTGTACCTCCTCCTGCAGCTTGGAGACTTGGCATGTCAAAGTCATGACATCACTGGATATAGCCCATGGGTCTCTCCCATCAGCCCCCAGTGAACTACTGACAAAGCAGTCTCAAAGGAACAACAAATAAGTAATTGTTTTAAACTTAACATCCTATTCAAGGTCATGCATAACATATAGCATATCTAGCTACTACTCCCCCTCCCAAAGGAAAGGGACTGCTTCCTGCATTCTCTCTGTTCCGCCGAATGCCTAGCCCTAAACAATCCAACGCAATATAGCAATATATACAACAATATACCATAATATAGCAATACTGTAATATAATAATAGCACCATATCGCGCAAAGAAAAAGGAAGCCTTAAAATGACCGAACACCAACTAAGGCCTTTATCCACCTTTAATCTTGCACTTCCCCCAACAGGAAAGACCACTGCTAAGACACCATCCCCGGGCGGGAATGAGGACTAAACTGGAATCACTCAAGGAACCACAATTACCAGATAAGTGTAATTCCTATTTCCTTATCGTTCTTCCAGTTTAGTCCTCAACCTCTGGGATGTATCAGAGCAGTAATCAATGGGAGGGACCTTTCCAGCCAGATCTCAAAACCGCCTCCCCGAAAGCGGCATCCTCAGCCGCCCGAACATCTAGGCGGTAGTGCTTACTGAAAGTATGGAGAAACGACCCTGTGGCCACTCGACAGAGGTCCCCTGGCGGACGCAAAGAATGCTCCACCTAGGAAGTCGCTTGCACCCCAGTAGAGCGAGTTTGCAAGCCCACAGGGACTATATGATCCCGAAGAAGAAAAGCTGACGCAATAAACTAGATAATAGGGGAAAGCCGACAGTCGCCCAAGAGCGGATGTTCAGAAGAATGTATCCTTGAAAGATACTACCAAAAGCAGAGAGGTTCCAAAATAGAGTAAAGTAGCCCAAATGCCCTCGATTATAGAGCAGACAGAGCTTAAAGATCCCAAATTACCCAAGTCTACCAATAGCCAAATTAATATGAATAAAATAGTCTCTAAAATGCTTGTATGCAAATGCTAGAAGTCTAAAAAATAAGATGGGAGAGTTAGACTATATAGCACTAAAGGAAAGGTTAGATATGATTGGAATATCAGAGACATGGTAGAAGGAGGAAAACCAGTGGAACACTGTGATACCTGGGTACAAAATATATCGTAATGATAGAGCTGATCAAATTGGTGGAGCGGTTGCGCTCTATGTTAGAAAGGGCATTGAGTCAGAAAGGATTAAAGTTTTGCAGGAAACAAAATTTGCAGTAGAATCTCTATGGATTGAAATTCCATGTAAAAAGGGGAAGGCGATGGCAGTGGGGGTGTACTATCGACCGCCTGGCCAGAATGAACAAATGGATGATGAAATGCTCAAAGAAATCAAGGAAGCTAACAAAAGTTAAAGCGCAGTAATAATAATGGGTGGTTTCAATTACCCCGGTATCGACTGGGTCAGTTTACTGCAGGACATGCTAGGGAGATAAAGTTCCTAGATGAAATAAATGACTGCTTCTTGGAGAAGCTGGTTCATGAACCAACCAGAGGGGAAGTCATATTAGACCTAGTCCTTAGTGGAACACCAGATCTAGTGAAAGAGATAAGGGTGTTGGGGCCACTTGGCAATAGTGATAATAGCATGACCGCCTTTGAATTAATTAGTGGAGGAGGGATAGTAAGGAAATTCACAGTACTACCATTTAACTTTCGAAAGGGAGACTATGATAAAATGAGGAAAACAGTTAAGAAAAAACTAAAAGGAGCAGTTGCAAAGGTTAAAGACTTATATCAAGCTTGGGTGTTGTTGAAAAATACTATCTTGGAAGCCCAGAACAGCGGTATTCCACGCTTTAAGAAAAGTGGAAGGAAGTCCAAAAAACTGCCAGCATGGTTTAAAGGTGAGGTCAGAGAGGCTGTTGTTTCCAAAAAAGCATCTTTCAGGAAATGGAAAAAAGAGCCAAACGACAAAACCTGGAAACAGCACAAGCACTGACAAGTCAAATGCAAGGCATTGATAAGGCAGGCAAAGGGAGAATTTGAGAAGAATCTTGCTGCAGAAGCAAAAACGCAAAATAAAGACTTTTTCAAGTACATTTGTAGGAAAAAACCTGTGAGAGAGTCAGTTGGTCCATTAGATGATAGAGGGGTTAAAGGGGCACTAAGAGGCAACAAGGTGATGGTGGAGAGACTGAATGAATTCTTTGCTTCGGTCTTTACTGAGGAAGATGTAGGGATGTTACCCATGACTGAAGTGGTATTTAAAGGTTTGGAAGATTTGAAGGAAATATCGATACATCGGGAAGATATGTTACAACTATTAGATAAACTGAAGAGTAGCAAATCACCTGGGCCGGATGGTATACATCCAAGGGTGTTGAAAGAACTGAAATATGAGATTGCAGACATGCTATTAGTAATCTGTGAACTATCATTAAAATCATCTCTAATACCTGAAGATTGGAGGATCGCCAATGTAACACCAATTTTTAAAAAGGGTTCCAGGGGTGATCCTGGAAACTACAGACTGGTGAGCCTGACGTCAGTACCGGGAAAAATGGTAGAAACCATCATAAAGAATAAAATTACTCAGCATGTAGATAGTCATGGCCTAATGGGAGACAGCCAACATGGCTTTAGACAAGGAAGATCTTGTTTTACTAATCTGTTATGTTTTTTTGAAGATGTGAATAAACAGGTGGACAAAGGTGAGTTGGTTGATATAATGTATCTGGACTTTCAGAAAGCCTTTGTCAAGGTCCCTCATCAGAGACTTTTAGCAAAACTAAAGAGTCATGGGATAGGAGGCAGTGTACTACTGTGGATCAGGAACTGGTTAAAAGATAGAAAGCAGAGGGTAGGGCTAAATGGACAATTTTCCCAATGGAGAAAGGTGAATAGTGGTGTACCCCAGGGATCTGTGCTGGGTCCGCTGCTTTTTGACATATTCATAAATGACCTGGGAAGTGGAATAACGAGTGAGGTTATCAAATTTGCAGATGACACAAAACTATTTAAAGTTGTTAAAACCCAAAAGGATTGTGGAAAATTGCAAGAGGATCTTGATAAATTGGAAGACTGGGCAGATGAAATTTAATGTGGACAAGTGCAAAGTTATACACCTAGGGAAGAACAACCCAAACAATGGTTACATGATGCAAGGTTCCACATTAAGAACCACCACCCAGAAAAAATATTTAGGCATCATTGTGGATACCATGTTAAAACCCTCGGCCCAGTGTGCAGCGGCAGCCAAGAGAGCAAATAGAATGCTAGGTATCATAAGGAAAGGAATGGAAAATAAAACAAAAGATATTATAATGCCTCTATATTGTTCCATGGTGAGACCGTACCTTGAATATTGTGTGAAATTCTGGTCGCCGTATCTTAAAAAGGATATAGCGATTTTAGAAAACGTTCAGAGAAGAGCCACCAAAATGGTAAAGGGGATGGAAGGATGCTCCTATGAAGAAAGGCTAAAATGGTTAGGGCTCTCTAACCTGGAAAAGATACGGCTGAGGGGAGATCTGATAGAAGTCTATAAATTAATGAACGGAGTGGAACAGGTAAACGTAGATCGATTGTTTACATTATCAGAATATAGAAAGACTAGGGGACATGCAATGAAGCTACAGGGCAAACTATTTAAGACTAATAAAAGAAAATATTTTTTCACTCAACGTGTAATCAAACTCTGGAATTTGTTACCGGTGGATGTAGTAAAGGCTGTTAGTGTAGCTGGGTTTAAAAAAGGTTTTGACAAGTTCCTGGAGGAAATGTCCATAAACCATTATTAAGAAGGGACCCAGGATATCAATGCTTGACCCAGTACAAGCATTGTGGAACCTGTGTCTTTTGGGGAAACTGCTAGGTACTATCATGTGCACCACCTTGGCAGTGTAATAGACCAAGGTAGGTTGGACACAAAAATATATAAGGTTGAGTTTGGCAAGTGTTTCACAGGGCCCAGGGACTTTTAGCCTGATAGCCTCCTTGTTACCAAATCCCAAAGAACACAAAGGTCAGAGTGGAGGGAAAACAAAGGCATTTATTTCCCCTTCTTGCAAAGGTTCAAATGGTTGGGCAATAACATCAACACAAGTGTCCTTACTTCAGGTTAGAAGAAAAAGTAAAACATGAGTTTAAAGCAAAACTGTTATCTTCACAGAGTGGTGTACAAAAACAAACATTTTCTATTCCACAAGTTATAGCTTATACGTTAGGCAAGGACTCCAGGCTTCCTGTCATTCAGTAATTACAGTCCATTTCCGTATCTGAAAGCTCTTTAGCAAATTCCACTTGCATCGGTTCCACTTCGGAAGCCTCTGAAACTGAGTCAGAAGTTTCTGGAAAATTGTAGTCAGGCTTCTTATATAACTTTTGTATGACCTCCCAATGCTCAGGGTTAAGCGTAGGGCGTCGGTCCTGGACTCTCCTATACTGAGAACACTCCTCCTTCTGCAAGGGTTTTACATTAGCTTCATGCAAACCTTTCTCATTAAAAAGTCTCTTATTTGGTAAACGTTTCTTGTACGTTGTATCATAGGCAGTTTTATATGGACAGTATTCCTCTGCTCCCTGTCCTCCCCATATACCAGCACTCTGAAACCTGCTTCGAGTAAAATATGGGTTACCTTTTATCTTTGGCTTTTCTACTCCAGGTGAAGGTTGAGGCCTGCCTCGGCTGGGATTCTGACTTGCCTGAACAACAGGCCTTAGGTTCTCCAGCCGTCCTTCAGTTGGCTTTATACTGCAGTCACAGCAATGCTTTCGCCTCTCTGGATGAAGAGCACTCACTCTTGATGGAGCTGTCTCTCCTTCTCCTCGGTTGCTCCTCTCTTCATGCCACAGAGGCTGCTGCTGCCTTCTGCCAAACTCCTGTCCAGGGGCTATTGCTTCAGCCCTTCCTTTTCCAGAACTGCCCTTCTTCCTGCACCTCTCTTCCTTGAAGAGCACACCTTCTCCTCTCTCCTTATCTCTGAGGAGAACCCTTTCTCCTGGATCTGTCCGTTCTGTCCGTCCTTCCGATTCTGCCTCTTCTGCTGGTCCTGCCTCTTCTGCTGATCCTGCCTCTTCCAGACTCTCTTTAAGAGGTACTCCTCTCTTCCTTGATTGGAGGCTGGCTGGCATTACCTCACAACCTATGGGGCGTGGTTCCTCAGTCTCTCGGAGGTCCCTCTTGCTCCCTCTATCTGGTTCCTCGAAATATTGCAGCTTATGCCTGACTTTTTCTGTGTTTAAAACATTTTCTTCTGTTCCTAGAGGGTCTGCTGCGTGACAGTACATATGACCTAGATTGGCCACTGTTGGAAACAGGATACTGGGCTTGATGGACCTTGGTCTGACCCAGTATGGCATATCTTATGTTCTTATGTTCTTAATCTGCGCTCTCATCCAAATGGACATGAAATCCTTTGCCGCCGCAACCCTCTTGTGGTGCTTTCCTAACAATCCAAGGAAAGACGAGCCGACTAGCGCCAAGTTTCTGAAACCTTTAAACACTGTCGAAGTGCTCTCTGGACGTCCACACAGTGCAGGCTATGGCCCAATACGCTCCTCTCTGCCGAACCTAGCGCTGGGAGAGAAACTTTTGATCTAGGCGAAACGGAGAAACCACCTTTGGCAAAAACGATGGAACTGGCTGTAAGGCCATCTTTTCTCTGGAGAAAAACAAAATACGGTACCCAACAGGCCAATGCCTGCAGCTCCGAAATTCGCCCTGCCGAACCGAGGCCACCAAACATACTGTCTTCAAGGTTAATTCCTTAACCGATGCCTGTTGCAAGGTCTCAAATGGCGCGCTAGCTAACGCCCCTAAAAACAAATTGATCTCCCTCGGAGGAATTAATATTCTACGAGAGGACTTGCAGCCTCGTAACTGCCTTGAGAAAGCGTACCACATTGCCATGTGGACGAGAGTCACTCCCTGTACTTTGCCCCTATAGTAATACATAGCTGCTAACTGAACTCTCAAGGAACTGACTGCTAACCCCTTACCAAATCTGTCCTGCCAAAAACGTAATACCAAGGGAACTGACACTGTTGTCGCCTGAACGTGCCTCTGTGTGCACCAGCCCTCAAAGATGTGCCATATATGTACCTATGCAAGGACCGTAGACTGCTTTTTTTTTAACCTTGCCTTTTCAATGGCCCCACCGTAAGCGAGAACTGAGCCACCTGAGGCATTCGAAAGGGACCCTGTAGCAACAGATTCTCCAATGGCGGGAACCTCCAAGGATTCCCGTCGATCAACCGTAAGAGGTCAGCGTCCCACGGGCGACTCAACCAGCCCGAGTCTCCCAACAACACCTATCCTTGATGCGCCTCGATACACTGAACCACTTGATCACTGGGTGCCCCTGGTGGAAAGACATGGAGAAGACCGGACAACGGCCCGCGTAGTACCAGTGCGTCGATGCCTTTCGACATCCCTTCGCATCGTCTGCTGAAGAAGCGACCCAATTTAGCAGACTGAAACATCGCCATGAGGACCATTATTGACTGTCCCCATTTGCGACCAATCCGTGTGAACACTTTCGGATGCAACTCCCATGCTCCGGCATCTACTCCAACCCTGCTCAGGAAATCCGCCGTCACATTGTCCTTTCCTGCAATATGTGTCGCCGAAATCGCTGAAAGCCGAGGCCACATCAACACAAACAGATCCTCTGCTGCAGCCTCCATGGCCGCACTTCTGGCTCTGCCCTGCCGATTGAAGCAGGCCACCATCACAGAGTTTCCGGACTGCACTCGCACCACTCAACCTGTCACCATAGTTTCAAACGCCTGCAATAGCAGGCGTACCGCTCGCAGTTCCAGTCAGTTGAATGACAACTGGGTCTCCTGCGTACTCCAAGAGCTCTGCCGAAAAGACCTCCGCAATGTAGCTGAGTTCAAAAAAGGCTTGGCCAAGCTCCTGGCAGAAAGATCCATAAGCTTTATTAAAGAGAACCTGGGAAAATTAATTTATTTAATTGTTTTTATATACCCCATCATTCTACAATTCAAGATGGTCTACAAGACACATAACCTAACAGCGTGGCACATCTGTTGCACATGCAACAGAACTCTGAATATGAACATGACTCCACTGCTTGCTCCGATACACACATTGAATAGCTTAATTGTCTCTTTGGGAAACCACAAGGTACATGAGATCTGGATTGGCTACTATGGGAAACAGGATACTGGGCTTGACAGAGCTGGAACTGACCAAGTATGCCATCTCTTGTGTTCTTAAGAATGTAACCCCCACAAGGTCTCTCCCTTGTATGTTACAGGCTGAGCCTACCCCTAGGGCCCTGTGGCTAGCCCACTCCAGAAGAAGTCTTTGACTCAGAAGCAGTGAGGCTTAGCGATGTCTTAGAGAGAGGGAAGGCCTAGCAGTTGGGGCAAGTTGGGATTGAAGGGATTGAATCCCACTCGAGAATAGAAACCCCAGCCCATAAGAACTGGGGTTTCTGGTCCCTCAGGTGGTCCTTCTGACCTTGGTTAAGCTACTAAAGCCTACAGTGCCTCCAGCACATAAACTCAAATTGAGAGCCCTCCAGGGCTAAGGGAAATATAAACACAATATCGGAATGTATGCCACCTGGACTTGTAGCAATGACTGGGAATATGGGACCTTTAGAGAACTCTGGCAAAGGTGTGACATTAGGGCTGATGCTGGTCTGCGGTCTCCTCATCCTGCTCTCCCAGCCCTCCTACCATCATTGAGAAGAGGGTGAGATAGTTTGTCCAAAGGTCCTGGAACCTTGCCTCCCGGACAGCAGAGACATGGAGGGGGGGGGGGGGAGGTGGGCTAGGACTTGGGAGCAAGCCAAAGGGAAAAAGAAAGCCGGTGCCTGTGAGCCTGTATCTCCCCCGGAGGGCTCCCCCCATATCGGATCACATGACTGCACCTCCAACCCTATGTAGCACAGTGAGGACTTCTCACTTTATCCCAATTGGTATCCCCCAATGCTGGACCACTTACAGCAGAATGAGAATACAGATGGAACAAAGACAGACAGCCTCACTCTATCCCTGACAACCAAGAGAGCATATAGATGGATCACAGCTGGATATGATTGGGACAATTTCTGTTTAAGGACCCCTGATCTCTGTATGCAAGGTGAAGATTGCTGCCTAACTGAGACAGAACTAAAGACCAAAGGCCCTGCAAAAGTAAATAACTGCCATGAAGCAGATGAAGGTTGCGCAACTTAGATCTCATCACTGCTAAGATATGTGAGGCAAAACACAATTCACTATCGGATCAAAAGCCCAGAGAATGTTCAGGGCTCTTTGACCTATTGTTTCCCCAAATAGGAAAGACAACACTCTCCTCTGCCTTGAGACCAGAGTGCCCCCCCCCCCCCAATTGGCCTGCTGGCAGAATGAAGGAGATGCAAAATATTGGATCATATGAGAAACCCTGAAATGCAACAAATATCTAAAGACAGTAAATAGCTAAGAAGATCCAAAGGAGCGAGGAAGGGCGAGGAGGAAAATTAATTAATTAAACCATACAGTTAGTTATTTAACCAGTTGCCTATACCGCCTTATCCTTAACTCCAAGAGGAAAGCAATGGCGGGCTAAGTGGCTCGCCCAAGGGCCACAAGGCATGCCTAGGCGTGTATCTCACAGAGCTTGGGAGAAGATCTAAGCCTTATGTTTGTACTTTTTCCTTCCGAGAATGCATAAGCACCCTGCCAGAGTAACAGAACTCCTTTCTAAATGCCCTAGCCATGTCTGAAATCATGGGCTTTTCCCCCTCTGTCACACTTCTGTGCATCTGCTAAACCAAGGATACCAATCCCATCAAAAAGGGAATAAATTACATTAAATTAAATTAAAGTAAATGAAATTAAGATGAATTAAATTAAATCCCTAAAGCACCAGGAACCCACTTGGGGCTAGAGCTCCCCCCCCCCCCCCCAGTAACCTGCACTGCGGCTGAACTGAGAAACAATGCAGTGTCCGGCCTGGCCAGTACCCGGGTGGGAGACACTCCACTGCCCTGATGCTGAAAGCATGGTAATTGCCTTCCTTCTCGATGTCTCCTGTCAGGAAATCCAGGGGAGGAAAGTGAAGCTTGACTCAATGACACCCAAGGGTCCGATTGTCCCCCATTAGGTCCCAACTACCATTAATATCCCCTGGTAATGAAGGCAAACTCCTGAAATACAAACCCTTTCTTTTTAAAGACTAAAATAAATCACATTACATTAAAGTACAATCAAGGTAACTAATCCAAATCGCTAGGCCAGGCAGCGAGACTGGCGGTGTGAAAATAAACCGTAAACTGCTGTGCGCCTGCAAAAGCATGGGACTCAATGGCTTGTGTTGCAGCCAGCCTGGTTTACTGCCAAACCACCCCCGCTTGATGTGGAAAAGACTAAGTTATTTGAAAACTCCCCACAGTTGAATCGGGTTACTTTTATACCGCTTGAACCAATGTAAAAGTAAATTTGCCTCGCGGTCTTAAAATGCGCGGGAAGAACAGCCCGTGCTTCCTCAGGATGTGCTACCCCACCAAAATATCCCTGTTTAGGGTCTGACGGTCTTCCCAATCTCTACGAGCCCGATGCCACACTTACCCCGCTTCGGGTCTGAAATTTTCCCCCAGCGAATATTTTCTTTCTCTTTTCGCCGCTCCGGACGGCAGCCCTGCGATCCGTGGTGCTGCTCTGAGCACAGAGCAGCTACCGCCGGAGAGGGCATTTCTGCTCTGGTGGCTTTAGCAGATCACAAATTAACATTGGGCAACCCCGCCGTTGTAAAGGCAGGTCTTCGTTCTGCTGTCCAACTCCCCTCCGTCCCAACCAGGAGGGGAGAGCCACACTGAAAACCGGAGAGGCTTGAGCAGAAAGGGATATCGTCGTCCCCCTGACCTCCAACCTTTTTTATTTATTTTTTTTACTGATCTCAGTTAAGACCCCAAAACAAAACAAATTAAAGTATATAGCAAGAAAGAAACTTTAAAACATATCTATGTCACTAACTGCTCCTTATCTCTTCTCTAGTGAGCCCAGAACTAGGCTCACTACGTCCTCCTGCTGCATGGAGACTGGATACACTGGGGGCTGATGGGAGAGACCCGTGGGCTATATTCAGTGATGTCATGACTTTGACATGCCCAGTCTCCAAGCTGCAGGAGGAGGCACACTACCTAGAGGTTTAGGACTAAACTGGAAGAATGATAAGGAACAACCCTTAGTAAACATACCCCTAAGCTTGAGCTATCTGCTGCTTGGCCCATAGAAAAGGGTACTAGCTGTCAGCACAGGTTTAACGCTTGCTAAAGGTGTTTGTTGGGCCCACATTGACAGCTAGCACAGGACCACAACAACACCACTGTATTTTAGCGTTGACTGTCCATAGCGCGTGAGGATTGCAAGTGTGAGGGTTAGGGGTGGAGAGTGTGTGGGGCGGGCGCTGTGCAGGCAACATATGTGCTACCTGCAGGTCTGGCTAGTAGTGTGGAAAGGCCACATACACATCAGTAACTGCCAGTAACGTGCTTTTCATGCTCCCCAGCAATTAATGCTTCAATGTTCCTCTTAACACACCATGGCTCTGTGCAATATGCATGTATTTGGTGCAACACCACAGTTCTCTTTACAAAAAGGGGCCTATAATCATACAGTTTTGACTTAGTGTGCCCTAAGTCATCAGTTAATGCATGTTAAATCAACTTAGTATACATTAAAATGTCCCTATTAAAATGAATGAGTGAACCTAACAAAAAAACAACAACCTGAAAACCAGGAAAGATTTATGAAACAAAAATGAAAACTAACAAAATATTTATTCTCTGTACACATCCTTATAGATAACTATAACCATTTACATTGCTAAGTAAAAATTATCCATCAAAAGGGGCATGGTTTGTTTATGTTCTACTGGGATTTGATATATCATATTTCATAATTCCAGTAAGATGGTTTACAATGGTTAATAAAAATTAAAAAGAACAAGAACTCCAGGACAGAGATAAAAAGGGAAGGAGAAAAGTTAAAAAAGCATAGCTATTCAGAACCCAAAAAGGTATTCTAGAATTGACAATAAACAAATTTCATTTTTGTTCCTTTCAGTTTTGATCATGAATAAGGATTTTGTATGTGTGGTGGGGACATGTATTTGCTGAAAATGTCCCCAACCATATTGTAAAACTCTGCTGGCATGCACGTCCACAGCGCTAGCACAGGGATCTCAAAATGTGCCCAGAAGGGACAGAATGGGGGCGTGTTCAACCGCGGAGATATAAAAAGTATATTCAGGAAAGGCCCATGTACGTATTGAGTGTTTCCCAGAATCAGCCACGTTATTCCTGCTGAAACATGGAATAAGGCCAGGATTTAGGAAAAATTCTGCTCTCTGTAATGTGGCCGATATTGAAAAATGTTTGCAACAAGTATGTTTTGAACTGGTGTAACTGCAGTTTGGAACAATACAAGATGCAGTTTTAAGGTACAGAGAGCAGAGGTGAGGGAATGTTATAAGGTCTAGAAACATTTATAAACACTCTCAAAGAAATATTAAGAAGAGCAATAGTGTTTATTCAGGCTATGCACTAATGTGCTGTTTGTGCTAAAGGAGCCAATCTAGGGGACCATAACAATTCCCATGTTCTGAGAAATGGGACTGCTGATGCAGGGATAGTATGGGCGTGAGCAGGGAACAAATTCTTTTTTTGGGGTGAGAAAAGGAGATCATATTTGTAATTCTGGGTACCCCGTGCTATTATGTTATATCATAGCTGTTATGTATAGGTTCAGGGCATTTTTTTGGCAGAATCATGCTTTTATGATAGAAAGTGAGAGTGTGTAATGTGTGTGTGTGTGTGTAGTTTGAGGGGTGCATGGGGGGATCTGCTGTGCTCATCTGCAATTCAGGGGGAACATGAAATCCTGGCCAGTATCTGGACCGTATGGATGACCACAGTGTCACCAGGTGCCAGTGCAATTGGGCAGTCAAACTCAGAGAGAGTTCATTATAGCTAAATGTCAAAACATATCCCTGTCAATAATAAGGGACCCTCGGAATAAGGGCACTCAACAGTGAAAACAGCACTAATGCATGCTCATAATGCACATTTTGTGGGACCAATGGTGTTGCTGTTGAGCATTTATTAGTGCTGTTTGCACTACTAAATGCCCTTATTCTGAGGATTCCTTATTATTGACAGGGATTTGTTTTGACAGCCATAGGTGACCTATGATGATTCCTTCTGGATTATTTTTCATAGGGTATTCTAATAAGATCAGATATTGTTGGCAGTGTGATAGGGCAACCATACATCTGCTGTGCCAGGCACAGGGAGACACGACTGATGTAGTGCCTATATTCCCAAGATTGTCCCATGCGGCCTACATCCCTACCCAGACCAGGATTAATGAGACCTGCGAGGGTGGTGATATATTTGGAATCTGGCTACTTGGTGTGATGACACAGGGATCTCCCCTCCCATGCCCTCACAGCCCTGACCAGGGGAGCAGTACCACAAAGCTGACTGTGGGAAGGCAGACAGGATTGCCCTACAGATAGCAGATATATGCAGACTGACATACGCCACAATGGGATAGGTGTAGCTGCTATGAGAAATGCCAGTACCCAGATAGGTGGGCCTCAGATACCATAGCGAGAAGGCCCTACTACTACTACTACTGATCATTTGTATAGCTCTACAAGGCGTACACAGCACCACACAGACACACGTAACAAATGGTCCCTGTTCAGCGGAGCTTACAATCTAGTCAAGACAACACAGCACTAAGCTCTCTGCTCAGGAAACACAAGAGAGCTTAAGCGGATCAGATCCAACAGCAGCAATGATGAGGTAAGTGCTCAGCCTGGATTTGAGAGAGGCCAGAGACGGAGCCTGACATATATACTCGGATACTTTATTCCAGGCATAAGGAGCAGCAAGGTGAAAGGAGCAATATCTGGATTTGGCAAAAGAAGAGAAGGAAACAGATAGAAGTGTTCTGACAGAAAAGTGAAGTTCCAGGGAAGAGGTATAGGGAGAGATAAAAGGAAAATGTAGTGTGCAGCAGCAGAATGAATGCACTTATAGGCTATAGGCTCTCACTTCGTTTGCAGCTTGTCGTGCTGTGAGGGCTTGCGTGCATCAGTGATGCTGAGAGCTACAACAAAACAAATTGTGCTATGGTGCTGGAAGATGAGACCCCCAGGTCGGAAGGCACTCAACTAGATACTGGGGAAGAGCTGAAGACGTTTCAGAGTAAAGCCAGCATTTATGATGTGGTTGGATCAAAGCCCTCGGGAAGTCTGACTGCTGATGTAGCTGCGCATGAAATGAGAGTCAGAAGCTGTAAAGATGTCTTACACATTGGAACATGGAACGTACGAAGCATGAACCAAGGGAAGTTGGAGGTGGTCAAGAATGAAATGGAACGTGTACAACTTGATCTGTTGGGTGTCAGCGAACTGAAATGGACTGGCATGGGGCACTTTGCATCAGATGATCACATGGTCTACTATGCTGGAAATGAAAGACAAAGAAGAAATGGTGTTGCATTTATAATAAAGAAGAAACTTGCAAGAACTGTAATGAAATACAATGCAGTCAGCGAACGCTTAATCTCTGTTCGTCTACGAGGAATGCCTATCAACACAACTATAATTCAAGTATATGCCCCAACAACAGCTGCAGAAGAGAATGAAATTGAAGAGTTCTATGAACAAGTACAAGCTGAAATTGACAGAACATGCAAACAGGATATCCTGATAGTCATGGGTGACTGGAACGCAAAAGTTGGCAACAAAGAAGAAGGCAAAGTAGCTGGAAAATATGGACTTGGCAACAGAAATGAAGCTGGAGAAAGACTGATAGAATTCTGCAAGACCAATGATCTATTCATCTCAAAAACCTTCTTCCAGCAACACAAGCGGCGACTGTACACATGGACTTCACCCAATGGATTGTATAAAAATCAAATTGACTACATCTCTTACACTGTTACCTTGTTACCTGTTATATTATATTATATATTATATTATATTATATTGTTTCATTGTTCACTGTAAACAGTTGAAATACACTGTCTAGTTATGTTTCATGTAAACCGTCTTGACTTGTAGAAAGACGGTATAAAAAAAATGTTAAATAAATAAATAAATAAATAAAATCTGTGGAAGTCAACAAAGGAAAAGCTCTGTAACGTCAACAAAGACAAAACCTGGAGCTGACTGTGGAAAAGATCATCAACTACTAGTATGCAAACTCAAGCTAAAGTTGAAAAAGAGCAAACCACTCATGAATGCAGCAAAATATGACCTTGAGAATATACCACTGGAATTTAAAGACTGCCTGCAAAATCGATTTCCTGCTTTAGGTACAAATGACAGAGCTCCAGAAGAGTTATGGAATGACATCAAGAAGGTTGTGTTGGAAGAAAGCGAAAAGTCTCTACAAAAGGTGAAAAAGCAAAAACGGCCAAAATGGCTGACAGAAAAAACTCTGAAAATTGCCCAGAAATGCAGAGAAGCTAAAGCCAGAGGAGAAAGAAAGACAATCACAGAACTCAACAGAGATTTCCAACGTGCAGCAAGACAGGACAAGGAAAAGTACTACAATGACACTTGCAAGGAAATAGAAGCAGAAACTATTAGAGGAAGAACAAGATCGGCTTTCCTAAAGCTACGAGAGTTAAAGAAAAAGTTCCAGCCTCGAATTGGAATGTTACAAGATGGTCAAGGTTCTATGTTGAATGATGCTGAGTAGATCAAGAAAAGGTGGAAGGAATATACAGAGTTTTTATATGATAAAGATCAAGTGGACCAACAGCCGTTTCAACCTGTACCTTATGATCGGGAACCATTGGTGATGAAAGAAGAAGTTGAAGCAGCTTTGAAAGCCTTATCAAAGAACAAAGCACCAGGCATTGATAGCATTCCCATAGAAGTATTGCAGCAATCTGATGCAGCTGTTACCGTACTCACAAGGCTCTGCCAAGAAATATGGAAGACAATATCATGGCCAAGTGACTGGAAAAGATCTGTGTTTATACCAATACTAAAGAAAGGTGATCCAACTGACTGTGGAAATTATCGCACAATCGCTCTGATCCCACATGCCAGCAAGATTCTACTGAAGATTATTCAAAAGAGACTACAACCATACCTGGAACAAGAACTACCTGAAGTGCAAGCAGGGTTCAGGAAAGGGCGAGGAACGAGAGACATCATTGCAGATGTGAGATGGATCCTTGAAAAGTCTAAAGAATACCAAAAGGATATCTATTTGTGCTTTATCGACTATAGCAAGGCTTTTTGACTGTGTAAACCATGAGAAACTCTGGACCACATTAAGAAGCATGGGTATACCAGAACACCTGATCGTTCTCTTGCACAATCTGTACATTGATCAAGAAGCAACAGTTCGAACGGAACAAGGAGAAACAGAAGTTTAAAATAAGCAAAGGTGTAAGACAAGGCTGCATACTTTCCCCTTACCTGTTTAATTTATATGCAGAACAAATCATCAGAGAAGCAGGATTGTATGAAGACAACAGAGGTGTGAAGATTGGTGGAAGACTGATCAACAACCTTCGCTATGCTGATGATACCACATTACTGGCTGAAAGTGAAGATGATCTGAAACATTTGCTTCTCACAATCAAAGAACATAGTCTCAAAATGGGCCTGCACCTTAATGTAAAGAAGACAAATATCATGACAACTGGCATAATCAACAGGTTCATCGTTGAAGGAGAAGAAATTGAAATTGTGAACAACTTTAACCTACTTGGATCAACTATCAATAAAGAAGCAGCAAGCAGTCAAGAAATCAGACGACACATTGCTCTTGGCAGAATGGTTATGAAAGACCTAGATAAGATTCTCAAGAGCAGAGATGTCTCTCTACATACAAAGATTCAACTTGTTCAAGCCATGGTATTTTCAATAACATCATATGGATGTGAAAGCTGGACAGTGAAAAAGACAGATAGGAAGAAAATTGATGCCTTTGAATTATGGTGCTGGCGACGAATACTGTGTATACCATGGACTGCCCGAAGAACAAACCAGTCAGTACTAGAGGAGATCAAACCTAAGCTTTCTTTAGAAGCTCAGATGACAAGACTTCGACTTTCATACTTTGGACACATCATGCGAAGAGAGAAATCATTAGAGAAAGACATTATGCTTGGCAAGATAGAAGGTCAACGCAAAAGAAGAAGGCCAGCATTGAGATGGATCGATACAATAACAGCAGCTACGAGTACCAGTCTGTCAACAATGAGCCGCCTGACTGAAGACTGAACACAATTTAGGATAGCTATCCAGAGGGTCGCCATGAGTCGACTCCGACTCGACGGCACTTAACAACAACAACAACATAGGCTATAGGCATTGAAAGGGCATACGTTTGTTGCTCAGCAATATTATGCATCCTTTGAGGAACTGTAAGGTTAGTTTGGGGTTTTGTGACCTTGATGAGGGTCCATCGCTAGCAGTTTAAGGCATGTTTATAGGGATGACCAGGACAGGCATCACTGAGGCCATTTCCTAATGCCACATACCATTTGATGCAAGGTATGCCATACATGTTCAAAACTAAATTCTCGTATACCATATTGGGGTTGCACTAAGCTTACCTGGCACTTTTCAGGGCATGAAGGGGATTGGTATATGGTCTAGGCTGCAGCAGCTGTCATTTTTCATTGGTATTTATGTCTACTGTGCATCAGCCAACTACTGTCTGTGATGAACAGCTTAGGAGAGGCATGTTTTTCCCGAGGAGTGTGGTGTCCGCAGATACATTGTGGGGATGGGCAGGATCCAAAACATGCAGCTTTTCAGAATACAGTGGGCACGGAAACATCCAAAACCCTTCCTCGCATCTGAGGCCCGGCCCAGCTGAATAGTGTTTGCATGTATTACGCCAAATACATCTATCTCCCCGATTACAGACATGTAGCATATCCAGACCCACGGATGCAGAATTAGGTTCAAAGGGGGCCCTTTTTGATTTAGACGTGTCCTTGGGCTGGACATGCATGTTATGGAATTGCGCTCCACAAGTTTTTTTTTTTTTATCATTTCCTGTTTTTCATCAATAGTGTGCAACATTGAGCCATAGTGCACACTATTAAGCAATTCTGCACACTATTATGCAACAGCATGCACTATTATGCAATAGCATGCATTATTTGTGCATGCGTGAAGAGCACAAACTATTGCATAATATTGATCAGTAGTGTGCACTTTCTCAATAGTGTGTACTATTCAAAAAAGACAGGAAATGATGAACATTTTGGCGGTGACATTTCCTTATCATTCCTACAGTTTAGTCCTCCACCTCTGGGTAGTGTACCTCCTCCTGCAGCTTGAAGACTGAGCATGTCAAAATCATGACATCACTGGATATAGCCTGCTGGTCTCTCCCATCAGCCCCCAGTGTGTCCAGTCTCCATGCAGCTGGAGGACGTAGTGAGCCTGTGCTCTGGGCTCACTTGGAGGAATAGATAAGGAACATTTAGTCGGGCCATATTAGCTTTAAATTTATATTTAAACTTACTTTCTTTTAATTTTGATTGGCAAGGAGGAGTTAAAAGCCCTCTAGCTGTGGGAAGCAAATTGCGTTCAATTCAGTTTAGTGCAGGTGATTTAAGCTTGAGGGCTGTTCCTTTAAGTTTTTTAGTAGTTCCCACCCCCCTGCTCTGTTGGTCATGGAGTGGAGGAGTGGCCTGGTGGTTGGGGCAAGGTACTTCAAGCCAGAAGGTCAGGGGTTCAAATCCCACTAGAGAACAGCAACCTTGGGCCAGAAGGCCTGGGGTTTCTAGTCCCACAGGTGCTCCTTGTGGTCTTGGGCAAGCCACTTAACCTTCCATAGCCCATGTTCCCTGTAAAATAGTTATCTCCACATTATAATGCTCTGTTGAATGTAAACCACACTGATGCAAAATAGTACAGTATATAAGAGAATGTCAATAAATAAATAAATTTACCTTTCTGCAGTAATTCACCAGTCAGATCTCTCTGCCTTGACTGTACAGGAGAGAGCTCCAGGACCCAGGCAGCCACACACACACACACACAGAATGTGTGTGTCAGAAGATCTTCGTGTCTTTGGGTTCTTTGCTGTCTTCAGTGAAGCCGGCAGGGCAGCCCTCGCCATGGCTGATCGCAGTGGCACAGTTTGAGGGGCTGCTCAATTCCCGGGAGCAGGAGTGGACTGTATGGGTGCGTCTGCCCTACAGGTAAGGCCTTCGGACTCTGCAGGAGCACGTTGACTGCAGCCATTGCTTTTTGGTGCCAAATTTCGCTGGTTGACAGGGTGGCCATTTTCCTGCACGTTTAGGCCACGTGGTGGGAGCACAGTGGCCCGCGTGTGAGGGTCAGGCAGCAAGCTGCTCAGCGTTCTTTCCATAGACTTTTAATACACTTTTTATTGCTTTGTTCAGCAGTTTTGTTTTTAGATGCTTCATTTTGCTTTTCATTTTGCCTTTAAATTTTACTTTTAAATTTCTTTACTTTTAGAGTCTTTATGTGATTTGATTTACCACAAAAAAAAAAAAAGTAGGCCGAGCCAATGTCATCGTGGCCGCAGTGTGTGGTCTGCGGGTCCCGCCGGGGTACTGTCGCTGACACCGGCATCTGTTGGGGCTGTGCATCTGTGTCCACCACTGTAGAGCAGCAGATGGAGAATGCAGTGATTATGGATTCTTTGGCTGCTTCGGTGGCGGCCGGAGAGGAAGCGCTGCTAGTATTGCCGCCAGGGCCTTCTCAGGAGGAAATGCCTGGGCCCTCTAGTGCGTTAACCGCAGTACTTCAGGGCCACAACTCGGTGACTTCTGTCTGGAGTTTGTATTAATCATGCATCAGGCATTCTGTTTGAGGTGTCAGGGGAAGGTGCCTGAGCCCTTATCGATGACATTGCCTGGGCAGCACTGCCACGTAGAGGAGTCGGATAGCAGTCTTCCGAAGCTCCCGAAGAGGGCAAAGATCCAGGAACTTGCTTCCTTAGAGTTGGCGTGGCACGATGCAGATGAAGCAGAAGTTGATCTGGAAACCGGTGTGGACGAATTGGAGGAAGGTAAAATCCCGGAACCTGAGGATCAAGCGAAGATCATTTGTGTATTCCGGAAAGATGAGCTTATGGCGCTTATCACGGAATCTCTCCAGAATCTGGCTACAGCACAACCACCAGAAGATGAGGAAGTAGAAGATCCCATTACCCAGGCGGTGCGGCAGACCCAGGTGGTGTTTCCCGTACACCGGGTGGTGGACCGGATGATCCAGGAGGAGTGGGATCAGCCAGAGGCAGGTCTACGAGGGGTTAGGACCATGAACCAACTCTATCCCCTCGTGGATAAGGACAAACCAATGGATCCTACTGATTAAATATTGAAAGCTTCAATGAAAAGATACGTTTTCAGTCCCATTTTAAACCTTTTAATCAATGATTCTAGCTCAACTATAGATGGCAAGGAATTCCACAGTGACAGGGCTACAAAGAAAAATGCTGAATGATGAGTCAGCTCTAAGCTAGTACAAGATATTCCTGGTAAAATAGGTAGCCTCTCCTGCTGTGAATGGAGAGGCCATGCCACTGTAACAATATACTAAATTTATAAGAACTGGCTACCCTAGGTAGTAAGTTTGAGGAAATCTATAGCGTGGGTGGATATTTATAGGTTGATTTCACGGGGTTTTGCAATACACAACTGTAACAATATAAGCAAAGGGGGTCATTCTGAGGCACGAATAGCAGGGACAGCTCCTGCCCCTGTATAACTTCCCTGCCGGTTGTGCAGGGAAGTTATACGGGGGTGGGGAAGGGGCGGCACGGGGGCAGAGAGTGGGCAGTCGCCGACCCTGGACTTACAGAGCCGATTCTAATGTCGGCCCTGTATATCCAGGGCCGGGGAACTTATTCCACCCCCGGGGTGAAATAACTTTCCTGGACATTGCAATTTTGCTGCTCTGGGGGGCGGAAGGGAATTGGAGGGGGTAGTGTTAATTCCCCGCAGCCCAACCCTGGCCTTAGGAGGCCAGATCAGGGGTCAGGCTGCGGTGAATTAACATTTTGGGCAGGCGGCCAGCATCGCAGCTTTTAAATGGAGCCACAGTGCCATGGCAACATGATACCATGACACCGCGGCTCCATTTAAAAGCCCTGGCTGAGTTAGCCAGGCAGTGCCTGTACGTGCAGGCCAGGTCTGAATCGCAGTCTCAGCCTGCACGGACAGGCTTGTTCGTGATTCTGATCCTGCAGGGCATTTCTAGCCCCACGGAATCAGAATCGTGATTTCCTTTGTACGTCTGTGTCAGCCTGGACATACAAAGAAGATGTACGTCTGGATCGGAATTGGGCACAAAACCGTATAGATAAAAGGAAAGGCCAGTTAATGGGCCTTAAAGATCAGAAACATTTTTTTGAATTGTAGTCTTTGTGATACAGACAACCAGTGATGGTGATATACTAGGGGTGTCACATGGTCACACTTAGGAGTATTGCAGAACAGTTTAATTGCAGTTTTCTATTTTGTTTGCAACTCTTGAGTTCTGATGAAGCAACCCCACAATAGACAGAATAGTGAAATTACCTGTAATGGGGGATCTCCATGGATAGCAGGGTAAGTCAGCCATACCTGGTGACATCATCTAATGGTGCCATAGACATGGAACTGCTCTCCTATAGCATGTGCCACAATCCTGGGCCTGCCCCTACCTGGCTCAGTTTCATTTCTTCCGCTCAGACATATGGATGGAACACCAGCTCTCCTCAAACTACAACCCCTTCCACCATGACTACAGACAAGCATGAAAAGATCGCCAAATCTGGATTCAAAAAATGTCCAAGGTGTGTCAAGAAAATGAAGCTACCGATGCCGATGACCACTGTGTGCGCTGCCTGAGAGAAAGCCACAATGGGAAAATTGTCCTCACTGTGCCCTCATGTCCCTCAGGGCTCATTGCTCCCGCAGTCACACAGTGCAGGATATTCTCTCTGGCTCCTCAAAGCACCCAGCAGAACCCCCTTCCACCTTCTCAAATTGATCCGGCCAATTCAGTAAGGAGAAAAAAGCCACCGGGGACAAGCACAAGGAAAGAAGGAGAGAAGCAGCTGCACGGTCTCCAGCAATATGGCCGCTGCACGGAATCCTCCCTCTGTCTTAGCACAGCACAGGATGTGCTCTTAGGAACCTCCATCCCTGGCCTGGCAATCCTGACTGTTCCCCCCATGGCTGCCTCTCCTGCAGCAGCCAGAAGCACTAGAAAATAGAGGGATTCTATCCAGGGGCTTCCCCTGTCGGTGCCAACAACAGAGCACAGCCCCTGACTCCTCCCACAGTTGGCGAAATTGGCCGATGTCAAGATGACATCAGCTGCCTCCATGCAAACGGGGGAAACTCCTCCTGGAGCCATCTCCTCAGTGTGATGAGATCTCCCTCACTCCGGCAAGCAGGGTGTCGACTCTGAAGCAGGCAGTCTGACCACACCATCTGGGCAGTGATTCCAGCAGCAGCAGCTGAAGCACAAGCAGCAACAAGAGAAAGCACAGACACAGAAGGAAAGTCAGAAGTCCCTCCCAGCAGCTACAACTCCTTCTCATCAGTCACACCCCTCGGAAATGCCACCGTCAAGACTCTGACAATCTCCAGTACCTTCCAGTGCCTGCTCCCATGTCTCAGGCCATGACACAGGCACAGAACTTGGCCCAGCCAACCACACCCCCAATTGCAGAAATGCTGGACCTATTGGTGTTGCTCCTGGTACAGCTGACCCAGACTGGACCTAACCCAGCTGCGCTACCAGCACCGACCCCTCCTCCACGGACTCTCTCCCAAAATGTGATGTCTATCCCAGCCACTTTCTCCCCAGGACCTCTCTCCATGGACAGTGATGGGGAGGAAGCAGCTGGCTTGGGCTCAGTGGGCAGCCCCCACCCCTCTACCAGTGAAGCGAAGACCCACTCGGACCCCTCTCCACCACCACTGCTTCCATCTTCGCTATGAGAGGATCTCACCTACCCCAAGTTCCTCCAGAAACTCTTCTCGAGTCTAGCCCTTTCCCCGGTGCATGCCCCAGACCCAAGGAATGAGGTCCTGGGCCTTTTGAAGTACTTTGATGCTCCCAAGTCGGTGGTCTCCATTCCAGTACACCACCTTCTACTGGATAATCTCACATACATCTGTCAATCACCAGCTTCTGGACCAGCCATGTCCCGAAGACTCGACACCAAATACCAGGTCCAGCTTGCACCAGGATTTGACAAGCCACAGTTGCCCCACCAGTCCATCATGGTAGAGTCAGCTGTAAATCAGGCCAAAGTCTCCCACATGTACTCCAATGTGCTACCAGGGAAGGACCACGAGACCCTCCAACACGGAAGAAAGATATACCAGGCCGCCATGCTAAGTGCATGGATCACAGTTCACCAGTTACACCAAGTGCTGTACCTTGATTCCATTCTGATCAACCTCAAGAAGACAGCAGAAGGACTACTGGCAGAACCCAAGAACACCTTCTCACCCCTTCTAAAGGACCTGGGCAATTGTGGCAAACACCTCATTCTCTCGGCCTTCGATGCCTTTGACTTGGCATCACAGACAGCCGCAATAGCCATCGCCTCCAGATGCACTGGCTGAGTCTGAGTGTCGGGTCTACAGGAGGACACACATGAGTACCTCATTAATGCCCCTTGCGTGGAAGACAAACTCTTTGGGGAAAAAGACAAAGAGACAGTCAGTGACATAAAGGAACGCTTCAACACCCTCCAAACCTTAGCCTCCGACAGGCTTGACCACAACACTAGCTCACACAAGTCACAACGATCCTATCAATGAAAACACTACTCCTCAAAGTGCTACCTACTGTACCAGAAGTGGCAGCCGCACTGGTCAAAGCACCAGTTCTACCAACCCTACCATCAGAAGCCATGTCAGAAGGAGCACAGGCAAAAAAAGCAACCCACAGCCTCCTCAGGGTAACACAACCCTTACTTTTGGCACCTCACTGTACACGGCCATCCCAGTGGGGGGCCAGGTTTCCCTTTACAAGGAGGCCTGGGAAACCATCATCACCGACAAGTGGGTCCTGTGCATTATCAACCAAGGCTATCACATTCGGTTCCTGGTAACCCCTCATCAGAAATCCTTCCCCCTCAGCCACATCCAAGACCTCCTACACAACACCATGACTCCTCTCAACTGCTGCAGTGGAGGAAGTACCATAGGAGAAAATTGGTCAGGGCTTCTACTCCAGGTACTTCATCATTCCCAAAAAGTCCGGGGGTGTACGACCCATCTTCGACCTCAGCCGCCTCAACAAATTTATCCACAATGAGCATTTCCTGATGTACTCCCTGGGATTTATCCTGCCCATCCTACAATGGAATAACTGGCTGGCATCAGTAGACCTGCAGGATGTCTAATCACACATCTCTATCCACCCAGCATACAGGACGTTCTTGCGCTTCTGCGTTGCGGCTTGGCACTGCCAATACAAGGTGCTTCCCTTTGGCCTTTCCCCAGACCTGAGAGTGTTTATAAAGTGTGTGACTGTGGCCACTGCTCACCTCTGCAAATCAGGTATGTATATGTTCCCCTACCTGGAAGAGTGGTTGATTGCAGCCCCCTCCAAGCAGGAAGTGGAGGAGGCTGTGCAGACCACCATTTCCCAGTTGTCCACCTTGTGATTCCTGGTCAACTTCAGGAAATCACAATTGTAGTGCACGCAAGCATTGGACTTCATTTGGACGGCTCTATGACTCTATGCACCCCCTCCCCACAGCGAAGACCTTCCCAAGTGGACACTATCATATCCCTGGCACAAAGTGTGACAGCAGCCCATACCATCTCAGAAAGAACACTTCTGCGCCTTCTGGGCTACATGGCATCAATAAACCAGGTCATCCATCTCGCAACACACCACATGAGAGGCCTCCAATGGCACCTGCGATGGCGCTGGAACCAGCGCTCTCAGTCCTTGTCCCACAGAGTGGCCAAAGACCAGAAAGCACGGGCCTCGCTCACCTGGTGGTTGCATAGAGGGCACCTTACCCAGGACAGGGCCTTCCAGACCCCCAGCACCACCTCATCCTCAGCATTGACACCTCCAAGCTGATCTGGGGTGTCCACCTTCTCCACCTTCGCACCTAGGGAACATGGACAGCACAGGAGCACTGACTCTACATCAACCTTCTGGAGTTGAGGGTGAACAGGTATGCCCTCCAAGCCTTCTCACCCTGGATCTCTGGCAAAGTGGTACTAAAGCTTTATTGGAATCCCTATGGTATCTGGGGACTACTATTGATTCCAAACTAACTTTTGTACCACAAGTTTTAATCATAATAAAAGCCTCTTCTTTTGCCCTACAAAAGATTTGAGCAATTATGCCGTATCTTGACTCTTCTGCCCAACACACAAAATTGCAAAGGCTTGGATCAGAGTGTGCAAAAGTTAGTTGGGAATGAATAGTAATCCCCAGATACTGTAGGGATTCCAGTAAAGCAATAGGATTTCCCAGCAGCAGAAGTCGGGCTATAGGGGAGGGTCAAGAACAATAAAGGATGGGGATGTAGGGCTTTTATATAACACCAACAAAAAATCATCTGCACAATAATAGGCATTGAGCCCATGATTCTAAACTATAGAGGCTAAAGGGGCAATTAAAATATTAAACAGTAATGAAGATAATTCTGATCCCCATGGGACATCACAGATAAGAGGATATTTATCTAAAAGCCGATTAAAGCCAGTAGATATCTGAAAAGTGTGATTTGATGGGAAAGAAGTAAACCATGCAAAAAGAGAAAAGTTAAAGTATCCTGATAGAGAGGTTTCAATAAAGGTAAAGGTAACCCAGATGCCTTTAAGTAAAGAGCAGACAGAGTTTAAAGTTTCCAAATTACCCCTCTCATCTGATAACCAAATTGTTAATATGAACAAATTACAAGCTTTGAAATACCTGTATACAAATGCTAGAAGATTAAAAATAAGATGGAAGAGATAGAATACATAGCACTGAATGAAAAGTTAGATATAATTGGCATCTCAGAGATCTGGTGGAAGGAAGACAATCAATTAGACACTGTGATACCTGATACAAATTATATCTCAATGAATGGGTAGATCAAATTGGTGGAGAGGTTACACTATATGTTAAAGAGGGCATTGAGTCAAACAGGATAAAGGTTTTGCAGGAAAGAAAATGCAATGTAGAATCTCAAGGGACAGAAAGGTAATGGCAATGGGGTTACACTACCATCCATCTGGCCAGAATGAATAGATGGATGATGAAATGCTATAATAAATTAGGAAGCTAACAAAGGTTACAACACAGTAAAAATGGGTGAGTTCAATTCCCCGGTATCAGCTGGGTCAATGTCACATCAGGACATGCTAGTGAGTTAAAGTTTCTAGATGAAAGAAATGACTGCTTCATGGAGCAGCTGGTTAAGGAACTGACATCAGGGAAGGTACTCTAGACCTAGTCCTTAGTGGAACACAGGATCTGGTGTGAGAGATAACATCGTTTGGGGCCACTTGGCAGTAGTAATCATAACACGATCACATCTGATTTAATACATGGAGAGAGGACAGCAAGGAAATCATGGTGCTAGCATTCAACTTTCAAAAGGGAGACTATGATAAAATGAGAAAAAATGGTTAAAAACACCTAAAAGGAGCAGCTGCAAAGGTTAAAAGTTTATATCAAGCATGGACATTGTTTAAAAATACTATCTTGGAAGCACAGGCTAGATGTATTCTATGCTTTAAGAAAGATAAAAGAAAGGCCAGGACTGTTGACATGGTTTAAAGGGGAGGTCACAGAGGCTGTTATAGCCCAAAAGGTATCCTTCAGAAAATGGAAAAAAGGAGCCAAGTGATGAAAACAGGAACAACATAAGCAAATTGGATGCAAGACATTGATAAGGCAGGCAAAGAGAGAATTTGAAAAGAAACATGCTGTGTACATTAAAATGCATAATAGAAACATTTTCAAGTACATTCATAACAATAAAATCTTGTGGGAAGGTCAGTTGGACCATTAGATAATAGAGTTGGTAAAAGGGGCACTAAGGAAGGAGAAGACCATAGCAGAAAAATTAAATGAATTCTGTTTCGGTCTTTACTGAAGAAGATGTAAGGAAGTTACTCATGCCAGAAATGATATTTAAAGGTGATGTTTCGGCGTAATTAAAACAAATTTTGATAAACCAAGAAGATGCAATACAGCAATTTGATAAACTAGAATAGTAAATTAGCTTGACTGGATGATATATATTCCAAGGTGCTGAAAGAACTTGATATCAGATTGCAGAGCTATTATTAGTAATCTGTGAACTATCATTAAAATAATCTGTAGTACTTGAAGACTGGAGAGTGGCCAACATAATGCCAATTTTTTAAAAGGGCTCCAGGGGTGGTCCAGGAAAATACAGACTAGTGAACCTGGCCACAGTACCAGGCAAAATGGCAGAAACCAATATAAAGAACATAAAGAGTATATTTAGCTCTCAAAAATGCTTGTTTGATAATTTTCTTAGGGTATCCCCTTTGCACTAAACGGCATGACAATTCATGTGTATGATTCAAAAAAATCTTCAAAATTAGAACAAGTCCACCGTAATCTCAGAAATTGTCCAAATGGAAGACCTATCTTTTGGATCAATTAAATGACCCTAAATATTATGCTAAGATACCTGATAATCCAATTATCAATTTGTAATTACAAATCCGTACTATTATGCAAGGTGTTTTATCTCAGAATTGAATAACCAAATGGGAATTTAAATTTCTGACTATATCACATCCATTAATTCCAATATTTATATTTCCAAAAATTCACAAATCTTTGACACATTGTATCTTGTTGACGATCAGCTTTGGAACCTCTCTCCAAGTTTTGTGATATATATTTACAACCATGTGCTCAAAATGTGCCGTCTTTTTTAAAGGACACTACTCATTTTATCACAAAGCTTCAACAAGTTACAGATAGGGTTCATACTTTATGGCTGGTCTTGCTAGATGTAGCAGCAATGTATACAAATATAGATCAGGAGCAAGCTTTAACTGTAATTTCTCAATTAAATCTTCCTCTACCAAATAGGATTCCTCGCTCTTTTTTTCTACATCTCCTAGATTTAGTGCTCACCAAGAATTATTTTCAGTTTGAACGGCAGTTTTACCATCAAATTCAGGGCATTGCTATGGGAGCAATGGTGGCCCCATCCATAGCTACATTATATATGGCGGAATTTGAATCGTCTCAGGTGTATCCATCTCCATGGTTTAAAGAAGTGGTTTTTATGGGTTAGATTTTTAGATGACATATTTTTCTTATAGAAGGGATCAGAAGCAAATTTACATTTGTTTGTACAATGGTTAAACAATTTGAGACCTAATTTGTCTTTCACTATGCATTATCATTTTACTCAATTGGAATTTTTGGATGTTTTAGTTTTGAAATGTAACAATACACTTCATACAACCTTATTCAGAAAGCCCGTGCAGAGAAATACGTTATTAACTTTTTCTAGTTTTCACCCTATGTCTTTGAAAAAAGGTCTTCCATTTGGACAATTTCTGAGATTATGGCGGATTTGTTCCAATTTTGAAGATATTTTGAATCATGCACATGAATTGTCATGCCATTTAGTGCAAAGGGGATACCCTAAGAAAATTATCAAACAAGCATTTTTGAGAGCTAAATATACTCATTGTGAATGGTTGTTTCCTTCGACAAATGAAACACAAACAAACAGTCATCAACCATCTTCTCAATCTGATGTGTTTGTGGGCATATTACCATATATGTCACATGTTGATAATATCAGGAAGATTCTTTCCAAGCATCGGCACATTATACAATTACATCCATGTTTTCAGAAGAGATTGCAAATAGCCCATACAAGAGGTCCCAATCTTCGGGATTTTGTGGGTGTCACCTCTTCTCTTTCAGATAGATTGATGTTGAAGTAACATCCCAATTCTGGTCACTTTGTGTGTACTACTTGTGATTATTGTTCACAGTCTATTGAAGGCAAGAACTGACATGTGCCTAATTCAAATTTTATTCATGTGGCAAAATGGCATACTACTTGTTGTACTTCTTTTGTAATGTATGTTTTGGTTTGCCCTTGTGATCTTTTGTACATAGGCAGGACAATTCTCCCCATACTAACTTGATTAAGTGAACATGCATCTCAAATTAGGAATAAAACTATATCTGCACCCATTGTCTAACATTGTCTTGATTACCATCATTTATTTCAGGACATGTTTTGGAGAATTCTTGATCATGTACCAGAAAATCCTCGGGGAGGTAATCGTGAGCAGCGTCTTCAGACGCTTGAACAAGCATGGATATTTAAACTTTCCACGGTAGAACCAGCGGGACTCAATAAAGAATTGGATTGGATTAGTATTCTTTGAGACACTATAGTGGTTGTAATCATTTTATTTCACAATTTCACCACGACTAAAGCTGTGATTGGCTAGTTCCAACGTTTAATTCCTGAATCTCTATGGTGGCATTAGATTGACAATGAGCATGCGCTGGCGTCTCTGAGAGATGGGGAAGCCGAATATTTGTTTGCAGTAGAATTGAGCATTGAAACAGGGCATCACAATTTTATTTGCCCAAAACGCAGTGCTGTGTCTTGAAAAAAACTGCTGCTGGACTCCTGTGAGTTTAGGTTAAAAGTTGCCGACTCCAGTGGGTTAAATCTGAGTTTGAAAATTATCAAGACTCAGAGTCGTCGGGACAACAGACAAGATAAGTGGCTTTTTGGCAGTCTTTCTGTTTGGATCTTGTCATTAAATATGGAATACAAGGGGAAGTAAGATTTTTTAACACATTATGGTGTAGGTCTCACTAATTTATGGTGTTTTTGCCTACGTTTTGAAAGCTCTGATTGAGGCCTTTTAATTTGAGTAAAATGGAAGTTTAGCCTCAAGAGGTAGTTGTATCCTCACGGCATATCTTCTGACATTAACACACTCATACACACGTTTGCTCACTTTTTTCAGGTCTATTTTTGCTTTGGGTATATTTGATGTAGAGTAATAGTTATTTTTGCAAGATTGGTTCAAAATCATAAAAGGGCTTATGGGAAACTCCTATGAGGAAAGGCTTAAAAGGTTACAACTTCAGCTTGGAAAAGAGATGACTGAGAAGGGATATGATAGAGGTCTATAAAATGAGTGGATTGGAATAAATAAATGTAGATCAGTTGTTTACTCCTTCAAAAAGTAGAAAGACTAGGGTACATAAAATGGAATTACAATGTAGTACATTTAACACTAATCAGAGAAGATATTCTTTCACTCGATTCATAATCAAACTCTCAAATTCGTTACTGGAGGATGTAGTAAAAGCTGTCAGTGTAGCTGGATTTAAAAGAATTTTGGACAAGTTCCTGGAAAAAAACTCCATAAACCATACTTAAGGTAGACTGGGGAATCCACTTCTTATACCTGGATTAAACAACATGGAACGTATTTACTTTTTGGGAACACTACAGGTACTTGTGATCTGGACTGGATGTAGTTGGAAAGAGGATACTATGCTTGATGAAACTTTGGTCTGACCCGGTTCAATGTGAGATTTTACCACAGCTTAGCAATTAGCCTCCCTAGGTGAATAACATTGACATACATATTATAACATACGTGATATACAAGACAAAGAGCATATGGGAACAGTGACATGAGTACTCCAAAGACCAGAGTGAGGAGTAAAACAGCACCAGTAGTGGCAGGAAGATTCCAAGGCCCAGGTAAAAAGGCTAAAGCAGCACTAGCATTGACATAGAGACCTAAGTTACTAGGAGACGGTTGAAGCAGCACCAACATTAGCAGAATGAATCCCAAGTTCTCTGAGAATGGGGCAAAGAAGTGCCGATTGGGTTACATCGTTACAGTCAGAGCTGTATACTACAAGATCCGCTCACTTAGGCATTTACGATCCATGCTGGAACCAAATGACTTCAGGACTATATACCAGGCGTTGATCATACCTCATTTTGATTACGCCAATGCCATCCTTCAAGGCCTGCCCCTATCCACCTTGCAACCACTACAGCTCGCCATGAACGCGGCAGCAAGGGTCATCCATGGAGCCTCCAGAAGTGACCACGTGACACCCCTGCTGATACAGTTACATTGGCTACCTATCCAGGCTAGAATCGTTTTCAAGATTCTGCTATTCACTTTTAAAGCTATTAACAAGCTCTCCTCTGAATCAATAAATGCCCTAATCCATACCACATCTCCTAATAGAGCAAGGAGATCCACAACTACAAACACCCTAAAAGTCCCGAAAGCATTAACAGATTGCACCACATCCACAGCCAATAGGGCGTTTAGTATCAGTGCGCCAAGATGCTGGAACGCACTACCTCCAGATATCCGGTCTATTAAGAGCCTTACACAGTTTAGAAAAGCCCTCAAATACCACCTTTTCAATAAGTACCTCATAGAACCCAACCTCACCCACTGAGACTGAGATGTAATCCGCTAAGCTAATATATGGTTTCCCAACAACATGTCAAGAAAGATTCTCTAACCTTAGTGGTGCAGTTGTTTCAATGGAATTCATGATTATACGACTCGATGTAGCAATATTTGTAAAAAGTTTACCACTGTTATCCAAGTTTATGTAGTAAGTTTGTAAATAGTTACCCCTGTTATCCAAGTTATTTGCCCTGTTATCTGTAAACTCATACTTGTTAACTGTACTGAGCATTTCTGTTCCATGTAAACCGCGCTGATGCCGAATAGTGCGGTATATAAGAGACTTTAAATAAATAAATAAATAAAAAAATAAATCACAGTTGGATTTATGTGGGGAAAATGAGCTCATGTGAGGCTTGCATGAATGTTTGCCCAGGAGAATTTTCCTGCAAGAGTCTATTTGCTTGTACTGTCAGAAAGACCACATGAAAGAACTTGGGACCTCTTTAAAAGGAAGATTTATTTATTTAACAGTTTTTCTATACTGCTTTATCATTTCAATAAAAGCAGTTTACATTGCAACTTAAACTTGGTAAATGTATATTAAACAGGGACATTGATAACTTGGATTTTTCTGAGCAATGGAGGGTTAAGTGACTTGCCCAGGGCCACAAGGAGTGCTAGTGGGAACTGAACCCTAGTCTCCTGGTTCCTAACCCAGAGCTCTGACCACTAGGCTACTCCTCCACTCCCAATTAATGCAGATTAAACCTTCATCAATATTGTTCCCCAAGCTGTCATGCAGGAGCTACTATTGAGCAATCCCAACACTTCATCTTGGATGACAGGATTCTAACATGTGAAATCAGTAGATAAACATTGGAATGAAGATCCCAAGGTCTGGGGAGAGTGGCAAAGAGACACCAACAAAGGCATGGAGACCCTAGGGCAATGGGAGAGAGGGAAGAGCAGTCAACATTGTCAGGAAGGCACTGAAGCAATGGAGATCAAATGTTTGGGTACTACTGTACATTGGGGATTTATCCTGAAAGACTGGGCCATTTGGGGTCCATGGGAAGAACAGAAAGCCATTAATAATCAAGGTCTCCTGAGATACTTGGGAACACAAAATTTGTAAATTTAGCCAATGATAACTTGGTAGGCACTTGTTAACTGGGGTAGATGGTGCAACAATCAATCCCTTTAACCATCCTGGGGCTGTGATCTCTACTAAAATCCAGAGGGAAAAGAAACAAGGCACGTGCCCCTCCTCCTGCTGCTGCCTCCTGTTCCATCTGTGTGCATTCCAGCGATCTCCAACATTGGGGAAGGTGAGACTTTGTTCTTTAATCTGTGCCTTTCCTGCTCCTTCTTCTTTGCTCTGCCTGGGGCCTCCCTCCAGCTGCACGTTGTCTGTAAAGCTCCACCCATGAAACTAAAAGACCGGCTGCAAAACATATCTGCTATAAAAGCCAGTGCACCGAGAGTGCACCCGCGCCTGATGGCCTCACCAGAGGGCCCTTTGGCATGGCCTTTAGGCGACAGAGCAGCATACAACAGCGAAGATATAATATACACATCTAAAAAACATCTGGTACTAAACCTTCTTCCTGTGAATCCTCATCACAAAAACACTGACAACTTCTAAGAGACTGCTGCAAACGTACTTCCCGACCATCTATCCAGCTCACTCTGAAGATGCCAACAAGTCTCCACAATGATAAAATATGACTCCATTTCAATCTCTATCTTGCAATAGTGCATATAATTCAAGGTCATTACAAATCATTAAAACCAGGACCTATTCTTAATTCTTTTGTACACAATTTTGTCCTGATGTACTCTCCTACTCTATCTCCAACACTCTCTACCCACTTTCATTTGATAGCAATGTATATCACTGTCCTCTATCTTTAATTAAGTGCTATGCATTGTTTTAAAGTATCTTGCCTACTGATTTGCATTGTTACACTATTACTTATCAACTGAATTGCATTGATACATTGGACCTTGCCAACTGAAAAGTAATTCCACTGTATCTGACCATTTTTTCTTGCTTACTTCATTCTTAATCACACAGCTGGATCAAATCTCTCCCCCTACCTTATTATTTAAACCTAAAACTCACGTACTTACAAAAATGTATTCTCAACTACTAGCATCATTGATAATTGTTACAGTACAGTTATCCTAATCTGCCTATCAAGTAATTCAAATGCTCTCACACAAAATGGTATTATTCAAATTATATGCTCTCATATTAACACATACAAACCATACCACATAGCACCCCATGACACACACATACAGAGATTGATCTACATCAACCCCATTCCACAAACCTCCCACATGACACAGTCTTGCCCCGACAAAACCTCATCACTTAAATGTGCATACATAAATGCAAGGTCCATAAAAAAGAAGATACCAGTCACTGTAGACTACAAAAATATAGTCAACCCTGACATAATATTTGTAACTGAAACATAGCTTCATGAACTATACAGCATTCTACTAAACCAACTATGTCTTCCCCTCCCCCCTCCAATTATAAAATATTCCATTCCCCCAGAACAACTAGATGTGAGGGAGGTGTTCTGATGATAATAAAAGACTCATTAGAACCACAACTTCTCAACTCTGGTACTACATTTGACATTGACCGGCTAATAATCAACAGTGGAAACCTTGTGCTATACCTATTATACAGACCACCAACCTCCTACCCTGACGGCCTAGCTAACATTATTGACGATATTGTTAACATATCCCCAAAGAAACAGGTTGTCCTACTTGAAGATTTCAATCTCCCTTCAGTGCAAAGCATACAAGCATCCACTTTCACTAGTGTAATGGAAGAGTTAAACTTTATATAAATTACAAACCCTACACATAAAAAAAGAAACCTCCTAGACCTCATATTTTTACCTCACAGAACTCAATTACTTTCTAGAATCCCTCCTAAGATAACCCCAGTTCCCTGGTCAGCCCACCATCTCATTGAATTCACTCTTGAAATTAAAGTACCCCAAAACAACTCAGATCAAAGTCACCCCAAAATATATTCTAAATTCAAACATTTTGATAAAAAAAAACCTTCACGGATGAGCTCCTCAGGTCCTGTGGCTTCTGGTTCTCACAAGCAGTTGCCCAAATATCACCAATCAAAGAATTACTTAGACGGCAGTTGCTTTAATTACAAAAACCATTTATTTCAGCATAACAAAATAGCAGTGTCATACAGAACAGCAAAAGCCCGTCTATAGAAATGGCAGACAGTACTTTCTCTCTCTCTGTCTCTGTGAAGGGGGAGAAAATACTGCCCACCCTTACCTGAAAAATAACTGCCTTATATACATTTCTCCCCGTCTCAAATGTCTGTTTCAAATTAATCATACATTTCTTAAGTGTCAGCAGGGCCTCAGGATCCTACAACACTTGAATCCATCATACATTCTTAAGTGTCAGCAGGGCCCCAGGATCCTACAACACTTTTCCCAGGGGAGAATCTCCTTACATTTGTACATCTGGACCTGCTCTTGGATTTGCTCATTTATGCATGGCCTGTGACCTCTATACATCTGGATTTGCTTTTAGGTCTGTTTATCTATGCATGGCCTGTGACCTTTGACCCTTCCTGTATTTTTCCTTCTTCTTGGCACTAATTGAAACCAGGCAGAGAGTATTTTGTGCTCATTAGTTTGAATTCTTTGCTTGACCTGCACTTTTTGCTGATATTAATTACTAGGCCCAATATTCTGCACACTCCTATCCAGAATATGGTTTCCCAGAATCCTTCCATAGCAGGCCGCATCCATTATCTTATGGCAAGCATATACTCTCATATAGCTATTGTCTTCTCATATAGCTATTGTCTTCTGTGCCATCCATAGTTTCACCAGGTAAGGGTGCAGTCATATAAAGCCAATATAAAGCCAATATATAAGCAGACCTAACTCAGATTTCCCAACATTCACCACTTTTTCTTTTCCTTTTTTTTTTTTGTTGGGGGGGGAAGTAAAAGTAATCCCACTAAGGGGCGTGAATAACAACAATTTGAGACAAAGATGGATCATTCAAAGGCAATCGTTGGTACTGATCCCTTGACACAATATACATGGTTTTAGTGCTTTGCGATATCATTCGTTTACAACAGGCAAGTAAAATGGATAAGGCACAACAGGCAATGATTGCAAAACAAGGGATACTTAAAAGCGTAATAAAGAAGGCTTTAAGTCCTACACCTAAACTAGCAAACCATGAAGCAATACTACCCCAGATATTATTAAGTTGAAGCCCCCCTTTAAAATCATCAATATGTAATTCAGAGAGATGCTTTATCTTATTCATTGCATCTAACACAAACACCGTGTGGTTAGCGATTACAGTACAACAGTTTGTAGCATTAATGAAAGTGCATGTTCCGCCTTCAGCGGCCAAAAGTAAATCCAAAGCTTGCCTATTCTGCAGAGTCATTTGTGTATTTTGCTCAAGGGACTCAGCTAGGCGTGATATGGATTCAGTAACAGCTTTCATTTGAATATGCAACAAACATTGCAAACAGCGTACAGCCATACCAAGCTGAGCAGTTAGGGCGGGGGTGGCAAAGGGAATCCAGGCCGTTGCGCTAAGGGCATCCAAACGAGTTTTAGTCATGGGATAAGTGGAATTGATATACTCAAATGAGGCCTGAATGGCATCATCCTCAGCTATAGAGGAATCCCAGGGGCTAGCATAAGCTGAGGAGCTACATTTTAATCTATGCAGGGTGGAGCGAGAAGCAGAATGATGGGTAACATTAAGAGGTATCAAGACAGAAAAAGAAGAAACTTTAACCAAAGCACAGGGTAATAGGGAGAGGTTAATTACCTGATACAGAGTTTCCCCACACAACCAATAATGACCCATTACAGCAAAGAGGTTTGTAGCAGGTGTCCATATGCGACTCATATGATGCCCATCAAACCACTTAACAAAAGATTTTCCCGTGGTAGCTGAGGTAAGATCCCTCCTGAAACTGGACATTGGGAGATAGCATGAAGTATATGGAGATTCATTCTGAGAACCCGTTGACAGCACGGCTGAACCATCGTGGTAAATGGGACCAACCCCCACATACCAGCGGAAGTCAGATCCAGTAAACACTACCGGGCTTCTTGTAATATTTTTCCAATCATATTGCATACTGGAGGGGTCCATATTACCGGATTGATTATACCACTTTATCATGACAGAATTACTAGCAAAATGAAAGGATCCACTAAGCACATTATACGACAAATTACACTTATCTGAAAAAGCAATGGATACATTTGTTATTAAACATAGATCAAATATCATATTTGGGTCAACATAAACACGCAAAGGGTCATGTATCATATTCATTGCATGCCACGTCTGGGAACAATTAAAAGTCTCATAACAACTGGCAGAAAAATTATTATTATCTACACAAGCAAGCTGTCCTGCATACTCATTTAAGGGGACCTTTGAAACATGCACTGCAGCATATGATACACCCTTTGGTAAAGGGGTACAAATAATGCAGACTGCAATGTTCATCAGGGAAACAATGTGTAATACTGATTGCTTCCACAAGTTCAGAGAGCCTTCAGGTAAAGCCCGGGGTGCTCGAGATATCGTCTGGTTAGTCTGGTTCCATCCCTGGAGAAACAAAGCTAGCTGTCCATCTGGATGTAAACACTCAATAAGGAGCACGATTATGACAGAGATTCCCAGAAAAAGGCACAAGGACGCCCATGGAGTAGGCTTGACAGCGATCATCTTTGGTACTAACAACATAGCACTGTGGTGAGAACACGTGAGTTCTGTAGGGAAATAAAACTGATTAATCAGATGGGACAGCTGGAGACACTTTTAGATGGCTGACATGCACCCAAGTATCAGTATCATTCAGTCTGGCAGCAAAAGGGGAAGCAGCAGTGACAACGTGGGGTCCTGAAAAGGTTGGGCAGTCCCAGGATGCATGAACACAATTTCTTTTCTAGACAGTGGACCCTACAGGGAAGCAAGGTAATAAGGATGGACTGGACACAGACTGTGTGTCTGCTACACGGTCGGCAATTTCTTGGAGCGCAATCCGGAGTCCTGCAAGGTAAGCAGAGAGACTATCATGAATCGGAACCTGGGACTGCGATAAATTAGTTGTGCGCATACGCCGACCAGTGGCCATTTCATGAGGTGTCAGATGTAATCGTTTGATCGGGCTATTACGCAGCTGAAACAAGCACATTGGTAATGCTTGTAGCCAGGTCATGTGACCAGAAGCGCAAATCTTTCTGAGTTGAGTTTTCAAAATGCCATTACATCGTTCAACAAGACCATTGGAAGTAGGTTTATACACAGAAACATACTTCCACTGAACAGGAAGATGCTGGGTGAGTGCAGTCACAAGAGCATTACGAAAGTGAGAGCCATTATCAGAATATATGACTTTAGGAATGCCAAATCGGGGAATTATTTGTGTTAGCAAAACCTCTACTACTTCTTCAGCAGTCTCTCTATTGCAGGGGAAAGCCTCAATCCATTTAGACCAAGGGCAAACCCACACTAAAAGGTACCGCTTTTGAGCACATCTGTGGATCATGTCAGTAAAATCTACATACCAGGATTCAAAAGGACCACTTAGAACCGGGAGGTGACCTTTGGCTATGGGTTTTCCTCCTGGCTGAGAATTCAGGATACACACAGGACATTTAGCTACTAGTTCCTGAATGCGATTTTTCATGTGTGGACACCAAAAAATGTCCTCAAGCATGCTGTAAACATTTGCAGTACTAGAATGATAGATATCATGAATGAGTTCTGTGAGGTGTTTCAGTGCTACATAACAGATACAGAGTTTTCCTGATGGATGTACCCACATTTTCTTAATTTGGGAACAACCTAGTCTCTCCCAGTTTCCTATCTCATGAGAAACAGCATCTTTCTGATAATCAGCAAGGTCAGGTACTAAATAGATCTGTGATCTGGTGACAGGTAAAGTCAGGGAAGCATTACTAGTTACTTCTTTGGCTAACTGATCTGCCAGGGCATTGCCCATCTGGCGGAAAGAGTCTCCCTGTGTATGTCCAGGAACCCATTCACAGCACAGAAACAGATTGTTGATTCTGCGTTTCTCTAAACACTCATAAATTTGATGTATCTCATCAAGATGTGAGATTGAGCTGGCTGAGGAAGTGATAAAACCTCTTTGTGACCATTTCTGGTGAAGTGCTGTCAGCACTTGTGCTGCATATTGGGAGTCAGTGAATATAATAATGTTCTGTCTCTCCTGATGCAGTAAGACTGCCAAAATTGCACAGAGTTCAGCACCTTGAGCACTATAAGCACTCGGCAACTGATATTGCAACACATCTAGAATGTCACCAGATAGAGATATCTGTACTGCACTGAAACCAGAACATAGTGACGTCTCAGAACCTTCAGTAAACCAGACTTTAGAATTGACAGGCATTTCGTGAAGAGACAGAATATAATCTGCGAAAGAAAAAATGGGGACGTTATCTCCCGCCTCACCAACAATGACAGAAACTAAATTTTGTAGGTAGCCAAAAGGGTGACTTGCAGGGAATGGCTTAATGAGAATATGACTCCGTAGCAGAGTAGCACAAAGCTGGTGCACCCGATGTGGGGTAAAGTGGAGAGTATTACTGCATAACAATGCCTCTACATCACCGGAGCAATACACAGTGAGTCGCAAGGGATGAAAGATGTTATAGGTCTTCCTGACTGCCTCACTGGTGGCTACTAACCCTCTCTCAACATCAGGCAGAACTATTTCTGTAACAGAAAAAGACCCTGACAAGTAGGACACAATTTTACCATCATCCTGATAAATCACAGCTGCCCACGTGTGATGTCCGTGAAAGCTAATGAGAAACATATCCTTTGAATAGTCAGGGAGACAGAGACTTGGTGTGTGTGATACATCAGTCAAAAGAGATTAAAGCAAAATCTGGTCAGGAGCTGACAGGCTGATAACAGTCGACCCCTTAGCCCCCCCTTTTAAATATTTGCGAAAGGGATGTGTGCGTTGACTGTGACCTGGGATCCAATTACGGCAGAAGTTTATCATGCCGAGCAGAGATCGCAATTGCTTTACAGTGGTAGGCATCTGTAATTGCAAGCAGTGTTGTTTAGTTTTCTCTGTCAGAGACAGCATTCCATCTCCTACTAGGAAACCCAGAAAAGTGACTTCAGTTTGGCAGATCTGTGCCTTGGCCATATTAATCTGGTAGCCACTTTCCAAAAGATAACAAACAAGTTTATCTGTGAGGGCCAGGTTTGTTGCAGCCTCAGCTGTGGAAAGCAGTAAGTCATCTACATACTGTAACAAAGACACATTGCTGGGCAACTCTGCCCTGAATGATTGCAAATCAGCAACTAGTGCTTGAGAGAATATGGAGGGACTTTCCACATATCCTTGGGGTAACCTGGTCCACTGATAATGCTGACCCTCAAAAATAAATGCCAGAAACTGCCTGGATGTGGTTTCGACCTCTATCCCAAAAAAGGCATGGGAAAGGTCCAGAACAGTATGATATTTGTACAGAGTAGTCGTTGTCAGCAATGTGGCAGGGTTTGAGACTACTGGAAACTGTGGTTCAATAACACTGTTAAGAGCACGTAAGTCATGAACTATTCTCCACTTCCTATTAGGCTTTTTCACAGGGAATAGTGGGGTGTTATATGGGGAGTTACTGAGTTCAATAATTCCATGCTGTAACAGCTCCTGAATCTCTTGGCGAGATCCCTGCAGGGCCTCCGGTTGGAGGGGATACTGCGGAATCTTTGGTGGTTTACAGCCAGGCTTAATATGAATGGTAATAGGCAGATGTGATTTAACTCGGCCATAAGGGCTGAGGAGCAGTGACCGCTCAAGGCCTTTTTCTCCCAGCGGACCATAGGTGAATTCAACCTGTAATTTTATTTATTTATTTATTTATTTAACAGTATTTCTAAACCGCCTTATCTTAATAATCAAGGTGGTATCACAGCAAGCAATCAGGTAAAGTGTGTGTGTTGTACATGCAGTGAGGATAAAACTTAGTTGTGTGAGGGATGTGTTGGGTGCTTGATTTGTTTGAGCTATATACAGGGTGGGCTATTTACAGTGTATACAGGGTGGGCTATTTACAGTGGGCTAATTTCACCAATAAGTCCCTACCCATCAAATTTACTGGGCAATATGGGGCAAACAGAAAAGAATGAGAAATCTGCTGATCTCCTATTCTTAAACAAATGGGTGTAGTTAGGTAAGATGTAAGGGGTCTACCATCAAAACCAGTGGTAGTCATTTTCTTTTTACTAAGCTGGCATCTCTGTGGTAAAGCAGTTAATACAGAGGAAGTGGCTCCTGTATCAAGTAACATTTCTGTGGGCTCATCATTAAGATATACTGTGATCAGAGGTTCGTGATATGTGAGCCTCGCCTGTAAGATATAGATTCCCAGTCATTGTTGGGGTGGGGGTCCAGAATCCCGGGGAGGTGTCCACAAGGGAAAACGCCTCCTATCAAAGTTCTCATTTCTGCGCTGAGCACGGCATGAGCGCTGAAAATGACCGTAACCACCACAGTTCCAACACTGTGGGGCAAGAGTACGGTTATTTTTTTGGTAAGAGGGACCTCGACGCTGTGGCTGAGGATAACGGGGTCGTTGGGCTCCGTTATAGTAAATGCGCTCCTTATCTCTATCCCATACCTCAGCACAGGGGTCTGGAACATCATCCTCATAAGGATCCAGATATTCCATGTCATCAATTTTCTCCTGCTGTTCCCTAATTTTCTGTTTTAGTTGTCTAATAAGTTCATTATTAGATTTATCAAGATGTAATTTGGTGGTGGATTGGGGATCTTTAATTTCTTGTAACCCTTTAAGTTGAAGGTGTAACAAGCGTGCTTGGGCCTGTTTCAAATCCTTCTCAGGTTTCAAAGTGTCCTCCTCTAAAGATTGAATATAATGCAAAATATGGGCCTGTTGTTTAGGCCATGGCTCAGACTCCAAGGCTACTATAGACTTTAATTTTGCAGTTACGGATGGGGGTAATGTATTACACAAAGTCTGGAAAAATACAGGTCTCATACAAACATCATCGTATGGTACCCCCATTTGTGCTTCCCATAAATCTTGAAATCGTACGAGGTATGCACTGATATCCTCACCTATTTGGAATCTCATAGTAGTGAGAGGAGCCAAACTGCGCTGAGTAGGGTACATCTCCCTGAGGGCGTCCCAAATATGAGGACGAAACTCGTTGAAGGAAGCACCATCGTAAGTGTTAACTGTGACTTTCACCTGTTTTAAGTCAGCATTGGCGAACACTTGATTTGTCGCATTATTTCCCAGAATTTTGGCCAATAAAGCTTTGATATCTCCCAAAGCCAAATTATATCCAGCCGTAATTCTTTCAAATTTTTGAATCCATGTCTCTCCCCCTCTACTAACAGGAGGGAGACTACTGGCTATATTAGTCATATCAGTAAAACTCCATGGGATATATTTAGATTTTCCTTCATTTGTGTAGATTACTGGAAACAGAAGCTGTTTATTAGCGTCCTGATTCTCATACTTCTCCCAAACCCTAAGACCTGCCTCCATATAGGCAGAATCCCAGTTAGGGTCTCCCGCTCCTCCGCGAATGCAGAGTCGGGCGGTGTTAAGGTGTACAGTTTCTAGTGATCCATTAGGGGGCCACTGTAATATCTGGGGCTGGTTGGCTCTTGTCCAACCGTACATGTTGGAGGACCATCGGTAAACATAGTAACCATTTCCATCCTCCTGCTCTGTAATAAAAGTAAGGATACAGGGTTGGGGAGCTCGAGGAGCTTTACCACCTTTCACAACTCCACAAATCACTGTAAGTGCACTTTTTTTCTCTTCATCATCTACTACCTCATCTACCTTCTCCTCTTCTTCCTCTTCTATAATCGCCTTAAGACGTTTTTCCCTATCTGTCAGGTCTAACTCCCATCTTTTAAGATTCTCAGTAATGTTAACCTCAGATAGTTTTAAAGCTTGAGCCTGACTTTCTAAATCTTCATGTTCTGCTGTTAATTGCTGTTTCAACTCTTCTAATCTTGCCTGTGCCTCAGCATATGCACTGGGATCTGGGGCAGGGGTGGCTTTTAAGTTAACATGACCCTCAATCTTTGCCCAAGCTCCCTCAGTGTCCAAGAGTTTATGCAGGACCTGTTCTGGGGGTATAGAGGCTGCTGGGTGAGAAGTGGGTTCTGACTTGGGCTGGAAGACAGGGTCAGAATAGCCTATGGCTGCCATAGCTTTACTTTCGGCTGCCCAATAAGAAGGTGGGGGCACAGGGGCAGAAGACAAAGGCTCTGGACCAGCCTGCATCCACAGGGAAATATGTTGCAAATGTTCCAATTGGGCTTTGCCACATTTGTTAAATAAGATATGATCCCTAATTTTGGTCAAAATGAGCGGATCAAACGACCTCCCTGCTGGCCAGGCAAGAGAGGGTGTTTTATTCGTCCATTTTTCCCATTGTTTAGAACAATTTTTTATTGAAGCCTCCAGTAGAGGGTTCTGTTTAACAAGGCTATCTATGGGGCTAGGACCAGGCTCAGTTCCTTTCTCAGTATTTTGTTCCTGTTTAGATTTTCTTTTAAACATTTCTCTAGCTGTCCCTTCTCTATAGTCTATGTAGACCTGGTGTTTTCACTGTTCAGGGACAGGGGCAATTAACTTCGCCTTTTACCAATAGCAAATTGAACCTCCTTATATACAGAGGCGCGCGTAATTTCGCTTTTAGGTGGCAATCCAAACCTCTTAATTAACAGAGGAGCGAAAATTACGAATCCAGGACTCATGCACACATACAACGCTTGTGCTTCGTCTAAACCCAGCCAATCCCCTCGCGGGGGTATGAAAACGTGGATAAAGACACACACTCACTTCGTATTAATAATAATACGTACAGTCTCAAGCGTACATCAATCAATCCCAGAAAGACAGAGACCTAATGTCTGGGCAAAACTTTCAAACTTTCTTTCCCTAACATTACAACTAAATACAAAGACACTCTAACAATTTTTTTCAACATAACAAAACATTAAGCACATAAAATACATATGCATATGTGTAAATTTGGTACTCACCCACCAATCGAACCTGGGTAAATCTTCCGTCTTTGTTTGTAGACAGGAAAAACAAAACTCACCCGCTGGAGTCGTCCTAGGGTATCAAAATCTCTCTCGACGTCACTCTCCCATCTTCTGGACCAGCAGAAGGAATCCTCTTCTCCTAATGAGAAGGTATTCTCATCCCCTGTTTTTTTTTATGTTCTGTGAAAAACAGGAGGTAGTCCCTCTGACAAAAATGCAGGCAAGTCAAAACTGCAGTCAGAGGAGTCCTTGGGCAATTTAGAAAAAAATTTAGAAGGCCGGGTTGCGGCACAAATTGTGGCTTCTGGTTCTCACAAGCAGTTGCCCAAATATCACCAATCAAAGAATTACTTAGACGGCAGTTGCTTTAATTACAAAAACCTTTTATTTCAGCATAACAAAATAGCAGTGTCATACAGAACAGCAAAAGCCCGTCTATAGAAATGGCAGACAGTACTTTCTCTCTCTCTCTGTCTCTGTGAAGGGGGAGAAAATACTGCCCACCCTTACCTGAAAAATAACTGCCTTATATACATTTCTCCCCGTCTCAAATGTCTGTTTCAAATTAATCATACATTTCTTAAGTGTCAGCAGGGCCTCAGGATCCTACAACACTTGAATCCATCATACATTCTTAAGTGTCAGCAGGGCCCCAGGATCCTACAACACTTTTCCCAGGGGAGAATCTCCTTACATTTGTACATCTGGACCTGCTCTTGGATTTGCTCATTTATGCATGGCCTGTGACCTCTATACATCTGGATTTGCTTTTAGGTCTGTTTATCTATGCATGGCCTGTGACCTTTGACCCTTCCTGTATTTTTCCTTCTTCTTGGCACTAATTGAAACCAGGCAGAGAGTATTTTGTGCTCATTAGTTTGAATTCTTTGCTTGACCTGCACTTTTTGCTGATATTAATTACTAAGCCCATATTCTGCACACTCCTATCCAGAATATGGTTTCCCAGAATCCTTCCATAGCAGGCCGCATCCATTATCTTATGGCAAGCATATACTCTCATATAGCTATTGTCTTCTCATATAGCTATTGTCTTCTGTGCCATCCATAGTTTCACCAGGTAAGGGTGCAGTCATATAAAGCCAATATAAAGCCAATATATAAGCAGACCTAACTCAGATTTCCCAACAGTCCTTAGACTTAAATACAAATGATCTGGACACTCTAGGAAACAAATGGAACACTTCCATTAACAACACAACTACTAAGCCACAGAACTCCCCAAACATCTCTAAAAACCCTTCCAAACAATGGTTCTCCCATGAGCTGAGATTAATGAAAAGAGAACTGAGAAAGCTAGAATGATTCTGGAGGGTAATGAAAACTTCAGACAATAGAGACAAATACATTTACATGCTCTCTAGATATCGGCATCACATTAACCTAGCTAAAAAGGACTATCACACTAAGCTACTTATGAAATCAATTAATAAGCCAAAAGATCTGTTCTCTATTGTTAAATTCCTCACGACACATCCAAGCGCCTCCACTGTAACGCCAGACATATCACCCAAATCTCTCGCAGACTTTTGCATGTCTGAAATAAATTCTCCAACACATTCTATCAGTCCATGAACAATTAGCACATTAACATCCACCAAATCCTGGGAAATGTTCCATCCAATACATCCAGAACCTCTTAAAAGGTAATTGCAAATATGAACACTACAACCTCCAATACTGACCCTTACCCAGTTAAATGGATTAAGGATTCAATTTCTGAATTAGCCCCTTCATACTAGCTATTGCCAACAAGTTACTTTCTCAAGGGTACATGCCTCGTGAACTTAAAAGAGCTATCATTCGTTCAATACTAAAAAAACAAAGCCTTAGCCAAAACAAATCCAGCTTCCTATAGACCCATCTCTAGTCTCCCTTTCCTTGCAAAATTATTGAAAAAAAATCATTTACTTGCAACTGCAAGAACACATCGACATCTATGTCCCACTGGATGATAACCAATGTGGATTCAGGCCATTCCACAGTGTTGAGACATTAATGCTGGGCCTATAAAATAAAATCATCAAGGGAATTGATAACATCAACCAGGCCTTCATATTATTATTGATAGATATAGCCGCTGCATTTGACTCATACACACACTTCTAATACAAAGACTAAGACAAATAGGTCTAAGCAACCCAACACTCAAGTGGTTTATCTTCTATCTCTCTGACCAGTCTCAACAAGTCTGCATGGGACACATCAGTTCCAACTCTTACGCCTAAACCACAGGTTTTCCACAAGGATCCACACTTTTAGCCCTGTTATTCAATATCTACATTCAGCCAGTCTGCCAAATCATAAAAAAATACAAGATTTATTATGCCAACTATGCCGATGATATAATGATTTGCATGCCCTTCAATATAATCACACCAAACTCTGACCCCATGATTTTCTGCTTTAGAGAAAGAGCCACCTGGCTTAAAGATGCTGGTTTCAACATCAACTATAAGAAAACAGATGTTTTAATAATAACTAGGAATCACATACCAGCACGACACACAACAATTGATGATGTTAATCTCTCAATCAAAGGCGAAGTAAAATATTTAGGTGTAACTTTAGACAAACATCTCTCTTTTCAGTCACACATCAAAAATCTTACAAAAAACAATTTTCAATAAGATCCGTCTACTGCAGCATCTAAAACCCTTACTTCAGCCCTCTGACTTCAGAACCATAATGCAAGCAATGATTACTCCACATATAGACTATTGCAATAGTCTACTTCATGGTCTTCCCAAAATATCCCTACACCCACTCATAATGGTTCAGCATACTGTAGTACGAATCATCCACAGTGCACGCTGAATTGATCATATAACGCCAATCTTATATGACTTACACTGGCTGCCCATACAAAGCCACATCAAATTTAAGATATTAATGACCACTTTCAAAATCATCAGAAAAATAGCTCCCCAAACTCTTTCCCAATTAATTAAAGTGGCCCCCATGAATCGACTAAGAAGAGAGCAAAAGACCAACACTCTCTACCTCATCAGATTTCCATAAGTCTAAACAGTGCACCAGCAGCAGAGCATTTGAATTTATATCCTCAATGCTCTGGAAATCCCTACCACCCAGTCTCCGAAACATTACAGATTTAGCCTCGTTCCACTCCCAACTCAAAACCCATCTCTTCACAGAACGTTTTGGTCAAAATGAAACTACAACTCTCACTGACCCAACATAATTTTCCCCCTCCTCGCCTCTAGGCTATCCGACCAATCAAACTGGTCAATAAATCACCCATCCCTTAACCTCACCTGAACTGACAGATATTATTGATCAACAGAACTGTAAAAATGCTGTATATAAGTTAAAACTATCTTGAATCATGTACATTCTTGATTGCCTATTATTGCACCATTTATTGTTTAATGTATCGGTTGTTTTAATTGTAAACCACTATGATTACCCAATATAGCGGTATATAAAACACACAAATAAAATAAATAAATAAATATCATGGAAAGAAAAAGATACTAAGGCTAGCTTAAACTGCATGTACAAAAACTCTGATGACAAAGTATGAAAACTAATGGCATGGTTGTTAGGATCTGAATGATGGATCACCTTGTTTATGGGTAATCATATTAGGCAGAGCCTGCAAAGTCAGAGAATGGAGAAGAGTGCAGCAGAAATTTAATGCCAGAGACCTCTCCAGTAACATCAGCGTGAGACATAAGAAAAATTTGGTGTGCAAATATAAGCCTAATTATAGCTATAATCATTTTCTTAAATGGTCTGTCTATAACATCTCATTCAAAATACTTTTAACTTCTGTAACATTAACAGGAATATAAATCAAAGCACATTTATTGGCTTGCATGAGTAAATGCAGAATTTTGTCTTCCTCCTTTTGATTATCAGATTGAAGCGGGTTCTTTAAAAGCTGTGTACCACTGTGAATGCCTTTTTAAAACAAAACAAACTTCTGTACTTATATGGGCGTAGCACATCTTTGCAGTCATTCAGAAATAGCTGCATTAGCGATTTAACTAGGGCCAGTTCAAGGGCCCTTGGAGAAATTTTAGCTTTATCTTCCCTCTAAGAAACTTCCACCTCACCAACCCAGAATTACTGACTGATGCAGCAGCATCTGATACTATAAAAGCCGCCCTCCTTCATTACCTTAAGCACGTTTTTCCCCCATCTGAGACAAATTAGCCCAGAAGCATAGTTATTTCTCTTAAGGCTAGCTTCCAAACAACTAACATTGCCCTTATTTCACCTAATATATGGGCCATCTCATTAATGTCACCCATATCCTGGGTGTTGAGCAGAGGTCACTTGTAGCTTGCATGTGGTGCAGCGTTGCTTTACCTAGATCCTGCTCCTGCGTCATCCCAATGTCATCAGTGTTCTGTCAAAGAGAAGTAGGTATGTATACCATTCACTAATAAAATATACATTACTATCTTTTGCCTTGGTAATCTACAACTGCAGATAAGCAAGTACTGATTATACATACTGTAAATCACCCACCTACTAAAACATGCCTGAAAGGCACTTGGTAATTGGGGAATAAGGGATACAGCAGTCTCTTAAACCCCAAGATCTCAACTACCAGCAGGGGATAATCACCCAGTGTGTCATTTTACCATATATAGTATCAATACCTTCGAAGCTGCCTGCCACTTGCCACAGAACAGTGATGTCAGCTATCACCCTGACTCCTCCATGGTGATTTGCTTACATGGACATTAGGTTTGCTTGCCTGCTACCTCATTAGGAAAAATGGATAGGGATTCAGGAAACAGATTTTTCCTCTTTGTCCCTCCAGACCAGTCCACAAATGGGTAGTCAGCCCCCCCCCCCCCCCAGCAGCTGAGGACTGAACAAGACAGAGTCTTATTGATGTAGCTTAAGAGCTCCTCCTACCTCTCTTGACTCCAGTCTTTCAGTCCTCAAGGCAGTTAGGATAGGAGATTTAAGTTTAAAAAAAAGGCAATCAAAAATAAAAGGAGAAAAAGATAGGAGAACAAATCTTTATATATAACAAACAAACAAAAAAGGATCCTGATTGTCCAGGCAGGGTATTCTCAGGGCGTAATAGGGAATGCAGGAGGCAGCTGAGGCAGGGCCTGCCTTGAGCAAAGCAGCAAGCACCAGAGACTGCCCAGGGATGTGCATACCTGGGAGCCCCAGGTCCCTCCCTCCCATCTTCCCCGGGATAGCCAGAGATCTGTTAGCTACAGGTTCTCTGGATATCTCCATGCAGGCGAGGCTGACAGGAAATGGTAGACTACAGGTGCAAGTCCTTACCATGTTCTCCTTTGTCAAGGGGGGCTGCTGGGGCCATTCGTGGGGTTTCAAGCGGCAGCGCAGCTCTCTGTTAATTTTTTCTCTTCGTGCTTGGGGCAGCATCAGCGTGGAGGGCCACTGCAGGATGGCGCGTGCATGAGCCGGCTTCTTCGGCTTGGAGTGTGGCAGCAGTCATGATTTAGGGCTGGCAGGGCTTTGCCAAACCTATTTGCATTGGGGCAGTCGGCTGGAGAAAGATTTGATAGCCCAGACCATGGAAAAAGATGGGGCAGCCTCAGGCAGCAATTCTGCTCGGCCAACTGTTCCTGTGGTTTTGGCGGGAACCGCGACCATTTTGCAATCGGAAGTCATTTTTCCAGGGGAGCAGGAGAAGACGAGTAAACATAAGACCAAATGTAAAAAGTGGGCGTAGCACCTCTCGCCCAGATGGGAACTCCATCAAAACTGGAGGTGCTGGATTGCCTTTTATCCCCGGAGTTTATCTTGTCTCTGCATAAGGCATATTGCCTTAAGAAGACACAGGCAATAACATGGCAGCTCCCGGGTAGAGCTGCAGGAGGTACTGCAGGGGAGTCACTATTCCACAGAGACCCCAGTGAGGGGACTTCCAGAGGGAATAGAGGCATGGAAGGATGTCCCGTTTGGTGGGGTAGGGACTCCTCTGTGGATCAGGCAATCGAGCAGTTAGAGGAAGATCTGACAGAACTCTGGGGGAATCATGGTCCCCAGAGTTGGAAGAAGGAGAGATTGCTGCAGGAAATGACCCAAATGTCTTTTGGGTGTGCCACAAAGAGGAACTCGGAGCACTCATTGCTCATTCCTTGGCTGCCCTGAATATTGTTCAGTCAACAATAGACAGAGGAGCCGCTAGAGGATCCACTGCTGCAAGGTTTTAAGGGTACACAGGTGTGTTTCCAAGAACACAGAGTGATTAAAAGAATGATTGAGGCAGAGTGGGAGTATCCAGAGGCTACCCTTAGAGGGAGCCAGCCCATGGGAACATAAGAACATAAGATATGCCATACTGGGTCAGACCAAGGTCCATCAAGCCCAGTATCCTGTTTCCAGCAGTGGCTAATCTAGGTCACAAGTACCTAGAAGTTTCCCTAAAAGACAAAGGTTCCACATTGCTTGTATTGGAGCAAGCAGTGGATATCCCGGGTCCTGTTTAATAATTTATTTATTTATTTATTTAATACTCTTATATACCGCGCTATTCAACATCAGTGCAGTTTACATGGAACATCAAAGATGTTTAACAGGGAGATTAACTTGGATAACATGTTAACTATCTACACAAAAGGCATAAGATGGATACCCTATGTACATCACATTGTGGAATGGTTACCGGGTGGCTAAGGATCTGTGTTGCGTGCGGGGCACTTTGGCGTACCTACTTCAGGGTAGTACTTGAAGAAGAGGTGATGCTTCAAGGCCTTCCTGAATTAGTTATCTCTGTGATTGCTCGTATGCTGGGTGGCAGGGCATTCCAGCTTCTAGGTGCACAAAGACTGAAAGCTCTGTTTGTGGTTGATTGTGTACAGCGGGTTATTTTTTTGGGAATTACTATAGTATTTATTGCTGTGTGTCGTCTGGCTCTGGTAGGGGGAGTCATGAGACTAAGGCTTGCAAGTGATGAGGCGGAGAGTCCGTTGATGGCCTTGAATGTTAGTAGTAAGATCTTGAAGGTGATCCTACCGTGAATTGGGAGCCAGTGGAGACTTTTGAGGATCGGTGTTATATGGTCACGTCTTGAGGCCCCGTATAGAACTCTGGCTGCAGAGTTCATGGCAAGTTGGAGTGGAGTTAGGGTGGATTGAGGTAGTCCTTGCAGTATCGCGTTTGCATAGTCGAGATGTGGAATAGTTAACGCCTGAAAGATCATTCTGAAATCATCCGGTTGCAGCAGGGAGTGCAGATGTCTGAGTGTTTTGATTTTTAGATATGCTGATTTGACCATGTTGCCAATATGAGTCTTCATGCCCAGTTTTTGGTCCAGTGTTACACCCAGGTAACGGATTGTTGACTTGGTTTGAAGTTCTACATCTCCGACTTTTAGGTTGGCAGGTGGGTAGAAGTTAGGGTTTCTGGTAATGAACAGCACTTCAGTCTTTTTGTGTTGTATCCGGAGATTCTGATTTTGGAGCCAGTTTTCCACTGCAATGAAACAGTTCGTTATTGATGAGAAATCAATCTGGTCAGTCTCGAAGGGTGTGTATAGTAGTACGCCGTCGGCGTATATCATGCAGTCAATGTTGAATGATCGAATGAGATTGCAAATGGGCTGCATGTAAATATTAAATAGTAGGGCTGATAGGGAGGATCCCTGCGGAACGCCTTGTTTCTGGTGGAACGGTTCAGATGTTGAGGTCTCTGTTCGCACATGCTGCAATCTATCAGATAGGTATGATTTACACCATGTTAGAGCTAGATCGCAGATGCCTTTCTCTTCTAGCCGTCTCAGGAGCGTCTTGTGGCACACTGAGTCGAAGGCTGCGGCTATATCCAAAAATATAAGAGCCACACCGTGATGAATGTTGTCTATTGTGTTGAGAATGTTGTTGAAGAGGTAGGTGAGTAGTGTCTCCACACCATGGGCTGCTCTGAAGCCATGTTGATAGTGGTCCAGAGGTGCGGTATCATTGACGTGTTGTTGTATCTGGCATTGGACCTCTTTTTCTATTATCTTGGCCAGGAGTGGAATGCTGGCAATTGGTCTGTATGACTCCATTTTCAGAGGGTCGAGTTTACTGTTTTTCAGCAGGGGTCTGATGGATGTTTGTTTGAGATTTAAGGGAAAGACTCCTGAGCTGAATGATATGTCAAAGAGTCTGGCTATGAATGGGCTAAACTCAGTTTTTAGTTCCTTTATCCAAAAGGCGTGGCAAGGATCAGACTGCACCGTAGAGGTGTTGATTGTGGAGATGGTGTCAGCAATTTGTTTAAGTGATGGGGTGGAGAAGGTTGTTAGTTTCCTTGCATTGCTTTGCACTTTGTTGGAGGCGGGTGCTTCGAGCTTGCTGGTTTGGCATAGCTTTGATTGAAGGAAGTCCGCGTAGTCTTGTGCGTGGATCTCAGTTTTTTGCACCGGTCCTGGTTCGCTCGTGAGGTTCTTGACTAGGTTGAATAGGTCGTGTGGTTTCTTTAGTGATCGTCATAGAGTGTCTGTGTGTGCTTGTCTTATTTTTTCAGTTATCACCTTATGGTGAGATGCTATTTGGAGGTTATAGGCTTCTTGGTCTTCTGTGGATCGTGAGCGTCTCCATCGCCTTTCAAGTTTTCTGAGCTTGAGGAGGGAGTCTCGTAGTTCTTTTGAGTGCCAGGGAGCGGCAGCTCTTTTCCTTGGGGCTTTGTTGTGCACCGTGCGTAGTGCAATGTAGCTAAGGCTATCATTCCAGCTGGAGACTAGTTTCTCCAGGTTAGTTGATGTCGTGTTGAGGAGTGGCTGTGTATGATTCATAATGGTTTCCCTGTTGAAAGGATAGAAACTATGTGGGGGTATTCTTGTGGCATTTGTCTTGTTATCAGGGGGCTTCCTGGAGTGGGTTTCCATGGGGATTAGGAACGTGATTAGCTTATGGTCCGACCAAGGAACTTCAATGTAGGTTGGCGAGGAGTAGGGGGCTGTGTTGTGTATGGTTAGAGGAGTGAAGATTAAGTCCAGTGTGTTCCCTTTTGTGTGGGTTGGTTCATTGATTAACTGCTGATATCCTAGGTCCGTCAGTGCATCAAGGAATGCTGTCACTTGAGAGTCATGCAGGGATGGCAGGTTGAGGTCTCCTAGTATCCAGTTTGGGGTACGCAAGTTCGGAGTATTGCAGGCTAGCTCAATTATAGTGGCTAGGTCCTCATGGGAAGGGGTTGGGGTCCTGTACAGCAGATTGATGGAGCAGTGCTTATTTGCTATGGTTACTATGTCAAGGTTGGGTGTGTTGGTACTGTTGGAGAGATGGAAGTTGAGGTCAGTTTTGGCGAGTATGAGTACTCCACCGCCTCTTTTGTTGCCTCTATGACAACAGTGTATTGTAAAGTTGGGGGGGTAGCAGGTGGTTGAGGAGGACGGTGTCAGTATTTGTTAGCAAGGTTTCTGTGATCAAGAGTAGGTCAAGGTTGTGGAGGGTGATTAAGTCGGTGATAATTGGCCATTTGTTGCAGACTGAGCGTGCATTTATGAGGGCAGCCTTTAAATCTTGTGGGGGTAGGTTAACCTTTTTTACATTTGTGGTGTGCTGAATTGCGATGTGTAGTAAGTGTTGGTATGTAGGATGCGTGTCGTTTACTGACTTGTGGGGGGTGTCTCTTGACCATCTCCTGCCAAATCTCTGTATCTGGTTGTGAGTGCTTGTTAGGGCTAAAGTGCTACTGATCAGCCCTAAGAGAAGGTAGCTACATATTAGTGTTGTCATGAAGTGATCCATTCTATATGATTGGGCTGCCTTGAGATTATAGAGCCTTAATGTGTGAGTAGGACGCAGAGTTGAGTGGCTTCAGGAGTATGCAGGTGGTGTCTTTGGCTTTGTGTGGATGGATGAAATGCTACAGTTAAGTACCGCAATCATGCAGCTGGCAGTACAGAGTATACAGCTGGGCATGTTATACAGTAATGGAATATACAGTTGGGTATGTTAAAATACATAGGCAGTAATAGAATATACAGCTGGGTATGTTAAAATACATAGGCAGTAATAGAATATACAGCTGGGTATGTTAACTATACATAGTCTCATAGGTGTATGGATACATCATCCAGATCTAAATAACTAGTTAACATACGACATAGACCTGTAGCATATACTATCTAATCATTTGTAGACCAGCTAGGTTTAAGCGTGGTCCTGTTTTCTTTATCATACTATTGAGTCCCAGGGTTCGGTTTGGGTGCTGCTTCCAAAGAGTCTGTAGTGTGGAGTAGTTCTCTTTATTGTGTTGTATCACTGTGGGGCTTTAGACGGCCAGGAGAGAGATCGAGGAGTTGAAGCGCGGGTCTGGTGGTGAGAGGAGGGTGGAAATCCGATGGTCACACAGACTTGGAGTGACTCCTGCTGCAGCTACTGCTGGTGAAGACTGTAGATGGTCGTGGTCGTCGGGTGGGAGTGGGAGATCGAACTTTCATTACAGAGCTGTGGGACGGTTGTTTCATTGGGCCACTGCCTAAGGGCCGCGCCAAAGGGCCCTCTAGCGAGGCCCTCAGGCGCGGACCCACCAGGCGCGGGCGCGCCCGATGGCGCTGAGTATTTAAAACCAGGCAGCTGCCCCGCTGCTGGAGGCTCGATCCCCCGGAGGGCAGAGCTGAAGATGGTGGCGGGAGAGTGGTTTATGGACCTTTCCTCCGGGAACTTGTCCAAATCTTTTTTAAACCCAGCTATACTAACAGCTTTTACTACATCATCCGATAACGAATTCCAGAGTTTGATTACACGTTGAGTGAAAAAATATTTTTTCTTATTAGTGTTAAATAGGTTACCCTGTAGCTTCATTGCATGTCCCTAGTCTTTCTATATTTTGAAAGGCTCTATCTTATTCTGCAGGAATATTGAGAGCTTTTGAAGATGTCCAAGGTGAATGCCTTGGTCTGAGCAGTGATCAAGAAGACCGCTATTCCAGTAGAAGGGGCGGCGGCGCTTAAGGATCTGCAAGATCGGAGGATAGAATCACTTCTTAAGCAGGCTTTCAACTCGAGTGCCCTGGCACTACAAGCCTCCATCTGTGGGGCGTATGTCTCTCGGTCCTCCATTCGCTGGCTCCAAGGCTGGGAGCCATCGGAATCGGAGAGGCAAGCAAATGGAGCCAAGCTCGACTCGGCTGTGGCTTACATGGCGGACGCCTTTTATGATTAAGTTTGGATTGCCTCTAAGATGATGGCATCAGTGATTGCAGCATGGCATTTTCTCTGGCTGTGGAATTGGGCAGCGGACCCAGCATACAAATCTCGACAGGAAAGCAAAGATTCAAAAAGAGGACGAAATAGCCAATGCAACAAAATGGGGGATAAGACATTTTTCAGATATGTTAGTGAGAAGAGGAAGGGCAAAAGTAGTATTGTCAGACTCAAGGGTGAAAGGGAGGAATATGTAGAAGCTGACGAGGTTAAATATTTCTGTTCTTTATTCATAGATGAAGAACCAGGAGCAGGATCTCAGCAAACACCCACAAACAGGAACAGAAGCGAGGGGCATCTTGAACAATTTTCAAAAGACGGTTTTCGTGAGAAACTAGCTAAACATAAAGTAGACAAAGCGATGGGACTGGATGGATTACACCCTAGAATACTGAGGGAACTTGGGGACGTTCTAGCAGCTCCACTGACTGACCTTTTCAATGCCTCGTTGGAGATGAGAGTGGTGCCAAAGGACTGGAGAGAGGCACATGTGGTCCCTTTACACAAAAGCGGAAGTAAGGATGTGGTTGAAAACTATAGGCCGGTTAGTTTAAATTTGGTGGTGAGTAAATTATTGGAAACACCGCTTAAAGAGAAAATAGTGAGGTTTCTGTAGTCCAGAGGATTACAGGATCCGAGGCAGCATGGATTCACCAGAGACAGGCCTTGTCAGACAAATCTGATTGATTTCTTTGACTGGGTGACCAGGGAGTTGGACCGAGGGAGAGCCCTAGTTGTGTTGTATTTAGATTTCAGTAAAGCCTTTGACACCGTTCATCACAGGTGCCTTATAAACAAATTGTGCACCCTAGGGATGGACCCTAAAGTTACTTCTTGGGTTAGAAATTGGTTGAGTGGGAGGCGACAAAGGGTATAGGTAAATGGAGCTTACTGAGGAGAAGGAGGTTACCAGTAGTGTGCCCAGGGATCTGTCCTTGATCCAATTCTTTATAACATCTTTGTTAGTGATATAGCGGAAGGGCTGTTGGGTAAGGTTTGCCTCTTTGCGGATGATACCAAAATCTGCAATAGAGTAGACACCCAGGGTTCTCGGGTAAGGTTTGCCTCTTTATGTTATCTACACCCAGGAAGGTATAGATAGCATGAGGAGGGATCTAGCTAAGCTTGAAGAATGGTTTATCTTTTGGCAGCTGAGATTTAATGTTAAAAAATGCAAGGTCATTCATTTTGGCTGCAGCAATCCATATAGTATAGGGGGTGAAGTATTTTTGTTCACTAAAGAACAGCAGTACCTAAACGTGATTGTGTCTGATGATCTTAAAGTAGCTAAACAGGTAGAAAAGGTGATGGTGAAAGCTAGAAGGATGCTTGGGTGCATAGGGAGAGGTTGGTTGCCAGTAGAAGAAAAAAGGTGATAGTGCCCCTCTATAAGTCTTTGGTGCGACCTCAATTCCTGTGCAATTCTGGACAACGCACCTTTAAAAAGATATAACCAGGCTGGAGTCAGTACAGAGTGTGGCTACTAAAATGGTTAGTTGTCTTAATTATAAAGCATATGAGGACAGACATAAGGATCTTAATATGTACACCTTAGAGGAAAGGCAGGATAGAGGTGATATGATTGAGATGTTTAAATACCTCCATGGCATAAATGCGCAGGAGGAGAGCCTCCTTCAGTTGAAAGCAAGCTCTACTACGAGGGGACATGGGATGAGGGTGAAAGGGGATAGATTCAGGAGTGATATGCGGAAATATTTCTTTACGGAAAGAGTGGTAGATCTGTGGTATAGTCTCCCAGTGGAGGTGGTAGAAATGAAGACAGTATCTGAATTCAAAGAAGCATAGGACAAACACAGAGGATCTCTAAAGGAAAATAGGGGACTGTTGTAGTGGTTGATATGGAAGGACAGATTAGATAGGCCCTGTAGTCTTTTTCTGTCGTTATGTTTCTTTGTTTCTATGTTTCTATCCGTCCCAGTAGACCCCTGCCAAGAAACCCCAATGAGACGAGGGAGGTCCAGACAGGGGCAATAGGGGGTTGTTTGCAGCAATTTTATCCTGTCTGGACTACAGTGATGTCCAACCAGTGGATGCTGGAAATTGTCTGCGAAGGGTATGCACTGGAATTTGCAAGGCTCCTAGCGGAGGTGTTTGTCAACTCACCCTGCCAGGCGCAGGGGAAAAGCGAAGCAATTAGCTCTACTTTGCAGCGTTTAATCCAACTGGAGGCAGAAATGCCAGTGCCCAGAGACAAGTACAGGTCTGGCCACTACTCCATTTACTTTGTAGTGCCCAAGAAGAAGGGGACCTTTCGGCCCATCCTTGATCTAAAGGCAGTGAACTGCTCCCTCAGGGTGCTGCTGCATTTTCGTATGGAAACACTGCGGTCAGTAATCTTGGCAGTGTAGCAGGGGGATTTTCTGGTGGCTCTGGATCTGGCAGAGGCCTATCTCCACATCCCCATCAGGCAAGAACGATCTATTTCTGGCAGGACCCGGGGTAAGGAGGAAACATAACAACCTACCAGCGCAAGCAGAGCAGGCACAGAGGTGCCTTATAGTAACTAAAAAAACAAACAAACCATTCACGCGATTGTGCTATCAGTAGTAATGCATATAACAACTTTCACTGCTACATTAATAACAGTAGAAAACAGAGTCCCGAGGCGCGATACCCGGAGCGCACCCCATAGGCCTCTTCAAATTGATCCAATACTTCAGATCAAGACCCAAATCATGAGACTCTCCCTGTTGCACTCATTGCATCAGTTCTTGCTCTTTCTCATCAAGGAAAGCATATAAAAGGTCAGGGTCCTCAAAAGTCCTCGTGCTGTTATGGAGCATAATCCTCATTCTTGCAGGGTGGAGCAATCCGAATCTCGCTTGCAGCTTCTGCAGTCTGGGCCGCATTTCCAAGAATCTTTTCCTCTTGTCCACAGTACTTCTGGCAAAGTCAGGGAAAAACATCAACCTGTGCCCCTTGAATTCAACTGGTGATCGAGCGCGAGCCACCTCCATGATTTTAAGTACCTGCTGGTGTCTCAAAACTTTAAAGATTATCGGGTGTGGCTGTTTGCTACTTGCTAGGATTTGCGAGGGCACCCGATGCGCTCTTTCAATCTCGAACGGCATGTCAAAAGCCAGGTGCAACGTAGTAGGAATCAGTTTATACAGAAAGGCAAAAATGTCCGTCCCCTCAGCCCCTTCAGGGATATCAACAATTCTGATGTTGTTCGGATGGGATCTGTTATCTTCTAACTCTTTCTGAAATTGTTTAATTTGTGTGGCCTGCTTGTCCAAGGCTTTCATTCTTTCCTCATGTGCCAGCACTCTCTGTTCCATCTGCTCCTGATGAAAGCTGAGGCTCTCCATGCCGCATTTCAGCCTGCCCATGTCTTCCTGCACAGTGGCCAACGTTTCACTGTTTGCAGACACAATTTCCCTTATTGCACGCACCTCCACCAGCAACTCTTGAAGGGTCTCGGGGTAATCCCGCGTCGCCGCCATTTTCTGCGGGGACGGAGGCTCTGGCTTAGATCTCTTCGTGCCCGAAGTTTGGCTCGCGGCGAAATCCAAACATGCAGGTTTGGGCCCCAACATCTCTCCACTCCTCGAGGTTCAGCACACCCGGGTTCCTCCACAGAAATCAAGCACAATTGCAGGATTCTTAACTAGGCTCCTCCGGAGCTAACGCTCTACACAGCCACCCTGTTTCACTCCAGGCTCCGCCCCCCCATGTTATCATACTTTTAACTTTAGGTGTTAACTTTAACTTGGGTAACCTTTCCCTTGCCTTGAACCCAGTGTATTCATCTTTTTCCATACCTTGATCTGTAAATTAAAGATTTTAAATTTTCATCCAATGCTTTTTGCAGTTTTTCTTGTGGCAGTGTTCCTTTTTTCCATTTCTTGGCAGATTCTCTTTGTATAATATAGCATTTGTAGCATAAAAGCAGCAGCATATTATCTCCTCTTTATCTGCGGGTTTCTTTAGAAGCTCAGATGACAAGGGCGGAGCTTGGCCGGTGAGTGGGCGGAGCTTGGCCGGTGAGCAAGATGGCAGCTTGATTCCCGTGCTCCCTGCAATCCTGATCTAAATCCAGTACTCCCCCGCCACTACTGCTGGAAATTTTCCCTTTTCTGCTTGGTATAAGGGAAGAAATGGCTACGGGCAAATCTGGCAAGCTAGACTTTAGTTCCCTCGGGTCTGGGGGTACGAAGCGGCAAAAACCAGACCCGCCCTCCCCGCAGAAGGCCGCTGGGCCCAGAGAGCACATGGACGCGATGCAGGAGCTGCTCACGGAGATTCGAGCAGTTCGCGGATTAGTAGAGGCAAACAGAGAGACACTCTCCGGAGTACAAGCGGATATCGTCGACCTAAAGGAGATGAAAGAGCAGCTCATGGGGCTCGCGGAAAAAATCACGCGGGTGGAAAACCAGGTAGAGTGCCATGAGGAACGTTTAAAGCTTACTTTGGTCAACGGCAAGCGTATCGCTTTATTAGAGCGTAACTTGGAGGACTTAAATAATCGCACTCGCAGAAATAACGTGCGCATTATTGGGGTGCCCGAGGGCGCCGAAGCGGGCAACATGCTGGCCTTCCTGACTGTACAATTGCCGAAGCTCCTCCGCCTGGAATTTACTCCTCCTCTAGAACTTGAAAGAGCGCACCGTGTCCCTCTACATGCCGGACCGCAGACTAAGCAACCGAGGCCTATCATCCTGCGTGTGTTGCGGCACCAACAAGCCTTACAAATCATGACGGCTGCAAAGTCCTTGGCGCCGATTAGCTTCGAGGGACGAAATATCTCCTTTTTCCCCGATTTCAGCAAGGGGACAGTAGAGAGACGGCGGCAGATGCTGGCTCTCCGCCCACGGCTACAACATCTTCAGGCACGGTATGGCCTTTTCGCCCCTGCGCGTTTTCGGGTGACTTTACACAATCAAACACGCACGTTTGAAGACCCCCAGATGCTGCTTCAATTTGTGGAAGAGCAGGAAGCCATGCTGATGCGCTGAACCATTGTGCTGGTTATCGGGCTCTCAGACTGTTGCTGAGATCGGTGTTCTCCAGAGGCCTGGCTGAGGCCTCGTGATAGTGAAGGGACATCTTCTGTTCTTCATTTCCTGTTTTGTGTATCTTGTGCTCTGTTGGATTCCTGTGTGGAAAATGTCGGGTGTCCCCGATTTGGGGTGCCCGGTTGGGCTCTGCGGGGGGGGGGGTAAGGGGAGAAATGCATCTATTTTAATGTTGCCATTGAGTAATCGGGCTGAGGGGTCCTGAGCTTTGGAACTGGCCCCTTATGGCTCTCTCCGGCTCCCCGGTTTCCCTTGATGTCCTCTCCTGGGAGTTCCTCCTACCCGAGGTCCTTTTTGCTTTCTTTAAATATTGGGCTTGGGTGTGTATGATGGGCCGGGTGGGTGGGGGAGGAGGGACATATTTTAGTGAGCATGTTTGTGTATGGGGCGCGGAGGGGAGAGTGAGTCTGGGTATGCATGTACGGGTCCTGGGTTGGGGAAGGGGATTATGGTTATGATTGTGAAGTCGAGTGTGTGGTGGGGGGGGGGGGGAGTGCGTGTAGGGTAACCGGATGGCGGGGGTTAGGCTGTAGTCTTGTTCAGGATGGTTCTCCCATACAGTTTTAGGCTTGTGGTTGGGTTAGGATTTTATTGGTTTTCTTGGGTGGGGGTGTGGTGTTTTGTGGGAGCTGGGTCCAATTGGTTGATTATTCTGTACTCTCTTATGTTAATTATGCTATCATTTATCTGCTCTGGGATCACTTAACTTTATGTCACTGAACGTAAAGGGAATCAATAACCCCATGAAGAGGAACAAGATTTTGCTCTATTGCAGGAAGAAAGGAGCTGATGTTGTTCTGCTTCAAGAGACCCGCTTGCCGTCAGACGAGGCACATAAGCTAGGAGGGGGACAATATCAGCTGCTCGGGGTGGCCGGGGCTTGGCATAAGAAGAATGGGGTGCTTATCTTGGCTCGGAAAGTTCTCCAGCCGGTTGTTGAAATGACTCGGGCAGACCCGAAGGGGAGATGGGTGATCACTCGTCTACGAATACGAGACCAGCTCTTTGACATAATGAATATCTACGGCCCGAACGCTGATGATGTTTCCTTTTTTCATGAAATTGCGGGGGAGCTACGAGATCTCAGTCCTGCTAATCTTGTTTTAGGGGGTGACTTCAACCTTGTGCTGGACCCTCTTATTGATCGGCAACCTTATCGTTCTGTTAGGACCAGCCGAGCGGCTAAGGTGCTCAGCGGTATGGTGCAACAGATGGATTTAGTAGATATATGGCGTTTGCTCCACCCCTCGCAAAAGGAGTTTTCCTTCTACTCCCTCCCACACGGGTCACACTCGAGGATCGATTTCTTTTTGATTGCTAGAGCTCTCGTGACCCAAGTGGCAGACGCACAAATCGGGGCGTGTACAGTCTCTGACCACGCGGCGGTTTTCCTTTCCTTCTCGCCTGATCCTTCTCCTGCTAGGAACTCTGGGTGGTTCTTCCAGAGATCTCTTCTCTTGGACCAGGATTTTTGTATATACTTACGGGGGGTTATCAAAGATTACTTTTCGGTGAACCTTCCTGGGGCTACTTCTGGATGGGCGTGGTGGGAGGCTTTCAAGGCCTCCCTGCGTGCTAGAATTACTAGCTTCGCCATTGCGGCGGCGAAGCGTCGCAAGCTTGTCTTGGGTGAGTTGGAGACCCAAATTCGGGCGGGAGAGCGTTTGTTACGGAGGAAAGTGGACCCGTGTGTCTTGTTACGGTTACAGAAGCTTAGGTTCCAGTTCAATACCATCTTAAGTGTGGAAGCTGAAAAGTTATCACAGGCTTCTAAAGCACGTTTTTATAGGGAACAAAACAAGGCGGGCAGGATGTTGGCGACTACCCTGGCTCCCAAGGCAGAGAAAGTTAGGGTGGCTGCTCTCCAGCAGAGTGACCAGACTTTGCTCACAAAAACTCCGGAGATAGCCGAGGCCTTTCGGTCCTTTTATGCAGGTTTGTATAGCTCGGAGGGAGCGGATAACGGGGAGGAGTGTGATGCATTCCTGGAGCATATTCCCCATCCTAGTCTCTCGGCCCAGCAAGCATTAGATTTGGACGCCCTCTTTTCTCTGGGTGAACTTCGCTTTGCCCTTAATGCGGCCAAGAGAGGTAAGGCCGCAGGCCCGGATGGTATTCCCATTGAACTTTATCAGGTGTTTCAAGAAGAGCTACTTCCTTTTTTGTGTCGATATTTCCAGCTGCTGCAAGATCAGGTGCCCGTAGTGGGGGGTTTTAGTGAGGCCATGATAGTGGTGATACCGAAGCCGGGTAAGGACGCCCTCAAGGTGGAGAATTATAGACCGATTTCCCTCTTGAATGCGGACTATAAATTGTTTGCGGCCGTTGTGGCCAATAGGTTGGCAACGGTGTCAGCTGATTTGATTCACCCTGACCAATGTGGCTTTATGCCCGGGAGAGCGACATCGGATAATGCTCGGTTGTTCCTTGATGTCCTGGCCATTTCTGAACAAGCTGGCACCCCTTTGGTGGGGCTCTCCTTGGATGCAGAGAAGGCTTTTGACCGGCTTGAATGGGCCTTTCTATTCAGGGTCCTGCGTTGGTTTGGATTCGGAGAGGGTATCATCCGCTGTATTCAGGTGCTGTACGCTTCCCCACGAGCTCGCATCCTTGTGGACGGGCTTTTGTCTGACCCCTTCTCTTTATTCCGAGGGACTCGGCAAGGCTGCCCCCTATCACCGATTCTCTTTAATTTGGCTTTGGAGCCGTTAGGACTATTAATCCGACACTCAGAAAAGATAGGCGGGGTTCGGATTGGGGATCTCCAGGTTAAGCTCGCAGCTTACGCTGACGATCTGCTGCTCTTCTCTCAACCCGGTTCTCTAGAAGAGATCTTGAGGGTCATAGGCCATTATTCACAGGTGTCAGGATATAAAATAAACTGGTCTAAATCTGTTGCCTTTCCCATGAACGGGGTTACGTTTTCCGAGGCTGTAAAGGATTTCCCCTTTGTCTGGGAAAAGAAGGCGATTAAGTATCTTGGTGTACGATTCTGTAGCTCGCTCGAAGAGACTTTTTCTCTTAATTGTAAACTGATTGAGGAATTGATTCAGACCTTCACGGCTAAGTGGTCGCCGTTACATCTTTCGTGGTGGGGCCGCATGGAGTCTATCAAAATGGTCCTCGCCCCCAAAATAAACTATATTTTAGAAATGCTGCCCGCTTCCTTCTCACAGAAGATTTACAAAGGCTGGGAGAGACAACTAGTGACCTTTTTATGGCAAGGAAAGCCTCCTAGGATTGCTCTTGGCAAGCTGAAGGCGAGCAAAGCCATGGGGGGGGTGAATTTTCCGGATTTTCACAACTATCACCAGGCTTTTTTGCTTAAGCAAGGGGCGTTGTGGTGTCCCCGTGAGCGTGGGGGTTCGTGTCCTGTTTGGGTCGAGGTGGAAAGGCGGCTTGTGGATCCGATCCCCTTGGACCTTCTGGTTGGTATGGCATGTCCGGTATTTTCTCCTGCTCTGGCAATAGTAGTAGCGACCCAAAGGGCATTTCAATATCTGGCTGGAGTCATGGGTTCCGAGAACTCGGTGACATCTCGGATGCCGATTTGGTGGAACCCTCGGTTCAGGATCGGCCGCAAATCCTTCGGGTGGCAGCAATGGCAAGTTAAAGGTATTTGGACAATAGGGCAGCTGTTTCATGATGGGCGGTGGAAGCCCTGGGTCAGGTTGCAACAGGAATTCTCGCTGCCCCCTAGATGTCAGTTTCAATGGACTCAATTAGTGAGCTGTCTTTCCTCTGCGGGGGTGTCTGCTCGGTGCCTAGATTTACCCTGGGGGCTGTATGAGCTGGCCCTCTCTTTTTCTAGCAAGTCTGGTGTAGCATCCAAATTTTACGCATACTTGCGGGAGGGCAGGCCCTCTAGGCCGGCAGGCGGTGACGCTTGGGTGCTGGACTTAGAAGTGCCGATTTCCTCTCATGATTGGTCGATCCTGTGGTCTAGGGTCAGTAGGGTCTCTAAAGCAGCTGCCATAACGCAGTCCTTATTCTTCTTACTTCATCGGGCTATTATCACGCCCCTTCGACTCTCCAGTTGGAAGCCCGATTCTGGTAATCTGTGCTGGTCTTGTTCTCTCGGTCCTGGTACCTACAAACACATGTTTTTTGATTGCCTTTACGTTCATTCTTTTTGGCTTCATGTCTGGGAAAGGATACAACAGATCCTGTGCTTTCAGTCTCCCTGTACCTGGCAGGTAGTGATTTTGCGCTCTTCCGCAGGTGGCCTTCCTGATTTGAAGGGAAAGCGTTTTCTGCTGGATTTTTTAGTAGCCATAGCCCTGAAGCACATCTTGGTTTGCTGGAAGGATTCTAGCAAACTCGATGTTCACCACTGGTGGAGCATGGTGTGCCTTTATGCCAGCTATGAGAAGGCGCAGGATCATGTTGCTTTTACTAACGGCTGCAGGGGTACTCAATCTGGAGGTGTCCCGGACAAGTGGCAGTGTTTAGATGTTTATGTTGCGAAAGCTAGAGTGTGTGTGTGAGAGTTGGTTCATATTGTGGGGAGTGGGCCTGTTGCTCCCATTATATCTGGATAGCTATGCATGAGCAGTATCTTGTAGGATTGACGTTGGGGGAGCGTAGCCTACTGGGGATGGGACTGTCATGTTGGTGGGGGGAGGGGAGGGGGGTTTTCTTTTCTCTTTTGGGCTTGTTTTGTATAGTTGTATGTTCATATTCAAAATTCTAAATAAAAGATTTAAAAAAAAAAAAAAAAAGAAGCTCAGATGACAAGACTTCAACTTTCGTACTTTGGACACATCGTGCGTTGAGAGAGATAGTTAGAGAAAGACATCATGCTTGGCCAATGCAAAAGAGGAAGGCCAGCAATGAGATGGATCAATACAATAACTGCAACTATGGGTGGTACTCTATCAACAATGAGCTGCCTGACTGAAAATTGAACACAGTTTAGGACAACTATCCAGAGGGTTGCCATGACTCAACACCAACTCAATGGCACTTAACAACAACATCTAAAGAAGTCCACTTAACATTTTCATTAATTTCTGTGGTTTATCTCCTACCACAGTGAGTCCATGACATGCTCACCATAGTATCCAGATACAACCCCCTTGGTCCAGCCACCCCTGTGACTTTGGCTATGGAGAGGGGGGGGGGGGAGATGAAGCAGACTGCAGGAGAGCCATCACAGGATGTCTTACATACCCCCATGGAGACAGGCTAGCCCAACTGGAGCACTGAAGCTCCCTAAGAAATGAAGCCCCACTTGCCCTTAGGATCCCACATGATCTCCCCAAGGGGCTGGGGGAATGAAACACTGAACAGGGAACAAATCAAGATCAAGTTAAAGAAGTATGTGAGTGATAATATCTTGAATCAACTAAGGGTTTCCATAGAAAAAGAAATACAGGGAGTAGGAGGAGACGTAGGTGAGAGTACCAGAAGAAAGTAATACACAGAAAAAGAAAGAGCAGTTGAAGGAGAGATGCAGCTTAGAGATATGGAACTGCAGGAGAGTGAGATGAATAAAGGACAGGTCAATAAATCAACTGAAGAGGAGAAAGACCCAGTGGTGGAGAAATTCAAGATCAAACTCTTAGTCCAGTGATCGAAAGGTAGGCATCTGTTCATGAGCCAGTAGGCCTCAGACACACGCTCCGATGGTCATAGAGAGAAACCTTGGCCCCTAGAAACAGAGGACCCCAGAAACAGAAGCTATCACATCAGCATTGGCCTCAAGGTGCACATATGTACCGCTACGTGGTCCCCCATACAGGGAAGGTGATGGTTGGACTGTACATTGATGTGCCAGGCCATTCATTCCCATTATGTGCATCCCCTCTTTTGAGTACCATGCCCACTAAATGTCTCCAGCCATCTCCAACTGTGGCTATGTGGCTCTGCTGAGCCAAGGCCTAACTTCCAACCCATCTCCACCACTGGCTGTCCACCCATTTGTGGTTGTCCTGACATACCCTTCCCCTGAATATCCATGCGGGAAGGTGGAGAGGAACTGGGTAGCCCATCAGCCACTGCTTCTGCTACTGGTAGTATAACTGGCTCACTCCCCTAACCATATATTTGCCACTCAGGGATTTGCATGTCTCTGCACTGCAACAAATGATAGCATGGGGTCTGAGGCCACAGGTGTAGCTCCGCTTCTATTGGATGCAGGCCAGTGCAAGGGTTTTGGGTACATTCAGCCCCATGGCCCCCTTCCTAGAGTGATTTTCTGCAAGTGGATACTTTAACAGAACAGTTTGAAAACATTTCTTTGCCTTGAAGTTCTCTGTGTGGTCCTTCCTGCAGCTCTCTGCTTCAGCTGCAGGCTCAGTGAGGTTATATGAATGATGGGATCTATGGTGTGCTCCCCAGTTGCCATCACCCTAAGCAACTGCCTAGATGTCCCCAACAAGGTACCCATGCCCTTGGATATGCTGGGGGAGATTTCAAGGCATTGTTCTGGGTGGGTAGCTTGCCAATGCCACACAATTGCAACATGCAGACACAGTGGGTGCACCTACTGCCTTCTTGGAGGCAAGTGGTAGTTGTACCTGCACTAGCAGCACTACTAGCACAGCTGCACTAGCCATGTGCAGCTGCCCACCTTAACTCCACCCTATCCCTATCTATTCACAACCTGCTCAGGTAGTACAGCAGATTTGGCACAGGAGCCTTATAGCAACTTGCTCCCCACTACTGTGCAGCCATAATGAACATTAGTCATGTGCTAAACCCCCATGCTCCCAGCTACCGCATTTTAGTTCACCAGCCCCTGCACCAACCTAACCAGATCATCATGCACCTACTATAGCCCATTTCCTTATCGTTCCTCCAGTTTAGTCCTCAACCACTGGGTAGTGAACCTCCTCCTGCAGCTTGGAGACTGGCATGTCAAAAACTCATGACATCACTAGATATAGCCTGCTGGTCTCTCCCATCAGCCCCCAGTGTGTCCAGTCTCCATGCAGCAGGAAGACATAGTGAGCCTAGCTTCTGGGCTCACTTGGGGGAACATATAAGGAGCATTTAGTGTGACAAATTGTATTCTGATTTTACTTTTGATTTTTATCTTTACTTTTACTTTTAATTCAGTTACCTTTGGTGAATTGGCAATCAGGGATTACTTCCCTTTAATTGTTAAGAGCAAATTTCCTTATATTTGCAGCAATTTTAAATTTGAGCCTGGCTCTTTAAATTAGTAGCAGCTCTCACCTTCCCTCCTTGTCAGTTATTTTCACTTGCTGCAGGCATTCGCCGCCGGTGCGGATCTCTCTCCCTAGACCAGGGGTCTGCAACCTTTAAGACATAAAGAGCCACTTGGACCCGTTTCCGAAGGGAAAAAAAAAACTGGGAGCCGCAAAACCATTGCGACATTTAAAACAAATCTAACACTGCATATATTGTTTCTTACCTTAATGCTATATACGACCCCCTACTTTTCCTGTTAAAATATAGGTGTTTGGCCTATACTCGCCGTATAAGACTACCCCTCTTCCTTCGCACACCAAAAAAAATACGCCAGAAAATATAACAAGAAGTAACAATATTTGATTTCAAAATTATGATGATTTTGTAGTCAAATCACTAATATGAAATAAAATTATTTTTTCTACCTTTGTTGTCTGACCAATTTATTCTTTGATCATGCTGGTCCCGATCTGAGGCTTCTGCTTTCCTGTCTTCTCTTAGCTCTCTTTCTGTGGTCTATGGTCCATCTGCCAGTTCTTATCTCTTCTTTCGTTTTCTTCACTTCTTTCCATCAGCCTATTTCCAGTCCCAGTAACCCTCCCCAATATCAGCCCCTTTCCAGTCCTCACTCCCAGTACCTTCCAATGTCAACTTGCATTCCCATGATTGCCACTGGTGTCCATTTCCTTCCAGTCCCCCTCCTTCCCCACTGACCAGTCCCTTCTAGTACAAATACCATGGCAGCCCCTCTCAGATCCAGTTCCATTCTCCCATCCCCTCATATCAGCCCATTTGTAGCCTTAGCCCCCAGTTATCTTCCAGGGCCAGCAGCTCTATCCTCCCCTCCCCACAATCAGCCCATGCCCAGTCAAAGCCCCCCAATCAGCTCGCTTCCAGTGCTAATCCCCCCTCAACCCCATTACCAGTGCTAGCCTCCCCTAATCAGCCCAATACCAGTCCTACCCCCCATCAGCTCATTACCAGTCCTAGCCTCCCCTAATCAGCTCATTTCCAGTGCTCGTCCCCTCAACCCCATTACCAGTGCTCCATCCCTCCATGTCAGCCCCCTCCCTCCCTCCCTCCCTCCCTCCATCCATATCAGCTCCCTCCCTCCATGTCAGCCCGCCTCCCCAATCCCTCCATGTCAGCCCCCTCCATGTCAGCCCCCCTCCCTCCATGTCAGCCCCCTCCATCCCTCCATGTCAGCCCCCCTCCCTCCATCCATATCAGCTCCCTCCCTCCATGTCAGCCCCCCTCCCTCCATCCATCCATCCATATCAGCTCCCTCCCTCCATGTCAGCCCCCCTCCCTCCATGTCAGCCCCCTCCATCCCTCCATGTCAGCCCCCCTCCCTCCATCCATTCATATCTGCTCCCTCCCTCCATGTCAGCCCCCATCCCTCCATGTCAGCCCCCCTCCCTCCCTCCCTCCATCCCTCCATGTCAGCCCCCCTCCCTCCCTCCCTCCATCCATTCATGTCAGCCCCCCTCCCTCCATGTCAGCCCCATCCATCCCTTCATGTCAGACCCCCTCCTTCCATCCATTCATATCTGCTCCCTCCCTCCATGTCAGCCCCCTCCATACTTCCATGTCAGCCCCCCTCGATCCATCCCTCCATGTCAGCCCCCCTCCCTCCATGTCAGCCCCCTCCATCCCTCCATGTCAGCCCCCCTCCCTCCATTCATTCATATTTGCTCCCTCCCTCCATGTCAGCCCCCTCCATCCCTCCATGTCAGCCCCCCTCAATCCATCCCTCCATGTCAGCCCCCTCCCTTCATGTCAGCCCCCTCCATCCCTCCATGTCAGCCCCCCTCCCTCCATCCATTCATATCTGCTCCCTCCCTCCATGTCAGCCCCCCTCCCTCCATGTCAGCCCCCTCCATTCCTCCATGTCAGCCCCCCTCCCTCCATCCATTCATATCAGCTCCCTCCCTTCATGTCAGGCCCCCGCCCTCCATGTCAGCCCCCTCCATCCCTCCATGTCAGCCCCCCTCCCTCCATCCATTCATATCTGCTCCCTCCCTCCATGTCAGCCCCCCTCCCTCCATGTCAGCCCCCTCCATCCCTCCATGTCAGCCCCCCTCCCTCCATCCATTCATATCAGCTCCCTCCCTTCATGTCAGCCCCCCTCCCTCCATGTCAGCCCCCTCCATCCCTCCATGTCAGCCCCCCTCCCTCCATCCATTCATATCTGCTCCCTCCCTCCATGTCAGCCCCCCCCCATCCATCCATTCATATCTGCTCCCTCCCTCCATGTCAGCTCCCTCCCTTCTTCTGCAGCCGCGGCTCCCTGCCTCTTACGGAACCGCGGCTGTGCGTTTAAAATCATCTCGGTGCCCATCCTGTCTTGAAGGGCTCCGTGCAGCATTGTCCCGCCTCCAAAACTTCCTTTAGAGGCGGGACAATGCTGCACGGAGCCCGTCAAGACAGGAAGGGCTACGAGATGATTTTAAAAGCACAGCCGCGGTTCCCTAAGAGACAGGGAACCGCGGCTGCAGAAGAAGGGAGGGAGCTGACATGGAGGGAGCCCATAACGCGACGTTTAAAGCGGGCAGTGTGCTCCGGAGCCGCGGCAAAGGTGAGAAAGAGCCGCATGCGGCTCCGGAGCCACGGGTTGCCGACCCCTGCCCTAGACGGTACGGAAGAGAGCTCTGGGACCTGTACAGCCACACTGAAGCTGTGTGAGATGGAGTCTCTCCGTTGCTGCGGGATTTTAATTTTACTCTGTGGAACCAGCTGAGCGGTCCTCGCAGTGGCTACCAGGCGCAGCAGTGCGACTTGAGGATCGGATGAATTCAAGGTGGTAGGAGCAGGCTGCATGGCTTTCGGCCCTGCAGGTAAGGCCTTCGGGCTCTGTCGGTCTGCTGAGGCCTTCTTTTGGCAGCGGCTGTTGTTCTTGGTGCCAAAATTCATTGGCATAGGGGCGGCCATTTTTTCTCTAGGTATTTGGACCGCATGGTGAGAGTTGCAGTGAGCTGCCTGTGTAAGGAAGACGACAGGCAGAATAGCTAGATTTTTAGGTCTAGTGTTTCTTTCTTTTGTTTGTAGGTTTTTTGAGGCTCGGGGTGTTCCTCAGCCTTAAGGGGGCTGTTGTCAGTCCTCTTTATTTTTAAGTTTATTCTTAGTTTTATAGGACAGCAGTTTTGACATTGATCTCTGATGCCACATGTTCTTTCCCTCCTAATCATGTCTCTGAGGAGCATCTGTTAAGTCCCAGGATATTAGGCAAATTGCAAGCTTTTAGGTTCTTCAAGAGCAGAGCCCTAACTTGTAGGTGGAAGGAGGGACAGGCTGGAAGTGTGCTTTTGTGTATTCTATAGTGAAAGTTGCCCAAACACCTGTGGTTTCACAGGGACAGGTTTAAGAAACCTTAGGATATAAAAAAATATATAATAATAACGACAGTTAAACTGTCAACCAAGAATTGCCTGTGCTACGGTCTATGACCACCAGAGGGTATCTGGTACACTCAATAGTGCCTTTCTGTGACCGTGTGTATGCAGCCATCATCAGTCAGATTGATCTATGCAAGTCAGGGAAGAAATAACCACAGGGCCACCTCATGGGCACTCAGGGGTTAGGGACTAAACAAGCAACTGTAATGTTCTGCAAATCTAGATTATATGACCAAGATTTAAAGCTCTTAACTTCTGTATCGTTTGTTGGGCTCTGGTGCCCTAAAGGCCACCGGATGACAGCGCTGCTCATGAATCACATATAGTATTCTGTGCCCCCATCCCTGGGGGGCAATGTTCCCTCTAATTTTCTGTAGGCTGTGTGCGCATAAAATATCAGCTGTGTGCAGCTTTTGAAGGAAGGTTAAATTTTTGTGCACCACATAACGACACTTGGAGTTATATACTTTAAAATTTGACTACATGTCAGAATACAGTATGTACACCACATTGATTTTAATCAAATTAAATGAAAATAGACGATTACTAAATGAAGCGGGAAATTTCTAGTAATTACAATCATAACTTTTAAATTTTAAGACGTCTGTGTTGTTTTCTATCAGAATCAGAGCTGTAATTTTTGTGCGCTCTGTTGTAAAGTATGTGCGCTCGCTCGGCGAAGTGTGTCCGCGCGCACACATGCACAGCTTAGAGGGAACAGTGCTGGGGGGGGGGTAAAATACAAAATTGTATTCCTCATCAGGTTCACCCAGGCAGCAACCTCCAAGACCTCCACTTGCAAAGTTGTCGGTGTATCCCACTGCTATTTCTCTGACTGCAGGAAGGCCGGGGGTGGGAGGGGGGGGGGTGCCTGTGTGTTTCATAGCTCCAATTAACATGCCCTTCCCAGGAAATTCTCATCTATTTCTAGAGCCTGTGCTGTTAGAGCAGGGCTTTAAGTATTTAACAGGGGCACTGACCCGTCTGTGCCATCTTGTTAAAGGGCCCGTGCTGAGGGTGAAGAGAAGGACATCTAGGTAGCATAGTCTGGGGCTTAGTGCTCCAGGGCACTGGAAGGTTTCATAGAGGAAGTCAATACCCTGTGTATGCTCCATGCATTCAGCCTATGTTCAAGCGTGCTCACTGCACTGTGTTTGGGTGACAGGTGCTGGGTCACCATATATGTAGATGTGCATTTTGTATGTGCTCACAATTGCTTAGGCATGATTTTTCTGTGCACTCTTTGCAGAGTGAGACTGCATTTTTTTGCTCAGACTGTATTATCAGACTAAGGTAATTTCTCCAGTAATGGGGGAATGTCAATTGTAATAAAGTGCGTGAGGTCCTCATGGTGTTACATGGGGTTGGAGATGCAGTCGTGGGATCTGCTGTGGAGTGAGCCATCTGGAGGAGCTACAGTGTCACAGTCACCAGTTTCCCTTTCTCTTTGGGCTTTGCACCCAGATTCTAGCCCCTCTTTCTCTCTGATGTCCAGGACGCAAGGACCCCGGCCCACTGGACAATCTATTCTCAGCCTCTTCTCAATGCTGGCAGAAGGACTTGAAGAGTGAGAAAGGAAGACCAGGAACCAGCACCAGCTCTGATGTCTTTCCACTGCTAGTGTTTGCTACGGTCACATATTCCCAGTCAGTTATTTATTTGAGTATATTGATTGCCTACAGGTCAGGGTAGCATAAAGTCGATTACGGTATTTCTATTTCCCTTGTCCCTGAAGGGCTCATAATTTATGTTTTGGTACCTGAGGCAGAGGGTTAAGTCGCTTAACGAAGGCCAGAAGGACCACCTGTGGGACCAGAAACCCCAGTTTTTATGGCCCAAGGTTGGTGGTCTCTATTGGAATTCAAACCCTTGGTCCTCTGGCAACTTGCCTCAACCACTAGGCCGCACTGCTCCGTGTGAGCTAGCCACAGGGCCATAGGGCCAGGCGCAGCCTGTTACTTCCAAGGCAGAGATCCTGGGGAGGTTCTGTTCATAAGGCTACGAGAAATTCCATACTGGGTCAGACCAAGCTCTTTCAGGTCCAGTATCCTGTTTACTAGGATAGCCAATCCTGGTCTTAAGGACCTGGCTGGTTTCCAAAAAGACGAATAGGCTACTCAATGCTTGTATCGGGTCAAGCGGTGGATTCATGTATGCTCATATTTTAAGAATTCCGTTGCATGTACAACAGATGTGATGCTCTGTTGGGTTGTGTGCCTTGTAGAACATCTTGAATTGGTGAAAGTTGGTATAAAAAATGTATAATTTTCCAGCTTCTCTCTAATAAAAGGTTATGGATCTTTCCTCCGGGATCTTGGCCAAAAACTTTGTTAAACTCCGCTACGTTTGGAGATCATTTCGCGCAAGGCTCTTGGAGTACACAGGAGACCCAGTGGTCAATCAACCCGACTGGAAATGCAAGCTATACGCCGGGCGTTGCAGGCATTCAAAGCTACAATGAGAGGTTGAGCGGTGCGAGTACTGTCCGACAACTCTGCGGCGGTGGCCTACATCAATCGGCAGGACAGAACCGGAAGTGTGGCCATAGAGGCCGCTGCACAGGGTCTGTGTGTGTGGATAGAGCTTTGGCTGCCAGTGTTTTCGGTGGTGCATGTTGCGAGTAAGGACATTGTGATGGCGGATTTCCTCAGCTGGGTCCGAGTAGATGCCAGAGAATGGGAGTGGCATCCGGAGGTTTTCGCACAGATTGGTCACATATGGGGAGAGCTAGTAATGGACCTCATGGCGGCATTTCACTCTGTGTAAATGGGTCGCTTCTTCAGCAGACGACACGAAAGGAAGTCGGAAGGCATCGGTGCACTGTTTCAATGGCGGCCGTCTTCTCTATGTCTTTCCACCGGGGGCACTCATAGGTCGAATGGTTCAGGGTATGGAAGCGCTTCGGGGAAACATGTGGTTGGGGGCCTCTGGCTGGCCGAGGCGCCCGTGGTATGCCTGCCTCATACGGTTGCTCGACGGGAATCCATGGAGGTTTCCGATATTGGAGATTCTATTGCTACAGAGTTCCCTTCGAATAACTCAGGTGCATCAGTTTTTTCTTAATGGGTAGCCATTGAAAGGGCAAGCTTAAGGAAAAAGAGTTGCTCGACTGCAGTCTTTGCCACCTTGCCGCAAAAAAAAAAAGATAAAAAGTCTACGTCCCTTGCATATGTGCGTATATGGCGCATCTTTGAGGACGGGTGCTCGTGGAGGCAAGCTCGTGTGACAACAGTGTCATTTCCCTTGGTATTAAGTTTTCTGCAGGACGGGTTTGGTAAAGGCAGGTCCTGGAGAGTTCAGTTAGGAGCTCTGTCTTGCTATAGGGGCAAAGGACAGGGAGTGGCTCTCATGCACAGGTCGATGTGGTACGCTTTCTCAGTCGGATACCAGACTGTAGCCCTGTCGTAGGATATTAATTCCACCGGGGAAGCTCAAGTTGGTTTTAGGAGCATTAGCTAGCGCGCCATTGTGGCCCTTGCAACAGGCATAGGTTAAGGGGTTTGCCTTGAAGACGGTATGTTTGACGGTCATATGTTCGGTGAGGCAATTTTCGGAGTTGCAGGCATTGACCTGTCATGAATCGTTTTTTGTCTGTCTCCAGACAGAAGGTGGCCTGGCGGCTGGTTCCGTTGTTTTTGCCAAAGGTGGTTTCTACGTTCACCTAACTAAAATGGTCTCTCTTCCAGCGCTAGGTGCGGTGGAGGGGAGCATATTGAACCATAGTTTGCACTGTTTGGACATCAAGAGAGTGCTGCGGCAGTTTTTAAATGTTTCAGAAACTTTCGCAAAGCGGAAAGTCTCTCTTTGGGGTGTTTGGAGGGCCCCGCAAAGGGAAGTGGCGGCGGAGTCCATTTCTGGATGGATTGGAGCGGCGAGTGCATCGGCTTATCTTCTACGGGACCGTATATTCCCAGGGAGCTTACAAGCTCACTCTACCAGAGTGCAAGCATCTTCTTGGACGGAGCACAGTTTGGTTCCGCCAGTGGACACCTGTAGGGAGGCCTCTTGGTTGTCTCTCCATACTTTCAGTAAGCACTACTGCCTAGATGTTCTGGCGGCTAAGGATGCCATTTTCAGGGAGGCAGTGTTGAGATCCGCTTGGAAAGGTCCCTCCCAATGATTGCTGCTCTGATACATCCCAGAGGTTGAGGACTAAACTGGAGGAACGATAAGGAAATAGGAATTACACTTACCTGGTAATTGTGGTTCCTTGAGTGACTCCAGATTAGTCCTCATTCCTGCCCAGGGATGGGGTCTTAGCAGTGTTTTTTCTGTTGGGGGAAGTGCAAGGTTAAAAGTGGATATAGGCCTTCACTGGTGTTCAGTCGTTTTGATGCTTCCATTTGTTTTGTGCTATAGTGTTATATTATTATATTATGATATTGTTATATATTGTTATATATATTGCTATATTGCTCTGGATTGTTTAGGGCTAGGCATTCGACGGAAAGGAGAGCATGCAGGAAGCAGTCCCTTTCCTTCTGGAAGGGGAGTAGTAGGTAGATAGGTTATATGTTCTGCGTGCCCTTGAATATAATGTTAAGTTAAAAAAAAAAAGTTACTGATTTTTTGCTCCTTTGATTCTGCTTTGTCAATAGTTCACTGGGTGCTGATGGGAGAGACCAGCAGGCTATATCCAGTGATGTCATGAGTTTTTGACATGCCCAGTCTCCAAGCTGCAGGAGGAGGTTCACTACCCAGAGGTTGAGGACTAAACTGGAGTCACTCAAGGAACCACAATTACCAGGTAAGTGTAATTCCTATTTATGTGTCTTAAAGTGCACCTGTGCTAATGGCTACAGGCACAGTTAGTGCATGTTCAAAATACCAGTTTTAACCATGATGCAACACTCACACCCACATTCCGCTCACAATCCACCCAGTCCCTATCTGATTACATACTACCCGGTTAGCATGAGATTTTTAGTATGGGTGCCTGCACTAATTGTGAAAATGGTGTGCATACAGTACAGTAAACCCCACAGTAACAGTTAGCACACATTAGCAAATATGCCCCTAAGTATACTAGGACCCTACCATAATAGAAATACACATTTAAACCCTTCACAAACACAGGAACACTAGTACAGTAGTTTCTAAATCTAATAACCGGGTAGCCGGACCCAATGCTCACCCTGCCAACCCAACCGCACCCCCCCTCCCGTAACCTCTCTCTCCCCCCCCCCCACCCCTGACCAAATGCCACCCAAACAAAGCACAAGAGACTGCAATTGGCAGAAACTGGTCGTGGCTTTATTAACAATAATCCAACATTAACACTTAGAACAGCAAACAAGCGCCCCCCACTCCCTGCGGCACGATCCGCCACCAGCCGTATGATTAGCAAGGTGACATCGCTGCCGTCCAGCCGAGTCAAGCTAACCGGCCAACTGCCAAAACCCCTTCCCCGACTTGGCCGTCTCAGTAGCACAAGCCAGCCCGGGTTTAACCGGGTCGAGGGCACCTCGCCCCGCCCCAAATGGCTTACAGCTCTGGACCCCGGAGACCTCCGGGACCCGCCAACCCCCACCAAGCTGCGACAACCCAAACCCCCCCCCTGCTCACCACCAACCCCAAGGATGGGAGGGAGGGTAGCAGGCCTCGTGCGCCTCACCATACGCCATGATGCAGAAGGGCTCAATGCGCATGCCTGCGCTCGCCCACGTATCCTCATCCACAAGCTGCCGCGAGGGAACCAATCAAATTAAACCCTCACTGCGCTGGAGACCAATAGCTGCTCCACCACCCAGCCCCTAGCCCCCAACACTCCCCTCCTCCCCCTCCCCCCTCCCCTCGAGCTCATCTGCCCAACAGTGGGTGCACGCAGGGTCCCGCATAGGGCCGGGCACCCGGTTACTTGCGGGCGCAGGGACCCTGCCCACGCCCTTATTATTTATTGCCTTTTTCTGATTATGTAAAATGTTTTCTGCACTTTGACCAGCAGAATTCAAAATAAAGTTTTATAAATTTATACAAAGATGTTTTCAAATAGATGGTGCCAAAAAAATCTATGAATTTTTAATGTTGAATTTTCAAGCAAAGGTTGGTCTTAACTTCTGACACAAAAATGATAAAGATGTGAAGTCCAATTTTGTATAGTTTAGGTAGGAAAAAGGATATCTAGGATGGTCTGTTCAGAATTTGCTATGTATTTTATAAAAGGCTAACTCAACCCATAGAATATATAAATGGCCATGGGAAAAATATTTATTTGATGGCTTGTAGAGTGGTAACAGCCTTTTTACAAAGTCAAAAACATATCTTAAAGGTATAGGCTCATTTGGGGCTTTCTACATGTGCAGCATCTATACTTCCAAGTGGCAGATTTTGCTATCTACACATGTAAACACCATCATTTACTTGTGTTAAGTACAGGATTTTGCTCCAAGAGGAGCCACTTAAGAGACTAAGTTCCAAAATTCAATATTATGCTTGTCTGAGACAGTTTTGAATAGCAGAGAAGTGAGCAAAATTCTCCCATCCATAACCCTTCCGAACCTCAGATACAAATGAGTAGATAGTAGACAGTTATTCATACCGTAAAACCAGGACACAATTTCAGATTTTAGTGCATACAAGTGGGACTGGATGGTGAGGGCAGGGATTCTCCCTTGGAGCTGAGTGGGGGCCCCTGAAGACTGGAAATCAGGAATGAGGTTATTGGGTAAATGAGCCATGGTTGGTGGTCTTTGAAGTGGCACTAGTAGAAAGCCCTAAGGTAAATGGGAGAAAGCTACTTTTTGGCCTTGGTGCCCTAGGCTCAAATCCAGGCCTGCTCAGAACATGTGGAATTGTGGGACTTTTTAAAAAACATACCTATATTCCCATTTGCAAAGTGGGGAATGCATACAGTACGTACTTCAGAGGTCTGCTCAAACCATGATAAGGACATGCACCTTCAAATCTGTGTATGCTGTAGGTATACACGTGTAGTTACTGGGGTTTTTTAAATCACTACTTACTCATAAATTATCATTTACACGTACCAACTATTTACATTTGTAAATGGCACTTGACCCTTCTAAAATTGCCTCCAATGTGTGTAAAATTTAAAACTGTAAGCCCTCTGCAAGTATCATAGCCCTGCACTCCACTGCCTC